>CM056998.1:56205717-56838217 GCA_029891345.1 Dryococelus australis | reverse complement strand
GGTACCCCCTGAACGGACTTGCTCTAGCAAATATCCACAAGTAATTGTGATAAACGTTGAAGTCTTAAAATATTTCAGAGAAACAAAATTAAGAAGGACGTAGCTAACAGTTGACCAAATATAGTTAACGACCGACCGTCAGCTACATGGAA
This sequence comes from Dryococelus australis, assembly GCA_029891345.1. Taxonomy (NCBI): domain Eukaryota; kingdom Metazoa; phylum Arthropoda; class Insecta; order Phasmatodea; family Phasmatidae; genus Dryococelus; species Dryococelus australis. The sequence goes on along the minus strand of CM056998.1, from coordinate 56,838,065 downwards.
AGTTAATAATGCACAAAATTTAAAACATGTAACTCATTTTGAAATTAAATGTTTAGTTGGGTGAAAATTGTTTATTTTTATAAACATCCACAATTTTTATTTGGTTGCTTTTAGAAGTAGCTCTTGCTTCACAAAAGGCCGTGTAATTTAAGCTACGAATAGGAATACTCGGTGTAAAATATTGTATCAATCCACAATTATAACAAGTTTTTCAGTACAATATTTGCTTACTGTTCGCTTATAACTCTAGCAATTGTATGCATAAATTACTCCTACATCGTTACTCAGAAGTTGGCACAGAAGGTTAATGCATTTGATGAAGTTATAGGATTCCCTACCCCGAACCCAGAAAAATTCGGGAACCACAAGTGAGCAATGGTTTTAGCGAACAACATCGCGAACCCATTCGTTATCTTGACGCGAAGTGAAAGTGAATATGATCTCCTCGCACGGAATTCCTGGCAGTTCTAGTCCACCTAACTTTCGCTTTCAAACAATAAGTCCGGTGTGTCGGCGGGGCACACAGTCGTAGCGGACGCCACTAAGAGAAAGTGTGTTGCGGGTTCGAGTCCAGAGGAAGTTCAACATAACTTTAGAACGCAGGCCGTCATTTAAGGTCTGAGTAAAGCGACTGCCTACGGAGCACTGCACCCGACTACGCAATGTGAAGAACTCATAAACAAGTAGAACAGACACCATAGCAATTGTCAGAAAAGTGCGATTTAGCTGTATATGAAAGAAAAATGTATTCATTTTGCAACATTATGAAATATTTTACTAAAAATATACTTTTTTTAATGTAAAAATAATCAAAAATAGTCCTACATTTAGCAAAATGTAAGCGCATTTTCATTCTGGATGCATCAGAAAGCAGAATTTGCAAGAAAATCTTCGTCATGGAATATCGTCATAATATTTACTAGGATTGTGTGTACGAAAATTGTAATAATAATAATAATAATAATAATAATAATATAAGAAATAATTTTATAATTATTATGTGTGTACATTTGTCACAAACAATTATGGTTGAAACTGACGTAAATAAAGTTAGTTATAAAATTGATATGATACAGTATTACTATGATTTTAATAAAAATGATCACAATAAATATTATGACGAGCTTTCTTGAAGAATATTTTCTTTCTAATTCTGCTTTCCGAAGCATCCAAAATGGAAATGTTCTTAAATTATGTTATAAATACAGACCATTTTAATCGATTATTTACTTAACATTTAAGTAGTAAATCTTAGTAAAATAATTTGTACTGCTGCAAAACATATACATTCTTTTTTTCATATACAGCATAAATCGCACTTTTCTGACAATTTTTATGGCGTCTGTACTACTTTTTTATTAGTTCTTCACATTGTGTCGTCGGGTGCAGTGCTCCATAAGCTTACGGGAAAATGTGTGGTATGGCGAGCGAGGAAAAAGGTGGGTCGGAATCGGAGAGGAAGAAAATAATTCACGGCATCTCCATGTTGCTATCCAAGGAGTTTCACAATTCATCAATTCGTTCAGTAATCAAATCTCAGAAACCAGATATTTAACTATCTTGCAACATCGTGAATTTTCAAGCAGTTTTAACTTTACGAAAAATTAGTTTAGTAAAATGCAGTTTAATGTACGCTAAGAATAACGCAAGTTTAAAACATTTAATTGGTATTAGGCAAAAAAAAAAGCAGGATGTCTGCATCGGGCAATTTAAATTCCCCACTAAAAACTGAGCCAATGTTAAACCTGTTATGTCTTGGATAGCTACACCCGAGCAACAATAAAACATCATAAAATAATTGTAGGCTGTTCACGGTAAAATGAGCACTTTTAAAAGCCCTGCTTAAGATATACTCGTATGCACGTAGTGTAATATTCCGCCTTATGTAAAATTAACATTGGCATGGGCTCCATCACTTTATTCATGCGTCGTCGGTCAAGTGAAACTGTGGAATTACTAGAAAAGTAAACATTTAACAATTCTGCTCATTTCTAAACTTCAATGCATTAAAAAACACAGAGCGAAAGAAATAATTTAAATTATCAGATATGGTAAACAGAAATAATTTAAATTATCAGATATGGTTACCTAACACTTTTTATTCGACGTAAGATACGGAACTACTTCCCATCCATCGTTACTAACTTTACTGGGTGCATATAATTCAAGGCACCCGTTAAAATATATGCAGGTAGGGCCAGTGATTGTTTTCTAAGGTTGATTTCAAAATTGCTCGTTTTACCGTGAACCGCCTTTACCACAACCTATAGTGCAAAGCGATAGATAAAGCTATCTCAAGTGTACCCATTTCGCGTCGGCTGGTCGCGAGCCGGAAGCAATTTCCCCGCAAACAGCCTAGTAGCATGGGTGAGATTTTTAATCTGCAGTGAACGCGATTGTTTGATTCATCAATTCTCCGCTGTAAGGTAGACGAAGCCAACACTACGTGCATGCCGCTTGCCGTCTATACCCACCAGCAGTATTAAAAAAAACCGCGTTATTATTACGTGATGATGAGAAAAGCCCACGTTAATTTTACTTTACTTAGTACCAGTGAATGAATAAAAAAAAATACCGCACGTCCTCTGAGAGGGGCTCTAAAACTGGGTTCATAATTATCGTGTTTACAGAATTGCGTGTGTTAGGTTTAATATGTTGATTCACAATAGAAAAATAGAAATCAGTAGGTAATGTATGCTGCTGTTACTTAAGCGTTATAAGAAGTCATTACATTTTACATCCTAAGTAAAATTTGTGTGGATCAGAACGGTAGTTGCCGACCTCCCGTGGTGCAGTCGGTTGGTGCCACCAATCTGAGGCGCTGGAGGCTCTGGGTTCGAATCCCGGGTAAAGCACGAGAGTTAATTAAGTTAGGTTATAAGTTAGTCCGTAAGCCGTCCCCTGCTAAGCTTTCAAGCATAAAACCGAGGGACGTTAAAAGCCCATTACAATACAATGAACAATAGTCAGTGTTGGTGGGGAAACTTATCTACAGTAATGTGTGCATGCATGTTTATTATATTTGTGAATTTATTTCACAGTAATTGGCGTGTCTGCCTAAAAATGTCTGTTTCGAAGAATGATCTGCTAATATAGGGTTGTGTTATACGAAGTTAGGTTCGATATAATTATCAATCAAAAGTAAACAGGACGGACTTGTCCGAGTTTTAATTGGCTGGACTTGATGTGAACTGTAAATTATGACTTGTAAATCCAGAAGCAGAGCCGGCAGTTCGATCATGAAAAATTAGCTTCAATATAAATCATAACCGATATTACTGTGACATAAGTGATTATTTCCAATATAAATAAACGTATTTCTAACGCATGATCGATTTTCAATCTATCAGAAATAGTTCATTCCTATCGCTCATTTTTATGAGTAGACAAGAATGAGTGAAGAAATCCGGGCGGCTCTTAACAGCGATATATTGAGAGCCGATGAGGGTGATTGAAATGAATACAGAGCGGCGCCGAAATTAAGAGGCGGGGGGGGGGGGGGAAACGGGAGATCCCCGAGAAAACCCACCGGCACGATTCCCACTTGCGAAAATCCGGTGACCCGGCTGGGGATTGAACCCGGTTCGCCTTGGTGGGAGGCGAGCGTGCTATTAGCTCAGCCACCGTGGCCCCTAAGTAGACTAGAACCGAGGCTCTTAGTACAGCGTTATTACAAATGATTCATCGGGTTTTAAAAATCTGTAATTCATAAACTATTTATGTTAAAGGTTCGCGCTAACCGACGAACAAAAAAAAAAAAAACAAGTTTTTTACACGGGTCTAAACTTCCTTTTTATCACACCAGGTGACAGCACTAGCTCAGTTTACAAAATGGCGACAAAGCAACGGTAAGCATTTTGTGTTTTGGAATATGCAAGATGTTTATCGGTTGTTACCATGCAGCGTGTGTTCCGAGGGTATTACCACACAGAACCAGCAAGTGACCAGAGCATTCTGCTGTGGTATCGTCAGTTCCAAGACACAGGATGCTTGTGTAAAGGTAAGAGCACAGGGCGGCTAGGTGTTTCTAACGAAACAGTGGAGAGTGTGAGGGCAAGTTATGTGCGTAGCACACGACAATCAACTAACCGAGCAAGTCGGGAGCTTGGGATTCCTCAGCCGACTGTGTAGAAGATTTTGCGACGACGGTTACAACTTAAACCGTACCGCTTGGAGTTGTTGCAACACTTGCATCCAGAAGATTGCGCTATCACAGCTGAATTTTGTGACCACATGCAGGAAGCTATGCAGGAAGACGAATTTGCCACACGTCTGGTGTTCAGTGACGAAACGACGTTTCACTTGAGTGGAAAGGTGAACTGTCACAATGTTCGGATATGGGGCATTGAAAATCCCCATGCTTCTGTGCAATACGTACGGGATTCGCCAAAAACGAATGTGTTCTGCGCTATCTCTCAGACGAAGGTGTACGGGCCCTTTTATTTCCTTGAAAACACTGTGACGGGTCTGTCCTATCTCGACATGTTGGAGTTGTGGTTATTTCCACCAATCAGAGAGGATTCCGCCAACTTCGTGTTCCAGCAGAATGGGGTCCCACCTCACTGGCACACAGAAGTGCGTAGCCACCTCAACAATGAACTCCCCACGCCGCTGGATTGGACGCCGTGGTCGGGATGACTTGGCGCTGTTCAGATGGCCACCCCAGTCTCCCGACCTTACACCGTGTGATATCTTTCTTTGTGGGTACGTAAAAGACACTGTTTACGTGCCACCATTGCCAACAACACTACATGAGCTCCGAAACCTCATTACCACAGCTGACATGGCCATCGACAGGGACATGCTGCAACGCGTATGGGGTGAACTAGACTATCGACTGGATGTGTGTCTGACTAAAGGAGATCACATTGGACATTTGTAGACATTATGGAAGAAGACTGAGAGTTTCTGGTTGCTTTCGTGTATTGCTCATAATTTTCTGACAAGTACTTTGTGAACTACAGATTTTTAAAACCCGATGAATCATTTGTAATAACACACTATTCCTTTTGACTACTTGTTTCACTAGCTGTCAAAGGAGCGCTAATGTACTACAGAAATAGTATGAATTAAAATAAACTAAGGAGGATATTTCAATTACCAATTTTTTTAATGGCCAACAAAATGCCTACTTTCGTTTCTGTCCTACAAAAAGGTTTACACTGAAGAATTTCACACGACTGCTTAAATGAGACCTGTATGACCAGGGACGGAATTCGGATTTTGATTTTTTATATAACAAGGAACGCCCGCCTGAGTAGGCTGAATGGTGAGCAGGGCTCCAGGAGAAAACGTTTTCTCTGTAAAGCATGTTTTTGTTTATAGAGAAGATGGCTAAAACGGGTGTTTTCACGGTCATTTTTAAGTATGAACACTCCGGTACAAAACATTAAAAACGGAATAGGGAAGTGCATAAAATCTATATTTTTATTATTACGTCATAAAATGGTAGGGTCTCCGTTAAAATTCGCATACAGGCGCGTTATAGACAGCATGACTGCATGTCAGTTCAGTGCTTTGCGCGTAGAGGCGATGAAAGAGTTGATGTGCATATGTCAGTCACCCCTAGCGCTCCCACGCTTTTAGGCCTCAGACGTACAAAATTCCTTCAACCAGGCGGCCACCTTAATTTCATAATGTTTCAATTGCAAACCCGCTCTAACCGTGTTCCGCCAGCCTTCGTCAACTGGCCCATAAACCATAGCTCCTTAGCTGGATGGATGCAGCAGAATGAAATCACACACCCACGGTGGGGCCGCGCCCCGCGAGCGCGGCAGTAGTACGGTGGCGCTGCGAAGCGGAGAAACACGAGAGCGGCCGCCGGAACCGGTTCTCCCGCAGGTGCCGCGTGGGGACCTGCCCTCTGCCCGCGTCGTTCTTGACGTGACGCACGGTGAGCCGCGCCGTGATTGAAAATGACGTGGCCGCTACGGTCACGGCGCACCCGCCTGTTCCCTGCAGTGCTCCACGTACACGGCTACACGCAGTGAATGTTCGGGGGAAAAAGTCCCTAGACTCCGTAAAATGCATATATTTCAACAACACGCCATCCGTCATGCATACAGTTAAGTTGGCACCGATGTCTGAAACCATTCTAATGTCTTAAGGTAGGTTTACGATGAAAAACGTGACGTATAGAAATGAAAGAAGTGATTCTTAAAGACATAGTTCAAGTTTATAGTGTACGTCAGAACTATTTACGTAAACGATAAGCATTAACTGTACCATAAAGAAGAATACCTACTTTCCTTTGACATGTGCATACACGTTCTTTGTTCACACGTTATTCATTTAAAGTACATATGTAGGACCACAGTTATACGGGATGCAGAACTACTTCACTAACTGAAGAGGCTACATCTTCAGCTATTGAAGAGGCTACATTACCTTCGAACGAGTTCCGATCGCAATTTATTTTTCGTTCTAAGTGAACAGTTTTCATAAGTAGTTTCGAACGACTTCTCTTCTCTGTTGCACTCCTATTGGCTGCTTCGAAGTAAACAAGCAGTGTAAAAAAAATTGCTGAATTTGGCGGGAATTCCTACATTTGTTGAATTAACTTCAGTTTAAGGTTGAATGTACTAATATCTACCCATTATGCCATTACATTAAAAGTGTAAGTTTCATAACAACTAAAAATATCAATAGTGATAAATGTTGGACGCTATTATAATTAAATATCATACATTTTAAGTTCCATGCTTGTTGAGGTTAGAATTCCCATAGATTTTATTCTGCTTTGGATGTGAAACCGCGGAAACACGTTCTGTTTTCAAATTTGTTCAGACATGGCTACCGAATGTATATAACTGACTGTGTTTAACAGCACTCGTGTAACCACGATCTAGTACATCCATTTACCTTTTTGAAATCTACTATTAAGAAAAATCACTGACATTAGATACGCAATATGTTACCGCACAGGCTGTTCACGGTAGTGAGCACTTTGACCGTGCTTAAACGTTCTTTACAGCTTATTTGTATCATTTTGTAAATTGTTAATATAGAAATCGCAGTGTGACAAACACAGTGTATACATTTTACAGCTCTCTCAAGTTAACACCCGAGGACACAATTAATTAGAATTTTTCGGTTATTATACCTTCTGGGAGGGCTCTCTTTACCGTGAATAGCCTATATGCTCGGCTATACAATGACAAGAAGGCTCCTGGCTGTTCACGGTAAAGTGAGCACTTTTGAGGCTCTAGGTACTTTTTCCTTTCAGGCATGTTTTATCGTTTAACCACGTTTTAAAATAAATATTGTAATGTAGGTAATTAACGCAGTGTGTATATTTCGTCGCACTCGGGAGTTACTTCTAAAGGCTATTATGTATATATATAACACACATATATACATACATATATAACTTTGTTCCAACTGAGGACTTACAAAATTGCTCACTTTACAGAGAATAGCCTATAGTTAAGTTTGCAACGAATTAAATAAAACAGTTCCAAGTCTCTAGGCTGTATTGCAAGCAAAATATTTAAATTTATGGCAAAATAAGTTGGCGGTTTTTGTTTATACACATGGCAGTATGTATTGGCATATTAACAACATATTCAGGGTCCAGTCAGTTTCACACTTTCACTTGATTGACGCACGAATAGACGGGAGGATTCACGCACGTCTTGGCTGCCACTGGGAGTCGGAAGGGTCTGTCAGAAGTCGGCAGAACCAGTCTGTAATGGGTGGGGGTGCCATGTTGGGTGCCGTCCTTGGACGAGGGGCCAGCCTGTTATGGGTGTAAGGCCTGGTGGGGGTTGTGTTGACTACGGAAAGCACACTCTCGCTCTGTCCATTGTTCGGTGCCAGCATGTCGCTTGCAAAGTTCTAGTTGGGTTTTGGTTGACTACGGGAAGCCAATTCCTCGTTCGCTCCTGCTCACGGATGGTAATCGGACGGGCTTACGGATAGGTGGGAGTGTGGATGACCTAAAGGGAAGTCTACTTCCTCTGCTACCTCTGTGGGCTTAGCTGGCGATCGGTGGGGTGATAAGAGGGTGACTGATATATGTGTCGGAGCTGTTGCCAGCTCTAGTAACGGAGAGCAAGCCAATGCGTGAAACCGGGACGGGCTAGTGATGCGTCTCTTATACCCCCTCCTAGCACCAAGGAGAAAGCAACCCTATATAGCCACAAGTGCTTGGTACCGCTTATACTACAGAAGTGGCAAACCCCGGGGTGCCCTATGCCAGGATTTTCTAAAAGGAGTATCTGCCTCCCAGGCTAAGCTTGAATCATGGGTAATCATGATGGTGGTGCCTGGTCGCGGACCGGTCGACTCCTTTACGGTCAGGGGGGGGGCCCAAAAGGTGGATTTCAATGTTAAGAAATTCAGACTGGAGGGACCACTTTCAGATTCGCCCGTTTGTGGAAAATCCTAGATGGAAAGGAAAGAGGAGCATGGGCTGACCTCGATTTCCCCGCTGGTTCCTTCCAGATGCTCAGAGGTCAGAATGAGGTAGGAGACTGCTGACAGTGGCGAGTGCCTGGGCTATATGTCCAGGTATCTGCTAAGGTAGTAGATATTCTCCCGAACACAGGAGAACAGGAAGGCCAGGTGACAGTTGGCGATAAATGGGGAATGTCCCTGAGCGACGGAAGCGGACTCAACTACGCTAGCAGCCGGTAAAGGGGGGGGGGGGGGGCGAGTAGGCTTATGTCTGTGGAAGCCGCAAAATGGGTAAAACACCTACTGAGAACACAAAAACCCCGGAATGGCCACTAGCTGAGAGGGGTAAAGAAGTTACATGTTGTATTGTATTGGCGCACGAATAGTCATTAGGCCCACGGATTGGGTAAAAGGGGGGAGTTTTGGGTGGCTCTTAACATTGCAGTCTTGAGAACCGATGATACTGAAGCGAGGTGAGTATGGATCAGCACCGGAATTTAACTGAGGGGGAAACGGGGGATCCCAGAAAAAAAACCCATCGACCAGCGGCATCGTCCGCACGATTCACACGTGCGAAAATCCGGGAACGACTCCGCCGGTTCGTCTTGATGGGAGGCGAGCAGTCTAACCGCTCAGTCAACGCGATTCCTGAAATCGAGATATGGTCCCCTCTAAAACAAACACAAATATTTTTCAAAAAAATCATATTCTCAAAATTTCTTATCGCTCTTGCAGGTAGCCTTTGACTTTGTTTTTATTAGATAATTTTGATTTGACGTTATGAGCCTTTACAGCCGAAGGCAGAGGCACTCGTCTAAACGATCATTCGATCTTATTAGTACAGAGCGCACACCGTGGCACTTTTATCATCCTAGCTGAAATTTTACACTAGAACACGCTAACATCGGGCTAAAACAAGCCTGGAGTATAACAAAGACGCCCGGTCGGCAAAGTGGTTTCCAGTGTAGCATTCGGATTTAAAGTTTATTCTTCTTCTTTTTTATGCATTTAGCCTTTATGGATTGTTGCGATCTCCAAGTATTAAACTTGATCTAAACACCTTTTCTTCGGTCGTCCGGTATTCTTTTCCCTGTTGGTTTATAATATGTTATTTCCTTCAGATATCTTACTCTTGACATCAAATTGGATTAAATTGAAACATACGAAAATCCACACTTGATCGTTTACAACACTCATGTTTTTTAGAGAATACAAATAATACTGAAATGTTACATACAATGGAGCAGATAATCTGCGTCGTGCAAGAGAGTTTTAGTGAATTAGATATGTCAACAATTAATTGGTATGTGTGTGTTATTTGCTTTTTTATTTCATCCTAACGTCACTCTGCTTTCGTTTTGTTTACACTTTGGTCCAGGTTTTAAATTTTACTAGACACGGTGGAATAATTAAATGTTCAATAGAAAGCGTCCAGTCAAAGTTCGGTCTCCTCCTTGATATGATACTCTTAAACAAGATTTATGACAAATTCACTCTCCCTCTGTCTCTTCGATCATTTCAGTCTCGAGATAATATGGCAGTTTCTTGATAGCGTATCGTAAATTCACCGTCGCCCATGCGAAGTGTTAACACTTTGTGTAAACTTGTTATGTTTAGCGACTGGCGATGTTGATAATGAAACTGGCCGGTACAATATTTATTTCAGGTTTACACAAGTCATTCCTACTTGCTTACAGGGCTGGCTTACATGTGCGTAGCCCTGAATATACGAGCTAACTAACGCAGTCAGCTCAATATAGCTTTAATGACCAAAATATAAATATTAATTTTATAAGAAAAGTTTATTCGTGTTATCTAAAGCAAAAGTAATTTTCTTCGCGTGTTATAGAACCGTTGTAAAAGAGACTTCGTGATGTGCAAAGATTAATAGAACATCCGCGTTTTTTCGTACCTGAATGTTTGGGCCCGGTATTTTAACAGCTGCTATAGGACAATGGCCTCTTGTGCTAACTTTCTAACCACCCACGATTTTGTGAACTATCGTCTGAATCTTCAACGAGATCCTAGGATGAACGTATTACAATATTAATAAGAAGCCTTGTACAAAAAGGTCCCAGAAAAATATTATTCCCTAAATCATGATAGCTTTTTGGTGTGATGTATTTATATTTGTCCCCCCTTTGTCGTCCTAATTTTTCCTGTACCTGTAGAGGGGTAAAAGTGAGGGGAACATCTACGACATCACGATAATTTTTCGTGAATAAGCTACACAATATTAAATCATTATACCCGCAGAGCTACAATATACGCTCATGCAAACATAATTCAATCGTATTGCACCAACTGTTAACCACTAAACGTTATCTGTTACGTCCTGCATTTATAATTTCTTAGGTATTCATAATACGTAGATACTTTCAAAATTGAACATGTGTGTTCGACAAATGTAAGCCAAAAAAGCAAAAGCACTTAACTCTTCCTTCTTACGTATGTCTACACACACACACACGCACACAGCAGCTGGCATAAAACTCACCAACTTGGAAGATGTGATATCTGTATAGTTGTCAGACACCAAGGCACAATATTAGAGTTCTGAAACCATTATATTGGAGATTGGTATCAAATATAACTCACCTTACTGAAATACACCATACCATGAGATAAGTTTACATTATATAGGAAAGTAAAAACAGACGCGATTTACATTTTTTCGAGCCACAGCTTCTACACATTAAATCTGAAAAATCTAGTTGCTAGACACATCAATAAGTGACAGCTTAGGGCAGTTAGATAAAACACTATTAATAAAATAAACTGATGTGCGTAACAAATTTCCTTAAGCCAATTTACCAAATGTCCATTATGCCACGAAAACGTCCATCTATCAAACATTTTCTGAAACCGTCTCATTGCAGTGTGGTGGGGCAGCGGTGGCGCAGTGGCTAGCGCTCGCCTCCCACCACGGCGATGCGGGTTCGATCCCCGGCGGGTTCGCTCCCGGATTTTCGCGTGTGGAATCGTGCTGTACGATGCCGCTTGCCGGCGGGTTTTCTCGGGGTACTCCCGTTTCTCCCGCCCTTGCATTCCAGCGCCACTCCGTCCGATCTTAGGGTCTTATTTCATGTTATGTCCGGGGATGACGAGCACCTACGGGTCCAAGTTTCTAAACAAAAATATTTTTTTCCGATGTTCATGTCTTTTTACTTAAACACATACGACTCGAATGTTGATAGCATTCCAGAGGCTGTGAAGGCATTGAAAGAGAAACTTTGCCGTGGAAAAAAAAATGCATGTACAGGGGTTCTGGTTGGATGCTTGCTAGCATAGCGTACTCTCTTGAGCTACATATAAGCATATGATATTGATTACGTGAAAAGTGAGCATGTTGTTGGAAAGACAGAGTTCGTGAATGGAATGGCTAATGTAAGAATTCTGTTTTTTTTTATAATGTGTGTAGTCAGAAGTATGTAAAAATTGCACATATATATATATATATAGTCTGTCTCTAGATAATGTATAAAGTAACTGTATAGTCACATTTTATTGATATATGTGTGTATATCCGGCCACTTCTCCAGACTTTGTGATGGCCTCTCACTTCCCCCGACTTTAATATGGTAATTTATAAGTACCAACACTTTGTATGTTTTCTATAAAACAGTCAAATGAAGATTTTTCAAGCAGAACACTTGTCTCCCAGTGCACATCATCGCTGAGGATGAATCTAATTCTCATGAATCACGTCATGGTCCACTGTTGCCAAATACCATATGGCACCTCATTTGAGAACCATCTAATTGTGGCAAAACATGTGTGCTTCTGAGTTTACTGAAAGAGACGAATTATTTCTTCAGTTCGAGAATGTGTACCTATACTCGAAATCGCTTCAACAACCAAAGTACAAGTGACTTTCTCGGATTCTAAGTACAAGCAACTTGCTCAGATTCTAGAAGCTATAGATGGCTTACAGTATTTTCCGTGCAGCAAAAATGAGGATGTGATTTCTCCTCATACGGCTAAACCAAATTCTGTTTGTTTTCGATGACGTGGCATGTGAGAAGCAGACCTATATGCAGAAATATTTCAGTATGGGCAGGCATGCATTGGTGGATTGTTTTAACCTGTCAAAATTATTCTCGCATACCGAAACAGTTATTTTATGATAGTGAAAATGTGCTAGTTTTGTTTCAGATGGACGAAATGAATTTACGTCATACATATTCCGACCATGTAAATACAGACATGACATCTGAAAAGTTTAAAGATGTGTGTGCTTGTTGTTGGAGTGGGCCATATGGATTCCTAGTGATAGTAAAAATACTTATCTCTACTTAAAGGAAAGTAACATCGAGGTTTTGATCAGTTCTTAATCATATATCAGTAAGAGATGACTTATACTAAATTCGGACATGATGGTCTGAAACGATGGTGAGATAGCTGCCTGGTGCATATGGAAGAGGGTCAATGCAGCATTGGTGGGAAGCGACTTAAGAATGTGGGTGAACCAAAACATTGTGGTGATACTGTTAATATCTTGTACGATCAATCAGTTAATTCAGAAACTTTACGGGCATTGGCAGTAATGTAAACAACACCTGATAAAACAGAAGCCCAACTATGTTCATTGACTGAAGGCTTGAGGAAACTCTCTGTGTTAGGTACAAAAATTGATGCTGTCGAAGAAAGAATAACCAGCAAGATTATTGCTGCTTTGTCTGCCATAAATTATGAGAAAGTATGGAAGCACTGTAGTCATATCAGAGATGCTATTATACAGCGCATAATAAAATTAGAAGCCAATATAAAAAACATTTCATCGAATTCCATATGCCATGCTACTACTCTTAAATCTAGTTACATCGGCCTACAGCATTTAATGCAAAACTGAAGACGGACCTAAATAGTAAAATTATATATAAACTGTTTACATTACTGTTTTGTATTTAGTACAAAGACAGACACTGCTGGTGAATTGCGTCGCATAATCGAAAATGTATGTGGAAAATATTTTTTGGCCAAGCGAGCACATTTGAAATGTGACATGGTTTTGGAGGATCCATTCTAACCACTCACATCTTGACTTGATAATTTCCAACATGTAGTTTCTCCTGGCGCATTGAAGGAAGAACCTGATGAAGCCATACAGCAGCCAGAGAGAAAACAAAAGCATAAACTGGATGTAGAAGTAGTGGCGGATGAAGATAATATTCCATTATTACTTTTCAAGCGTAAAAAAATCGAGCTAATTCGCTAAATGAACATGGTTATGGCTACATAGCAATACATTCGCCTCTGTTCAATGATAGAACATATTAAGCTTACAAACTAAATAAAAAACAGTTTCTGGGAAACAAAGTAATTTTTTTCCTCCAAAATGGTGAATTTCAAATCGGAAATGAATCTCTGCATACTGTCCCTGGCATTTACGAATTACTCTTCCGAATAGAACCTACTACATAGTCTCAAGAGGTTGCTCAAACTAACGAGTGCACATTAAAAAAGATAACTATATATCGAGCAATGAGTATAACGATACTGCTTATACAAATTTCAGCATTATTTCACATCTGTTTCCAGACGTAAATGCACCATCTGGTTCTGGTCTGCTAGCAAATATCGAAGATGGACCTCATCTAGAGTATGTATATTGGGATTATGTAAACAAATTCGTAGTAAGATTGAGGATGTTGATTGCTTTACAAAGAGCTGAAAATAATTCCCAGAAACAAAATTACTAATATTCTGGAGGAATTGCATAAATGAGGCTACATACGATGAGTCGGGCAGAGATCGCTAGCGAACTGCACAAGCCGGCAATATAGAATTATCCAAGATGCAAGTGATGGTTTTTGGACAGTGTGATTTATATCAGGCAGATTTGGCCATAATGATTCCCTATACTTGGTGAATAGGGGATTCAAGTATGTGCTGACTTGATCGATTGATATAGCAAGTTCGCCTTTCCCGTATCAGTTAAAACCAAACAAGGTAAAAATGATGCTAAAGCCATGGAACTCGTTTTGGGTGACGAAGGCCCATCAAAAAATCTGCAACCTGATCTTGGACACAAGTTCTATAATCCAGAATTATGGCATCTAATGAAGAAACACAAGATCAACCATTATTCTACACATATGTCAGAAAAGTACAATCATACTTTGAAAACAACTATGCGGAAACAATTCTCAACACAAGGAAGCTACAAATGGTTAGGAATATTACCTGAACTGGTTACAGAGTACAGCCACAAAATACACTGTACAATAGTTATGCATCCCATCGATTTTAAAGACAATTTACTGCTACAAGCAGTTTACAAAAATAAAAATAATTGTTAATAGATGCCAAAAGTTTATATTGGAAACTACATATGCATTTCAAGAGTGAACGGCATTTGACAAAAGGACATGCACACAAGTGGTCAAACGAACTGTACAGAGTTGTCAAAATTCGTCATTACGATCCCCGTACCTACTATCTCGACGACCTGGATGGCCAAGTTATTCGAGGCGACTTTTACAGTGAGGAAATACAGCTCACGAAATTTCCCGACACTTATCTAGTATAAAAATGTTTTAACCTTAAAAGCAAAATAACTTTACATGGACTGCATGGGGTTTCCATTTTAAAAAAATAGTTGTATTGACAAGTATGCATTCACAGATAAATAATAATGTGTGTTTTACAGTAACCGTCTATTAGTCGTAAAAGAACAGTAAGAACAGAAAATTGGACTTCAGATCACAATTGGTGCAGAGCGGAAATATTACATTGTGCAAATTACAAGAAATGATTATTCTGTACAATTTTATTTAATAACTTCTATTTTCAGAATACGAATGTTTTATTTCGAAGATTATTACCTACTCATGGCTGCACACCGACATCCTGATCTGTGGTAAATGTATCATGCTGCCATCATTGGAATGTATGTTGTAGACACTTAAATACTGAAAGCATGTAGGTATACACACTTTTAAAGTAGGTGTGGAAAGCACTGCATCACTCTGTCATTTTCTATGCTACAGAGAAAAAAATGGTGTATTATGTGTACAAGTATGAATAAAAAGACTATCAGCAAAATTAAATAGTACTTGGCATGCTTATGCAAATGAAACATCTCATTATTTATATGAAACATTGGTGTAGGGATACTGATTTCAAAGAAAGAACACAAATAATTGCAAATGTAAATTAACTGTGCCTATAAAACTACTTGGGGGCTTACATAAGTGCATTATCAGGATGCATAATGGTGCCTGTGTACAGAATTTCTAGGATCTATTATGAATGGTTCGTGATTTATGCATAATTATGCTTATAAACTAATGACATTTCGCACTTTATATTTACATTATCTTTCGAATACACATATCACAATGGTTAGTTTTATATATAAAACATTTAGACCTGTACTGGCACCTATGTCCTGGTGGCACAGTCGACTAGGGTGCCTGTTTACCAATCCAAGATCCAGCAGTTTGCCGCTCCTCACCTCCACAGCTTTTTATACTGTATTAAACCCTATCACATCGATAGAGGCGAGTGTCTGCATACAGAACATGAAACATCGCCCTTAGCCTCCAGTCGACGTCAGCGTTCCTAGCAATCGATGTCATCAAGCGACACTAGCGCTGCCTAGTAGAAAGTGGGGGAACCAATATGGTGCCCCTGGTGGACAATGAAAGAAACTTCCAAGATGGCGGCCGATACTAGCACCATTTAACAGATATGAGAACCAAGGTGGCAGAAGACGAAACAAGATGGCGGCCTACAGACATCCAAGATGGCAGCCACAGCAGATGATATCCAAGATGGTCGGAGAGAAATAGGTGAGAAAGAATAACAGAGCAGGAGGTACCAAGGTGGAAGGACAGAGCATGGACTGGAAAATGATAGTAGGCAGCATGGAATGATAGAGCACGGAGTACCGGGTAAATAGAGGTCAAGGTCAAAGGTAATTCAAGATGGTGGATCCAAGATTGCGGCTGATCCACACGTCCACTTCTAGATGTAATGTGCGCTCGGGCCTACTATTTCTAACTTTTCACTTTCCCCAAAATTTTTGTTCAAAAATGTAATAAATACATCCTAATTAAAAAATGCACACATCGCTAATGACAAGTTCATGTTCTCCCGGCCATCCAAAAAGCCTATTGTTCAGTGTCTTTCTTAAACACGCGAACACACACACAAACGAACGATAAAAGAAGTTACTGATGAGATGACTTTCACAGTGTCGACCACTGGGAAGAATGAACCACCGGGTGTATTGTAGAAGAGGCACATGGAAGAATTGGAAGGAGAAAAGAAAAGGAACTAAGAAAGGGATTGGTTTCCATTCCCGGAGATAATTACAACCGTGCACACACAGACCATTCTACGACACGACGGAATTCAGCTGATAATGACATGTAATAAGCGCCTTCATATAGGTTACGGGCATGGCTGGTACAAGTCATCAGACAACCAACTCAAACCGGACAAGAAATATTTCCTGATGTGGCCACAAAGACTTTACAGACGAGAACTGGGAAATACTGCCTTAGAAAAGAACCCCCATTTTCAGGATTTCTACCTCAAAAAAATTAACGGACTTCCCGCTTTTAAACTGTACTCATACAATATTACAAGTACTTCTGTCAAATCAGCACAATTTTAATAGGGTCTAACAATTTTATTCAACCTAATCATCTTAAAATTCAGTAATTTATGTTTTTAGCTTGCACCTATAATAAAATATTTAAAAGAATATTTTTTTTCAGGTTTTTTAAAATCTATTTTCGAAATTACAAAAAAAAAATAATAATAATCTTTGCATAAACATTTGCGACTCTGGAATGCCTAGAACTAGAAAGCTCAAATTTGGCTTACTTGAAAGCTCTTTTGACAGGTTTTCATATAATGCGCCACTGATACTTGTTAATTATAAATAAAAAATAAAAAAATCAAGACCTAACAGAAAATTTTAAATTTGGCCCACTCAAAAGCTACATTCATAATATTTTACAGAAATTTTCCAAAATTGTTTGTAGGCCCCACTATTCTTATTTCAGCCATGACATATTTGTTTCGTATAGTTACGAGACTCTGAGACATACCAGGCATCAAGCAATGGTGTAAGGAAAAAAGCAATTTTTTGTATAATGATATAATTTCAATAAATTAAGTACAAGTATCGGTGCTAATTTTAATGTAAACACAAACTGATACAATAAAAAATAAAAATGAAATAGGTTACGAAGTATATCTCGCACGCAGAGTTGACGAAAATGAGTGGCTTTCTGTATTTCGTTATAAGGGATATTGTATGTTCGGCCTGTTCCAGCTACTGGGTTAGCATTTAAAAGCATGTCTGCTAATGAAATTAACAGAGTACGTAGTATTTTTGGTTAAGTAAAGGCATGTGCACAGTTAAACAAATCTGTTTAAAAAGCTTCTGTTATAATGTATTCTTAATGCGCAGTAAAAGTTTTATTTTGCCCAACCGAGTTTTATTCACATTGTTACCGGCACTTCTCATGCTTTATGAGGATTTCAATGTTCTGTCAATCTAGAATACTTTATACGACATTACATAGTCCTTTACCATGCTGCTGCTGTTGAAAAACGCCGTTGTGCAACATGAAAGTCTTCCTTATTAATGGCACAAGTTCAGAAAATTTTTTTATATGACTACTGTGCACTAGACCAGAGGGTGTTACTATACCCATCCAAAAAAAATGAATTTTTTCTGGTTGTTTCTTCAAATCTGTGCTTAAAAAAAAAAGCCTACGAGTTTCTTTACAGACAGGCAGTAAATGTTTTGTGCTCCAGAAAGTCGCAAATCACAACGAAGATCAAATTTCAATTTCTCTTCAAAGTCGTTGAAATACACCACAAATTGATGCACAGAGATAGTCAAGTGAAACAGTAAAATTATAAAAGCATGTATTCTACAAATGCGCTAATTTTTATATGCGTAAAATCAGAAAGCAATATGAAATATATGCAGGCTAAAGACAGTGACATTTTAAACCGTAATTTCGGGAAGTGGCCAATTAACCGTTAACGGCCTATACACACTAGTTTACGATTTTTTTAATACATATAATTTCCCCAAATGGAGCCGAAGGCGAACGTGTCTACCGGAAGGGTGTCAGTTTTGTAGCCGAATGCCCTCGCGACTTGAAGCCGAGGCCACGGCGATTGGAATGATCAGAAGCATCAACCTCAAGAACAGGCGTGAATGACCGAAGGTCTACGCCAGAAAAGCCAGCAGCGGAACTTGTTACTCGTAGCGAGCAAGCTGTGTCGCCACAAGCTGGGCGCAGCGCGAAGCGTGAAAGGTACATTGCAAACTAAATGGACGGACGGGGCAATTATCGGCACCTGTCCAAGTAGCGAAGTAAACCTGCCTCGACGCATCTGCACGTAAACCGTGCTTGCCAGCTAGAGTAAGGTACTTCCTTCTGAACAGTTTCTTGTTAATATCAACTGCCAACCCTATACGGCTACAGTCACGTACTCTACTTACTCGTTACCAATTGCGAAAGTAGCAGCATCACTAGGGGAAGAAACTTTCTAGCATCCACTGCCGATCTGCTAATATTATAGACAAACGCTATTGTTAAGCTTTGTTTCAGGTCGCATAAAATTATCCGTCGTCGTCTGTACTGTTCTTACTGTATCATACAGTTTTTGTGCACGAGAGTCTTTTCGCCACTTTCTTCACCTGTATTTTCTTACCTGTAAAGCCCACAGTTATATGCGTTAAAACTGCCCAAATTTTGACTTATTTGCGTTCTTTCATTGTCTTTCTCATGTGATCACATTTAAAAAAATCCTCCCGAGGGATTAGTTTTTGCTCTTTACTTATCTGTTGGCAACAAGTGATCTTTGTTTATTATTTCCGTTCTTTATGTCGTATTGTTTGTTTTTTTTTGCGACTCACAAACAAGTTCGGCAATGGCACGTGTACAAAATAACGAGTAGTTCAATCACTTGCTCTCTATATCAAGAATCGAAGTTTATCTACAGTATTTCTAGTTTGTGGGGGGAAACTGCAATTGATACTACACGTACCTAACATGCTATTTTACAGCAGGCAGCACGCTATTAGGTTCGACCCTTGCTTGAAAGTTCCCGCCGGTCGGCCGCTCAATTAGTTCAATTGCTTTACCGGCGGCAATAAGAACAAGGAGGATTGACGTAATAGGCCGCCCAGAGTCCTTGACCAAACTGCCGCACATGCGCAGTGGGTCGGCTCTGGCCTGTCGCGAGCAGCTCGCCACAACATGAGCAGCGTTTGTTCAAGAGATCACTAAGTTCCGGCAATTATCCTTCTCCTTCGTATACGAAAGTGTTGGCGTGACCATTTTTATTTGCTAAACGTAATGAAAGAATTTCTCGCTAATGGTTATCCACTAACATTTGTATGCAACACAAGCACGTAGCTATTCACGGTTAATCGAACACTTTTAAATTTAAATCGATAATCCCTCCGTGTAGACATTTCCACGGACATACCAGTGTAGGAAAATACGCATTCACCGCAAGCGCACGAGCGAAAAGCCGCCATGTTGTTACATCACCCGACCGCCATCTTGGATGTAATTGCGCTTTTACCCCTGATCCATGACCTTGACCCCGAGGACCTTTGACCCAAAATAAAGCATAATAAAACTAAAAAAATCCCAAAAAATTCCCAAAAAAATGTATTATTAAAAATTATTAAAAGGATTCTCAGAAACAAACCATTTTTCCCAGAGCAGGTGAGGGGGACTTGTGACCCACGCGAATTTTGGGTCAGGTGACCGGGATCAGTGATTCCGAAACAGAAGAGCAGGACCTATGACGTTTGACCCCAAAAATCCAAAAACATCACAACAAATCCCAAAACAATCCCCAAAAAATTATTTTAAATAATTAAATTTTCCCAAGTTTCGCCCACCTGCCCTCACCTAACAAATTTGTCGGATGGCCTCCGCCCATTCGTCCATAACCAGTCAGCCATCTTGGTAGGCGACCGCCATCTTGGTAGACATCACCCATCCACCAAATTGGAAGCCAATGACCATAACCTTGAATGACCGTGAAAACAAAAACTAGAGAAAGACATCTGTAAAAGTCAGCAAGAATAATACATAACAGACTACTACCGCCATATTGGATGCACAATACCTCAACATTGACCCCGTAAAATTTAATGACCTTGAAAACCAAAAATCGAGAAAAAATACATAAACGTCAACAAGCATATGATAATACAGATTACTATCAACATATCAGATGCAGACTAACTCGACCTTGACCCCATGATCTTGAAAATAAAACACTACAAAAATCCATAAATGCCGAAGAGCATATCGATATGACATTACATACTACTACCACCATATTGGATGCAGGTAACCTCGACCTTGAAAACAAAAACGAGAAAAAAATACATAAAAGTCAACCAGTATATGACATTACAGACTACTACCACCATATTAGATGCAGACTACCTTGGCCTAGACCCCATGACCTTGAAAGCAAAAACTCGAGAAAAAATCTATGCAAAGAGGCATTAGCTAGCCGAGACAATCCACCTTTCACGTCAGTTGCTGTCAAACTAAACCTCTCAGCCATATGGCATATTGACTGCGAACCAATCGTACGGCACCATTAATACATCGTGCCATAATACACCAACCAGCGAATCATGCGAGGTGGAGCACCTAAAGATTGATGGAAAGATTGCTAAAGATTAATCGAGGGATTGAGATTGCGATTGCGGAGCTGACGCCGCAAGTTAAAATAAATTCACTCTATTTTAAAATTAAATTATATAGTTTATTTAATAATCTCGCTTTAATAAAGCATATTTCCAGGTCTCTCGATATATTTAATCGCTTCCTGGGTAAACTGTTTTTACACTTTGCAATAAAAGTGCCCAGCAACCCGACAGGCCACCACCATGCTTCCCAATTGGTGGTCGTCGCGTGAAAAGGACTCTTCATAGCACCACCCTCTCATGCCGACATGCATTTTTATTTAACATAGGCGAAAACTCGATCCAGAATAGACACTGGCGACATCCAGTTAGCGATGATGCAGGTCATGGCTCCATGATCGTCGAGGTCAAAAGGCAGCCCTTCATATTCGCAACTCATCTTCGTGGTATGGTGGGAGCACTATGAGAAAACCAAAATTCTCATTCGACCAAGAAAACACGCAGGTATTATCACACACGCGCACATTATAGGAATATATCAAGTAAGTAATAGGGGTTGGCACCCTTTGATTGCATGCAACAGTTACACCATGACGTTAAGGAATAGCAGGCATTATGTGGTTAGAGAATACAAAATTTTAAATACACTGCTACAGTGTGCTGTTTCTTTAGCACCAAATAAAAAAATTAGTGTATTTTAAAGTTACCCCAGTGGGAACGAAGTAACCCCAGTTCTACGAAGACTGCCAAAATGCATCGGCAGGGAAATACTAAAAAAATCGGAAAACGTCACGGCATAAGACCCACTGCTTGCAAAAAGACCTAAAGACATTGAGTAGAAGAGTGTATGGAGGGGGGGGGGGGGAGGAAAACGCGTGATATAAGAAAACTAAATTCGAAAAGATCACGGAAAAATCTTCACACTGAAGGCGAAATAGTTACAACACAGACAAAAAAAAACTTATTTTTCGGCTACCAAGGATGTTTTAACGAATCTATGCAATATCATATCAGGGGTACTGATTCCATAAATGGATGTAGTTATTCCAAATTGGCTCTAGTTCTTGAGATACAGGATGTTCAAATTATGTTATACTCTAAAAATTTATTGAAGTAAATATTTGGATAAGTATTTTATTTGTTTGTTTTAAATAGTTACCCATCACTTGGAATATTATTTTATTTTACTTCATTTTAAGTACTTTACTTAATGTTATCAATTTTTTCCAGATCAGTATTAATTATTCACGAAGAGGCTGCTGAATGACTCTAATGAATCTGCTACATTTCTGGCGAATATTGTAATGTTGCGGTTTTTCAGGTTTTATTAATATCTTTTTGGTTTCAGATTATTCGGTTGTGGTGGGAGTCATTCATATAGTTCCCAGATTAAGATTTAGAGGTTACTGTTAATTTAACCCTAAAAGGGTAGTAAGTATTCCATATTGTAAACCATGTGAAACTAAAGAAAAATATCCTGATTGGCTCTCGTCTCGCCATTGCTGACTGGATGAGGAGTGTGGTCAGCCGACAGCCAATCAGGATGCAGGTAACAAGAAATCTGATGCAGAGAGCTTTGCCCTCTTCCATATGTACCGTCACTGTTGCAGTTTCCTTATTATCCTTATGAACAATAGTGCAGTCTTTTGTCTTAAGAGTTAGTTGTAAACAGTAGAGGACTAGTGTATACGTTTTGTGTTCTTGTGCATTCATATCATTGTTGTCCATGAATAAAACGTTATTAGGTTATGGGTTTCAATATGTTTCTAATTTTATGAACTCTGTGAAGACCTACATAACACAATTTTTTTAATTATGGAAGGCATAAGATTCCAAATAGGTCTTTGGAAGGTCAGTCTAACTGGAGAACATGGACATACAAAGCGAGTGCTCGCTTGTGTGGAGTGTCTGGTTGCATGGACATTTTGGAAGGAACTTTACAAGATCCGGAAGCATTAAAAATAGATGCTACTCCTGCAGAGGTAACATTATATAATTCATATGTAGAAAGCTTTGTGAAGGCTGATAGCAATGCATTGCGTTTCCTGACTACAAACATGACTGAAAACACATTGGAGAAAGTCATGAGATTCTCAACAGCCTGTGAAGCGTGGATGGAACTTCACAGACTGTTTGATATGGGAAGTGAGGATAAAGTTTTATGCTGTCTGCACTGCATTTTTCAGTTTTATAAAGGGCATTAATGACGATATTGGCACACACATGTCAAAATTGAAAACCCTATGCAGTATACTCACAAAAGTACTAAGGATAAAGTATGTAGTTGTGAACTACCCAATTTGTAATACTACTAATATGTAAGATTTTAGGTACACTGCCTGAAGCATATTTTAAGTTTAGGTATAGCTGGTTGCTGATGAATAAATCTGAAAGAGCAATAGAAAACCTCACAAACCAGCATTGCGCATTTGAAAAGGCCTTAAAGAGTAGGACTGCTGACTTAGGGAAGGAAGCGTTAACCACAACATCAAAGAAAGCATCAACTAAGGTGATAGGTAAAGAGGCAAAACACGTCACCGGTAAGTCAACATGTCTTTGTTATTACTATAAAAAGCGGGTCACAGTCAGGAGCTGCAGATAATGGGTAGAAGATGGTTAGCTTCCACTTCCAAGGGGGAAGAGTGACAGTTCGCAGTTAGAGGAGTCAGTTGGAGCAGTCGAGGGTCTCATGTTTGCTACTGCATCTCTGGCATCTGACGATGGAGATCAAGGTTGGTACTTAGACAATGGGGCTACGAACCATGTAACATATCAGAGGGATGTTTTTAACACACGTGAAAATTTTAGTGTAAATATTTCGGTAAAGACAGCAAATGATGAAGCAATTCAAGCAGCAGGTAAGTGATCAGTTGTGGTTGAAGCTCAAGTTGGTGGGCGGTGTATATGGGTACAGCTTTACAATGTTTGGTACGCCCCACAACTCAGCAGAAACCTGTTTTCGGTCTTAGCTACTCAAGACAAACACCTTGGAAGTGAGTTTACTTCAACCACGAATAAATGTTATTTTTAGTTCGATGTAAAACTGAAATGGGAAGGTACTCGAAGAAGGCACGGAGATCTATATAAAATTTTATTTGGAAATGTCAAGTTAGAAGAAATTGCTTCTTTGACACATGAAAACTCAATTCAGTTATATAATTAGAGAGATTCGGACAACAAAATAAAAGGTATGTCAAAAGAAAGATACAAGAAGAATTTGGTATGAATTTGCAGTTAGATAATGATCATTGTGAAAGACGTATCTATGGGGAAACACATAGACTAAATTTGACCAAAGAGAAAGAGCAAGGAGCCCGGGTGAACTGATTAATTTGGATATTTGTGGCCAGTTTTCACACTCCTCTCAAATTACCGTTAAGACGATTTCAGCAGGTTTCGCTCTGTCTATTATATGAGGCAGAAGTCTGAGTTATCAGAAAAGTTGAGACAATTTTGAAAGAGACTCAATTTATAGGACATGTAATAAAAGAATTTTTAAGTGATAATGTAGGGGAGTTCGACAGCTGTGCAATTAGAGAAATATTAAGCGAAAACGGAATAAAGCAAAGACTGACCATCCCTTGCCCTCCTGAGCAGAATGGCTGCAGTGAAAAATAAAACAGGACCTTGGTTGAGACAGCTCTCTCGATTATGCACGCCGATGGAAATATACGTCAGGTTCTCTGGGCATAAATGGTAAATACGGCCGCTTACATCTTTAACCGAACAGGACTCTCGAGCGTAGATGGGAAATTCCCTTATGAATTATGGCTAAGTAATAAACCAACAATAAAAAAAACTTAGGATTATCGGCTCAATTTGCTATTCACACGTCCTGAAGCAGCAGAGAAGAAAGATGGATAAGAAAGCACAGAAAAGAGTTCTAATTGGATATGACTGAGATGATGGGGTACAGAATTTTGTGGGCAGGATAATCCCGTAATAAGGTCTAGAGTTGTCACATTTAATGAAGAACCAATATTAAATTTCCATATAGTCAAACACAATTTGAATCAGAAAGTTGAAGACCTATCAAGTAAAGAGAATGCAGAAGAATTAGAATGGAAAATTAACTTTCAAGATAAAACTAATGAAAAAGAAAAGAACAATGAAGATCATGATTCTGTCAACATGAGAGGGGAGGAAATGAGGAAGAGGAGTTCATTGAAGAACAAGTAGAAGGTAATGCACAACATGAAAGAGAATTACGAAATAGAGCTGAGAACAGGCACCCAAAGAGGTTTGGTGACTACATAATGTCAGCCATTTGGGATGTCACTCAGCTAGAAGAACCAGCATATAGTTTGAAAACAGAACTATATCAAATGGGGCCGCAGTAGCCAAGTGGGGCCTTAGTGGCTCAGTGGATAGAGTGATTCCAAGTAGAGCCGCAGTGACTTAGTGGATAGAACTATATCCAATGTTGAGTTGATTACACATGTTTTTTTTTTTTTTTTTTTTTTCAGTCTTTGTATGATAACAAAAGTTTGTAACATCGTAACTGTTTTAGACCCATGAAAATTCTAAAAAAAAAAAAAAAAATCACGGGCTGGACCCCTAGTGTTTATATAACATGGCAGTGCAATTATGTTTAAATATTGTGTGAATTAACATTGCTTGCCAAATAGCGCATCCGTTTCCTCTTGGCTCACGTTTAATATACTTATCTTATCCACATTACTCGACATTCTGCTTCTAGAGTAAACAAAGATATGCGGGTGAATTATTACTTATGGCTTAATTATTTGTGGCAGGAATCGACTGTTCATGAGTCGCATTTAAATCTGCGATCGATTATCATAAGCGCACTTGACAGCTATCTAGCGTGTAATAAATGAAACAAGATTTGACATATGATTGTCGTGTTTATGAAACTGTTAGGGGAAGGGTACCTAAGAATGTGCAGTGCTATTTCCTGGCAATTGGCAACACTGCAAAAAACTATGTATGGCCTTAGTTGGTTCGTTATGGTGAGGCAAGCGTGTGGTGTGAAACTTGCAGTTATTCAAGGCTATTTGTAGGTTTGACAGGTGAAAGGACTATTTTTGTTACTTTGATGTAATATTTTAAGGACTTAAGTTTTGCCATGTAGATAAACGAAGGTGCATTAATTGTGCATACATTATGTAACAGCCATGGTTCCAAGCATTCATGGTGATTTAACACGTTGTGCTTTTCCAACATTTACTGCTATTTATGGGTTATTTCACAAATCTCGTGTTTGTCCCCAAAGAGTGCGCGCGCACTCTTTGGAGCAACGTGCGCATTCTTTGGAAACAGTTATAGTTTTTTTTGTATTAATTGTTTATATTTGCTTCAGAATGTCATCGTCGTATAACAAAAAGTCAGACAGGAAATTGATATTTATAAACGAATTGTTAAATGAAGCGTGACGAAGAATACAAAATGGGGAAAGTCACACAGTGGATTTGGGCACAAAAGAATCGACACTAAGTAATCGTCGTAGAATTGCGAGTACAAATACGGACCAAATACCGTCGACTAGCGACGTAAGTCATGACGTTGTATTCTATTTTTCTGACCTTAGTGAAAATATTTCGCCAAGGGTCACTGAGGTCAGTAGATCGGCTGGTGAAATAATTCTCGAGGCTGAAGTGCGTGCTTGTGAATCAAGTAAGGATTGTGAAGAAGAAAGCAGCTGTCCCAATGGCTCATAGAATAATAGGTCTACTATAGCAGAAAATAATGAAGCAATGGCAATATCTCCAGCCGATATCATTCCTATTTCCAAAGCAGACACCACTGGCAACAGAAAAATAAAAAAAGAACTCAGAGGTAATGACAGGCTCTCCATTAAAAAATACTCTCTTTGCTTGCGAATCACAAGAAAAAGGTACGAGATTCACGGATGCTAAATAAAAGGGAAAAATCTTCATGTCCAGTAAAGAAGATTACATCATCAAAGAAAATAGAAAGTTATATATTCTGCACAGGTTGCGATGAGATACACACTGAGCCTATCTTTGAAGCCTGGATACAGTGTATCAAATGCTAACAAAGGTGGCAGGAGCAATGTTCAGTCATTTGAAGGAGGTTCAATATTTACATGTGACCAGTGTTGAATGCGCTCTCTTTGGGTACATGCTGCGCACTCTTAGGAGCTAGGGCTCCTAAGACTGCGCATTTGCAATTATTTAGTTTTTTTGCATTTTGTGAAAATTAGAACATGTCTATGTGATTGGGCCTGTAAGTTCGAAATTATAATTGATCGATAAAACACCATGTGCATGAATCATATTTTTTCACTATAAACTGCAGCAGTAAAGGGGGTCGATTTGTTAGGTGCACACTCTTTGGTGCCTTTCCCCTATTTTAAGGCTGACAATTTACACTTTTTTGCTTGACAAATAAGGAGAACTTGTATTATTTATGTAACATGCATTGTCATGAGACATTGATAAATTTGTCGCATTTGACATAGTTGTCATACACGACACAAGTGTCACACTTTATGAAATAAGGCCTTGGTCTGGCTGAAACGACTCTTCCAGGGAATGACTGACTTGACAAGTATTCCAGTCCTGAAGGTACAAAACGTGTAGAAAAACTACTTAAGTGTAAAAATGGAGGAAGGAAAGGTTTAAAATTTGGTCCCCCCATGGTGTGGAGAGAGCCAAGAAACCACCACAGTGTCTTGTTATTTTTGCGTTGTGAATGTGAAAGGTTTCAATTGTTCCAATAAATGTAAATGGTAGTACAATCTTGATTAATAATCAGCAGGGCGAGCTGTGTCATACAGCGAAGATGTTTCCATAGAATTCACTACACTACCTTCCTGTGTCATGTTGAAGATACACAGGGTTTGGGGTGTAATGCAAGTGTAAGCAGTGACAGTGAATATGAAGGCAGTACTTCCACACTACTACAGGGGAGAAGTCAGTGATTTAGTAAGAGGCCTAAGAGTCTGTGAAAGCAAGATTCTGAGCTTTTAGCTTCCAGGCTAAAAGAAAAGAACTGTCTAAAGTCTGAATCTAAAATAACATTTTTTTCGGACATGAGAGGCCGTACTTCTTCCATATTTTATTAAAGATGAAAAGCTAGTATATTGTAGTAACACCCCTGAACTCTTTCCCTAAATGGGAGTATCTGAATACCGACAAGAAGGTTGGCAACTTTTTATAGACAGTTCCAACTGTGTTTTACAGCACAACTACTATTCATATATTCAAATAGGTCACTCAACCAAACTTAAAGAGGAAAATGAAGATATAAAAATGCTCTGTAGAAGCTTAGATACCACAAGCACCAGTGGTCTACATCTATTGATAAAAATGGTGGACGTCTTACTTGGCCCGCATAGTGGGTCCTCTAAGTACCCCCTTTCATCTGCTTGTGGGGCAGCAGGGTAAAAGAAGACCACTGGAATAAAGTGGCATGGGCTTCTAAGCGAACATATGACTGTAGGTTCATCAAACATCTTTAATGAACTATTGGTTGGCAGGGAAAAAGTCATTATTTACTCACTCCATACACAGCTGGTAATTATGAATCAATTAGGGCCTTAGACAAAGGTGGCGCGATTGCTTTAAATACATCTGCAGATTTTTTCTTGGATTCAATATAGAAAAACTAAAAGCTGGAATCTTTAATGGTCCTCAAATTCGCCAGCTCATCCACGATCAAAATTTCATGAATTACATTACTTATTGAAGCATCTGCCTGTAATAGTTCTGTATTGGTTATTAAGAACTTTCTGGGTAAACATAAAGCTGACAACTATGAAGAACTCGTACAAAACATGCTTTCAGACTTAGAATATTTGGGTGCTACTATGAGCATAAAAAGTTCACTTACTTCATAATCACTTAAGACTGGTTTGGTTTACTGATAATTTTTGTGCTTATGATGAGGATCAAGAGGAGAGGTTCCACCAAGATATAAAGGCGATGGAAGAAAGAAACCAATGAAGGTGGGACTCGCATATGATTACTAACTACTGCTAAAGTCTCCAATGTGATTGTTCTGATGATTCACACAGAAGCAATATTTTATGCGTTAACTGTGATTAATTTTTCACTGTACTGAATTGAGTGATACTTATCATATCATGTACTTAGTCTCAAGCAATTAATATATTTTTCATGTGATTTCCGAATAGGTAAAACCTTTGCGGTTTTTTTGCTTTGTTCACGTATTTCAGTGACCAGCTAAATATAGAGCCCATCTAGCACAACTGTTGTGATTTTTGGAATCAATGCAGCTAATTAACTCTAAAATAATTTTCAGATGTTTGACAGCAAAATGTGTGTTGACCAGTAACCTAACAAAAAACGGCACGTGATCGTGTCCAGAACAGCTGTGAGTTCCACATGGATACGTCTGCGTTAGCAGGAAATATTTGCAAGATGAACTGCCAGGAAATTTTTGCTCACGCCCAAAGTCACCGCAGGTATTCACCCGCGCCTCACCAACTCAGGGCCATGCTCGCCTCCTACCAAGCCAGACCGGGTTCAATCCCCGGCCGGGTCACTCCCGGATTTTCGCATGTGGGAATCGTGCCAGGCAATGTCGCCGATTGGCGGGTTTTCTCGGGGATCCCCCGTTTCCCCCAACCCCGTATTCAGGCGCTGCTCCATACTCACCTCAATCACCCTCATGTTCAACGTGGGAGCGCTAGTATGCTGTGCTGCGCGAGTGGGAAGCCGCGTGATGGCGCTCCACGGCCGTGCCTAGGCGCAGCTGGCTGCCCCCTTCGAGGCTGACCCGCATCAGGCCGGGCGCAGCTGGCGGACCCGAAATAGCGCCCCCTCGTGAGGCGCTGGGCCCCTGTGCGGCCCTGTACTCGCGCCGCGACACGCTGTTGCCGGACCCACCCCCCAGTGCGACGCTCTTCTTGCAGCTCTGCTTCCAAAACTATTGCTTGACAACAGATAAAACTCACTTTGTTGTTAACAGGAGTACTGTACCTTTGTTTTCCGTGACGAATAAACGGCAATTTGATATTGGCTACAAAAACGATAGTGTAAGTAGCCAAAAGAAAAAAATAATCTCTATAATATAATTAAATTATGATTTATGCCGTAATAGCCATATTAAAAAAAAATCATCTCGAGCGTAAATGCGAAAAATATATAAACTAAGTATGGTGTCAAACTCTCCCCCCCCCCCCCCCCCCCATAATTGCAGGATATTTTTGTAAAGACTGTAATCTCGGTTTTTGTGAATTACGGCAATCACAATTTGCCTTTATTTCTGACGTAAATACGTCTTTAGAATCAGACCGACATGGGGCACCAAAGACGTGAAACGGCGATGTAACGTTTGGAGGGCGATTCATTCCGACACTAACTTCGTGATTTATTGCACGATTGAAATTAACATCGTCTCGTTCGATCAGGTACAGGCTGTTCACGATAAAGTGCTCATTTTACCGTGAACAACATGTACCTTCTGACTACGAGGCGAACGTGACTAGATAGTGCACGGGTAGGGGGCCCGCGGCGACTGGACGTGGACGGCAATGTCCAGGCGCAGTGTATGCCGCGACTCCGGTGTGCTAGCGCGCTGATTTAGATGCCGAATTAAAGATTTCGTCTCGATCTGTCGATTAAGCCATATACACGTAAAAGCCCATTCCGTGTCTGCCACACAGCCACAGCCCCGATTACTGTCACTCAAAATGCTTACACACATACGTGTAAAGGCTGTTCACGGTAAAATGGCCACTTTTGAAAGCCCTGCTTAAAATCTACTTGTATGCACGTCATGTATTCTTCCGTCTTATGTAAAATTTACATTGCCATAGGCCTAAACACTTTATTCATGCATAGGTCAAGTGAAAGTGTGAAATAATTATAAAAGTAAATATTTTACAACTCTACTCAATCTTACACATGTATTTAAAAAAACGGCAAGCGAAAGAAATAATTTAAGTTATCACAGATGGTTACCTAACATATTTTGTTCTACGTTAAGATATGGAACTGTTTTCCACCCATTGTTACCAACTTAACTGGGCGCATGTCACTCAGTGCGCCTATTGAAATATATACCACGCAGGAGCAGTGGCATTTTTCTAACGTTGATTTCAAAAGTGCTCACTTTACTGCGAACAGCCTATATGCGTAAACAATTGCCAAACTGCATTTGACATTTTTATCCATATTTTATATTGCTACAGCAAAAATGTAAAACCGTATCCTAAAAAAAAGATACTAATTTACCAACGAAATACGGGCTTCGAAATGATACAGCACTAAAGCGAATAGTTGCTACGATAGAACCATTTGATTTCTATAGGCTATTCACGATAAAGTGGGCGATTTGGAAAGCCATCTCATTTGGAATAATGTCAATAAATATTTTTTATTTTCGCCTTTGATGTTAACTTCCGAGAGCAGTGGAATATACACACTCTTACGCGGGAATGTTTATTTTAAAAGGTGTTTAAAGAATAAAAATGGCCGACAGTAAAAAGTAACTACGGCATCGAAAGTGCTCACTTTACCGTAGGGGGACATACTGGAAACAAATACGCTCTACAACATACTGTGAATCCCACGAATGCCGGAAGGTTGTTACAAACCTACCGTTTGCATCCTTGCATATCAGGCTGGGAGGCGCTGTGCCGAAGCGTGGCCCTGCCAAAGTGTCAACCAGTTAATTCTAAACACGCTTGTATAAACAGCTTTACTGGAATGTGAAATGTAAACATGCGACAGCGAAAAGCATGCCGAAAAGTGTAAAAATAATCCACGCGTCCACCACTGTTGACACAACAGCCACGTACTATGAAGCATAACCCTACAAAATGGAGCTTCGGTCTAGTTCTACCTTGGGTGCTGGTCACCCAAGAAAAAAAAAGGTTCAACTTTTAGACATTGTATACAAGCACTATTTCTTAGCATAAAGACTAAAATTTAAACCACGTACTTTTTGAAAAACAGCAAAAACAAACCAAATGTGGGCATTCACAACTTAATATGATACCAATTTCCATACTTCAGCAATCTAAAAAAGTGTTCAAAAATAAGTAAAATTTTGCATATTTTTTATTGTAACAGTCCGTAATTTTTTGTACACTCAATTTTGCTAAGCGTGTCTTAAAATGAATTAGAGCATGACCTTTAAATCGCCCTTGTTAATTTTCGGTATTTTTTTATTTTATTTGTACAGTGGCCACGACGCAGTGCCGAAATACCTATCGATTTTTAAGAGGACATACCTTTAACCCCCCCACAGTGCTGGAACACAAACATGTAGGAGTTCCGGCAATGCACAAAAGTACTAATGTACCATAAAAATAAGATAAAATTTCATATTTTACAGGAATATGCTGGTTTTCTCCTTCAGAAATAAGGTTACATACATACAATAAGGTTTATTCTGACCCAGTTGTTATGTAACAACGATATAATCATCGAGTAACGCACAGTACACTTTTATAAAAGCCTGGATTTATTGTAAACCTAAACAAACAACTTGTCGCTGTTTGAACAGATAAATTGACTGTTGTTATATCAATTCGCGAGCCAACGTTGAGAACGTTTTGTGGAATCTCAAGTTTATTAATTCAGCCACGACAAGTTGCCAGTCAATCGTGGAAGGAAATATCAGCCGTTGGTAGCTGGTAGTATGCACTGACACAATGATAGACTCAACGCTAACGGCATACAATAACAACCTCAGAAAGCAGACACCTACCTGCAGTATATCTGCTTGAGACCCACGCCACTGTTGACGCAATGCTTGGGTAAGCAGAAAGTCTCCACCAGCAACTCCCATTCGTTCCTGGAGTTCACCTGAAACACAAGTAACATTAAGTCTTCGCCACTGTTGTAATCACAACACGACAAAAAAAAACCGTAATAGCGAATAAATAGACGAGATCAGTCATTTTTAATCGTATATTAATAGGCACAACTTGCTAAAACATACACTGTGAAAAATAAGTGTAAATTTATACATACACATTTTTGGTAATTTTACATTTTGTGAGTAATTTGTAGAAACAACTACAGTACGCATAATTTTACACAAATATTCTTAATAATCCTGAGAGTACTAAATATCTTTGGTGAAAATACACGAATGTATCGTTAAATAAACACAATATTTATGTTAATTTACACATTTTAAAGTATGTGTAAAAATACACCCACTCACTGTATTAAAACCTTAAGTTATGTATTTTTACAATGACCGTGGGTAGGTATATGTGTAAACTTCCATTACATTCTAGTGTACCTGTGAGCGTATATTTACACATACAAATTTTCAGTAATTGTACATTTTTATGTGTAATTTGCTAAAACTATGCACAGTATTTGTAATTTTACACTACTGTTCCTGTGAATTCAAATATAACTACAAATATTTGTTTGAAACATGCGATCTAGCGGTAGGGAATAGAAATACAGACTTCGAACTCTTTTTGTGTGTTCAAAAGGAAATCTTAACTCCCGCTGATGGAATATGCTGGCTTTTGTATATAACTACAAGTCAACGAGCAGAACTGTCGTGGGATGAACCTCATGCTTGTAGAGGCTCTCTCCGAGATCTGCCCACGCCTTGAGGACCAGCGAAGGCGAGATGCTTCGGCGATTGCGAAGGGGCCATTCGGCAGCTTGTCGCGTCCCCAGGTGGGGTGGTGAACAGAGGATCCCCAGGCTCTGGGGTGGCTGGGAATACTCAAATACTAGCCCGCGGACCAACAGGACAGTGCGAGAGCGCCGTCGTCGTAGACATCTGGACCCTAGGCAGCACAGTATAAGATTGTGAAGCGTATTTGCTGAAGGTGGCCCTACGTTCAAGATGTGGAGGGGGGTCTCGAGGTGCTAAAAATTCTAAGTGTAGCGATCCTCACTGCTGGATTCTGCGGGGTGCCGACTGCGTGTGCGTGATGAATGGATTGGAATGCATCGGACCTTGGAAGCACCCAGATGTTAGTCTTCACCCCTGGGCCAACGGATTCGCCACCACCACTGGTCGGCCTCGGGGTATGCACATGGCTACAATTGCGGCCATGGCACCAGTGGCGGCCGACTGTGTAGTGCATTGGTGCAATTGCACTGAACATAACATGTCCTTGCCTCCTAATATGTTTCCGTATGCTCTGTGTGGTTAAACTGCTCCTCTGCCAGTGAGAAAGTTTTCCCGCCTACCAACTGCCGCTCTGTGGGGACTTGACGAGCAGGGGTTGGTAAGGCGTGCAGTGCACGGAAAGGCGACGTCATGGCAGGTAGAAACTGCAAGGGTCGCTCTCTTCCATCCTCACGAGAATTTCCAGGTGCCATTAGGAAAGGAAACGTGCTTGGAAATCACTGAATTCCTTGCAACACAGACGTTCGCCGCAAAGGCCAAAACCCTCCAGTAAACCGAAGATTTACGATGACAACCATCGGTGGCTTGACCAGTTTCCAGCCATCTTCCATTCTGTTTACAACGTGTCGGGATTTCGTGTATATTATGTGAAAGTTTTTCATAATGATTTCAGTGTGTTTCCTGTAAGATACACCGTTCGCGCGAAAATATTCGCAGAGAAACTTGGAATCAAAACTGTAGGCCGACCAGTTCCCGATCTTAATTTTACAAGCTACAAAAATATTTAAAAAAATGTGATTACAAACGATATTTCAACAAGAATATTTATGTTGAAACATCCTGGATTTGCAGGTGTCCGGTAAGAAATGCACTGTTTTGTTTCATGGAAAACCCTCGTGGAGTACGAAAGTGTTAAAGACTTAGGCCACTTAAAAGAATATATTTTAAAAACACACTGAAAACAAAACGCATATCGCAAATATACTAAAATCTGGCCGATATTGGCAAGGTTAACATAGCAACTCAGCTTGATAACGCTTGTTTGTCAATACAAAAACATAACCAGCAAGTAGAAAAAAATCGTTACATTTTATCTAAGATTATTGAAACTGTATGATTTTGTGGTGCTTTTGAACATGCGCTTAGAGGTTATGATAAATCGGATAAATAAAATAACCCGGGAATATTTAGGGGTCCGATTGATTTAATAGGTAGCGTACACTCTGCTATCGAGAATCATGTGGAAAGTAGTAACATAGTTAAAAGTACTTCAAAACCTATTCCAAATGAATTGCTGGAATGTGTGATGGAGGCTTGTCGGGAAGCAATTAAACATGAAGTTGATTCGGCTAAATATGTTGCTCTCATTGCCGATGATACAACAGACATTTCAGATCGAAAACTGGTTTAGTTTTAATATATTAATATTGTGCAAAAGTTTATGAAAGAATTAGGGTGTTTTTTTATCCAGACGGGCAAGATGCAGAAACTATTTAAGAATGTACCCTTAAATGAATATGTCCGTTAATAGGTGAAAGCAAGGATAAACTTATAGTATAAAGTTTTGATGGTGCTACAATCATATGAGGAAAAATAAATTGTGCACAGGCTAAAATAAGAGCTGTTTTTAGTAATGCCTGCTTAACACAATGCTTAGGGGCATAAGTTGAATCTGATAATTAGTCAGTGTGCTTCACAAAATATACAACCCAGAGTATTTTTCTCTAGTATCGAGAGCATACCAGATTTTTCTTGTTTAAATTCACCGTGTATTAGAAGAGAAAGTTGCACGTAAGATTCCACGGACATCTCAAACAAGATGGAATTTTAAGTCTATGATATGGAAAATAGGGATGAGATAATTGTGTGTTTTGAAACACTAGAGTGTGACCATAGCAAAGAAACTGCATGTGGGCCCGTGGGTTGTCATTTTCTTAAGGATAAAGAATTCAATTTCTGGCACTCATTTTTCCACAGAATCATGCATCGTGTTGACATTGTATTCCAACAAGTACAGTGTCGTCAAGCGGATTCTTTAAGTATTAAAAACTGGGTGGAATGTTTTGTACAAGCTGTACAAAGTGTGCGAGATAGCATTAAACTATTTACAGTAACCTTAAAGTTGACGAAATGACTGAAAACGCACCTAAACGATGTAGGCGTGAAGATTTATTGATGTAAGTACGGCTGCAAAAGAAATTTGCAACGTAATAATCACTTACGTGACAACTTATCCTGTTTTAAACAAAGAAAAAGACTGAAAACCGAACTTTGTAGGGTATTTGTTAGTCGAGGAAGAAATACTTCTGTTCGTTTGATGCGGCGTGAAATGAAATAAGACCGCAGCTGGTGTGTAATGCGGGGGGACAGAACAGCCCCCGCGCCGATGCCAGTCCTCGTGTGGGAGTAGGCGCCCTTGAAGTTGAGCTACTGGCAATACTGCCGTGCAGACGAACCCGTACTGCAGCACTGACAGCAACTGAGGATGCAGCCCCCCCCCCCCTTTATACTTCTCGTCGTGTGCTTCGGAAAACCGGACATGGCACTCCATCTTCGCCCTTCCGCGCTTATGCCAGGATCTCCAACCCATGGGTGAAGGTGGGGAGAGTTCTTTGGGGAGCAACCCCCTTCCCCTCCAACCAAAATAGCCCGTCGGTCTGGGAAACACGAGACATCCGGGGCCGACCAGTGGTGGTGGCGAATCCGTTGGCCCAGGAGTGAAGACCGACATCTGGGTGCTTCCAAGGTCCGATGCATTCCAATCCATTCATCACACACCCGCAGAATCCATTAGTGAGGATCGCTACACTTGGAAGTTTTAGCATATTTTTTTTAGTGTAGATTTAATCCAAACGCGGAAGACTGGTTCAGGTTAAAAAAAAAAATCGTGAATACTTACTCTTATAACATTTTCTCTGTTATCTGAACTCTACGGTTGCCGTCACTGCAAGTGTACCTACACGAGAAATGAAGGAAGATGGCTGGACAGAAAAATACTTTTTAAATCGGTGTTGGGTTACATTTCAAAGTAACAGTAGGTTCAGTCAAGTAAGAGGTAAAAGCAATTTTAAATATTTTTCTACTTTCGAAAAAAAAAAATGTAACAGTGAGTTCTCAACGTAACTTTGTCACCCGGTGTGTCGCTGTTATACATGCACATAATTAGCCCATCACAAGAGGATCGATTGCAATGAGAGTACACCCAATGTAAAATTATTGGAAAACACAGGGTGCAAATAAACTCAGTATATGAACTAAATGGATAATGTTTCTTTAAGTGAAACGTAGTGTTCTAAACTCAAACAAAAACTGAAACAGGATAATTTCACAACAAATAAATTA
Source organism: Dryococelus australis (assembly GCA_029891345.1). NCBI lineage: Eukaryota > Metazoa > Arthropoda > Insecta > Phasmatodea > Phasmatidae > Dryococelus > Dryococelus australis. The sequence goes on along the minus strand of CM056998.1, from coordinate 56,800,882 downwards.
ATATATAATATAATACACCCAATCTGTTTTAATTTTTACATTCCTTTACAGCAGTTCGTACACTCACCAAGTAGTGCCAAGAAATATAGTTCTTTACTTGTTCAGCAATACAGCCGTGTCTTTCAATAAAACGTAATATTTAAGATGTAACATGTTTACATATCGTGCCTTAAAAAACTTTGACCCCTCCCCCGCCCCTTTTCCAAAAAGCCAACAGAACAGAGTCGCTTGCAGATTTCAGGTACGGGTACATTTTTTATACGAAGCTATAGTAAACCTAGCAGTAACATCAAAGTAATTGACTTTGGTAGACGTCACAATTAATTTGTAACTAAAGTTACAAGTTACCTTGTGAAGAAAATATGATTTACCCCAGAAGTTACTTCAGAAAAGGTGGAGTGAGTGAGATTTGGCGGCTTGAGGTCTTGAGAGCCGATGAGGGTGAAGAAAGGTGAGTATGGAACAGCGCCAGAATTCAAGGGTCGGAGAAACGGTATATCACCGAGAAACCCCCCAGACAAAAGGCATTGTTCGGCACGATTCCCACATGTGAAAATCCGGGGGAAACCCCTCGGTGGGAGGCAAATAGTCTAACCACTACACAACCGTGGCCGCCTGGAAGAGATTGAGTTATGGTATTGATGGTAGTTATAATTTCGTTTATTTTGTCTCGAGAAAAATTTACGAGGCCAAAAACACGAATAAATAGTATATAAAAATCACGAAATGTTTTCTGATGCTAAAACAGTGACGTGTAATACTATCGACATTAGTGTTTATTTATAAAACAAACATTCCAGCAATCACTACAAAACGATTAAACTATGTGCATAAACCGGTAATTCTGGGGTCGTGAGTGACGACTGTTCCCGAACGAGAAGTGCAAAAAAAAAAAACACACACACACAAACACGGGGGGAGGCACACTGCTTTACATGTGCGGCAGCAAGTATCCAAGGCAGGTCCACAGAAACCTCCATACCGGCTTGCATACATACACTGATATAGACTGTTCACGGTTAAGTGAGCACTTCTGAGGCCTCAGACATGTCCTTTCAACCATCTTTTAGCACTTAACTACCTTTTAAAATAAATATTACCATATAAGTAATAAATATGGCGTGTGTATTCCACCGCACTCGGAAGTTAATATCTCAGGCTAAAATAAAATATAATCATTGACTGTTATTTCAAATGAGAGGACTTCAAAAAGGGCTCACTTTACCATGAATAGCCTACAGCAGGTCTCGTAGAAGCTTCCGCCCTAGCTTGTACGGAAAACTGTATCGTGGCACACAGGCTTTAGCAAGTAGATGGGTGTGTTTTCAATGAGTTTTATAGCCGTCAGACGACCGCACTTCATGTAAATTATCCCATACTCGCCTATCCAAGCAAGCCTTACCAAACACTCAAACGAGTATATTTCATGCCCTGGTCCACGAGTGGTTTAAATGACAGTTGTGGCCGTGGTAGTAAAATTAATGTCCCCTTCGCTGTTTGTGATTCAGCACACAAAGCCTGCGAGGAATGCAGAGCTCGCATCGTTGAACAAGTACACGAAAGTAGCGCCTAAGCCGTAAAACACCTAGCTCGAAGCCGTATATTAGAGCTGCATTGTGCAACCAACCACATTCTCGTCTTGGTGAAGAATCACTTATTATGTAACACTTCTTCTTTTAAAGCACCCTAAATATTAAAGCGGATCAACACACATGCTTAACTAAATATCTCCAAACATGCTTGACGGGAATTTTCAATTTCATATTAAAACTTTGTTACATAATAATTTTGAGTAGGTATTTATAACAAAGTCAAATTTAACAAATTATTAAATCACTTACCAACAAATTTTAATCAACAAATTAGTTTTTAAATTTAAAATGTTTAGTTATTAGTAAAAAATATTACCTTGTTGTCGGCAATTGATATGTATTTTTATGATGGGTCAACGATGTGTACCCAACATTTCACATCTACAATAGAGATAATTATTTTTTAATTAAAATATATTTATAAAAATAACTTTGCCAGATGCAAGATCTTTAACACGCTACTTTACAGAATTCTGGGATAACGTAGGAAACCCAACGGTAGGTAATAAAAATGTATTGTAATTTGGACAACAGTGAGGCAACCAATGTTAGGCCAACCATGGGCAATATTAACATTACTTTCAGAATTAGCTGCTATATAAAGCAAAGTAAGTAAATAAACGGCTTAATGGTGGGTAACTATTGGCTACTAATTGGAAAATATACTCCTGGTAATTGGTAGGTATTTCCATAACGTCTCGAACAGTCAGTGATTGGTTGGCAACGCTGGAAGAAACAACTCGTGCTGGAATAGAAACGCGCGGACAACTCTCACACCACTCACAACACCCCCCCCCCCGGGGGGGGGGGGGGGGGTTGGGAAAAGGAGAGGGAGGGGGGATTTTTAAAATGGGCAACAGCAAATATGCCCACGGCCAAAAGCAGCCATTTAAAACGAACCACCATCAATTCATCAGCTAAATACTCTAAATCGAAAATCCAAAATATAAACCATAAAAACTCGTTAACGTTTTAGACGGCACAAACAAAAAGTGATGTCCGGGGGTAATGACTCAACACTACAATGCACCGCTACGTCGCTAGACCGGGCTTGGGGGAATGGATTGGCAGTTGATCTGAACTGGGGCACCCCCCCCCCCCCTTCCAACAAAACAAGACATTAAAAACGTGCGATAGTGGAGATAGATAGATTTATGCTGTAAATAATAGTTGTGTGAGGAAACAAAAATCAAATTTAGTTTTTATTTTTATTAAGACCTGCATCCCTCACGAACTCAGATACGTCCCTCAGGCGTCTTAACAGAATATATATATGTAACTTTGGGCCGCAATAATTTTTTACTTAAAATTTAACATAATTATTATTGTAAAGTGCTTATTAAAAGGAATTTTAAATTCATGTCACACTTTATAGTGGAAAAATAAAATGATGTAGACTAAAAAAAAAAAAAGTCATATTTTTCAAATGTTGGTCTGTTAATAGTATGTTGTGCTGACATTGATGTTTCAAACTATTACGAAATTTAGAAAACAGGTATTTAGCATAAATTACTTATTATTAATACAAATATACGTTGAGCTTGCTCTACCCACTGAGGTTCGTAACATCTAAGTAATGTGTCAACTTCTAAGAAATTAATAACTGAATCAAGCATTATTCTTTAAGCGAAGTTATACAGAAATTTACTTGGCATGGTGCGATATATTTTACACTGGAATAACAGCTGACGTTACGTTAACAGACACCCAGCTTCCCAGCACTCGCTCAACAAGACTTAATTCAAAATTGTAGAGATGCTTCTACAAAGGAAAACTTTTAAGGCTTAACCTTAACTACATCGCTTTAGTTCATGTGTCAGTTAAGCACAATTCTATAACAGAATTTCGCTATTTCGACTCAGTTTTGGCAAATGGTTTATAAATGAGCGTGCTGGCCTCTTTTCGGGCCTAAATGGTGTCTGCAGCCGAGGTGGTAATACACTTGATATAAAGATATACTCAACCGATCTATGCAGGGTGTTACGCAATATTGCCCAACATGAAGACCACGCACCGGGGCATCAAGCTGTTTTATAAACCATTTTCCAAAACAGCGTCGAAATGGCGAAACTCTAAACAATCTGGACAATCCACCGAGGTAGGACTAAAATGTGGGTCCAGTTGACTACTCATGGTGACGAAAGGGTATCAGCCATCCTAAATTAAACTCCACCTACCAACCACGCCAGAACCAATCTGAATTAAGGGGCGAAGCAAGAGGAGTGGGGCGAGAATACTGGACAGGGGCTCCGACTACGGGAAGTCACAGACGACGGGGGACTTTCCCCTAGCATTACTCTCTGTAGAGCGAGGCCATCAATGTTATAACAAATTCATCTTTATTTTAAAACCTCATTAACTTATCTTTAACTGACATCTTTTACTCTATTCCTTGTTCACATCTCAACGCTCCCTTATTTAGCCTACAGGCCTTAAAAAGGGAAAATATAACATCTGATGGAGGCGTCTAACGCTCACCTCTCGCTACTGAGTGAGTTACTCTCAACCACTCCACATTTTATACCCCACCTACACTAACATAAAGGATACATTTGGTTACCAATCTGACTTACAAAAATATGAAATCAATCCAGTTCAGCATAACTCCCTAACCTGACTATTTCATTAATTAACAAGTAATTTAATGTATCGTTTACCCAGCTGCCACTTTTGACTAGTATTACAAATTTTCAGTCTGTGTATTTTATATACTACACGTGTATCTGTAGTGTTTTAGTTGTATGCATATGTGTACTGCTTTTCACTGTGTGATTTTGCGTGTTACCGATGCTTTTGGTCAGCATGCATAGTTTTTGCTAAGAGGGACTGACAGCTATAACTCGTAACAAAGTAGTACACCTTCACATGCAGCCCATTATGCACAAATAATAGACAACACGCCTAATAAACACACATCCCTAAGGCTATAATTTGACCACATATAAGCGAACCCTGTGCCATCAAACAGCCAACATAGCCTAGACAATATTACGGTCACAACCTGGTAGTAGTAGTGTTGAACAGCTACAGAGGCCACTCGTCAGACAATATCTACAAACATTACAGTTTGAAACTAACACAAAAAAAAAAAAAAAAAACAACACAACACACAGGTTGAGTACAGGGAAAATACGGATTACAAAATACCAATACAGGCCTTTCATAGTCATCTGTATCAGAACGTTTAAGACGCGGCCAACCCAGAAAATACAACACAAACTATAAAGCCAATAGAAACAACACACACTCAACCAAACATAACCATGAATCCACCGTCGCAGTTCAAAATAGTAGTGCAACAGCCAGTGACAATAGAAAAATACAATGGCAGCCCTGACGAAATCATTTACGAATTTCCGCAACACTATTATACATGAGCCCAAATAAACAATTGGACAGACAACACAACAATTAAGAGAATAGCATTACACATGTCAGGAGCTGCAAAATATGTTTACGAGAACCTCATTAAGACAACACAGCCACAATGTCTTACATGGCAACGTGTTGAACAAGAAATAAACATTTTTTGCAACTGACAAAACCATTACACAACAAGGGGCAATCAATGATAAACTTCACCAAACATCTTAAACGTACATAATGAAATTTAATTTGCAGTAAATAAACAGCATTGTTGTGTAAATATGTCTAAAATTAAATTAGCCCCTTACTTCTTATCGTGTACAGGCGCCAAACACAACCACTTTATTTGTGGCGTTTAAGTTTAAAAAATAATTATTAAAATTTATTTTGCGGGAAAATTTTTTGGAAAGTGGTGAAACTGCGATGAAGGTACGCAGTTTGCTTTCATGAAATTGCCAAGAAAAAAACAACTAGAAAAACTAGTCTCAACTGAACAATTTATTTCGTACTCGTGAATACCGTGCCTACATTAACGACACTCGCAATGTAATGTAATGTATAGCTTTGATAAAATCGTCAGGCTGATCGAATACTCCTTTGAAACAATTATACGTACCAACAAATCTAAATTTCTTATTGCTACGTATGTGCAAAATAAATTCCTATGTTCACGTTCGTCTGTTGTAACTGGCAAAATTTTAATTCCAATGTAGCTTTGATCGTCTACCAACAAAAAAAAAAACAATAATAATATTCCACTGCTCAATCACAAAATATGAGTATGTATGTAGTCTTCTACCTTAATCATTCTCGTGTCGACGGACTGAACTCATCACTTTAACAATGCAACAAGTTGGCAGGGCCCATTCCGCCTGCGAATAACACGAAAATTCCTACTTACACGAACCGGCACTGATGGACCTTGAAATAAAACATGAAATTACGCAGGCCGCCTTGCCGAACACGTAAGGTCGTTTCCACTCACAGTAATTTCATTTTCTTACGGCCGTAGGAATCAGTTTGTAGTGGATAGCGCACACATGCCCTTTGCGGAAGACTAAGAGTTTTAATTGAATTCCGCAGAGGTACGAGATCTTCGTGGTCGAGGTAGCTAAGACTTTTTCTTCGGGCCACGAAGTTCAGGGTTCGAAAAACTTTGATACGCCATGGATGCGAGCCGAGGTCAGAGATAAGATCAATGCGCAACCCCCCCCCCCCCCCCCCCAAATTTTTTTCACACTCAACATAGCCATTCGACACAAAGTGAAGGTCGTTCGTAAATATCAATTAAAAAAACTCCACTCTTCCTCAAGTTACATCTAACACCATGTATCACTTTCCAACTACACCAAGGGACGTCGTTTTGAAAGTTAACCGTAATACCGACACACACAAATTTGCCATTGCTGAGCAGAATTATCATCCTAATAAATTGTTTAAAATAAATTAAGCAGGTTCCAAATACGGCTCCCACAGTTTCTCGCATCAAATATTAGTAGGTTCGGACGGTCGCTTGTTGGCCCCATCTCGTGCTGGAGGCTACCATAGCCAAGTCTGTTTCGCAATATAAATAAATACTTGCCACCGTGATTGAGACATGCGTAGATAAGAAGCTGATAAGGTATCAGCGTTTCGGATTTAAGGTTATATCATCAAATGTACTCGCAGAGGTTCGCGCACAGCCGTTCTGCACCAGCAATTTCTGGCGATTGCAGTTGAAAAAAGGCACAAAAGAACATTGTTCGCTACGAATTCGTCAAGACACGTACAAAACTTTTTTATTCCAAATACAGCCCCCTACTAAGAAGAGACTTGCCACTGCAAAAAAAAATACGCGTGTGGCAACACGGAAGACCGCCAGAAACAGATTAACCCAGCTACAATTGGTACTAGGTACGTAAAGGTGACTTGCTACACGTTTCTGGCCGTGGCAAAACGTGGTCCGACTACAGTAACCACTCGCACAAAGACTTAAGATAAAGATCGATCTTCATCGCTATTAATATCTGTTGTTCTCACTAATTGCATATCCCATTCCGATAATAGACCTTGCATGTTTTAATGGTGCACGAGATACTATAGAAATAGTCAAGTGGCAGAAACATTTCACTCTTTGCCCAAATATATATCAATTTACATCAGTGGTCTGTTTTGAGTGGTACTATAGTTCAGAAATCTCTCTCGGTGAATGTCTTCGACCGTTGGTATATTCCTGGGACCAAACGCCTTACGGTCCCTTCTATTCTCAAACCCCAAGGGCTGAAAGTATCACGTACATCAGCGCATTAACCGAAGTTTGCAAATTTATGAAACTAACATTTTGTCAGCACCAACTCCAGCTAAAATCAGTTAACTAAAACCATAAAACTGAGTTATTTCGCTCTCTCTGTAGAACGATTGCCACGTGCAATTGCAGACTATGGAAGAAGAGTTCTCGGGAGCTGTGGACCAATTTTCAATTCGAATTTCACAGGTAAACCGTGATTTAAGTTGTTGGTGACCTCTCCTCTAGTCTGCAGCGGAGATGTTGCATTACAGTAGCAACTATTCGACTAAGCTAAGCGTGCATCCGAAAAATATGTGAACTACGGTCACACCGTCCCTTCCCTTAAAAAAAAAAAAGAATTAAAGCGCTCGACTACAAGTGACCAGTGAAACCCAGACCTAGACTACATTGCACAGTGTAACTTTATGTGTAGTTTGAGGCTGATTACCGAGCTTGTGCTTGACACTTCTGTGTGGGCAGATGCATACGCCCTCGCATGAGAGGCTAAAGGTAATGGATTCCCTCTCTCTATAGCTACGCTAGAGCTCGGGTCGCATCCCTCCCCGGCTGCGCCGACCACTCGGCCGGGTAGTACATTGTCATCAATGTGCACCCTTCAGCAACTACACCCGGAAGGCCGCGAGACGACGTCATCCACCCCACTTGCCGGGAGCCACCAAGTCTAGGTGCAACATTCCCCCTCCCCGGCCTAGCGCGCACTGACGTAACTTCGGTTCGCCCGACCACTTCAAGGTGGCCGGCCCGTGTTTACGCCCGGCACCCGGCCGGCGCAACCACGTGGTCGCCACACCACGACGCGTTGGGGCGGGGAAGGGTGGAAGCGCGGAACACGGTAGTGGGGGGGCGTCGCAATCAGCTGACTGCCGAGCCAGTACCACGACAATGAAGAAGAGGGGGTTCGGAGGGGAAGCAGGGTCGACGCATTGGCATCGCGTAGCCGGCAGTCAGTGGGCCGCGGGCTGGCGGCGGCTACAGGAGGTGGCTGGCTCCAGTGTGGCGCCTGCGCGACGTCTTCGGCCGCGCGCGATACGGTCACGCTAGACGCTATGTCCCGCGAACGCAATACAACCAATTACATACACAACCCCTCCCCCCCCCCAAAACAAAATCAATTTAATTTAGGAGTTTCCGTTTTCTTAACTATATTGACGTAAACACACACAATTCTTTTGGCGCGAAAAAGTGCAACGATTTCGTTCTGCTGAAGCTGTCCCCACGGTTGGTTTGCAAATGCGTATTTTTTTGTTGCAAATGTGTGCACTTAAGATTTGGACAATTACTGACTGCTTCATAATGTAATAGGTGCCTACACTAAAACATTTGAAGTCGCATGAATGCAATTTTTTTTTGTATAGGTAGACTGTACTTACAACAGCAAATGTTTATCTTTAATACTTTACCATGCTCTCGATGTCTGCCAGGACGCTAAATTTGGGAAGGCTTTTACTAACAAACGAGAAGCAACAGTGGCATACCTGGGAATCGAGCCCAGAAACTCGGGACGAATAGCGATTATTTGTTTCGTCCATATAGGGTCTTGTTGTCTACGGACTCGGCTGGCGTCGGATGAAAAATTCCAAACATTTTTTTTTCATACATGTCACAAAAACTTCGAACCCCATTTTTAAAGGCCAACTGCATCACGTGAAAACTTACATAAACTTTGGTACAGCTACAACTCTTTGCATTGAAAAATAACAACCAAATACAGCACAAATACACAGTCGAATCACATTAATATGACGACCCGCTAGTATCAATAGTAACCGCCCTTCGAAGCACAGCAGCTAAACGAGCTGGCATGGACTTGGTCAGGTGTTAATAGGTATCCAAGGGTATCTCTGGAGCCATGCTGTCTGCAGTGCATCCCAACATTGATGAAGGGTGTGTGGCGGAGGAGACAGATGGCGAACACTAAGATCGAGGTGGTACCAAAGATGTTCAATTGGATTGTGATCGGGGCTGTTTTGAGGCCAGGGGGCGAACTGTTAAGTCTTGATCGTGCTCTTCTAGCCACGTGCGGACACTTCTAGCCATGTGGCAAGGCGCATTATCGTGCTGGAAGATCCTATCCTCTCGAGGACAGACAATCATTATGTACGGGTGGACGTGATCGCCGAGGATGGGTTCATAACCAAATCGTTTAAGAGTATCCTTCCAAACGGATGATGGGACGTAGAGAATGCCACGAGAACATTTCCCAGACCACAACACTGCCCCAAGCACCTTGTGTTTGTCCAGCAATTGATGCAGGGTGTCGGTTCTCGGACGTTTCTCGCCAGACACGCTACGTCCATCCGTTCTATGCGGCTTACAGAGTGGGTCTTCGGAGAAGGCTACCCTTTGTCAATCAGCAGCGGTCCAGTCACTATACTGTCGATCAAATTAGTCATTTTCGTCGATGCACCTGTGTTAGCATGGGTGCAGTCACACTCCGTCTATTCCGGCGCCCCATTCGCAGAAGAGTTCGCTGAACTGTTGCGGTAGACTGTACGCCCGTTGTTCATTTGTACGGTGAGATGTTCCATTGTAGTCTGTCGGCAAGTCTTCACACACCGTCGTAGTCTACGTTCTCCTCGGACATCAATGGCGCGTGGAGCTCCAGATTTTCCACGGCGGTTATTCCCAGTGGTACTACTCGTCTACGCATCACGATACACCTTTACTACAGAGGCACGTGAAGAGTTCACAAACGTCGCTGTTTCAGAAATGCTGCGCCCCTTGACCCGAAAGTCGATGATCATCCCATTTTCCAACTCGGTTAAATCGTCCCCATTACCTATGACAGTAGGAAGCGCACTGTCTACAGCCAGCCTGTCAGTCGCACTATATACCCGCTTCACCAGCCCACGTCACGGGCCATACATCAGGCACGTCTAGCAGATGGTCGTAATAATGTGATTCGACTGTGTGTATTATAACCGTGTGCAGATATAATAAATTTACTTATAGACCCTACCTACTTCATATAAATCCTTAACATATTGCATGTCTTGATGTAACGAGTTAAAAGCAATCTTTTTCTAAAAAAAAAAAAAATTCATACAATTATAGTATTTAACCACTGGTCCTCCGGTTACATTCTAAATATTTTAATCCTTTTAAATGCGTTTATTTTAAAACACCGCCAGACTTCAAACTGGTATTTATTTTCCATCTTATAAAAATCGTGTATGCTTATGACGTCAAACCAAGACGAGCCACAACTTTTCCACCGCTAGCTAGAGCTTGCTCGTGTTGGTGATCACGGCGGTACAGGAGCGGCGCGTCCCCGCCATGAAGCAGCAGCCGAAATACGGCAGCACTCCGGAGAGAAGAGTTTTTTTCTCCACTGCCTTTTACAGGCTTCCATGACGAGCTCGCGAGTATTTTTTTTTTTTTTTTTTGCTCGTGTTCTTGCCGGGGGGCGCGTTTACTCGCACGTGGCCCAGGCGGCCACGTCTGGAGCACGTGCTGGGAGCTAGCTGTCCCAGTCAGCAGCCACGACTACCTCCCCCCCCCCCCCCCCCACCTTCACTTCCCTCTAAGGAGGCGCTGCAGCGCAGGAGGATTCACTTTTTTCTAAGGGGACTCCCAAGTAAAATATTGTCTATAAAATCAGTTTATGCGTATTTGCTTATTTCAGAAAATATATTTTCTGAGAAGTTTTTCTGGAAAGGTAAAAGACTATTTACTACCGACAGCTGCCACTTTTAATACTTATCGGATTAAATACAAAATTAGATTTCCAAGGGAGAAAAATGAGGTACTGTAACTGGTTTTTACAAAAAACTTGGGTACTTCTATCAAATTCAATGAAAACTGCATAGTTCAAAGAGAAATTGCTGACTTCTTGCCGCGGACATCTGAAAAGCACAAAGTAAAAGTAATCAGAATTGTAAAAAGATGATGAATTTTGGGACAAAGAAATGGGAGTCACATTAGACAAAATATTTTCTATGGACGCATGCGTTATTCCAGAAATATGGAAATACGAGAGCCAAACAGTGTGGTAATAATAGCAGAAGGATACAAAAAAAATGTCCAATCCAGTAAAAAATCGATAAGGATTGCGGGAAATTAAGAACTGCAGTTTTCTCAAAACCTTCGTAAATGGTAGTCACAAGTTGTCCAGTCACTTAACCAACAAATAAATTTCATAAGTTGATGTTTTACTTTGACTTTTTTTTTTCTTATTTTAAAATTTCTTAGTTATTGTTGTGGAGGTTTAACGAAATTGTTTTGCAAGTTGAACAACTGTAATGTTTCATTGTGAAATAGTACAATGTGGTAGATTAAGCAAAAGATTTAAGGTATTCGATTAAAATTTAAAATTATTTGGTATTTTGCATTCATGAACACTTAAATTACGCACACCTGCCAAGTTGACGAGATGACGCTGTGTTCGCCTGGCCGGATGGAATAGTGCACAGCCACGCACGAGTGTGACGTCGTCAGACCTTATACTGACTCTTGTAGTAAAACTCCAGCACTAAATGAGGAAGAAGCAAGCTCTTACTGCATTTAACCGCGGCTAGATCGTTGAGGCCAGCTGTATGGTGCATACTCATCTCCAACATCGTGCAGGCACTGGGATGTCCACCGACTATCGTTCAAGTGTACCGCGAGTTCATGGACAACTGCCGTGGTGTACAACGTACAGATGACAGGGGTCGTAGTTAGCTAGCTAACTTAATAACAGCGGATAGATAGGCCACAGTGCAGCAGATCACAGCAATACTGGACTTATATGTACTGCGAGTAGCCATGCTATCCAGAATCATCGGGTTGAAAGGGGGTGCTACGTCCTACTAGAAAGGTATGTATAATTCAACCGCTCATGAGTGTATATTGAAGGATAAAAGTTTTATTGTATTTCTTAGCATTTAGTAAGTCTAGTGCTCATAAAAATCAGGTGAAAAGTGCCATCAATGGCGCTGTATCCCAGGAGCTATGCTCAGTGCATGCTCTTGGGACGCAATAAAGTACAACCGGAACCGGTGGTCCATACACGGCATACTGGTCCATCAATCCATCACAATTCAGCAGTGCACCTAACATTAATATAACACGACACCTACTTCTGCAATGTATACTGGAACAGTTTCATTTATACTTATGCATGATAACATGAACACATATCAAAGAATTTTACTTTCAAGTCTTCAGCATTCAGGGCTCAGCCTTAGACAACGGGAATCTATACAAAGGCCCTACATGGCACGCATCAGGATTCAATAAAGACCGAGTAAGCCAATTCTATTATCTTGTTGAGAAAGTGGTAGAATAGAACATCGATGCTACTCCCTCGTGTATTCAACGTAGACGAGACAGGCCTCCCACTGTTCCAGAAAAAACCTAGGAAGATAATTTCTCAGAAAGGAAAAACTGAAGTGGGAGCAATGTATAGCGGATGAACACAACTGCTGTGTGCAGCATCAGTGCTTCATGTTCCTCAATCCCTCCCATGCCGATATAGAAACAGGCAAGGGGAACTGACGATTTCAGAGGAGGAGCTATGCCTGGTACTGTTTTTGAAATCAATCGTGAAAGCAGTTATATAAAGAAAACTTAATTTCTTCCAATGCTGCAGCAATTCACTAAGTGTGTTAAACCAAGTAAACAGGAAAAAGTTTAGATAGGCATTCGACGCATGCTAAGAATATCGAATCTTTGCGCATCGCTCATGATAATGGTATTTTATTACCCGGTCACACCACACATCACCTCCCGACTTCGTTTGTCGCCTTCTTCAAGCCGAGAACTCGAAAAGTGGCTTTAGAAAAATCGAGGTCGGTGCGTCACTATGGGCTATGTGATTCGGTACTGCTTACGGAAGATCTTCTACACAGTGGGTATAGCAGTGAACGCTTTCAGAGCTACAGGAGTATGGCCTGTAAACAGCGATGTTTTTGAGAATCATTATTTTGTTGCTTGTTTCGTCACCCCCTACTACTGTTGCACATTTTCTGTCATTCGCTCAGCATGTGACATAGACTAGCTACGTACAAGTACAAACTAAGCTATTCCCACCCAGTGAGAAGATGGAAAAAAAATGCTCCTTCAACAATCCCTTAGCCCAATTCATCGTCTCCCTTTGGATTAGTGAGACAAATAATTTCAACTTCCAAAGGCAGCTGCCGTTATTTTCTCCAGTAAGAGTACAACAGGGACACACATAGCGGCTTACTAATTCGTCCTCTTACAAAGCACAACTCGAAGAATCCCAAAGGCCTACCAAAAATTTTGCTGCTAAACCAAGCCGTGGATACCCCTGTCCTAAAATTTAAGATGATTTGTACAATGAAAAAAATCTTTATTTTGTGATAATTTTGAAACTACAAGGGGAGAAGACACGATACAGTGTACGTCGTACAAAAAGTGTTTCATGTAGATTGTGTTAGCATAAAAAGGGAAATAAAAAATTCTTCTGCAACACTTGCCAATAATTTACACTATAGGCTATATTCATGGTAAAGTGAGAACTTTTGAAAACCCTCTCATTTCGAATAATAGTTAATAAATATATTTTATGTAAGCTTTAGACGTTAACCTTTGTGTGCGGTGGAATAAACACTCGTGTGTTTTTTATTTACATAACAATTATTTTCAAAGGTTGTTAAAGGATAAAAAATGGCTTAAAGGAAAAAGTAACCAGGTCTTCAAAAGTGCTCACTTAACCGTGAACAGCCTACAGTACATTTTTTCTCAATTCTCTTACTAATACAAGGTTATTATTAAGTCAAAATTTACACTACAGCTAAAATAAGTTACCGATAATAAGTATTTAAATTGAAGTAGTGAAAGTTGAAGAAATCTGACGCTATGTCATTGCAGTTTATTTTGATAGTAACTATTTTTTAAGTAGAAAATACCTGATTTCCCAGGGTATCTTTAATGTGAAAATCTTTTCATGATTTTAGGTACAAACATCCTGACCGCTGAAATTTTTTTGGGACAGTAAAAAAGTGAAATTTTCTTTTCTGGATTTTTTATTAGTCGTATGCTACATGTTTTATGTACAAAAATGTCCATAGTTTGAGCAAAATATGTCGTGTAATATGTCTGTGTGCGCGTGTGTGTAGGAAAATTTTGTGAATTCATTTCAGGACAAGACAAGACGTCCATTACGTGTACACTGAAGTCACCTTTTCAATTATATATATATATATATATATATATATATATATAGATTTGATTCCTGGAATTTTACAGGCAATTCATTTTACGAATTCATTACTTTGAAATTGGTCTTAAAAATTCAATCAATACTATTTAAATGTTAATTTTTATAGGACATTGTGGTGTGCCAAATTTAAAAAAATGTTGAATAATGTGTATATGTCTAACTATGAATAGATTTAGTGCATGTTTGTTTTTATTTTTTAATGTCCACAAAATATGTACTAGTAATTCAATCACAATTAATCAAATATTACGTTATGTGCATATCGTGTGACTGCATCGTGTTTAAGATAGTCGAGGAAGCGTTAGCTTAAATCTATTTTACATTTCTTGTTTGTTCAGTATAATGAAGTTCGAGGTTGACGTCGCATTATTATACACACGGGCTGAAGACGACGGGACCACCTATATCCAGTGATAGAACCGCTAGGTGCTCATAACCACGTATCATCAATCATCAGCTTGGTATCCTCGCCACGTGAGGGCGATTGCCTTAGCTAGGTCAGCGAGGACTCTGGCTTGTGTACTCTCCTGTACAGTTTACTAAGGAAACATAGCATTTGGTTTATTTGATTGATACTGCCTTTATAGCTATCCATTTAAGAACTATATTTGGAGTAGCAGTTCTACTTGCGTTTTTATATAAAACTTAAATCATGCTGAATTTTTGGTGATATATTTGGCATTTGCTTGCAGGAAATGACAAACGACCGAAAAACTATTTTTTTTTAATTATTTTTTTTAAAGAGAAACCTTAATATGTTTTATTTATTTTTCGGAACAAATTTACAGAATATTTCCATAATGACAATACTGTCCAATTTAATTCTGGATACATCCTTTCACTCACATCTGTATGCAAATAATGTTACTGAAATTGATTATCTGTTCAATGGAACGTTATGTATTTCAGAAAATAAAACACACACGTGTATCCTATGCTGAGTTAAAAAATATCAACCATTTTCGATAAGTATTTTCTCTGCAGAAAAAAATTAACAGCAGTTAATTGTTCCATAATTCTCCGACAATTATTTCAGAATTATATTACATTGGTCCTGCGCCCTATTTTTTAATACATTTTTTATATCTCAGTCTTGTTAAACCCTTACACGGTCTATGATACCCGAAAGAGTGAGCAAACATGTATTTCTCCAGCCAACGCAACCCCCAACGCAGGAAGAATTTAAGAATTCGACATAGCTTTCGATCATTTGATTTGCTTGACAGGAAACTGTATCCAGATCGTCAGATCGTCACATTTAAGAGAGCAATGTACCTCGCATCAATGGCCGCGGGTTTACTTTGTTAGGAGCATCACATATACCAAAGACAATCACCGACTTTTCAAACTTGCTTATAAAAATGAATGACGTTAAATGTGTTACTACTTCCTTGTAAATACATTGGGGGGGGGGGGGGTCCTTAGTCTCGCAGCTGCATTGTTTGTCGATCGAAATGTCGCACTCTCGCCCCGCTGCTGCACTGAAACTTCCCCCGCACAGTTACGATCTAGTCTTGGCGTCTGCCTACTCCAGACAGAGTATAATTATCGACGGGTGGCAAACCCGAAATGTGAGGCGGCGGAGGGGAAGATACACTGGCCGTACCCCTCCCCAGGAGCATACAGCGGCTACGTCACTGCCGCTAGTCCCACCCCAGACCCTATAAGCCACGCCTTCTGGGCCGCTCAAACACGTGGCTAGGAGAGCTCACCACACGCACGTTATGGCTCCATAGTCCCCTTAAGAGGACTAGTGCACGAATACCGTATATTTATGTACTTTTTCCTGACAAATTGTTTTACAGAGGATTTTTCGAAATTTTTTGTTCGACAAGGCGTAGATAACAATTCTGAGCACCTTCTCACATTGTTACAGATTCACTGCATTCGTTATCCTCGCAGCATTGATTGAAGATAAGAAAAATAAATAATTTCTTTTCTTCCATCAGTGCTCTGAGAATAATGAAAGCAGTGAATATCTAGCAAACATAAAAACGAGTTTAAAAATATTATTTATGTCTTGTCGAGCCAAAAATTTCCATAAACCCTTTGGAAAACGAGTTGCATCGAATATCGGGTAAATATACTGCTTGCATGCACCATTCCCCTTAAGGGCACTGCCTATCAGCTAGCAGCTGCTAAATTAAAATAGGAAATCCCATGTTAAGGAAATTTCGCCTTAGTGCGTTAATAGATGGGTGTTTCAAACAAAATGGATTCTTCACAAGTTTTTTTTACGAGAAGTTCCCTACAACGGATGTGTTTCCATAACATGTATAGCCTGTTTACAAGGACTTTTTAAATTTATGTCATCCAAAAAAACGTACATACTGCTTATCTATATAGGAAATATACGCTCGGCGGGATATTCTCCTAAAAAATTCGCTGAAATTCCCGCACGAAAATAGAACTATGGCATCTCCCTTCAAGTAATGAATCCGACCATTTTGGCAATTTTGGTCTCTTGCTCTTCTATTTTGTTCAGCGAATGTTGTTATACTTGCTTCCTTCTTGGTCCTGATTGTCCGCGCCACAGCTTTTGTCTCCTGACCCCGTTGTCGAATAGATTTTAAGGGTGATTATGTATTTGTGGAAATTTTGCCTGCAGTTAAGATTTTCTCTTATATTTTACGACTCGGCAAAGCAAAAAAAAACATTCATTTTATATTATTTCAAAGCAGTTATTGCTTGGCTGCTGCTGTTGGTATCATTTAAATAAACACCGGCCAGAAATAATCACCTATTTCTTCGCGGCTGTCGCCAGTAAAAACTGATGAGCAGAGTAGTTGTAACGACTTGAAGTTCGAAAAGTTGTTGCTTATGGACTGTCGTGCCAGAATTTTCATTAAACCTTTTGTAATGGAATGTGCACCGAAAAATCAATGAATCCAATAAGGCGGGGACTGAATCCCCTTAAACAAAAATGTTCTGGTATCCGCTCACAAAACAAAATTTTTGTTCTGATTGGGCTGTCAGAAGGTGAATTGCTCCTCCCGTTGCCGATGTGTCACATGAGAGTCTCGCACATGAACTGTCGCAACACATATCCCATCCCGCCTTCAGAATGCTTACTGATGCTGCGTACCATGGACGTACAGATCAGAGCACTCCCATACACCGGTCACCACTAGCCTTGCGAATTAATGTGGATACTAAGCGCACTGGACACTGCAAACGATTAGGCTACGACATGAATGAATGACTCAATATTTATTTTTCAACGTATAACAAAGAGCACCTTTAAGTAGAATCACGGAGTTATCGCATAAGTAGGGACTTGCAAAACTTGCATTAGTAAAAACCTCATAAAAAAGTTTGAAATATACATGCAGAATGCAAAAAAACGTATGGCGTATACATACAGGGAAGCATAGTAATTAGACCTTTAACACGCCGGGCACGCTCGTAATCAATGTTTTGTCATCTTCCAGACGAAGGTCCCGTCCCATCTGGGCAGCTCTTTATGAGATCTGGAAGTGTGTGTGGAGATTGTGGGCGATTATAAATTGCTGTTTGTCTCAGGCATATTTAATGCGTTGGTGCGCTCTCTGTTAATCACAACACAACTACATGAACCCTGCCACCCAAACAGCCATATCTCACAATATTATAAACCTTTTGTGAGGCGTTTATATGGATTTATGCTAGAATTATCAGTTCCTTTCTGACACGGAGGACTATGGTTCGATTACATCACCATGAAGTGTTTACGTATTCAACTGCCAAGAGTCTCACAAGGCGTTCCAAAAAAAATACTATTGTAGACATACATAGTACAAACATACATATGCCTAAATTATAACATTTCGCCGGAAAATAGCATGCGTTATTATCACATACCAAGAAACTTCAATACCTAGAAACCTTTCTTTTAAAACAGCGTGTACGTCCCAATTAAAAATAAATTAGCATCAAGAGCTGACGAAAACTTTCAAGGTTACCCGTTATTTAAAGCAATTTTTTGTTAAGAAACTAGTCTTCAACACGAAGTATATATTGGCACTCAGTAAATCGCTATCATTGTACGTGATCTTAAAAGCTGCACCGTGAATCAGATTTTTTATTTCGAGAATGCGAAAATGAGCAGCATACAATGGCAAGTGGTTTGTTAGGGTCAGTGTCACACATTACTTCAATTTCAATTACAAACTTCAGTTCTCCGTTTAGTTTCGTCCATTGTTTCCCGCCGAACAATGCAGAACTGGCTCGGGTGTGCCAGTTATTTACACATCAAACTTCCGTTAAGTTAAGCAACTCTTGCGCGCTATTTTACACAATCGAAATCGTATGGTTCTGAGTAAAACATACACCACACGCATGTGTTACTACTTATATTTTCAGACAAATCTAACACGATTCAACAGTTTTGAGTGCCAACGAACTGCTCAAATTTTTTGGATTTATATAATCCTTGTCTCAAGTACTATACTAGTACCGTACACAGATTTTAGCAGGCGATTTAAGAAAATTGAAGGAAGCTTTTAAATGACACGTTTTCCGGTACTAATTATATATCCACAATACAAACACACAGCGTTTTAAGAAAATACACTGTGCATATTAACGGTGCAGAAATGCTAGTTTCGACACAGTAAATTGCCACAAAATTGGCACAGGCCCAAATATACGTAAACGCTAGTTTGCGCAAGTCTGGCGAAATAAAACGTAACAGATACGTGAACTTTGGGAAATCGGTACACATGGTATGGTTGAAGACTGTTCTTAAGAAAGATATATTTCAAAACTTTTGAATATTAAAATCGCATGACATTTTGAATCGAAATGGATGCTTAAACGGCAAGATCTTGAAAGTTACAATAATCTGGAGCGCTCACACTTGCCCACAATTTTTTATAGTAACAACAAAGAGAGAAAGAGAGAGTGAGAGAGAGTGAGAGAGAGAGAGAGAGAGAGAGATAAAGATAGATGCTCGATGGCTGCGACTACACTTAGGAACTTCAAGATAGTCTACATAGTGCAACCTCTGCAACGTAAGGTTGTTTTATACAGTTGTTATGAATTTATCTTGCGCGCAACTCTTCCCTTCGATTCGACATGCGTAAATTAATAAAACTCAATAGGATAACGGCGCTGATAACAGCAATAATTCGCCATACCCAACTCCCAACCCGTACGGGTTTCAAACTTAACAAGTCTTGTCACTCCACGTAAGAAAAATTCCTCAAATTTATTTTGATCTTCGAATTATCATACAAATTATGAATAGGTAAACATTTTATTTCGTGATTATTCAAAAAGAAGTATTAAATATGACTGGTTAACATTATATAAGTCAAAAATAAAATACATACGATTTTTTTAGACGGTAAAGTAAATACCTTTCGCTGTAAAAGTCTATACGAATTGGTGATTAATAACGACTACTGTAAAGTGAAGCATTATGTTAAACGCTGTTCCAGTATCCAATTTACTAGGTACTCGCCATTTGAAGGTTAAAAATAACTTAACTTCAACAAAAATGTTGGACTGGACTTCAAGTACATGCCACCACCTTGTTTACGCATACTCGAGGCCTTAGACACGCGGGCGTACGGTAATGAACGGACTTGCAATCTTTTTGTATCTTTTCGTCGGCAATGCAAATCTAACAGACTTTCGGCGATTATCAAATTTAATTGCGTAATAAAAGCCACACGATGTTCGTCCCTATAATACTTAGAAACTTGTGAACCCGCAGCTATCATACCAAACCTGATCGTAAAAGTAACACTGTAACCATCCACTCTCGAGAAATAAACACTGGAAAGTAACTGAGAACTGACACCTATATCCGTATATTTAACGTCTACTAAACGTAAGCAAATATTACTTAAAAATACTGAAAAGTTTTTAAACAGAATGGTTTTAAAGCTCCACAAACTGGCGACTCTTTACATGGTCATAGACAGCGACCATCTTGAAAGTCAGTTTGTGCTGAAACTTCATGGTAATTAACTAGCGGAGTAAGTTAAATACGAGATTAAACTTATACCTATACTTGACTGCCGCTTTCATTCATGCAAGTTATTCCGAATAGCTGCCTCACACGATCTTCGAATACAACTGATCCGCAGAAGAAACTAATAATTTAACTAAAATTTCGCGAAATTTGATAATTATGTAGTTCTAAATTTTACTTTTACAAATTATCCACCTAACTCACCTTGGCTGCCTGTGACAACGGGACATTAAACAGCGTGTTGGGACACCTTTCTGTGGACAAACGCGCGTAAAAACGTACCGAACAACTTCCTTTCATATGGATGATTTTCTTTTACAAAACACATCAACACTGACGAAATCAGGATCCTAGGAAAATGTTTAAAACAGATATTTTTGCCATTACTGTGAAAAAAAAAAGTTAAATATTAATGTTTTAAGTGCGTGGCGAAAACCCTATGGTATAACAAGCATGGACGAAATGGAAAGGAAGGGGGATGGGTGTCAAGGTACAGCGATGAAAGCTTAAGCTGAAGTTTTGTCTTTTCTTAGGTTTAAACATTTTTTCTAGCTTGCAATATCATTTCGTTTGTCGCTGCACACTAACGAAAAACTTACAATAATAAATATTACAGTCTATAGATTGAAATTTGCGCACACATTTTTCGCTATCTTAAGCAAAAAAATTGGATCAACCAAATGTTAATATTTTTACTCGATCATCTGACGTGAACTGACATTTACCTTATTTAAGGTGGCCGCCTGGTTGAAGGAATTTCGCACGTCTGCGACCTAAAAACGTGGCAGTCCTACGGGCGACCGAGACATGCGCATCAACTCTCATCGCCTCTACGGGCAAAGCACTGAACTGGCATGCAATCTTGCCGTCCATAACGCGCCTCTCAGACTTTCAGCGGACAACCTACCATTTTATGACGTAATATTACAAATAAATTTTTGAGGTACATTCCTATTCATTTACATGCCTAAAAATTACCGTGAAAACACCCTTTCGGGCCATTGTCACCATCACAAAAACATGCTTTAGAGATAAATGGAGGAACTGATAAACGTATACAGACGCGTAACGTTTCTTAAATGATATTCGTAAGCAGACCCTAGACACGTTGGACGGTTTTTTATTAATAAAACGTTTTCTGCTGGAGCTCTGACAATCATTCGGCGGCCTACCCAGGCGGCATGCTACCCTAAGAAACTGTTTGGAGTTGAAGTGTAGAAATATTAAAATCAGTTATTTTCTACCCACTTCCGAGTGTTTCCCAAACTCTGGACCAGTGAATTCACGAGCAGTTAAAAAGCTGGAAACCTAGCCGGCGGTGCAGGGGCGGCGACTTCAATGTCACGACTGCCTGCACTGCACGTGGGGGCGAACTCGCGGCTCGAAGGCGAAACCCATTCCATGGCGGGGGGGGGGGGGGGGGGGAAAGGCGCGGCACGAAGGACACGGCCGAGGTCGACTGAAAGGACAATGTATATTAAATCCTACGTAGTTATAGGCTGTTCACGCTTAACTGAGTGCTTTCGGATGCTCTGCTTCAGATCTACTTTTCTCTTGATTTTGTATCCTTCCCCCAAATATAAAATTAATGTTGCTATGACCCTGCTTACTTTATCTATGCGTCATCCAAGTGAAAGCATGATTTTTTAAGAATGTAAACGTGTTACTACTATGCTAATTCGTTCTGTAACATATATAAAACAAGTATCAATTCAGTGGCAAAAAATTTTAATATTACACTCGCAATAATGAAACAAGTGTTAGAACTGTTGTTATTAATTCACTGCCAACCTAACTGAGAGCCTGGATGCCAGTGTGCAGTATCGCACAGAAGCAGTAATTGACAGTGACTTTTTTTTTTCAAAGGTTGATTTCAAAAAGTCTTAACTTTACCGTGAATAGCCTTTACTACTATTTTAGTAAAACGGTTAACTTTTATTGTAAACACACCGCACCTCAAATTTTAAGTTACCTGCTATTTTTTAATTGCTGTATTGTGTTTCAAGTTACTGGTGTTTCTATTCCAAACAATAATATTGAGCGATATCGTTACATGGCTCGTTCGGCTAATGGTTTCCTTAACATTACTGTGTCGGGATGAGATTTACTTTACGTTACCCTATTTCCCCGAATAATTACTCATTCGTAATACTACACCATACACGGCATGCATGTGTTAGAGACATACTGTGGCGACATAGATATCATATATATGATATATATCATATATACATATATAACATTAAACACAAATACATACATGTTAACATCGCCAAAACTACGTGGAATAAATGACGAAGACTTCTGCCAATTCCACATATCCAGCATACAACCGTCCACCTTCTTGAACAGGCAACTAACGGTTTGCCTTCACTTGACTTCTAATGAGCCACTCGCTAAAATAAACCTACAAGATTGCAGTGAAGCAGTAAAAGACTTGCATGTATGGTTAATATCAGTCCATTTACGGTATAGTACGCGAAGAGTCAACACAGTACGCTGGAGTCCTATGAACACCGTTCACTATTTCAATACTACGTTTCGACTTGAAAGTGAAGTTTACTCTTCATAGTATGTATATATGTATAAAGTGTGGTAACCACGAGTTCAAACCACGTGGTTACGACAGTTCTGTTGGCAAAACTGTCATTCAACGTGTTCCCTTCACACGAGACACTTGCAAATTCGCGAATGCGCCGTAACTGTTTGGGAGCACTATAGTAGTAGCTAGCTATAGGTTGTTCACGGTAAAGTAAGCACTTTTGAACACCTTCTCATTTTGAATAATAGTCAATAAATATATTTTATCATAACCTCAGGCTTTAAATTCCGAGTGCAGTGTAAAATACACACTGTGTCTATTACTAATATGGCAATATTTATTTTAAAAGGTGGTTATACGATGAACAATGGCTGAAAGGAAAAAAAGTAACTAGGGCCTCAAAAGTGCTCACTTTAACGTGAACACAGCCTATAGCTCCCTTGCCTTGCAAAAAATGAGCGACTACTCAATCTATGGAACAGTGTGAATGAGGGAAGAGGAACTAACTTAAGTATTAATAAATACACTGTGCAAGGTATTCTACTGCGTATTATTGCCCACGTGAAAAACTTAACTATTACTCTAATTATTATAATAATTGGCATGATAATATAAAAGTGCTTTCACCTAAAAAAAAATCCATTCGGTAACTAACCTAGGTACGTCCGGAGTATATAACATTATGTTTATGTTCACAGCCACCTAGGCCGTTACTCTTCTGTTTACTCTCGGAGTAACGTTTTGGAATACCACCCAGAGAGGGACCCCTTTCAACGACAGCCTTCACCGCAGCAGCTTGCGGTTAGCAGGCAGCCGAAGCTGTCCGCACTGAGGCTGGATGCAGGCAGGCGGCAAGTGACGTCACCGCCGAGTGAGTCAGTACGTCGATTGGCCCGTTCGGTCACAGGGGAATACCACGCCTCCGCCCGCGTTGGCGGCGCGTCACTGAATACCTCAAAGTGCTGCAGCGCTTGTACATCTACATCTCACGACGAAATATTGTGCAATTACGATCACAAAACAAATTAACACACAAAATACGAAAATGTTTAGCGCTTAAATCCCCTTTCCCTTTTATTCACGGATGAAATACTTATTTGATGAAGAACGAATGAAGAAATCTTTCGAGCTTTCGTTTGAAATTTAATAAGGCAAGTGGCACAAAGATGCCCTGTTAGTACAGTGTTATAGAAAGGCAGTGTGGCATTCTGTTATTATAGAAGACTGGGCCTGGAATATATTATATATATATATATATATACACACACACACACACACACACACACACACAGACGCGCTTTGATTCTGTGCTGGCAAGTTGTGACTTTAAAAACGGTTTATGGGCGGATAGGCTAATGATGGGCCCCACCTTGCCTCGTTAGCAATGATTACTGATTGATCTGTTCCTGAAGGCGCGAACTACGACCACTACGATCAAGACACCACTCTCTTCCCCCTTACGATTACGCGCGCGCGCACGCACACACGCACACACACACACACACACGCGCGCACTTCAGTCTAATTAATTCCCGGCGTAAACAAAGTAACGGAGAGGTTTGCACAAGCATCGCGGTATAGAGTTCTCCCTAACTTTGCAATGATACCCAGGCGGTTACTAGGTTCGATTTTCAACTTCTTCGGCATTCTACACCACAAGAAAACTTTAGGTCTGTCCCGACATACAACGCCTGCGAATAAAACTTTCGATAAATCGGTTAGCTTCTATATTGCGCATAAGGGTCCCACACTATGGTAATACGGAATATTTAAACGTTATTTGTGAACTGGATACTGTTCAGAGCTATTTAATAATGTCAGCTAACTTTATAACGTTTCTGTAACAAAAACCACAGCTACACGTATCATAATAATTTATGACATTATTATTTGCCTCCTAGTGAAATTATCATTAGTTAATGTGCCAGAATTGATCAGGCTGTCAGTTAAATAGACGAGGGATCGTGTGGTTTCACATTTTGGAACTGCGCCGGCATTTTTGCAGAAAGGGGGTGGGAAGTAACTTCAGAAAATTAATCCACGATTGGGGTTTTCGTTAGATTTCCCTCCGGTTTTTCCTAGTTCCGTCTGACGTTTTTTTTATTATTTCCCACTCCGTGCAGAAGGGTGTATTCACACTGGAATGCTGGTTTTGTTCCCTGTTAATGTATTTGTTGTCTTCTTGTATGGATTGTTATCATTTGTAAATAAAGGAAATTTATCAATCAATCAACTTCAGAAAAAGCTATCCCCGCTGCAGTCAGTTGGGATTACAGTCCACGATCCATCGAAAGATCGCATGATGAGAGACAACATCCGGTACAAGCAGTTATGTTGCGCGTTCGGGACCTCGGAATGCGTGCCGGCAAGGCACACTTGCTTACTCACCACTTGCTTCATCGCCGCTGCGAACAAGGCGCTCAACTGGCTTGCAGTATCTCCAACGTTTATTGATCACGCGTTTTCTACCAAACCTATACAACGCACTTCAAGTGCACAGCCTTTAACAGTTTTTGACAACGAGAATTCAGAACGAAATGCATGATCCAGCTATCGAAACTACAAATTGGCCACATTTACGATATAGGCCGTTCACGGTAAAGTGAGCACTTTATGAAGCTGTTTTATCAGACACAATAACCAATAAATATATCTCATTGTGGCCTCGGACTTTTGGTTTTGGGTATGGTGAATGTATACACTGTGTTTATTACTCACGTGGCAGGGTTTACATTAACGTGGTGGAAGGATATAAATTGGTTGAAAGAAAAAAGTAACTAGGGCTTCAAAAGTGCTCACTTTACCGTGAACGGCATATACCGGCAAACACTGCAAACAAAGACCCACGAATCACACGAGAATGAGTGCGTGAGAGAAGAGATTTGGGCGGCTCTTAACATCGAGGTCTTTGGAGTCGATGAGGGTGAAGCGAGGTGCATGTGGAGCAGCGCTGGAATGAAAGGCCGGGAAAACGGGAGATGTCCGAGAAAATACGCCTACTAGTGGCCCGGCACGATTCCCACATGCGGAAATCAGGAAGCGACCCCGCCGGGAATCGAACCCGTTTCGCAAAGGTGGGAGGCGTGTAGTCTTAACTATTGAACCACTGCGCCCCCATCCACACGAGAGAAGCTTGAATAAGAGTATACTACACAGCTGGGCACGCCTCGCGGCGGACAGGGTATATGCAGCACGGCGCGCAACAAACAACCTCCACATCACTGGCGCATATCGTTCAGAGATCGCACAGCCTGCGGCGGCCCGCATGTCGCGCCCTCTTGCAGACGCCCAGCGAGATAATTATATACAGCAGCACAAGAACAAAACCTGCAGTCTGCCGAGGTAAGGATGCGCGAGAGAACATCCAGTCGAACTATCATTACACTTCGGCCCCTGGGACAAAACTTTAAAAAAAGAGTGTGTGGTAAATAAACTAAAGGTTTATGGAATCGAATAGATTAACTGAATAACGGCAATACTAGACAAAATTTTTGGCTTATGAGCAAATATTTTGCCAGTGCGATGCATACTGCTAAATTTATTTCTTACGCCATAATTGCACAATTTTGTGCGATGTAAGATATCGCGATAAAGAAATGCAATCATTAAGTCAAAATAATTCCTCATATCGTCGGCAGACATTGCATTCTGTGTTTCCTTCGGGAAACCCTCAAACTTACTTAGAGTACATACTTGTGCATGGGAAAATGAACAGGCCAGTGGTGGCCATCAGATGACAATAAATCGCGAGATGACATTGCAAATTTCAGTCGGCGAGGCAATCGGACAGTCAGCAGAGTACAGCCACCGAAAATTGGCACTATATTAGAGCCTTACGTGCATAAAATTACTGATCACAGTCGCACACCATTACTTCTAATAATCTGCAACAATTAAGTAACAATTGGGAGTTCTATTTACAAAACTGAAGTTTAAAAATTTTTCACCACATGCGATACAAAATTCCACTAATATTAGAAATTCCAGAATTGGGGGGCGGGGGGAGGAATAATTCAGTATAATTACAGTATTTTTCGGACTTGCAGTACAGTGGACACACACTGGTCGCGTACATGGAACATTCTACACTGTCTCAACAAGAAACTGCACTGATTAAGGATGCTGCATGCAGTGAACTTTTACCAAACTAGGAGGACCAACTGTAAAAATTTGCCATAAGTAACACAAAAGTTGGTGAACAGACATTTCAAAATATATGAAGTGGTTACTTATAATGGCTGCCAACAGTAGATCATATGTATTTTATCCGAAATATTGTTTTATCCTTTAGAATGAAAGAGCATGGATTCGACCTTTAATTTCTATTCCTACCTAATTTCACATGAAAAAAAACGTTTTTTATTTCCAAAAAATTCCGAATATCTGATTGAAATCATATCACTGTATTTTGAAGAATTCTGCTTCTTGTAGTGAAAAATTTATGGTGAAAACCGTAACTTGATACTGGGAAATGATACTATATTTATAGTAACAATAATATTTACCAGCACTGCACAAACACATTAAATTATTTGAATTTTCTGTGCGTATTATTGCCTTACTGTTGCATTTATTTAATAAGATTTAAGTATGGCATGATTTTTTTGACCGTTTGGTACATCACATTAACTTTGGAATAATTGATATATCCTCGAGCGACTAAGTATTAAAACTTTCCCCCGAGTTCGAATACTTGTGAAAACCAAATGTAGAGAAAAGCTGAATGTCTAGACCAGAACTACTCACGAGTGATGCGACTGTAAAAGTGCATATGTGTCGAAAATCTTGCACTAACACCTTCCGCGCCAGACGACGTGGCACTTAGCTCCCTAGTTCCTACGGTAATGGGTCAAGTCACGAATTACACCCACTGCAGTGGCTGGCCGTAACTGCATGGTTACCTACGTATGCTCTTAATTGAAAACATTTTCCAAGGTTTCCATACAATGATTTTAAACTAAAGCGTGGTTCTGTTCACATCTACACCGATCAACGTCGAACAAAGCTGTTCGCGTATTAACAGATATTCTGCATTAATAACGTTTTGAAAGTTCAGTTACAACCATACTAGTTTGTTGTATTACAAAACAAGATTCCGATGTAAATGCACAAGAAACCAAATGCTACAGATATTTTATCAAATAATTGGTGTGTGTCTCGTAGAGGTGAGTTGCTGAAGGAAAGACGACTAGTTCGGTGTATTGCGCATATATACGATGAGGCATACGATGCGCGTGCCTGGAATATCAGCGCTGTCGCCGTTCTGGGCCACGGATATGCAACATACGTCCTAAGCAGAATGCTTTTGTTCACTTTCAGATTATATGTGTTACGTCGGATATATTTAATGCTGGTGTAAGAGTAAGTATGTACCTACACGATGAAATAGGTATTTTACTACAGAATGTTTTGCGACGAAAGTAGCCAGCGTGTTCTAGAGGTAATTAGCAACAAACTAAAGAAGTCACACGTGTAAGCTATGAAGACCCGATTGAAAGTTACAGAGTCGGGAATGCAATACACACGCGTGTAATTACTGAATAGATTTATTAACATTGACTATATGTCTTAGGTTTCATACATGCAGTTCAAAACGGAAGCCACTTAATTAACCGCAAGTAAGCTGCATCATGTTGCACCATGGCATTATGTCACTGCATAGTATAAGTGATCGCCCGGATCAGCTGGCACCGTACCGTATGTCTGATTTCCATCCGCTGTACACCCTACTTTTCAGGCAGCCTCAGAAGAAAAAGTTCAATTATTAAGGGGGGGGGGGGGAAATCAGGAGACCGCGGCGGCCATGGGACTGGGCCACCTCTTCCTAGCCACCTGCGCGGATGGATACTCTGCATTCAAGAATTTAGTCACAGCCCTGCTGAAGTATGGCGGTGCCCCATCCTGCTGCAACATGTCACATCGTACTGCTAACGGCATATCTTCCAATAAGAGTGGTAAGTCGGTTTCCAGAAATTGTCTGTAGTAATAACATTACGATTGCTCTGTATGAAATGTGGCCTAACGAAATGATTGTCCAATAAACTGCACCACGCATTTACTGAAAAACGTCCTTGGAAATTTGTATTTATTAAATTTACGTCACTTTAGCTCTGAAACGGAGCTTTACAGTCTACATGTTTATATAACTTTTCGCTGCTAATGGCCTCTACAACATGTTCGCGAAGTTTGTCGGTTTCTTCGCAGAACATTCTGTATATTAACATTAGTGCTTTGTTTTAAATGCCTTTTCCCCCAGAAATAATTCACTGTTCGTTTGGGCGCTGTTTTCACTGTCCACAGGCCTCTGACTGATACCAGAGTAGCTGAAAATACCACCTGTTGCTTTATTGATATGCATGTATTAACACTTGTTTTTAGCCTCACAGTCAGAAAACCTACTCAAACGTTTTACTGCAGGCTAGTCACGGAAAAGTGAGCACTTTCGAAAGCACTCTCATTTGGATTAATAGTAAATACAAATTTTGATTTTTGTCTTAGACGTTACCTTCCGAGTGTAATGGAATATACACAATGTGTTTATTACTCACATGACAATATTTATTTAAAAAGGTGGAAAGAATAAAAAAAATAGCTGAAAAGAAAAGTAACAAGGGCATCAAAAGTTCTCACTTTACCGTGAACAGCCTATACTCCCTTTCATAGCAATAACTTTTTTTATATTTTCCTGAACATTGACTGTCATCCATCGCAAACTACTATTGCAGTTGAAGTGCGTGTGATTGGATGTTTTCAGGTCAGATGCTACAAAGCCGGAGATGCGCACGCTGCTGTTTCCCTAAACAAGCCTCCGCTACACCGCTGTGCGACGCAAACAGTGGCCAGTCGGATCACTTGACATGAACAATTTACGCTGGCTGCCTCCCTGACCAGGAGGTTCCATCCTATTTTACTAAAGGCTGTTCACAATAAAGTGAGCACTTTTGAAATCAACCTTAAGAGAAAAGTCACTGTCCCTGCCTACATATATTTTAACGGGCGCCCTGAGTGATATGCACCAGTAAAGTTGGTAACGATGGATGGGAAGTAGTTCCGTATCTTAAAGTCGAGTAAAAAGTGTTAGGTAACCATTTGTGATAACTTAAAATATTTCTTTGGCTTTGTGTCTTTTTTTAATGCACTGTAGTGTAAAAATGAAGAACTTAGTAAAATATTTACTTCTATAATAATTTCACAGTTTCACTTGACCGACGCATTAATAGAGATGGAGCCCATGGCAATGTTAATCTTACATAAGGCGGAGTAATACACAACAATAATACCTAACGTGCGTACAAGTAGATCTTAAGCAAGGCTTTCAAGTGTTCATTTTACCGTGAATAGCATATAACAAAGGAAGCTGGACCAAAAAGCAGGATTCATAGTGTTTATTATCCATCAAGTGGTTTACAGAGCCATTTTTAACTTTCAAGAAATTCCTTGACACAGGATTGAATACGATGTGTCTAATGCAAACTCCAAATGAAGATTCATGGCCGGATGACAATTCGAAAAGAGTGCCTACTGCCTAGTTATAGAAAATCCCTGTAGAAAACGCCACCTATCGGCCTATCACAAATAAAAAACTGAGTTAGAACGAGAGATACGACTGGATAAAGCTTGTTGATCTTATAACTGATCAAACAAAAACAACATTTAGTTGATTGCCCTCGAGGTCACCGCAGTTACTGTCAGACTGTCTCACTGCCAAGTCCCGCTACTACAAATCCTGCTTCAAATCTTACGATGAAAAAAGGCACTTGGCTCCATTACATGAGGCAGAGAAAGCTGCTTATTAAAATAAATATATGTATCAGTATATCTAATCAGACTTGTTTAGCAATCCACGTTCCACATCACAGTCCGAACTACTTTTAAAATTCATGTATAATAATTCGAGTCGCATGGACGTGGTTTTTTAATATTAAGAAAATTATCATAATTTACATTAGCATATAGCAACTGCTTTTCTCTATGCATGCATATCATTAATGTTAACCGGGTTTACATAGCTCTTGACAGCAAAAATTTTGAGACGTGGGCAACACGCTACAGACAATTACGCAAAACGTATGGGATACCAACGAAATAGGACTAAATGCGGAAGAGAAATCAGAACTTGCAGCAGAGAAACTGACAGAATCCATACTGAAACTAATGCCCACAGGGCAGAATCCAGATTCTTTAAATATTGATCTCCAACATAAAATTTTTTAGTTTGAAAAATAATTTCCAATGTGTGGTAAAACCTGGTTTTAACCTGGTTAATTGCCCATGTTTTTTAAATTGGTATTTTCAACAGAAAATCTGCGACTACTACCAAACATAAAATTTTACCTATTGTTTTCAACACACTAATAGGAAAAGCAGCGAAGACTGTAAACCATTCGGTCATAATTCTTGAAATTCATAGAGCACAATGTACTAAGAAACTTCTATAGGCTGTTCATGGTAAATTGAGAACTTTTGAAAACCCTGCTTCAGATCTAGTTGTATACACGTTGTGTAATCTTCCGCCTTATGTAAAATTATCAGTCATGGGCCTCATCACTTTATTCATGCGCCGATCAAGTGAAAATATGAAATTTTTAGAAAACGAAATATTTTACAAATATGCTCATTTTATATTTCGATGCATTAGAAAAAAAAAAGTTAAATAAATAACTTACGTTATCACAAATGGTTACCTAATAGTTTTTATTCGACATTAAGATACGGAACTACTTTTACTTTCCCTTCATCGTTACCAACTTTACTGGGCGCATGTCTCTCAGTGCTTCCGTTATGTTAAAATATATGCAGGTAGGGGTAGTGACTATTTTTTAGATTGATTTCAAAAGTGCTCACTTTATCGTGAACAGCCTTTAACAATATACTACTACTAACAAGTGATGCCATAATTGCGCGGATCTATATTTGCGTTTAACAACAAACAGAAGAATGACTCTCAGTAGTAAAGACACACGGCACCGAGCTAATAGCACAATTATTAAACTAACGATTCATTCATGTATGCCTGGTAAGATGCTTACAGGAACAAACACGAAGAGATATGTTTTTGAAGAGCTTCTTCCTCGCACTACAATTGCATTTAAAAAAAAGTCAAACTACGATTACACCAAGTATTCCCGATGAATGTGTGACTGAGTCCGTCCGTCATGAGAAATGAAGTGTTTTCATTGTTGTATAGTGTGTGTATTTTCAGCCCATTGATCCCTGGTGGCGCGGTTACTTAACGCGCAGGAGAAGGTTGCGGGTTGCGGCCACAAAGTGATTAGGAGGATAAGGAGGCCATCTTTCTTTGATTGGCTGAGAAATTCGTCCCGCTAATATGCGAGATGGTATAGACAGCACGTCGAGTGAAAAGAGGGCACCTCGCTCGAAAAGAGTGCATTGGATGAATGGTCTCGGGAGGGGGTAGTGTAGTGGAAAGGATTTGCGCCGGGTATACATATGATTGCGGGGGCGTGGCTCGGGGAGACTTCACCAGCTGGCGTGCTGGATACTCAAGCGCGAGTGGTGCCGCCTGACTATTGAGTTGGTCTGGACTAAAGTTTTGACATTTTGGGATATTTGTCATCTGACACCTAGCAGGTGCTGCGCTGGGTTCCGTGAAAGTGGCCGAGTGGTCAGTGTGGAGCAGTTTAAGTGTGAATTGCAAGCCGGATTTTCGGGAGTGGAAGGCCGGGGATATCTTTGGTTTTGGTCGGAAAATAGTTTGTGTCTCGCCTGTTTTTGGTGTCGTTTCGGGGCACATGTGGAAGTGTGCGTGCCGACAAAAACGGGAAGATTTGGGCGGCAGTTGAGTATCTGGATACGGTGTTGCGGGACTGTTGTAATCTAGACTGCGTGCTACTGACGAAGATACTTTCGCGCATGATTGGAGACATAGGAGACGGACAGTGTGGCATAGGATGTGGAAACAGGTGAGGATAATATCCTTGGGACCTGGATTTGGATGGTTGATGATTTGCCTGACTTGTTGGATGGAAGTCTGTAGTGAGAGAGGGTTTTTTTTTTTGGGAAACGGAAACTTTTTGTGTGTTAAATTTCAGTTCTCCCGAGACTCTTTTTCTGGTTAAGCGTCTTTTGGTGTTTTAAAATTTAAAATGTGTAACATTGAATGCAGGCAAGAAAGTGGAAAAGCCTGTTCATGGATGTAAAAATTAGAATTTTAAAATGCCAAATGAGTTGTGTTTTAAAATGTTATTGTCAGTGTGAAAGGATGGCACAAAATGATGTGTAGCGATGATCATGGTCTCTTTCGATTGCAAGGAAACTGTTTGGATTTTTAAAATGTTCAAAATGTAATTTTAAAGAGAGGTTGTTAG
The DNA here is from genome assembly GCA_029891345.1 of Dryococelus australis. Classification (NCBI taxonomy): domain Eukaryota; kingdom Metazoa; phylum Arthropoda; class Insecta; order Phasmatodea; family Phasmatidae; genus Dryococelus; species Dryococelus australis. Next base: position 56,767,640 of record CM056998.1, on the reverse strand, counting down.
TTTTAATACGCTTGGTGTAAGGGGCATTGTGTAATTTAATGGAGATAATTAATTCGGTGGGTTATTGTTGCCGTGTTTTGGGCAGTAGAGAACCAAAAATATTGATTGTGAGTAAAGGTAGGCCTACGTGAAAAATAAGTAGGAAGCCTTTTAAAGAAACAGTTCTTAAAGTGTGTGGAATAACTTTAGAATTGTGTAGATTTTAAAGTAAGTTTTTAAAGATTTAACTGAGTGTGATTAAAACATGCTTTAAGAAAGAATTTTTCTTATTATTTCATGGGATTGTTATCAAAGAAGTTAAAATTTAACTATGTGTGTTTAAAAACATGTTCAATGAAAGAATATTTTCTTGAATTTTCGTTGGTATGTTATCAGGGAAGTTAAAGTGTTAGCAAAAGAAGTAAACCCGACTGGTTGGTGTTCTGAATTTGTAGATTGTGTACCGCCTTTCCCCAATTTGTGGACAGAGGTAGATGCAAACAGTTAAACAAACCTGAACTTTACTCTGCTGATTTATCTGAATGTGTTTGATGTCTTACCCACCCTTTTCCTCATCCCTTTTAAAGTGATAGGAGTGAAGTAGGGTTGGGTTGAGGTTGTGTTCCGGTTTGAAGGCACCGGCCACAAATGTTTTGAAATATTCTGTCCATGAAACAACAATTAAAGTATCTATTAACGGTACAATTATGTCGTTTTCGCCTTCTCTTAAACTGCACCGTGGTATTTAGGAACACAGTAGACCTATACATTGATTTAGTTGACACTACACAATGTATCTTAAACAATGAGCTGACAATAATATGCCCATTTTATTCACTTCATTCATTACAGTTTTAGGTCATACAATTTGCTGTGTTCCACACATGGACTTTATACGCACAACAAGAAAAAAAATTTTGTTACTTCGAATTTTAAATAAATTCATGCCACTAAAACCCGATGAATCGAACACAGCTACATAAAATTCACTAGACATTCAAATCACCTTAATTAAATACAGTAGGTACTGGGGGAAATTCACCGTTATCATATAGGTGTAGTGTATGTCAATTCGAGATTAGGTTACTGTTTTCATCGTTTAAAAATCTTCAACACAAGCAACTGTATTTCAACAAAACGCAAAAATAATATGAACTTGACCAAACATTCACGGTTCTAAACACTTCCAAAAATTATTATAACTGCATAGCATTTGTTAATATAAAATTAAAGCCACAATAATTTATAATTCAAAATATATACTGAGGATCAAATGAAAGAGGACAGGAATAAATTTCATGATGTGCTCTTGGAAACCATTTTGAATCACCGCACATTTTTAAAGTTACCAATTTGGATGTTCCATATTTTTGTGTTTCTTAGATTCCACTTAATGATTGTTATTAACTTAATTTGGTCCATCCAATCTATAACAATTATTCTGGCACACGGACTAATATCGTCTTTTCGGTTCTGCATAGCGGACTAAAGAAGACTGATTTTTCAAGAACCTCGTTTCCAGTGATTAAGAGTTATTTCCGCACGCAGCAAGGTAACCCACAGAAATTTGTAAGGCAAATTTCAATCTAGCAACAGTGACACATACCAATGAATCGTTTATATTCTGCGTGGGTTTGTGTGCACGCACGTGAGTGTGCAGTAACCTGCCACGAAATCCACTGACAATATATCTACGGGGCAAACACCGGAAGTTTAAGCTGGACACTTTGCCAAAATTCCTATTGCAGTACACTTACAGCAGTTCAATTTCGTAGCTCATGCTAACATCGAAGCTGAACTTCCCTATTGGTGAATCGGATGAACGTATCAAGACGACTCGCCTTCAAACGGTCTGACGGTAGCAAAGAATGATCTCAAAGCTGGTTCGTTCGTTTTTAGAGGTTAAATTTGCAGGGCAGATAAGGATAATTAAGCCCAAAGGTCGCCGTTACTTTTATTTACATCGACCACACATTTACCTTGTACTGCATTTATTGCGAAATTAACGTATTGTGATGACCCTACGCTGTATTAAAGGTTGTTCACGTTAAAGTGAGCACTTTCGAAATCAACCTTAGAAAAACGTCACTGCTCCTACCTGCCTATATTTTAACGGCGCCCTGAGTGTCATGCGATCGATTAAGTTGGTAACGATGGATGGGAAAGTAGTTCCGTATCTCAGCGACAAATAAAAAGTTTTAGGTAACAATTTCTGTTAACTGAAATTATTTCTTTAACTTTCTGTTTTTTTATACATCGAAGTGAAAAGAATTAACGGAATTTGTAAAATACTTACTTTTCTAATAATTTCACAGTTTCCTTGACCGGCATATGAATAAAGTGATGACACCCATGACGATGTTAATCTTACATAAGGCGGAAGAATACACAACGTGCATATAAGTACATCTTAAGCAGGGCTTTCAAAAGTGCTCATTTTATCGTTAACAGTCCATATAGTTACGTTCAACGCATGGCTGGCTTCTTAATTCATAATGTTCTCTTTAAGTGGTTCTTTGACATCATTTTTACTGTCATATCGCAGCCTATCAAACTATGGCATTATTTTTCATGCTGTATCAGGTGTAATCAATGTAAGATTATGTCGTGTATGGAACAACTGGTAACGCTGAAGGGAGCGGCTGTTCACCTCCGGCATGCGTGTGGTCCAGATAGGAGGGAGATAATCGCCCCTCCGCTTGCTCCCGGCCATTTGCCGTAGAGGGAGGATTTGGTTTTACAAAATAGAACTAGGGAAATGTAACCGGAGGACTTAGTTCATTATAAAAGTGTAATCACGAAAATGTTTATTGCAACTGCAATTGAACGACAATAAATGCTTATGGAGTATTGGCAGGCCCGCACAACATTCCCGGAGCACCGAACAACTAAGTAACACCCTTTGTCCTAAAGAGGGAGAGGCGATATTCCCGCGCTAAAGCGGGGGTGACAAGTACTTCGTCGGCAGTATAAAGGGACACTTGCGCAAAAGGCACGGTGGACTGTGGCACATCCTTCCGCGAGAAGCGAGAGGTCTGTTGTCACGACCGGGGTTACGCGTTAAGTAAATTAAATATTAGTCGCGACGACACGGTGTGCGGCAGTCCAGCACGTCGCCGCGAAGCGCGTATTTATCGCGGACCGCGGCCGTATGAAATCGAACTAGCAGAGGCAGAGCCCATGTAGACAATAAACATTACAATAACTTATAGGCAAGATCACTGATACAGTGTCGTGAGCTGAATGCCACGACCGGAAGGGAAAACGCAAGATCCAAGACATGTCAACCTGAGTCGGAAAGAAACACGAAAAAACTCGCTCAAAAAATTTTAACTTAAAAAAACTATAATAATGCGATTATTATTATATATATATTATAATAATCGCAGTATTATAGTTTTTTTTAAGTTAAAATTTTTTGATCGAGTTTTTTCCTGTGTGTGTGTGTATATATATATATATATATATATATATATATATATATATATATATATATATATATATATAGGTATATATATATATATATATATATATAAAGGAACTTTGAAAACAAAACATGTACCAACAAACACACACAAAATTATCCTCGCAGAAACTTCAACTTTCCGTTTCGTAACACACACACGCTAACATACGTATGAAAGTCTGCGCGTGATATCCTACGGCAACTCATTTGCGTGCGCGATATTGCGAACTGAGTTGGAACACCTCGCGGTCGTGATCACCCCGAAGTGACGAGGAGAGGCCAAACCGGTTGTTAAAAGACCCAGCCATGGCGAGAACTCGGAATTTGAACACAGGTACCAGATAAGTTCTTCGCTGCCTGATGTTATCACGAGGTCCAGCGGGCTTGGGCCTCGCAGTGCGTACTGCCCGACAAGCTCAAGTAAAACTCCGCAAAACATGTGGCACAAATGCTATTTCTCCTGGCTCCACCCCCCCCCCCCTCTCTATTTCTTACCGATGTAGCAGTTTCAAGATCGTTCAGTTCACACGGAACATGTATAAACTGTTCACGGTTACTTCCAACTTTTCTGAAGCCCTACTTAAAGTTCTACTTGTAGGATATTCCTCCGCCTCATGCTAAGAAAGCTTAATCAAGTATAGGAAATTGCAGCAAAGGGACACCGCCAACGCACAGCATTCGTGCCACTCCGTGTATTATGATTCTGCATAAGAACTATTTCCTACTGGGATTACAAACACACCTGTTTTGTAGCAATTTTTAATTCATATTAATTATAAATGAAATACTATAATTAAAGATAGAATTTAAGCAAAATTTCTATTTAACCAAAAATAAAGTCATTTTTATGTTAACAAAAGTATAAAACGGTTGTGTACGTAACATATTTAGGAAACAACCAAAGACGTCATACATGGGGTGATTTTTCATTCAATGATATGATTTAAAAAAGTGTGAAGAAACCGCGAATAGACTATACAAGCAAATTACATGCTAACTGAACACCGTTGTCTGAAATAATGAGTTAACACAGACTACCCTGTCCACTTGTCCAACCTTCCCACTGAGTCCTCGAACAAGCAACTCAACACAAGACACACTGAAGACAACGACAGCCCTCAATAACGAGGACATGAGATAATTTGTGGAGCAGTATCTGGGTGACGTGAACTCCAGGACAAGAGGATAAAAGGTGTCTTTGAACGACGCACAGGGTGAACTTCGCGCCTCGCCTCGCCTCGCCTTCCAAGGAGCGGCCCCAGATTTCTCACTTCAGCGGATATCTTGACACGACGCCAACTGCAGGCGAGTGGCTAGAACCTGTCCTGGAAACCTGCGAGGCCAGAGTAGAGTCAGTTATATATTTATATTGGAATTCTGGGGTGAACGTCCAAACCCGACACCCGACGGCCGAACGAGTCAACGCCAGTCCGCAGAAACAAACATTGCCTATGTTACGAAGACAACCGACGGAGTGTGCAGGATGAATTAAGAATATTTGGGCGGCACTCAAGAGCTGCGTTCTTTAAGGGGAATGGTGCGCGCAAACCGTATACTTGTGTAATTTTCATTATAACTTGTTTTACAGAGGATTTTTAAAAAATGTTGGCTCCACAAGACTTACCAATATTGACCACATTCTTACATTGATACGAATTGACTGTGTTCATTATTCTCGGAGCACTGATTGAATATAAGAAAACAAACATTCTTTCTTTTCTTTCATCAGTGCTCCGGGAATAATGACGGCAGTAAATATCTAACAACGTATGAAGGCGTTGAAAATTTTGCGTCTTGCCGAGCCAAAAATTTCTACAAACCCTTTGGAAAACGACTTATGTCGAAAATCGAGTAAATATACTGCTTTCACGCACCATTGCCAACCGACTGGCAGCTACGAAATTTTAATAGGAAATCCCATATTAAGGACATTTCGCCTGAGTGCGTTAATTCTTAAGACCGGTGTTTCAAACAAAATGTACTTGTCACGACTTTTTTAGGAGAAGATCCCTACGAGCGTATATTTTCAATATAGATAGGCTGTCTGTATTTTTTTCTAATGCAAACAGGCTATATTTGTTATGGAAACATCTCCGATGTGGGGAACCTATCCTAAAAAATACGTTAAGAATACATTTTGTTTTACACGCCTGTCTTCAAAATAAACGAGCCGAGACGAAATTTCCTTAACATGGGATTTCCTAGTTAAATTTCGCAGCTGCCAGCCAGTGAGGGCGTGAAACATAAAATTAAATCTTAATACATCACCTGAAGTCCACAAGATTTTGAAAGCCAATATAGAAAAAACCAAAAAAGAGCAATCCTAGCCCCCCTTCTTCCCCCCTCCACGAGATATTAACTAAGCAGTGACGGAATGCAATGGTAGGAAAACGGGATTAGCCCGAGAAAAAACAAGGGCAACGTCTACTACGTTTCCCATATGTGTAAGTTCCGGTTTGACAACAGCGAGAAATGAACCCGGTTCGTCGTTGTGGGAGGCAAGTGGTCTGAACACATTAACGCGACTCCGGCACGGGAAGAATAGCATTGCTCCCAGTGGGTGAATTGGCTATTCACGATAAGTGAGCACTTCTGAAAGCCCTCTCATTTGGAATAATAGTCAATAATAAATACATTTTATTGTAGCCTTAGACATTAACTTCCGTACGTGGTGGAATATGCACAGTGTTTATTATTTACATAGCAATATTAATTGGAAAAGGTGGTTGAAGGAAATAATGACTGAAATGTTAATGTATGAAAATGTATTCTATAAAAAGTATGACAATAGACGAAAATTACTTAACAAAAAAAGAAGAAACTAATTGCATGAATTACATTTTTTTTTTATCTTTTTTGTACAAATCTCAAAATCGATACAAAATTAATACGTTAGGCTACATCTTAAAATAATTATCACGTAATGGAAATGCCATGAATATTGCTCAGAAGTTTGTTATGCGGTTTGCCCGTATTTCAATTAAATGTTTTTTTAAATTTAATTTAAAGTCAGAATAGTTAAAAGTTAAGCCCTTATCGTAGGTGAATCAAGTGTCAATATTTCAAAGACCACGCCCGTTTTTAGAGCCATGCGCTTAGTGGCGATGGCGTACTTGATGCGAGAAGCAGTGCCGCACTTATCGCTCCCATGTTTTTCAGTCTCAAACGTGGGGAAAAACCATTAGGTAGGCGGGTACCTTAATCTCGACGACGTGAGTGAGTGAAGATATTTGAGGGGCTTTTAACAGTTAGGTCTTGAGAGCCGATGTGGGTGATTGAGGTGAGTATGGAGTAGCGTCTAAATAAAAGGAGACATCCGCGAGGAAACCTACCGGCCAGTGGCATGGTTCGGCAAGATTCCCGCATGCGAATATCTGGAAGTGTCCCGGCCGGGGATTGAACCCAGTTCGCCTCGGTGGGAGGCGAGTAGGCTAGCGGCTTAGCCACCGCGGCGCCGTAAGTATGACTGCGTCCCGCCTCATTTCATCCTTGCGTTCGTCAACACCTCGACGCACGGTGCTTGAACCGGTGGAATGGCAGTGACCTCGCTCCATCTTACTTTTACCCTTGGACCTATAATAAGTCGCTGTATATGCGACACATGTTGACATTGGGATGCAGCAGACTACCGAGTTACATGCAGCTCTATTCATACGTAAGAGGAAAAAGTAAACGAGTAAAAGCTTTTTTGTGCATCAAATACTGTACCCCAATACTGTTTTCTTTACTTCCAACTGGCAACCGAGTCTATCATAAGCACACAGCAACCTCATGAAATGGAACTATCGCGATAACTGATTCAGTACTTTCTATTGACGAGTAAAAATCATTATACGTTTTGATAGCTGCGCATGCGCATTACGCTGTGGACACAACCGCTACCGCTTCCAAAACGAGTTTATGGTTAGACGAACATGCAACAATCTGTCGCCAACTCATTCCAGACCTTGGGAAATGTCGTAGGATATTTTTGTTGCCATATAACATCCAACGTTTTAAGGACTTCCCCCCCCCCCCCCCCCATAATTTCGTAACGAAACTTTTAGTTAAGTACTTACTGACACAGGACTCCATGGTTAAAATTCCACTGCAATGCAAGTAGTTAATTAGGTAGAGGTTTGTGTGGAGAGTGTGGGGACAGTGTGTATCAAAACAACGTAAGCAGTTCCGCTCGACTAAGCTCTAACACTACGTACGCATCGTGCGACTCTGCATCACAGCAGGTGTGTCGCGGTTTCCAGGAAGCGCGCATGCACGGTTTGGCGCGCCAGTCGATACGCCGCGGTCGCGCCAGAAGCTGCCGGGAGGCGCAGCAGGGTGGATCGATACCGCGCCTACAGTCCCGCTGCCAGGGGCGAGCCATGGTGGGAGGGCGTGTTGCCCTCCCGCCGGCATCACCGTACAGCACGCGGACTGGGGAGTGTTTTCAATACCTGTTCCACGTCCCTACATTATCCATTTTGCATGTGATTTTCCCCTTATATTAGGCAACAATAAATAAGTCGAAAAATTGTGTTTGAAGTTAATTCCTCTATTCCTGAATAGCACGTAGCTGTTATTTTATATATACCGCCCCCCGCCCCTTGCAAAAACCGACCGGGAAACTGCTACCTAGTGTCACTGCCCTACCAGGGCAAACAAGAAATACGAGGAGGTATGTGGTTTGAGGAAAGGAGGTTTACTTGCCCTGTAGGAGACTCGCACACTTCTTGAAAGAGTAGAAGCGGGAGGAGGGAGGTAGCAACGAGAACTGACACAGCAGAGTTTACATCAGAACTTTTGAAAATTGTACAAAAAATACTTTCCTTTTTTTAGTAAATAGTTTCAGTTTAAAAGGAAAACTTTTTCTTAAATATAACGTCATTCGAAAAAAAAATGACGTGAACTACAGACGTTACCAGGCGGATGAGTTACACGAGATGTAGCGAAAAGTATCACTCCAGTGTAAGTAAATAACAGGCACCCGTGAGCAGGTGAGGTAGCGGAAGGAAAGAACAGCATGTGTCCATAACAGGTACTCGATAACAGGTAACAGTGGTGGAAAACTGTAACAGGTACCGGTTATTATCGCGAAATACTGGTTTAGCTATGTCATCTCTAATGTGAAGCACCCGCCGCTCATCACTGGAACGAAGCTCCTCAGCGTCATTCGGAATACAGTGGGCCAGGAGAGGCTAACCGCCTTCGCCTAATGCACCTTAAGGCCAGGCTTCACCATGCATGGACGTATAGGGAATCAATAACTAAATTCGGCCAAAGATCTCTCAGTCGTTTTTTGTGGTAGTATTTTCAACCAAAGATATTTTGTTAGAAATTGAACTCATCTAGATTCGTAAACCTTCCAAATGTAAACTTCTTAATTTTCAAATTTACGTTTTCATTATTTTAAAATTGCGACATTTTATAAATAATTAAAAAATGCATTTAAAACTTGGAATGTTTACCAATTTAGATTAATTCAATCTCTAACGGAAAATCTTTAGTTGAAAATACTACCACAAAAAATGACTGAGACCTTTGTCCGAATTTAGCCTTTGATACGCCCATGCATGGTGAATCCTGGCTTTAACAATAAATTGTGGTGCGATCGAGAGCAAAGCCCCCGCCGCCGCAACAAGGTTGGCCTGCTGAGTTTTCCAGTAAGCCCGGTACCGAACACAATTACCCCCCCCCCCCCTTCCGCGCCATCGTACGCCACTCTCACTGCCGCCGGCGGCACTGAGGATAGGGGAAGGGCCAGCCGTGGACAGGCCGCCATCTAGTTAAAATTATCCATACTGTTCGGAAATTTAGAATATGCAGATTCAATTATTAGCCTGGACGAAGATTTTGCGTCCCCGGCCAGGATTATGTTTGAACAAAGCGGAAGCTATTGCCAAAGAAAACCCCGCTACATGAGAAGCACAAAACGAATGCCGACCGTGCACTACGTCATTTGTGGTAACTTTGCACCAGCTTGGGCCAATTTCAACCACCTGCACGACATACCTTAAGTCCGAAGGACCTAGGAGGGCCCATGCATTTCACTGTGTTAATTATAAAAATTATAAATAAAAGTGTTAACTAGGAAGTTAAATATGAAGGTGAATACTGTACAGCATTTTAAATTAAAATGTGTTGTGCAAAGTTACCCGCAGCATCGAAAAACTTTTTTTTCGCCAGCACAACGACAAAAGTAACTATCCACGTCGTAATAGACAAATTTCTCCACTCCACCATTTGGAAGTTACAGTTATACATTACACATTCAAACTTGCATAGTTTCATGGTTTTCTGTGCGCAAACAAACCTTAAAAAAAAAAAAAAAACCTAATTGAAATTAGAAAAGCCCTTTTTGACACTGGCGATAAAAAAGACTGCTCTCGAACGAAACGTTTATGAACTAAACATGCCATCAGACTGCGGTCATACAATCACGACCAATCCAACTAAATCGTCGCGATAGGTACTCCAATGAACTAAACATGCCATCAGACTTCGGTCATACAATCACGACCAATCCAACTAAATCGTCGCGATAGGTACTCCAATGAACTAAACATGCCATCAGACTTCGGTCATACAATCACGACCAATCCAACTAAATCGTCGCGATAGGTACTCCAATGAACTAAACATGCCATCAGACTTCGGTCATACAATCACGACCAATCCAACTAAATCGTCGCGATAGGTACTCCTCCTCCCCCGCAGCTAGTCGTTTGCAACTTACCAAATTCCGAAACGACGCGTGCCGTTAAGGGCGCTGCCCACGAAAAAATGTGTCGTATATTTGTATCACACACTGTCCAATTTTGAGACATTATCACTAATTACATTTTCCTGGGAAAAAATAAAATTTGAGCGCATAGTATTTGCATAAATACATGTGAAAATCACAATTTTACTGTTTTGTAAATGCACAAATAATGAAAACTATATCACGTACAGAACTGAGATAATTCACACGAAAGAAGATGCCAAGAGTTACTTCAAGCTGTCTATGAAATTGTACAAGAAGAGGTTTTTAGAATTCAAAAAATTGCTGTAAAAAATAATTTTTTTTGTGATTTTTTTAGTTCGTGGAAAATAACTTTTGCCAAACAAGTCGCCCCTGTTAAATTTCTGCAAATAGTTTGGTTTATTTTATTTGTATATAACAAAACGGCAAACTTTTGACTTTAACGTGTCATTTGCAAAAACCATGTGATCTAAAAAAAAGTTTTCTGGGGAGAAAGTAGTCTCAGATAATGTCTGAAAGTTGGAACAGTATACGGTACAAATATAAAATAATTTTCCCTGGCCAACGTTCTTAGACAAATACAAAGTTTGGAATAGTTTTCTTTGTCACTAACAAAAAAAATGCGTGTGTGAACACACATCAGGTTTCACTTCGAATAGGAAAAATCTATCCAAATGAGAGGCTTCTACGAGACTTCTTAACGAAAACATTTTCCCAGTTATCAAATGTTATTCTAAAGAAAAGTGATGCCCTACAGTACTTTTACTATTTATTTTGTAACGGGTATTTTATTTTAAAAAAAAATAAAAATAAATTCCGTTACAATTTTTTCCTCATCGACATTTCACCATACTGTAAATGCGTCAATATCTCGGAAAAAACTCACCCCCTACAAGTCGAAAATGGCCTATCTACGCCATCTATAGAGAATTCTGAAATAACATTATCAGAAACTAAATGCTGCTTTCTTTCGAAAGGCACTGCCCTATTTAAACGAATTAATGGATTAGTAAATCAATGTGTTTTCGAAAGGTTTCAAATAACATGTTTGAGTTTATTTCTCGAGGAGTTAATTCACAAGATAAATCTACATTATTTTATTTAACCCGTGTTTAAATGGTCGTTAACTATCCCGCCCCCACACTGTCTCGAACTGAAAACTATAGGCGTCGTTCACTTCCACTCAATTCTTAAAATTACGTGAATATCCCTCATGCAGTACAGCTTCACTATGCAGCACTGGAAAGAAAATAAAGCTGTACAGTTAAATATATGTAGGCCTACAACATAACATTACCTATACCACATGGACTTACTTGTGCACGTTACACAAGCATGTTATTCATGAGTAATTGCTCTACTAGCACGGGAATTTACGTTGCGTAACCAATTGCATGTATGCCGCACTAGCATAACGTAATTAAAATCGTCCTGTAAGACACAAATTCCACAATTTCGTGGACTTTTTAAATCTAAACATTTACGTCACTTCAACGTCATAACCAATATTGCTTCTATAACTCATGCCAATTCTCCCAATGGTTGCATGTATATCAGAACGGCTCGCCGTACCGACTCTTTGCAGTGTAGCAACTGAAGACGTCATTTTGCTATTTAGCGTAATTGTCCGTTAAGGAACTATATTTTAATTCTGGAAATGGAAAGGATAAAAATAAATTTTACAATTTTGGGCATTATTCTGTTTCACTCTTAACCAGCACCTATGGCTGGTTCACGATAAACTAAACTACACACGAAAATCAATCTACCGGGGGAAAAAAAGCCCCTGTTTTATACGCTTACAAAAATTGTCACCTAAACGTAGATCCACCATACTTTTAACATTCACGTTGATCTTTGTCGCAATACAGGATAATTCACGAGGAGATATCGCGACGCCATGACTTATCGTTAGATCATTTGGAGCAAAATACGTGGTGTTTTTGAAGTTCTACAGCGGCTTTTTTAACGGACTATTGGTTATTGAAATTTACTCATTAGGAAGATATAATGTTTTGTTATGCCTACACAATATGTATAAAAAAGTTTCTGTGTGTGGGGAAATCGACAGCAGAGGTGATGTTCGTGGCTATAAAAAAGGAATGGTTACATTTGGGCGTATAAAGTAGCCGAATTCGAAGGCGTATCTAATCGAACTGTCATACGGGCCTACCAGCAGTGGCCTGCAAGAAATTCTTGCCGAATTTGTGGCCGAAAAGACACTGACGAACAGGGATCGCTGACGTGTTTTACAGATTGTGAATAAAAATCTCTTCGCTTTCAGGCGAGGTCAACGCAGATCCTTCGACAGATTTCTGAACGAACACTATACAGGACACTGCACGCTACGGAGGTATGGATTATGCTCACGCAAGTTCCCTGGCTAGCGGACGGGCAGAGAGAGAGAGAGAGAGGGGGGGAGAGAGAGAGAGGGGAGAGAGAGAGAGGGGAGAGAGCGAGAGAGGGGAGAGAGAGAGAGAGGAGAGAGAGAAAGGGGAGAGAGAGAGAAAAAATTGGATCGTTAAAGACTGGAAACGTATGTCTGGTCAGATTAGTCTCGTTTCTGCTTACATGGGAATGATGCTAGGCGCCGTGTTCATCGTAGTCCTCGGTAAGCTTTCGCTCAAGCTCAAGCTGGAGGTGGTTCTCAGATGTTCTGTAGGAGTTTTAATTACGCGAAAGTAGATGTCTTGGCTACAGTAACCTGTTGGGCACATCCACAGATCTGAAACGACCCCCCTCAAATTACTCGGATTTAAAAAGCAGATAGTCAGGGAAATCTGAAGGAAACCTATAACGAGGTAAAACGCCTGGGAAGACATCTAAGAAACCAGGCCAAACTGTGTAGTCCTTTGATGCGAGTGTGGCTGAATATTGATGCCACCAACATCCGGAGACTTGTCCAGTCCATGCTAAATCGAATCTTAGCTGTTATTCGTGCTCGTGAAGGTATTATACCCTATTGCACAGAACACAGTTTTATTGTCAAACCAGGGCATCTGCTCTCATCTTTAAGCAAACCGAATCGGTTAATCCATTATATCTAAAGACTGAACAAAAAAAAGCCCTGTGCCGTCTTCCTTTGAATCGCCTCTTCGTGGTCTCGGGATTTTGTGTAATGTGTCCGTATATACAATCTTAATTCGTTTATTTGGTTAATTGTAATGTTTTATTTTGTCCAGTTAATTTGACCCTTGCTTGTGAGAGAACGTTTAAGTTTAAAATTATCTGTAAACAGCTAACCTTTGCCTATTTTGTGTGTATGTTTTTGTCATTCTCTAAGTTTTCTGTGGGGATACAGATCTGCATCAGAGCACGTCCATAGTAATTTAAATAATGTCTACCGAGTTCCCGAATAATTTTCGTCGCCCTTCACCATGCACTTATTACATGATTTAGCTGTCGGCGCGGCTTTCTGAATACAAATAGTAAAATACAGTTTTCCGAAGATATTACGTAATAGAACAATCTACTATCCCGCTACATCATCAAATACACTTCGCAACAGCACCAACATCTCGAACATTCGCTCCTTATACTGTATAAGGGATATGCGCAGTTATCTATGGATAACACTATCTGGACCGATGCGATAAGCTGTTATCAGTCACACGCGTCATACTCTGGGCAGCTTCCCAGCCACGCACGCGCGGCAACGAACATTGTGAACGAAAGCGTGATGAAAACGTGTATGTGGCCCGGGAGCAGAAGTTACAATATACAAGGCGGTGCAAAGTGCCAGCACTGATCAATACAGGTGCGCGCGTCAACACTGCCGCCAAACATCAATATATCCGGTCCACGCATCCACCATAGTCAACTTTCTCTCGTCACGAGCAAAATAGGGCGGATATTTACATATTTTTCAAAACCTTATAATACGACGAAAATCTGAAACGTAATTAATATTCAAATCATTAACATACATGCAAGCACAATACGTAGGCACACATTAAACTACTGCAATAACATTAGAATATCATGCCAGTTTACAACGCCTCTAGATGATACAATTCGCAAGAACAAAGCAAATGCTACTATAGGCCGTTCACGGTAAAGTGAGCACTTTTCAAGACCCTTCCAAAATCCATTAACCCCTAATAAGTATAGTTTATTGCAGCCTCGACTGTTAACTTTTGAGTGGTGAAATGTATAAACTATGTTTACTAAGTCATATTGCAATGTTTATATTAAAAGTGGCGGAAAGTCAGAAATCAGTTAAAAAGAAAATTTTAGGAGGGCCTTAAAAAGTGCTCACTTTACCGTGAACAGCCTATAGTAAAGGAATTGCCTTTATGTGTAGTAGAAAAGAAATGCAATTGTAAGTATTTTGTACAGCTCCTGTCATAAGACAAAAATTCTTTCTAGATAAACAATATTTAGAAGGTACCAATAACCCATCCTACTACTGCCAATTACAACACCGGGGGAGGTAAATGGCTGGGCGCAGACAATTTGTGTTTATACAGCCATAAACCCGAACGCTATAAAGTAGTAAGAGAATACTAGCTCGCAAATATGTCTGACATGTTCGGTAACGGAACAAACAAAAGTCATCATCGGGATCTAAAGGTATTCATTTAAACTAGCAAGGGAAAAAGATCCACACATCCGTATATATAATTTGTCAATATGCATTATGTATTTCATTCCTCGACTAAAAATTTATGTATCGCGCTTTCCACAACGTCAAAATGAAAAGAAGACAGTCTCAGGAACACAATGAAAAATTGCGTTACACAAAAAATTTCTGATCTTGCGAGGAATGTAACAAGGGACCTTTACTCTCAACCAACAATGCTGAACACAGGGACGCCCCTCCTACACACTTAAGTACAAAGTTTCTAAAGGAAAAAACAGCCGTAGTATCCTGGATCATCTATGTGTGTGTGTGTGCATTGTGGGAGATATGACAAACAAGTCGCCCTTTCTCCTGCCTCACAACACAGATAAGACGTCACTTCGCGCAGCCACGTAGTGGCCGAACATAATCGCTACAACCTTCACAACACGCGCAGCAGATAATATTTTGAGCTCACGCAAAAAAAAAAAATTGAATTTCAATAGGAAAAAAAGACGCAATAATATGAAAATCTCATTAGCTTGATCATTACCATGAGTTTTTATAGGAGGGTGGTTTCGACAGACTATTGTATATTAACAATCGCCAAGAACATAACTCAATAACAGCCATGCAAAACTACTAGGCCCTATAGATCGTTCTACCTAAAGCATTATGCTAATGAAAATAGATTTGTTCAAAGAACACTATGCGCCCATCGCTGTTTCTTTTAACTCTCTGGCGCGATAAAATGTACCCTATAACCTCAATTATGGAGGAAAATTCAAGACACCATTTCAACGCGCTTAATATCTGAACCGGTATTAGGTGTACAAAACACTTGAAACAACGGTTGATAATGCGGTGGTGTAGTACTTAGAACACTAGCCTCCCATGGCGAACCGGATTCTCTTCTCTGTGGGGCTAATTCCGGATTTTTGCAGGTGGGAAATGTAACGGACTCTGCCGTTGACAGGTGATTTCTCGAGGTACAGGCCGTTCACGGTAAAGTGCGCACTTTCAAGGCCCTTTCAAATTTTTCTTTTAATTTAAGTCAGTTTTTATATTTCAGCAATTTTTTAACCTCAGCATTGTAACGTGGCTAATAAATACGGTGTATACTTTCACCACTCTCAAAAGTTAATGTCTGAGACTGCAATAAAATATATTTACTAGTGGTTAATGCCTGTTGGGGTCGTCTTAAAAAGTGCTTACTTTATCGCGAACAGTCTATACTTTGGTTTCACCCACCATTGCATTCCTTCACAGCTCCCCATTTCACTTCACTCACATCGGCGCGTAAACCGCCGCCCAAATCTAAGATTCACACATTAAATCTTCCTGTGTCCCCGACATATTTCCCGCAAATATGTTTGCGTAAATAAACTATTCAGAAACAAATAACTTCCAAATTGTAAGGTTAGCATAACTTCAAAACTTAGAAAAATTCTTTATAATGTATTTACTTTTTTGCTTAAATATTAGTTTTATCACAGTGATACAGAACATGCGGCCGCTCTGCGCAACTTCATTTGCCTAGTCTCCTCAAACGTGCGAATCGCAGTGCTCAAGGGCATCGCCGAAAACGGGAAAGGACATGTGTTTACAAACGAGCCGCCGCGCGACTCGAGTGCAGGCGACTCGGAACATCGAAGTCTTGAGAGCCGATGCGGGTGAAGCGAGATGCGGGTGAAGCGAGATGCGTACGAAGCAGCGTCGGAATGAAAGGGCAAGCGAAACGGTAGATCCCCGAGAAAACCCGCCGTTTAGCGGCATCGTCCGGCACGATTCCCACATGTGATAATCCGGGAGCGACCCCACCGAGAATCGAAACCGGTTCACTTAGTTGGAAGGCGAGTAGTCTAGCCACTAAACCACCGCGGCCCCAGTGTTCCAAGGTCATCGCCCGTAACCAGACAAGAGCAAGGTAGAGTTATGGACGGCACGCCATTGATTACTGACGCATGCCGCCGTTGCGATAAGGACTCTTACCACATCCTGTCCTTGGAGGATTGAATTACCTGGCTTATCGTTAAGAATGTTCTTGTCATCGCCCTTGCCTCCCTCAGGAGCATGACTGGTTCTGATGAACATATTGGATCGGGCCGGCTGATCTACACAAGCCGAGCGAGGACATAAAACCTGTGCTACGGCCGAGCTACTCTCCGTCCGCCGGCGCAGGTGATGAATCGAATGGTGGTATAAGATAGTTTGATTGAATATGTGTAAATAATTCGCGGGGATTAAGTGAATGCAGCAAGTATAAAGACGGTGGTAAGGTTTATATTAGAAATGAGATTGGTGTTAAATATTGCGCTGATTGGGAAAGTGTTAATCGACGCAGAAACAATAATTTTCTGATTACAGTGGCGAACAAAGGTTCGTGTAAACTCGGCATTGTTCGTTCCCAAACCCAAAGGAGACACTCCATATTTGGCAATTTACGGAGTCGTCTCAACTTTTCGTCATTACGGATTGCGTTTCCGTATATTTACCATTGATTTCTGTAAAAATTTCCGTAAATATAAGGAAATTGTCAACAGTGTGGCGAGTTTATACTCTAGTCACATTTTATTTCTTTCAATACATAAAATTAGTTAAGACATGTATTCACAAATTATTACATTTAGCAAACATGTAAATTGCACAAGGCCGTTCCGAAATGTTACTCTGCAAGGAACTGTACCATTTGGACATCAGAAATACCATGTCCGGGAAAAATTACCTTTTTAGTGCCTTTCACAACCACACACTTTTGGAATAAAGTAAACACATCTGCGTTATTCAGAATAGCAACTATTTACAGCGACAAAACTCTGTGCATGATTTGCAAGGCTCTCAATCCAGTTCCTGAGTATCGTGAATAAATGTGACTCGAGAGAGACAGGCAAGTCCCAGAACGAACTTTCTGACCATTGTTTTTGAACTTCCTATCCAAGGTAAGCTGATGACACCAAGTCTGGGGAATACGGAAAGTGCGGGATTACTTCATTCCTCATGTCACTCATCTTCTAGTCAATAGTTTTTTTTTTTTTGTGTTTTCTGCCAAGAGCATAGGATTCCTAGAATTGACGAACGGCTTTTTTTTTTTTTTAACAAAAGTTCCGGCTCAATTCTTCACTTCTTGCACAGTACGACACGACGGTGTAAGCTTCACCAGGAAGTAAATGTTTTAAAAGACACCATCAGTGCTAACCACCACTCTCACAGAAATACTTTGTGTGGTGTCAACTTTTTTTTGGGGGGGGGGGGGGGGGGTTTGCGCCAACGTTCAAACTACTGCTTACTTCGTTTGTAATTATTGTAAAGGATCCACTTATCACACATGACAATACGACAGAATAGGGTTTCACAATGTTGAAGAACTAGCAGGTTACATCAGATATCCACTCGCTACTGTTTCTAATAATCTGTCAGCTCAAGATGTACCCAGCTGTAATCCCTCCCACCCTCCCCCAACAAAAAAAAAAATTACTTTGTTTAGATGGTTGGAAATTATTTAACTTGGCATGAAATAGCGAAAAATCTGCAGAAAATTAATAACTGAAAGGTTGTGTCTCGATTTATTTTACGGTATGGTTAGCAATAGTCATTTTACAAAAAAAAATCGTAGACTGCTACAAATGTGAAATATGCAAACAACTTTGAGAAATTCTTACACATTGCAAAAACACGTCATAGCGTGATTATTTCATTTCGGTGAATTAGTTTTCATTATTTGTAAGTCACCTGTCATTTTACAAAAAGTTCACCTTAACCGGTATTACGGTTTCATCGAACCCGTAAAATAGGAGGCATAAAGAACTGAATGCAAATAGTGGAAATTTTATGCCACTTATTTCCCTATACTCTTGTATATTAAGAGGCGAATCTTTGATCATAACTATCAGCCGTTATAAAATTGCAGAGTAACAGGATAATTTTTTAACCAACTTTAATAACAATGTTAAAATGCAATGCATCCTAACGCAAAGTTCATAAAACTATGCTGTTGCAAGACGCCCGAGGCGTAGGCCTACCTGAGTTCACGAGTATTGGAGGTCTTAATAAAAAATAAATATGTTTTAAAATTGATATATACTTCTCTAAATATTCATTCACGCAACTTTTGTTTAGAGCGATTAAATATTTATCTCCACTATTTCTTTTGTAATTCTTAGTGTGCGCAATATTTAATGCCTATCTTAATTTTATTTCAAGTCCTTATCACTGTGTCTATATTGATTACAGTCACTTAATTCACTCGTTATTTACACATGTTCAATCTGTCTACTGCCAAAATTCCAAATCTCACACTCACGCATCCAGTTCAATAGTTCCGCTCGCCAGTCTCACTCCTCACTGAGGAGATGCTCGCAGTCGGCAAACTTCGCTCTCGCTAGTCACTCTCGTCGCTATCCTCCAACCTCCAAGACTTTCAGCTCGTAGGCTCGTCGCGCTGTAAATACTCTCGCTGGCCTGATATAGTAGGTTCCCCGCACCCTGAATCTAGCTGAGAGAGGCTAGGGCGTTTACGAGGACATTCTTGCAATGGTAACTCCAAAAATTCAACCCCGATCACGGAAGGGACAGCACGAGTCTCGATTGGCTTATCGTAACACACGCGGCAGCTTGCCTTTGTAAATTTCCTCGTGTTAACAGTAACGCCCTTGACACGCTGCTTCGGACGCTCGAGCATGACGGCGACACGGGAAGCGCTGCGAGGCGGCAATACGTAAACAACACTCTGCTACAAAATTCCAACTGTGCAACTGTTTAATCCACCTGAGGAGTTAATGTCCCCCTAAAGTGCAGTAATTGTCTAAATCACTCACCTCTAAGGCTTCAAAAGTGGCGAGGTTATTATATTCTTGCCCAAGATAATAAACAACAGTCACGTCACTTAAACAAGATCAAGGCCTGCAAGAGTACATGGTAGTGTGACAAAGTGTTTGCGTTGTAATACGACGGATACAGGTTCAAGTCTCGAAGTCGCAATATTTATACACTTTCTTTTGTGAATAAAACTCGAAGAGACTTTTCTTTATATTATTTTTCATCGCAGTTGTTTTCGAGAGCAGTAAGATATTAATTTCCCTTCCACTTTACGATAACGGAAGTTGAAATACAGGCCTTGATTTGTAATATTTCAAATACGTGTGCCGCAATTTGTACTAGAAAACTTGTTTGTGGTCACCAGAATTTGTTACCAATTTTCTTTGTAAAATCAATTCTCAGTATAGGTATGCGTTATGCTCGATTTATAGTATGCTACAGTTGAATTCTGGTAGCAGTGGCAGTATGTTTGTGGTGTTGTATCGTAAAGTGTAAATTATTGATGATATAAATATTACAGCGCCCCATAGGATTGGCCGATGGGGCATTTAATTATTTAATTAAGTTTACATTGTGCACTAGGCCTTCGTGGTACATGTACATTACAGTTCCACACAAGACATACATAATAATATAACTATTAAGGAATAATAGATTAGGCCTTGTAGTATTTTTCTAGTGTAAATGAAAAATTTAAAAACTGGGCTGTGCAAATGCTGGAATTAATATCAAATGAAAAATAATACAAGACAGGCAGAAAAATTCTGAACATTGGCAGCTAAATCAATAAAAGTAACTTCTAAACCCAACGTGCCTGTAAAATATTTAAAAACACATCACCAGTGTAGAAAATTATATTCGAATTGCCTTAAATATTGGTAAAGTTTATATTTGAATAAATTAAATCATAAATGTAAGACGACAGTAAACTGGAATTTCTCAAATTTATAAGGCGACAAAATAAAGCGTAACAAGCCACGCACTGTGAAAACTGCAGCGCAAGTGACATCCGATTGTGTACTGTTTCATCACAAAGATGAGGAAGAGGTGGGAGGAAATAAAAGGTTTAGAATACAAATGTTTACATTTGGTAATCTTCATAAATACACCCACATATAAAATATGGCAATAATATTTTAGTTTCTATTTATTCACGTCCGAAATAATCCTCACCCGTGTAGTTTCACTCTTCACAACTGGCATTAAATCATACCGGCACAATGATTTCAGTTCGCGTTTACGATGAATTAGGCGTGGCTCACGAACTTACGAATGATATGCCAAGGATACAAGATACGATCACTGAAGAACCTTCGGAAGAAAGCATGCGCTCACGAACTGTTGGCGTTTCACAGGGGAGTAATGAAACATTGTAGAACATACAAAATGATAGTTTTTAATAACTGTAATACTCATGACGACAACCTTATGAGTTAATGGAGTGAACACGGGGATTACAACCTCACTCTCCCATCGAGTAGATGATTTTTCCTGTTGGATACATTATAAATGCCACACTCGTCTAAGGGCATGCAGTACACTGTCGCGATACGATTTATCATGGTTACAAAATGAGCCACATAACGGATGTGATACGAGTTGGAACATCTCTCTTAACACTGACGTCAGCAACCCCAACTGTCGCATCCAGCGTATGAGGTTCTCCCGTCGCATGAACTATGCTATTATTTCACGGCGGGAGCGGAACAGATGCCTACATCCTCCACCCTTGTGGGCGGCAGGGCGACTGACGGAAGCACGCGCGCCAAGCCGGGCGCCACGCTGCCGGGACCACGTGATCGGAGGCCGGCGCTGATTGGGCGGCGGGGCCGGCGCGCGCCCGCGGAGAGAAAGGACGTGTGCGCGTCCCGCCTGGGGTCGTCAGTCGGCGAGGGAGTGCCGCCCCGCGCAGGTCGTGGCTTGCTTGGTCCTCTGGCGTCTTCTCCCGCACTGCCCTCGAAGTTGCATGCCTCCCAACACCTTTACGGCAAAACTGATTACTCAGGAAACTGCGATTCACTATGATAAAGCGCCGTCTTCTAGACAAACCACTTTAGAGCGGCCTTTCCACTCCTGCATGGTGACGCCATGTGTTCGTGGCCACTCATGATGGAGTTCTCACGAACCGGCCTTTTCCATCACAGGTCAAATTAAACACGACTCGCTTCCGCTTCGAACGCATGTTGCTAGTGGGCCTTTTCGGCACGCCCTTCGGCTGGTACTTGTCCGACATACATTGTATTTATTACGTAAAAGCCAGGCATAGTTTTGCGCTGTAATCATTTTTAAGACAAATAAGTAATA
This sequence comes from Dryococelus australis, assembly GCA_029891345.1. Lineage (NCBI taxonomy): Eukaryota > Metazoa > Arthropoda > Insecta > Phasmatodea > Phasmatidae > Dryococelus > Dryococelus australis. The sequence continues at coordinate 56,745,794 of CM056998.1, read as the reverse complement.
TTCATCTTAACGTAATACGTTACCCACGCCGCTTCGGTGTGCGGCAGTTAATTAACAACCTCGTTGCCTGTGTAAAATTTAAGCAACCCGTTCGCAAATATGTAACGAGTGAGCGGCACTTTTATTATTATTTGCTAAAGTGCGTTGTCTGACATTTTCTTGGAATTCTCAATATTTTTTTCAAGCTTCATATTTACGTTGTAGAATCCAAACTGCTAAGGCCGCTCACGGTAAAGCGGGCACTTTTGAAATTAGCCTATTTTTTTAATGCAATTAAGTGTAGTAATGAGAAAATTTGTAAAATATTTACTTATATATAATAATTCCACAGTTTTACTTCAGCGACGTATGAATAAAGTGACCCGGGAGTTTATTCTAAGTTTCTGGGTAAATCTATCGATAGGTCTCCACGTCGATCTCGACAGACTGCGTTCCTGCCGATCGGGAACAAAAGTGCCCAAATAGATATTCTGAGTGCACTATCGTTTAGAGACTTCACTAACTCGACATTCCTTGGGTTTTACCAACCTCCCCACCACAACTCTCTTCCTCGTCCTCCTGTGTGCTCAGGCAGGCAACGTGACGAAAGCAAAAACACGCTGTGGCTACAATAACGTATGATTAAAGTCAAGCTATTCTTACAAACTGCGTGTTTTAAGTGGTTAGTTAATGCATAAAAGTGCATACACACATGCACATATATAATATTTATACATTGTATAAAACACGTAGATACTATTCCATTAATTAAAACGTAACGCGGGATATTTAGAGTGAAATTTCTCAACATGGCTACGATCTCACCGTATGGTTGGAGGTCCACCACCGCCATTTCTAATCATTGCCGAAGCTCAGAGCGGGGGTGTGCTCGGGCCCTTATACCACCCAGAAGGTTGCAGCATTTGTATCTCTCTGCGGGCTGAGGAAGTTTCCCTCACCAGACCGCAAAGAACACATAGCCCAGAGGTCAGGACGCCCTGCACGTCCCGGCGCAACATGGTTGGAGGTTGACTGAGAGAATTGTGCCCCTCGTACAGTAACGCCTGACGATTTTTGCGTTATTATATATGCCCAATACTACGTACTTATGATTGTGTAAATTTTCAACCTCAGATAATATTTAAACGATTTACATATTTTTGTGATATATGTAAATATTTATTTTCAGTTTTATTTTAATCAGCATAATTTATTTACAAGCTATTTTATTGTGTGTGATATTTTTTGTAAATATATTCGTACGCCTATAAGTTTTGTGTTTTTCTGGTTATGTAATTTTTATTTTATCCATCACGTAGCCGTAAGTCTGGTTGCCATTACGAGATGACGTCATCCTCACTGGGATTGCCATGCCTTGATTGGCCGAACGTCGTAGCTTCACCTTAGGCGTTTAGTTGAGGGTTGCTTCATCTTTGGTTCTACCAATAGGCGGGCTGCGACTCGTCGCAGGTCCGGTAACATTTTTAATTTATTTAGTGACCTTGTCAAGTTCGAAAGAGTTGTGAATAAATTAGAAATCAAATGTAATTATATTTGTTTAAGACCTCCATCCCTAACGAACTCTATACGCTTCTCTGGCGTCTTGTAACGGTATTAAAATACTTATGAACGCTACGTAAGTTTGTTCACACGCTGTGCAGTCTTCATCTTTATTTTCAATCAGTGGAAAAATAAGCGCACAGTTGTTGCGTTGTCGTGTACACTAAATAATGTACTTCATAAACTGAATTTAAGTAAGTTCGAAGCAGTAGTGCCACATTCTGCTGGAGAAAGTAACTATGACTCACGCGCTGCACACGGGAGGATCAACCAACAGGTTATGCTACGCGACAAAACAACAAAATATCCAACATTGAGGGGACGGCTCATAGATTCCATGTTAAAGCCATTGAAACTTTGTACCCCAGACCTGTAATAAAGTTGGATGTTTAAGGGCTCTTACATTAAAACCTTGCTAGAGTAACAAAATATGCATCAACGTTGAGGGGGCAGCTCATTATATATAATATGAGCAATTTCTAGAAAATGGTTTTCAAAGGTTGGTTGTAGTCAAGAAATTCCCATTTCTACAGCTGGGATTCGAAGCTAACTTCAAGTAAGTAATAACACCGCAGGAGTTTTCTAGCAGCTGCATTAGGGCAAGCAACGTAACACTGACCACGCTAGTCGCGCGGATTTATATTTGTGTTATGGTTTTCCGAAGAGCGTTAAAACGACAGCGGCTGACTGAGGTTTCCTGAAGTTGTTTACAGGAGCATGGTGTCCGATGGCGAGGGTGCGGGCCCATTCTACCGACACCGCGGCCGCAAGGCGCCGAGACGCGACCCTGACCTCGCTCAACGCACGCAAGCAGGGCGACTCCACTCCGGACTCTGAATGGCATACCGGCAAACACTAACCTCTCGGGCGAGCCGTCCAACCGCGCAGTCGCGGAGCGCCAGCAGAAAGGCGGGAAAGGGGAGGGGAAAACAGCTGATCGGCCCTATGTGGAGGGGCAAAAAAGGGGGGGCGGGGGATATCCTCGTGGACCGAGCCGGCGATTGCGTCTCGCGCCGTCGTAGCGTCAGCTGATCGCAGACCGCTCGCCATGTCTTCCTTCTGGCGGGCGTCCTACTGGCGCCGCGGATAGCAAGCTTGAGGTGCTAACAGGCTCCATCCCCACCTTTATATCACCGTCCAAACTTCAGAAAGAGACGCACGTCCCCTGGCTAGACGACTCATCAAACAAACTCCATTGCAGTGGAGTATGGCCAACCTCCACGTACCCTCGCAGTAGGTCACTGAACTAAGGGGAAAATCACAAATGTTGTAGTCACTCCCAACATGTAGGACTGGTATGATAAACCCTGTCTCACAACTACACGTGCACGTTCCTACAGAACGTGTGACTACAGATACACTAACTTAATTTAATATGAACTCACATTCTCTAGCTTAATGTTTCGAGCATAAAATTGCGAAAATCATGAGCTAAAATCAAGGTATGGCGTACAACGGGTCAGTAGTCCCTAGTTTTAGGTGTCAATGCAACGTTTCTGGACGTCGTCTTTATGTCCCTGAATGAAATTCTTTTAATATACCTCTAGATACCATTCGGTAAAAAAATCGACGATTTTATTGACAACCGTGTTTAGTTTGCCTTATCACGTGCATCTTGATTTTCGCGGCAGTGCAGTCAATATTAAGTACAGTACACGCCTAATGGGAGCAACCCTGGACGTGCAAGATGTAGGGTTGTGGTGGGACACGCCAGTTTCAGGAAAACCAGGTGGTCTGCAGTTGTTGACTCTCAGCCAGAATTTATGTTACGCCATATGGAAACATTGATCCTGTGTTTAAAACTTGGTGCTGTCGAGGTAAAACAAATCCCTTTCGGGGACGTTCCCGCTATTCACGAACAGTACAAAACCGAAACTACACGAAATAATTATATTTAAAAGACGTTCAGGAGTTTAACATGTCCATGGTTACTTAGTGCAATTTTTGCATACAATGCTACCTTGTGTGTTCAGCATTATCGGCATAGAGAGGACAATAAATGTTCCGGAAAAAGGAATCTATTTATTCTATTTTCGTATACACATTCTGCATACGTTACGTTATATATATATATATCTTTCTCACACACACAACAACAATAGCATGTACCTTCCTGCAAGAAGTCTCAGGACCGTAGTAGCAGCGGCTCATTAAAATGTGGTAATCACGAGCAATAGTATTTGATCCAGTTAAAATAAAGTTTCGTAAGTGAATATGGTTAACTTCAAATACTTTGTGTAACTTTCGAAGGAAATGTAACTGATCGTTAATCTGAAAGTAACTTAACTGGTATCCGTTACTCAGTAGGTGACACACATGCGTGGTCTACTTAGTTTAGTACACTTTGGTTCTTAACAAAGTGGTAAAACGTATTATAAATGCGAAAGAAGACTGTAAATACCTAACATTATAGTAAGTTAAAAAAAATATTATATTGAACTAGTAGTGATGAACGGTAAAACCATTGAGTACCTATTATAATAAAATAATAAATTTATTGATAATATTACCGAAAATTTAACTTTCAGTCTTAGTAACACACTTAAGAAAATCAGTTGGAGTATCTACTGCTGCTGAACAAAAAAAAATATACATTTTAAACCCGACAAAATTGAAATGACATCATTACCATTACAAATTCCTAAATACGAGCCGAGTTCAGAGAAGCGGCATCGTCCGTACGACTCCCTCTGCGAAATCCGGGACCTACCGGCCCAGGATTCAATCCGGTCGCCTTAGTGGAGGCGAGTAGTCTATCCGCTCAGAAACCGCAACCCCTCCCTAAATCGAGTATCTAACGTTCTACATGACAAGAAAAGGTATAAACAAAATGTTTAGGAATACCAACACCCTAACTCGCGCAATTAACCACAAGACGCGAACGGCCCCAATTTTCGTCACTTTCGGAGGAATCTTATAGAGAAATGGTGCTATTGTGTAACAAAGTTCGAAGGGGTGGATAGGAATGACACTTCCACTTCTAGAATGTGACGATTGGTGCTCACCTGCCACGTATTGCACTTTATATTTATAGTTCTGGAGTTTATGCATTGATTAATCGGAAACTGTGAAGTTGGCAATAGTAACGCAGGACGATCATTACATTCCAGATACTCATTAATAATTCATCACTGGAAAACTAGTTTCCCGTTTACGTCAAGCAATGTAATCACGTTAAGTTGACTATACGAATATTTCCATGAAATACATTTTGATACCGACAGGTTTAGCATACGTCACAGATTTTTGTTCAACCACGCACAGCACACACAATATTCCACCTTAAATACATTTCATGATATTTGCAATAAATGCCAACGAATTTTCGCAGCAAAAATGCCAACAAACGCTGAACTTTTGGCACGGTCGCGTTCCTTTTCAACGATAGCCCGAAAAATAAATTATTTATGTTAATCATCGTCTCTTAATTACTCGAGATACTACTGGAAGCCGCATATGTCAGAAATGAAATAAACAGGAAGAGCATAGGCCAGAGATAAAAATTGTTAGGCAATACACCACGAGAAAATGGGCCTGAACATTCTCAATTTACCTGCGCTTGGTGCCTCGACAAAGATACCCAAAATACATACAAATTTATACACATGTACAATAAGTGAGTGAGTAAAGAGGAAAATTATTCATGAAATAGGCAAGAATTCATCATCTGCAGGAAAAGTCTGTAGAGGGTTGGTATAGGCTGTTCACGGTAAAGTGAGCACTTTTGAGGCCCTAATTACTTTTTTCTTTCAGCCATTGTTTTATCCTTTAACCAAATTTTTAAATAACTATTGCCATGTAAGTAAAAATACAAAGTGTATATTCCACCGCACTCGGAAGTTAAAGTCTACGACTAAAATAAAATATATTTATGGACTATTATTCCAAATGAGGGCTTTAAAAAGTGCTCACTTTCCCGTGAATAGCGTATAGTAAGTATTGCCTCTCCCGCCGCTCAAACGTCCCCTTTTTTCCGTCCTCGCGAGATCAGCAGCCGACCCTTGCGAGGCATCAACCTCCACGCCCTCCAGGTATGCCGATGGAACAACTTCACGTTCAATCTCGATAACTTACAAATTAAAGGGGCGCATACCAATCTTCTCGGTTGACTGCGCTCAGTCGCGACTATCTACTGCTTTATTTTCTTCAATCTCTTGTCTCGCAGCCGAAAGAAAAAAAAAAAACAAAGGCAATTGAAGAGGGTGGGCGGAAGGAGATTGGGCTGAGTTGGTCACCAGGAACGAGTCCACAATTCTGTTTCAATGCACGATAGTGAGCTAGTGGGCTAGAATTAAAATCCAAAAATTAGTAACGAATTTTGTGGGTGAAAAATTCGCTTTCATTTTTGAACTTCAATCCTCGTAAATGTGTGTTTTCATGGTACAGCGAGCTCACAGGGAAAAAAACCACGGATTTTTTTTTTAAGGACGGAATTGTTCCACTACTCAGAATTCTCTCGCAATAAGAGCAATAATGCGGATATTTGTACAACACAGTTGGATAAACAATAGTTATCTTCGAGCATCTAGTTTACGATCAGCTGTAGCCCATGAATAGTTTTTGGGGAAAAAATACCTTCAGATTCGGCGAAAGTTGTACGCAGAAAACGGGGAGCGTTTTTATTGTACTTACAAAGAATACTATAGTTGGTTAGATGGTACATCACGGTTGATAATTCTCGTGCGGGTCATAAATATCACTAAGACGAGGAAGTTAGGAGAGGCAGCTAAAGGGGACGGGGGAGATTTAATATGCTCAAAGGCATTTGTTGACGCAAAACCATCGCCGTCAATGAACTTCCCGAAACTTCAACGTTTTCAGTTCAATAATCTGACCATATACAGCAAATTAGAAAATGTTGATCCTGCAGCTGGGGGGAAGAGGGAGGAATGACGGGGCAACCGGGTATGGGATTCGAACTATCACATCGTGTGGGTATCGTCAATAACCTGCTGATTCAACACAATATACGCCCTTACTCGATCGTATCATGACTTAAAGAGGATACCGTACGATAATCGCAAGCAACATAAGTGGTCGAATTTTCGCGGAAACATCCAACACTTACCAAAACCTAGGTTGACGCCACACGAATTTGCTGTCAATGAGGTGGTAGTGTCCATTGTAAGTTTCTTCCTTCTGATGAACCATCACAGTTGTCTCGTACTCTGCACAAACTGACGAGATGCATGAGCAGTTGTGTAAAGAGGAGCCAACGTTGTCAACCAGAATGGGCATCGGCTGTGGAAGAGAACGCCAAACCCAGCGTAGCAAGAATTATAGAACAGAAACTGGGTGTGTGAAGCAGTTCTGCAGCCTTCATACTCCCCGAAAATAGCACCACCATACAGCCACATGTGTCACTTCATGAAGGACACATTGTTCAAAAACGATAGTGCAGAAAGCCACGTTTCTTCAAGGACTCGTTCGAAAGCCTTGTGAATCGCTGAAGAGACGTGTCAGTGCAGACGAAAACCGTTTTAAATGACAGAGAATGTTTACTCAATTCGAAATCTTGGTCGTTGTGTGAGGAACAAAAACGGCTGTTAATTGCATAACATGCAGTAATATCTATAGTTTACATTGGCGTTTTAACATGTTAACAGATAAGCAAGCTATATATATTTTTATTTATTTATTTTATTTATTTTTATTTTTTAATTTGGCACTTTGCAGCATGGATCATAGTTTTTCAATATAGCTTGCGACAGAATATTGCGTCTAAGTTACTAACCTTCTGAAAATACTGGCAAATATAATAATATGCTTATGGCGTACGCTGAAAAAACTGTTACAAATTCACGGTCACTAAACCACTGACAAATACCAAGCACATAACAGCTTGAATAAGTGTCTTCCCGAATATTTCACCAGTTCCCTAGCTCAGCCCAATCTAATACTGCACGAGTAACGTTTGCAAGCATTTCATATAGTGTATTTTGTTTCAGAAAACACGCAATATTCTTGCTGGTTAACGTATTTTGGATCCATAGCAGAATAACATTTTTGTCATTAATTTCGCTATCTGCTACGGCGGGAGAGTTAATTCCAGTAGCAATGCGTTTGATTAATTAATTCTGTTATTTTGTATGTTCAAAGCGCTCTTTCTTTATGCTCAAATAACAAACAAGGCTACACTGATGGTTTCAACTTAAAAGAGTAAAGTAGTAATACGCGTTTTATTTGAGACTGTATAAAAGAATGTATCCTTTATGATAAGCGAAATCATCCAGACGTCAAGAGCAGTAAAAAAATCCCACAGCTGGTTAAAAATAAACCGCTATGTAATGCTTCCGCTAAACACCGTGAGTTAAAAACCATTATAGGCTGTTCCCGGTAAAGTGAGTACTTTCGAGGCCCTAGTTACTTTTTTCTTTCAGCCACCCTTTATCCCTTAACCACATTTCTAAATGAATATTGCCTTGCAAGTAATAAACAGTGCGTGTGTATTTCACTGCACTCGGAGGTTTACGTCTAAGGCTAACATAAAAAACAATTTTTGACGATTATTCCAAATGAGAGGACTTTCAAAAGTGCTCACTTTACCGTGAACAGCTTATAACAGACAGCACGTACGTATTAGTGTTGTCGTTCACCATCTACGACGTAAATATCACCTAGGCCGATGCAAGCAATGTCCGCAAGCTACCGTCGACCTAGCGAGTCCTGCCAGGTACCATGGATGGTAAGCACTTTGCAAACGCAACAAGCAGCAGTTTAGGAACAATGTTTGCAATCCACACATATAAAAATTTATTGTATATAAGCGCGCGATTGCCTAGGCTAGCACTTATTTCTTTTAATCGCAAGCCTGCATATTCCCGGAAACAAATAATCACCAATTCTGGTATCCGCGAAGAGTGCGCAGTGGGAAAAAAAATGTTCGCATTAGCTGCATTACTTTGTAAATAAATAAATAAATAAATAAATAAATAAATAAACACACACACACACACACACACACACACACACACACACACACACACACACACACACACACACACACACACACACACACACACACACACACACACACACACACACACACACACACACACACACACACACACACACACACACACACACACACACACACACACACACACACACACACACACACACACACACACACACACACACACACACACACACACACACACACACACACACACACACACACACACACACACACACACACACCACACACACACACACACACACACACACACACACACACACACACACACACACACACACACACACACACACACCACACACAACACACACACACTACTTCTTGAGATTTAAGTATCGCAGTAATATTAGATTTATCCGTTGTTAACTTTCATTCTACATGTAATTTTCCCGTCGTAAATTCAACACTGGGAAATATAGGTCTATGAAATCTTTACTATAAAAATGGAGGTATCGCGGAGCTACGAGTTTTCGTGTCTTTGGTAAAATTTTCAATACTAAAACCCGATACAGTCGATATTAAAGCCCATTGTTTTACTCGTATCTCAAATGGCTACGGCAGGAATAGAAACTTTGTTCCCCTACCTTACGAGTAGCGCAGACCACGTTGATTAGCAGCAACCGGCCAGAACGGAACATTTCAAGAAACATGGCGTAACACGCACAAACAAGCACCAGCGAAACCAAATGTCAGCTATAGCTGTAAGACATTCCAATTCAAATGACACGTCAATACTGACGGTCTGTGCGAGCTGTATTTGCATTATTTTTCTGGCGCCAAGTGTTGCGAAAAACGAAGACAGCGTCGGAAACGTCAACTGTAGCCTTAGAAGTAGAAGAAAAAAATGTAGTTTCCAACCTCAGCGTGTCTTGTGACGTTTCATACTCGCAAGGCGGCGGAAAAAGGTTTAACATCGCAAGGACACAAGTGTCTCCGAGATACTAAATAATTTCGTACACCAACCACCATGTCTAATTGACTATAGCGCTTCTTCATGAAAAAGAAAAACATACCTAAACCGAATATTAAGGGAGGCACGAGCCCTTAAAAAACGGTTTTAAACCGTATTTGTGCAAAATATCGGTAACGAAGTAAAATACAATGACAACTCTCGGAACATTATTGTATGTTATCGGGACCTTCAACGTAAGAGCCGATATTTTGCACAAATACGGCTCATGCCTCCCTTAATATTCGGTTTAGGTATATAGTCACATATGTTTTCCTTTTACTTTTTCATGAAGAATCACCTCCGGAGGTTTGTCGGTCTAATTGAGAATCGCCCTGTATAACTACAACCGTACTTATCAAAACTGAGTCACGATAATAAAAAAATAAAGTGTACACGCAAATTTCCTCATGGTTCAAAACATAGATTCGAATTTTTGGCAAAACGGCTTAATTACAAACAGGTGGCAAACCTAGTTATTCGTATACTTTTACAAATGAACGATTATTTACAAGGACAGTCAAGCTATTCTTAACTTTGAGTAACGAAACATTACGATCATCACAATCACCATTTCGACACGTCCAGTAACATCACTAAGTATACGGTGCGGCGTAATTAGGAGTAGACAAAGGGAAGGTGGTATCAACAAGTTACACAAACAATTAACTTACAGAGGTTAAGAAAAAATTGTGAAAATTTATTCACCTTGTACACAGTACCAAAGAAATATGCTGGGACGGCTAAGCTAGCACGCGTGCTTTTCCCGTACATATTCCCGCAAATAACGAGCCGACCTCAGAGCATTGTTTGCGATACCAGCTGGTTATAGAAGGTATGCCATGGACGTGTGCATCATCTCCGCTTTACCTTTTCGTTTTGGCATGGCGTGGGCGTGGCTTTAACATGCATCATGTTCACGGTTAGGAACAAAAACGATAACTATCGGATGCATCGTTTATGCTTTACTTACACACGCAAGATGTTTGAAGAAGTGACATTTTTATGGCACTTTTACATCTTACGTGCTCAACATACACGTGATAACGAGATACTAACCTGACAATTCAGTGTCAAATACTCATTGATGGCATACACCTGCATTTCGGCTAACTACGCCAGGTAAACGAGTTTTTAATATCTATACAAAAAAAACTGCGTGCCGTTTTGTGTGATTCCAAAGCGATAGTCCCGATTTTAGTCCCTGTTCTTTCAGTACGGTTCACCGAATTATCTCAAACTTAGTAACACTACTTAATTACGGATTTTTATATCCAAAAACCATGTGCTAATGACGATTTTGCATAAAAAGATTAAAAATCGTTGTAGTGATAGTACAATAACTACGATACGTTAACTCGTTGCAAGAATCATGGCAGCGAATTATTAAAAGAAGTCGAGCTCTACGTGTTTTGCAGTTACGTGCCCCTTAAAAAAGATCTGTATTCTAAATACAAGTTCATACTATTTCTCAAATATTTATTTAGTCTATTACAAATTACAACATCCTATTCTGGGGCAAATCCTCACACTGGGATACAGTAAAACCAGAGAAAAAAAAATTGTAGGAATAGTAGCCATTGGGGGGGGGGGGGGAGGTTGTGTTATTGTAAGCCACTGCTCAAAGATAACAAATTCCTGACTTCTCTCCCGTGCACATATGTACCGCAGTACTCTTATTCTGCATGACAAACATTGCCAAAGTTAAAAATAGAGATATACATATTTACTCCTCTAGACAACCAAACCATTTTCACTTGTTAATACAGAACTACAAAATTTACATTAAATCTTTCCAACCTAACACAACTTATGTTTCGTGTGAATACTCCTTATTGCTTAACAAATACGTTGTTTTTTTACAAACCCTATCCACTGTGTGCTGGATGTACATGCGATGCAAATTTTAATAAGTAACAGTATGAAAGTGAGCGGCGAGAAATGCGGCGGTGTTCGTGCCTCCGGGCTGCAGAGAGCCGCATATGGGCATATCGGGCCGACCTGAAAGGAGCCAGGTATTAAAAAAAAATGACAAGAGGCTGCAGAGGTAGCCGGAGAGGGCCGCGGCGCAGCTACGCCAGGAAGACACGTACGGCTGGCTCCCGTGCGGACGGACAGCTGGCAGCCGCGCGAGTTGAACCATCCGTGCCCGGCGGACGCTTGGCAACGCCGCCGACCCCGTCCCCGCGTGCGCAGTGTTGCCACAACGCCGGCGCGGCTGCGGCGGTCGTCTCCAGCCAGTCAGCAATGTAGCGTAACGGGACCGGCTGGGAACGCGCAGCCTGCCGGGGGATCTTCCCGCCAGGACGCCGCCGCGCCTTGTCACCTGTGGAGAGATTCTCTTTCCCGCTTATCGGGGAGGCTATTCTGGTCGTGAAAACAAGTGCAATGGTCGTTGTCATGGCAGAAGTGTAACGGTCGCCGGCTTGTCAGAATACCGTTAACTCCGCTACGTCCAGCTAGTTGAGCAACCGATAAGACGGAAAAGTGAATTACAATGGCGTGCCATAGGGCACAAACAAAAGGAATATCATCATAAGTAAAGAATTAAGAATTTTTCTTCAAACTCAGACGCAAACGACTAACACCTCAGTATAATCAACACTTGCCAAAAACACTACAATCGCAGTATGGGGGGGGGGGGGGTGTAGCAACGCAGATTACGTATATGCTGTTCGCGATAAAGTGAGCACTTTCGAAATCAACCTTTGAAAAAAGTCACTGCTCCTACCTGCATATAGTTTAACGGGCGCGCTGAGTGACATGCGCCCAGTTAAGTTGGTTAAGATGAATGGGAAAGTAGTTCCGTCGTCGAATAAAAAGTGTTATGTAATCATTGATGTTAAATTATTATTTTTTTCACTTTGATATTTTAATGTATCAAAGAGTAACAATCAGCAGATTTGTAAAATATTTACTTTTCTAATAATTTCACAGTTTCACTTAACCGTCGCATGAATAAAGTAATGAGACCCATTACAACGTTAATTTTACATAAGGCGGAAGAATACACAACGCGCATACAAGACGATCTTAAGTAGGGCTTTGAAAAGTGCTCATGTGATCGTGAATAGCCTATATCTAAGAGGCGGCACTAGTGATATGCAGTCGCCTCGGAAAAGTATTGCCCCGCCCACATTTTAAGGCTGATTATTAAAAAAAACTGGATATTTCAACAAACGGCGCCTATAATTGCTGACGCGCACAACATAAAAAATATTCCTGCACAGGCAACCTGTCCATAACAGATAAATTAATTATAGCAAACGTTTCCTTTGTGTATAACAAAAAAAGTACTGGCACACAATACAATGCCCTTCGCTAATATACATATGTTAATATGCATACCCATAACATTTGTAACAACTCGCAGATGCCGTGGGATACTATTGATCACATTCTATGTCGCTGCTACGTAATTTTGGACATTTTCTCCAGGAGTACTCTCTCAAATTGAATTTTGCCCCAGAGGAACGACTTTTGTGATTTGGACGTCCAGATACGCCCACAGGCGCCCAATTTGGTTCAAATTAGTAGGAGATTTGCATAGTAACCACTGTGTGGTTCCCAAGGCGGTGTGCTTCGGGTCACTGTCTTTGTCATGCTGGAAATGAGATACCACAAAGTCTGCATTTATGCACACCATAGTGTAAATTAACGCTCGATATCTAAATGTAAGCCAAATGGTTCACTGTACCAGAGATTAGTTCGATTTTCTAACTCCAGAAGCCGCCATGCATCCCCAAATCATTACAGCCCCCACTCTCCATGCCTAACGGTTGGAACAAATGTGTTCGGGCTAAAGTTCTGTGTTACACTTGCGTCACACTTTCTTCATTCCCACAAATACGAACAAACTGAACGTACATAAATCTGAAAATATGACAGTATTCCAAATCTCGATTGGCTTCTCGATGCATTGCTTAGCAAACTGCAAAGTGTTTCTTACTGTTATTTTCAGACATGCATGGCTTCTTCCTGGAAGATCTGCCATGAACGTTACTCCGTCCACAACATTTTACAGGCTACTGTCTGAGCATTCATTTTCTTATTGGACGTTTTCTGGATTTCTGAAGCTATCGAAATCGCACTTTTATAGGGTTCCTTCTACGCAAGATTGACCACTCGTTTACGCTATCGGGTTTGCAACTACACTCGGATGCTCAGATGAACGCTTATTTTCTGTTGCACCAGTCTCCTTGTATTGGTTGATGATTGAACTTTCTATAGTACAGCTGACAGAAAGTTCTCCAATATTGCGATAGCTTTTCACTTCTGAACGAAACAACACTGTTCTATCACGTACGATATTGAATGTTCTTTCTGCTTCGAACTCGTGGTGATTACTGCCACATAACATATTAGAGAATGATTCGTAAACATATATCCGTGGGTATTACGTTATATAGCGTTGCGTGTGAGACACCATAACCGATAAGCAATGAAACCATTCTCTCTGTGCCAATACTCTTTTGTTGTTCAGAAAAGAGACGTTTGTTTATTATGTGTTTGTTATGGACATGCAATCTGTGCTGACATGTGTTTCACGTTATGCACACCAGCAACTACAGGCGGTATTCACTGAAATATCTGGATTTCTTCATAACCAGTCTCTAAATGTGGCCGTGCCAATACTGTTTGGATGACTGTACACTGTTACACTTTCTCACACCCAAGACTCACTATCAATATAACTGTGTTTGAAACGTTTCCAACACATTACATACAGTAGGTAAAATGATTAGAATGGATCGATTCCGTATCGAACTATACAATCTGGCAGCCCTGACCATACTTCGTAACTACCGCCGGCTGGGAGTAGAAGAGTTGACATCTGATATAGGCTATTCACGGTAAAGTGACCACTTTTGAAAGCCCTCTCATTTGGAATAACATTATATATACTTACGCGTTAACTTCCGAGTGCGGTGGAATGTATACACTATGTTTATTACTTACATGTCGATATTTATGTAAAAAGAGCGGTTAAAGAATAAAAAATAGCTGAAAGGAAAAAGTAACACGGGCCTCAGAAATGATGACTTTACCATGAACAGCCTTAGGCAGATGAACAAGGTCTATAAGCAGGCGAACACTACACTTCGCACCATTGCAACACGACGTACAATTCGGCTGCCGGTAAGCTGTAAGTGAATGACAATCCAACCCTTCGTAACATTACCTACGTGAAAGAGTGTGGGGCACCTCTTGGCTGCTGTTGTCTGCATATCCGGCGCCTAGAAGAGCAAAAATGCCATAGGCAACATCAGGCAGACCATAACAAACGCCGTAACGCCTATAATAAACACAAGGCACACAACTGGCGAGCAGTCTTTTCTGCAGCGCCACTCCATGAGATCTGTTTCAACGGTGATACAATTTTGCGGCATAACCATTTAAAACAAAATGATTTGCAATGAATGCATTTTGTACTACGCTGTGTGTATTAGGTATAATATATACCGGGTTATTAAGCTACGTATCTCATTTCGAATTCGTAAATGGCACTAAGGCAATATACCGTCTATGTCTGTTCCTATTTTTCATTAAGTACTAAGAAATTGATATCGGCTAGTAAAGTACATATTTCCCTCAATAGCATGTCTTTAAACGGAGAGTTCAGTAACGTAATTTATTTTGAAAATCCGACAAGCACTTTTTGAGACATACGGGGATGTTCATAGGTGTATACGTTTGACTGTAGTACCAACGAGGAAAAACTTGATATGTTTCTGATTTACGGTGTATGTAAACAAAATGCGACGGCAGTGGTAGCGTTATACGCAGATAGGTATCCGTTACGACAGTGTCCATCGCGAATGACACTGCTGAGACTTTATAGGAAACTATTGGTAGGTGGTAACTGGAATACTCTGGTGAGAAGCAGGCACAGACAAGCAACAAGGGAAGCGCAAGCAACCGACATTCTGGCGGCAGTTGCCCACAATCCACATGTGTGCACAACGAAACTGAGATTGGCTTGGGAATAAGCTAGCCAAATGTTGCTCGCATTCTAAAAGAGCAAAGATTCCATCTGCTCCACGCATCAGCAACTAGATGAGCGTGATTATGGGACGAGGATGAAACTTCGTCGTGCTATTCGTTTGAAAATGCAAGACAATAGACAATTTCTCCAGCAAGTTCTTTTCACCGTCAAAGCCACGTTTAGCAACCATGGCAACGTGAACTTGGAATATGTATTACTCGTCAAATGAGAACATAAGCTGGCTGAGGAGAAGGGGGGGGGGGGGACACTAGAGACAGTGGAGTGTGAATGTGTGGTGTAGGTTGATGGTGCGTCTTTGATTGGACCTTACTGCAATGAGGGTACTTTAAATTATAGAATTTATTTAGGACGTGCTACAGGCTCTCCTTGAAGATGTTCCTCTGGAAATACCTATGTGTCTGGTACCAGCGTGACAGATGCCCTGCACACAACTCACTTGTAGCTAGAAATGCACTCAACTTTTTTCCCCTCGCCGGTGGATTGTACGCAAAGGCATCATCCCATTGCTACCATGTTCACCTAACTTGACTCCCTTAGACTTATATCTTTAGGTTACAGTAAAGGAGCGAGTTCACTAGAAGTCTCAGCGACTCCAGAAAGCCCCGCCATCATTGAAGCATGCACTACGCCATCGAGGGCAAATGTTACCTTCGCGTTGTTTCTCGCCAAACGACTGGACGTGTGCATTGCGGCTGATGGTGGTCTTTTTCGAGAACGTGAAGCAGGCACGACATGGACACGCAAGTAATTTGGACGCGGACATGCGAGACAAGAATAACCAGTCACTTCTCCAGTAACAACTGTTTACAACATTTTGGAACCTTCATTAGTTGTCATTATCGATATTATTAGGAATACTATTGCTCGACACTACCTACTGATTATTGTTGTACGGGGGTTGAAATACGAAATTACACACATGAATTTTCCGAGTCCTATGCAGTATTATTGCATTAAGACACTGCGCATGCAAAAGGTTGTTTATTATTGTTTTTACAGACAAATAAAACGTGTGTTGTGATTTGATGTTCATAGCTTGATTACAATTAATTCATGTGTGTTTCGCAGTCCACACCAATGCAACAAAAGCGTGGAACCTTGTAGTACATCGTATTTTGCAATGTACGAAGTACGTTTATACATACTGTTTTTTCCGCTCAATATGTGCACCGAGGTATGTGTACGAACTCTCCGAATGTAGGATCAGCGCCTTCCTGCATAATTTCAATATTTGCACACACATTTTAGTGCCAAATTTTTGTTTAAATCGTGATTTACACTCTTTGCGGTAATTAAAACTGTAATTACCAATGTTGCGACTGTGTTATGTCCTTGCATCGACGTATGTTACTGTGTAAACCATTGTCTTTCATTACAACAGTAATAGCGTTGCGTCTGAATCTACTATAAACAAATTTTGAAGGCCGATTCACAGCATTGCAAGTGCGTCGTTTGGCTTTCGTGTCTTTAACGAAAAATGTCCAATACTATATGCTTATTACTTGAACTCCAGAAAGATAAGTCACAGTACGAGTCATTTGGAAGCCTTTGAATTAACTTTTGAACTAGCGCAAAACGAAGTTGATTAGGTGGTTTAAGACTTTGATAAAGAAAAAAACTTACTTAAGTGATACACGGCAGGCCTCTCGGGACTACTATATCTGATACTACACTGCGAACTCTTTCCACAAACACGTATATGCCGCTTCGCAGGTTGAGAGAGTCAAACTACGCAAAGGACGCTTGTTATGTTCTACCAAGCATCCCTAGTCACGAAATGCATATGTATTCAGACTCTCTCACAGTCAAGTATAAGCGGCCCAGGATTCGAATACATTTCCTGCATAGAAGTACATACAATAAGGGAACGATTTGATTAATTTTAGTTTCATGGGTTTCTGTTCAGTTTGTTGCCTTTCGCTATTGACTGCTAGGTTCAATAGTTCATAAAATTTTGTCGTTCATTTTATAGGTTTTGTTTATTTTTTTTTTTTTTTTGTTTTGAGCTTATTCCCAGTAATGTATGCAAGTCCAGTAAATTAAAAGAATGCATTGTCCATAAACAAAAACAAACATATGTTAACAAAATTTTAAAGGGGACTACTTTCCATTCATCGCTGCCAAATTACTGGAAGCATGTCAGTCGCTAAGCAGGTTACATTATATGCCGTTATGGGCAGGGATTATTTTTCAATGACCAGGTTTGAAAGCCGTTAATTAAACGCGAACCACCTACATGCTAAAAAGAGATAGCAGGTATACCTGACCCTTTATACGTTTCTGTATTTGAGGGGTGGGCACGACAAGGCGGAAGGGAAGAAGCTACCGCTCTGAATGCCGATGCAGCACTACAACGATGTGGAGTTTTCACTTGAACAACACTGTGGCTATGTCTCCTCCGTCCTCTCTTCCGCTTGGCAGCACACGCTTCTCGCCGAGTGCTAAGTGCTGTCGGACATCTGCCTCCGATGATAGCGCGACCTATATTTCCCACGCGAACTGTAGTAGACGGTTAGGTTCAGCGGAACCAACTGCTGGCAACTGTTCTAGGTTGGCTTCTTCGCCAAACATGCTGAACATTACAAGTCGAGCCTCGAAGGGCACTATACCGGAGACGCAAAACGCGCAAGCCGTTCTAATCATATGCGTTAAAAACTACAGCGGCAATGCGAAAAGGATGCCGCCTAACTATGTCGCCAAATTATGGTCGCAATTTTTATAAAATAGCATAACCATTGAATTAAAAAATTCTTCAGTATGTCTTAGTGATGAATAGCACTTAGAATTTTGTTACGACCGTGGGCTTGTTTTTGATTTCCACTCCCCGGCTGTAGTCGTTTTTTGGTGGATATGGTCTTTTCCACGATCATTTTTGCTATAAACTTTATTGTGCAGGATACTTAAAACTGTAAATGGACGTGCAGCACACCATCTTTATTAAGCCTACACCATAAAATGAAGTTATCACCGAACGTTTCACAGTGAGTTGCCACCGGAAATACTGTACCCAGCAAATTGCCTTCCATGTAGATGCGATGATGCACTCATTCGAGTGCCTGGATCGTCCCAATCGCTCCGCGCTTCCATGTCTAAGGCGTGCAAAATGTAATGAAACGGTGCATTTAATAAGTTGCGGACACACTTCCCCACAATACTAATAACATATTTGCCTATACACTCACTGCCATAAAAAGAACCACACCCAGAAAGAATTATCTACAAGAGGGTAAAGTTGGTATACAGCACCATCACGGATAATTAATTTTGAAGTGCTTGATGTACGGCTGCAACAGGATGCACGAAACTACCACCAGTGGGGAGTCAACACCGGTACAACCTTTGTAATGTGAACTGTCCTAGGACGAAAATCTGTATAACTAACGTCAGCGAGTTACTAGCATGACTCGGCGATACATTCAACACAGTCATGAACCTGCAGTGAGTGAGAAAGAGAGAGAGAGGGAGGGAGAGAGCGCGCGCGCAAATCGTTGAATTACAGAAGGCGCGGTAGTTTCGTCCCGCACTTGAACCGTTGGGACAGAACTGTGCGACGGCGTTGAAAGCAATGGGAACATGAGGGAACAGTATATAATGCGCACTGAAGGCTACGGGCAAACCAGAATAACCACCAGAAAATAGAAACGTTACATATTCTGACATACATATTCTCTTTCCACCGCCCTAAGACATGGTGTAGCATTAGTAGACGTCAATTTCCACCCACACCGTTGCGAAGCGACTTGCAGAAGACGAACTTGAATTATGTACGTCCCTTACGCAGTCTTCCATTGGCACCCTCACAACGGCGATTTTCTTCGCAGCTTTACTGCTATCGGGTTGCACGGACGGCTGAGGAAATGGCGATGCATAGTTTCTAAGTGACGAACCTAGGTTTTGCCTGAACACGGATGACAACTGTACTCGAGTGTGGACCGACACCGGAGAGCTCACAAATTCGGACTTCACTACCGATTCCCGATGGTGATCAGGGGCGATTCTGCGGCCCCATGCATTTCCCTTCAAGTCGCGGCACCAACGGCGAAATTTCCAAGCAGGATAATGCCCCTTCGCATATAACACGGGTTCCTCAGGACTGTCTTCGTGCTGCCCACATCCTTACTTGACCATCACGGTCTCTGAACTTCGTGGCATGGCCACTTCCACCTCGCTTATTGTTTCCGTGACGTGAATCGGCTCCCGGTAAGCGTAAGGTAGAGTAAATGAAAGAGCCCAAGATAGGACGGCAGCCTGATCTACCGTCGGGCCTGTGACACCTGCAGCAGCAGATGCAACAACTTGTCCACCCTCCACAGGAGAGCTTAGAAGTCTCTTAGACTCCATGATAGACAGTATCGTTGAATATACCCACGCCGAGTGCTGGTGCAACAACGCACTGCGTACTTTCAGACTTTACGGTTCTTGCTAAATAAAATAACCATTTTTCTTGATTCCATGATCAGTTACATGCACTACCTTTCCCACTGTTTGTGCCAAATTTAATTTCATTCCGATGTTCCTGGGTGCGACAATTTCAATAACAAAGACTGCGTGTACCGCCACACAGTTAGAAACGGGATGTTTAACGTTTATACTCACGAGAAAATGTCTCGCACGTTTTAGAAAATACAAGAAAATATCATACTGCTAATATCTCTCATGGAATTAAAGAGCTATTTTCGTAGTTTCATAGCATTCACATTTATTCAAAATACGAATTCAAACAATATGCTCAAAGAAGACGGCCCCACAATAACTTGCACCAAATTCGCAAAATATTTAGACATTTTAGTTTTCTTACGCTGGATTTACATCGTATTTAATTTCACGACCTTGATAACGCCGCTCCACATCGACGGCAGGTTAGGTTGAACATATACATGAATAATCGTTCGCTAGTGAAAATTTCTGAGCGGTATAATGGCCAGTGACTTTTTTTCTGCGAGACTGATAATATTATCACGGAAAAGTTAAAATTCTCCGAAGGCAGATGCATATGCTCATCTAAACATAGGTCCAGCGACAAAGAGCAAAAGTATTAGATGAGTTTTATACCTGCATTTTACAGGGAAAACTAAATAAGTTTCCTGTAGCATACAATACCAGCATTGATACGTCCAAATTCAGTTTTTACACTACCATAAGCGGCGGAGGATATGAAAAATGTTAAGTACAGAAAAAAAGATTTGTCCACAACCTAGTACTAATTTTAAAAATTGTTGCAAAATGAAGCTGTTTGGAGAGTTGCAGTAAAATGCGGAAAACTTTCAAAACCACTGTTATATTAACTTGCATGTTTGCTTGCTAGTAATACATTTGTCGTTCATAATTTTATTTCCAGCCAGTAAATGTCAAATAAGCCCTACTTTTTAGGTTAAAATAAAATATTCGTTTGTGAGCTGCCCTTAAAAAACTAGAAAGATCAACATTAACATAATATTTTTCAAATTACGTGCAAGTAATAGAGACAGGATAGTTTTCTTGTATAAAAATAAACTTATCTACTTACATGGTAATTTTCTCTTACTCCGTAATTTATTTTTTAAATATGACAGCTTCGGCATGCTTACGTGGTTCTCTGATGTAAAAAAAAAAAAGTCACAGGTACAATTTATTTTGCTGACTTAGATCACGTGCAATAATGAGGCATAGCAACAGCTCAAATTTACAAGAATTTCGCCCTTGTTGAAAAACACGTCACGGATTGTTATGGTCCCTAGTCTACTTACTCTGTTGTTTGAACCTTTGCTAAGAAGTCCGACAATGCGACAGTCTAAAGGTGAATACAGAGTATCGTATACCAGAGTAATCCATGGCCGCATGTGAACTGCAAGAGTCCACAAGATCTGTGGCGTACCTGAGGCGAGCACCGAACCAACAGTTCCCGCGGCGCTAGCGTCCCTCCAATAATAACACCAAACAAGCCGGCGATAAACGTCATCGCGCCGGCATCTTGCACGAGCTGTTGCTTGGTTTATGACCCAGGCGTGGCCCTAGAGGAGTGCGGGGAATGTCGAGTCACGACCAATAAACTGCTCCGGCCTGCTCCTATAATGGCAGGTTCCTACACACAGACCTGTGGTTACTTGGCATAGCGCAGTACAGCCAACCCTACAGCGAGATTCTGGGACTACTCAAGACGTTTCCCGTAGTAATTATGCTTTCGAGACGCACGGGCGGCTATACAGTTTTACATCACTATATTACACAAGAAATTAAGCGAACTTCTGTTCCGCCTGGCAAGTGTTACACGAGCGAATAAAGTAGAAACAGGGTAATTTTCCTGTTATCATAACCTACGTTACTTTTTTTATTCGTGAGCCATTATACCGGAAGTTCAGAGATAAGTTTCGTAGTTTGACACGATCCGCTTGGCTGGTTGATTCCGTGACGTAGCAAGGCACAAGAAAAAAAAGAAAATAATGGGAGGGGAAAAGGCTCTGCACCAAAGTCTATCACTAGTAAGCGCAAATATTAGTCGACCGTTAGTTCTCTCGAAATCCTTATGGTGGCTCATAAGGCGCCAAACAAAATCACCCAAACAGTGTGAAATTGAAAATTAATTAAAAATTTAAAATTGTTGGCTTCTCGATGTATTTATTTGTATTCAGCGGCTGGAAACGCTTATATCAACAAATTCGAAATCTTAACGTAAGTTCTGCACTCTCGATGGCATAGAGCGTCGCGTTTAAAAGGATATTTAATTAAAACAAAATAAAACGCTAATGCATTTACACCATACGATGATAAACAATACCAATGACAGGAAAAAATACCCCCCCCCCTTTTTTTAATGGTGATGTATCTAGATATAATAACATGACGTGCAAGCTAATCGAAATCTGGCACCTCGGCATGTTTACATTCCACCTTGTTTCGAGTGTACAGAAAATTAACTAACACTGCGGTCACAACCAATGGGTGGTTCCAAGAAACCCAATCAGATACAAGTCGATCGACGACCGACCAGGACACGAGATGAAATTCCCCTTGATCCGCCGGGATTTTAACGTTCACCATTTTAAAACGAGTAAATTAATTTTCTTGCTCAGAGAATACACTGAAATAAACAACAAATTATCTGTTTAAGTAAACCATATAAGAATTTCTTATAAAAAAAACCGTATACAGTAAATGAAAACATGCAGTAAAATCAAATGTATGATACATGAACGGTGAAAATATTTTCATGGTTTCATAATAATATCACTTGTGGTGAAAATGCGATAACTTAGTTTCTGAACAACTACTTACACGTTTAAAACTGGTCTAAGTATTAGCCGATTAGTGAAAACGTTCCCAATAATGGAGTATTACAGCGATAGAATACTTGAAGATGCTCTCTTGAAGACGGCGGCACTACTTTCGGGCGGTAGCGACGACGGAAATAAATACATTTTACACACCACACATAGCAAACATCGCTTTGCCACAAGTTAACTTTGCAGACTTACTTCTCGAGTAATACTTCAACTTCTTCCAATCACCATCATTCATACATCGCATACTTCTCAAAAATGTGCACTGATCTGCATAAATTATTTATATTTTCTTAGAACTCGAACAAATTTTTAAAGTATGTCCCTATCGTCAACGACTGCGACCGCAATAAACGTTGTGCTAATCGAACAATTAGGACATTTTTCAAATATACCTACGAACGACAGACATAATAAACTCTACTGCGCGTACCTGCTACTAAACTTTCCACGCAGCGAGTCCTGAATTTTGAGAACACGCCCCCCCCCCCCCCCAAGCCAACAATCTCTTGACGGAAAAGATGAAAGACGAGGAGTCCAATTTTCCTCTAATTATCGCTTATTAACGTTTCCCCTTCTGACAGCCTGAAACTATCACAGGGGATGTCTTAATTACGTTAAATCAAAATCTCATTAAAATGGCTACGTCCCTTACTTGAATAAACCTTACCCGCCTCGTCAGACGTAATTTAAAAAAAAACTCCCAAGAGCGGTACACATTTCATAATATTTTATTTAAACAGAATACGATACTGCCATCTCGGCTACAGGGGCCACATTTGTGACATATTTTATTTAAACAGAATACGATACTGCCATCTCGGCTACAGGGGCCACATTTGTGACAGTCTCAAGAAAGCAGCAGCATTTTTTTGCATGTGTAACCCTTCACCCCAACAGTTCTGACACATGGAAGCAATGCTGTTTATGTCCGCTGCTGATATTTCCTCAAAATTCACTGCTCTCAGCCAGCGACTGGAAGTGTAACTTTCAACTTTAAAAATTGTCAATTTCATTTAAAATTGCACTGTTGTTGTATTCTTTCATGAGTTACGCTCAGAAAATGTTTGAAAACTGGAATGAAGGAATATTTTTTTGTTAACTATTTGCTTGATCAATTCTTAGGGACACGTGGTGATACGTTTAAGTTTGAAAGCTGTTGCAACATGTTACGAAAAACAAAACGTCATTAAGTTTAGACTATGCGAAAAAACCACAGCTAGTTTATTTTTTACATTTTATTTTGTAATTATTATTTTAAAAGTCAATCTAACCAAACTTGGCAAAAAACATTCAGACCATGAATACACACGCACACATATATACAGACTAGCGACCCGCCCCGGCCTCCCTCTGATGCGATTTACAAATATGGTGTTGTTTCGATTTGCAGCGAGTATAGACACTAAATGATTAGGGTAATAACGTAGGATTAATATTGTGTTGTTAAAAAAGTCTTCGTAAACGAACCCTTATTTTTATTCGAATTTTAAAAGACAAAATGGTTACTGCGGGTCATCCTTAAAAGATAAACATATGCTGTCGCAGACTTTTTTTTTTTACCTTTTGAGATCCACAATTCTGTAGTACATTAATTTGGTGCATCTTTTACGGTTTAGTCGGCGTAAGTCATGTATGCGCCCGACGAGCGGCTTTTTTCGACTATTATACAACGTCGAGATTTCTCTACTAACCGTACATTAAATATAAATGTATCATGTGCCTAAACCTTCCTAAATAAATTCTCTAAATTATTATGAAAATCGCATCAAAATCCACCAAGCAGTTTAGAAGCCATAGCCGAATACACAGGCACACGCGGCCGGGCGACTTTATATATATATATATATATATATATATATATATATATATATATATATATATATATATATATATAATATGTATATTATATACATATATATATATATAATATGTATATTATATACATATATATATGCGTGTGTGTGTCCCACGCGAGCAAGCGTATGAAGGCACTAGTAATATAAGGCGGCGAGTTACAAGGAATGTTTAAAAATGATAGGCGCGCGATAATCCAAGACACGCGTATCTTGTTACGAAAGTGCCGCCGCGATCAATCTGTTGCGACTCGCGCGCTCCTAACCTTCAGCAGATTGAATTTTGGCGTTTATCTGAAGAATACTCTGGATTTGATCGTCCTTGTCTCGGGGTGCGGGGAATATTGAAGATCTTGGCTGCTGATGCTATAAAAGCGCATCGGTCCTCCAAGTCGAGAGTCAGAGTCGTGCATCTGGGCAATTGTGCGACGTTAAGCGAAGAGCCAGAAGAGCAACGAGTAGCGCCGGAAGTGGCCAGCAGGAGGAAAGTCTGCGACTGCGAGTATCAGCAGTGAAGGGTGAGGCTGGCAGGCTGGGCTATTGGACTAAATGCGTGAAGGAAATCATGGCAATATACAGACTGAACATGTGTTAACGATGAGTGCGAGTTAATTGACTACAACCAAACACATTGAGAAGAACTTTTAAATAAAGTCGAGATAGATATTAAATATTGAGCTGACTGAGAAGTATACGCTGTTCGCAGTAAAGTGAGCACATTTTAAGGCTTTAAAAATTTTTTCCTTTCATCCAATCTCCTTCTTCCTGCTTCTTTAAATATAAACATTGCAATGTGACCAATAAATACAATGTATACATTTCACCACCCTCAAAATTTAATGTCTGAGGCGGTGATAAGATATATTTATTAGTGGATAGAGCCTGTTGGGGGTGGGGCTTATAAAGTGCTCACTACCGTGAACAACCTATAGAAAAATTAATAGTGGAGATGGATAATTGCTGTAAATAATAGCTGTGTGAATAAATTCCAATTTAGTTCGTTTATTTTTATTGCGACGACGTCCATCCCTCACAAACTCTGATACGTCCCTAAGGCGTCTTATAGCAAAAACCATTAGGAAACAACCAAACACGTTATACATAAAGTGATTTTTCATAGGTTTGATTCACAAAGTGTGAAGAAACAGTGAATAGACTAGAGGTGGGAGTGCAAGAGGGAAAGCCGGAGCGCGCGCCGGCAGCAGAGGCACGGTGGACCGCTCAATACAAGAAGTATTGCAGGTTGGGGGCACGGCAGAACAGTGAGGTGGACTACGTCAAGCCAGGGGGGGAGACGGCAAGTGGCAGTGGCAGGCGGACCGGCCGGCCGGCGGAAACCGGCCCAGAAGAGCCGGGCGAGGCGACTGCGCAGCTTGGCCCCGCCTATTGATCGGCCGCCGCCGCCACCAACGTTGTGTTGACAGGTCACGCGGGAGTAGTCAGGGCGCGGCGCAGCGGAGACAGACAACAGGAGACCGGTCGATCATCCCAGCGCTCGACCGCCAAGACGCGACGACTGAAACCAGCCGCGCTGCTATGTATCCTCCCACACAGTCCAGGGGCGTAGTCTGGAATTTACATGGCGGAGGGGGAAGATTACAAATTCTATTTTTTTTCTTCAAAAATATGAAATCTATAATATTAAAAATTTATAGTTCAAAAAATGTTTTACAACCAATGGCTAATACACAGAGACGGGACTACAAAATGCTATAAACCTCCGTGTTCAAGAAGGTTTGTACATTTCGCAAAGTCCATTCCACGATTCCTTACAATTTTCTGGAGCCCTGCTTAAGTTCTCCTTCGAAAGCTGACGTGTTTACTGACACACTGGAGTGGCATGTTACAAAAATCCGACACCTTGTCCACCTGTGGCAAGCGTTTCAAAGATATTCCTCCGCCTCATGCAAACAAAGCTTAACTAAGTGTACAGAAATACACCAAAAGGACTGCAACGTCGCATTCGTGCGCACTCAGTGTAATAAAGTTTCGCATGTTCTATTTCTTACCAAGAATTACCAATAGACCTTTTTTCTCAATTATTTAATTCATATTAAATATAAATGAATTGCTAAAATACAGTTAAAATTTAAATTTTTGCCAAAAATAAGGTACTTTCAACATTAACAAAAGCATAAGCCGTTCGTGATACATGGCATATTTAGGAAATAACCAAACACGTCATACAAGGCACAACTATTCAAAAGTTAAATTCAAAGAGTGTGAAGAAACCATGAATAGACTATATCAGTTTGCTTGTGTTTGGTTCGAAAAATATTTGCAATCGACCGCTAATATACAGATAAAGAACCACCAGATGATATAAACATCATTCAAAAGGGTTCACATATTTCTTATATTAAATAAATATATATATAATATTAGGGATGGGCTAATACCGAAACCGATTAACCTGCCGATACCGCAACCATCGGCATAGGCAGCATCTGAACATTATTTTCCGATTATTTTTCGCTGATTAGTAACACCAATTTATTTAACACAGTGTTAAATAACCCGGCATGCAACATCTCGTAAAGCATTAATTTACCGCATCCATCAATCAGAAATTCTGTCCGAAATCCAAAATATATTCGGAACAATTGTTTCTCGATCATTTGTTCCCATTTTTTACATGTTACCGTATTTTCTGTTGGTATATTCGCTACAAGATTGTTTGCATCATTCGTTTTTGGACACTACATGAATGCAAAAAAAACGCAGTTAATCGACAACTACTGCTATCGATAGTATTTACACCCCGCAAGAGATTTTTGTTTTATTTTCTTCTCCCATTTTTACTGTTTTTACTGCATTCGTATTTTGACGACACTGAGTAAACAATCTGTTCTTATTCTTCTTATCCATTTACTGCACCCGTGGGTTGGCAGCAATGAAAACGAATCTCACATTCTATGACACTGACACTGTTGTTATTGAAAACGATGAGTGAAAGCAAACACACGAGATTTTGACTGGGCGTAGTTCTTATTGGAAACGGTCGGCTGCGGTTTTGGTTAGAGTGTTATAGGTTTGAATAAGACTGGGAAAGTAATAATTTACAAAAAATGTCGCAAATATATCAGTTGTAGTTTTAATCACTGGATGGAGCATGGCTCGGCTGACGAAGCAATACTAAGCGAAAATGTTAATATAACTAAGAAATATTTCGCTCAATTTCAAGTGAATATTTAATATTAAATTGACTTCAAATAATTCTTTTCAATGACAACATTAGGTTGTTGGCTTGAACAAACATGCGTGTTGAGGTTATGTATGGTATTTCTAAGATCTAATATCCAAGTCCGCATTAGATTGCCTGCAGTTTTGAAGGTTGATTTTAATGAACTCAGTCTGTAATTGATACGGTATTGTCTGGTAAAATTTTTTCCTCGACTGTTACGTTACTTATTTGCGCAGTTAAATTGTATATCTCTATCTTAGCATTTATTATTAAAATTAGTGGCATTTCATTTCTATAATGTAGACACCTATACAAAGTGTTCATAAAACTGAATACTTAAATTTAATTAATAAAAAGTATTTCCAAATATAGGTAATTGGGAATTATGATTGTGCTCATCAAAACTGGTATCGGTATCGGCCCATCCATACAAAATTTCTCTCCCCATCTCCCCCTCCCTATATATATATATATATATATATATATATATATATATATATATATATATATATATATATATATATATATATATATATATATATATATATATATACATATATATATATATATATATATATATATATATATATATATATATATATATATATATATATTATATATATATATATATATATATATATATAGAAATTTTGTATTATTTGGAAAGGGGATATGTCCTGATATACCCCCTCCCCGGCTATGCCCCTGCCTCACATGCATAGTCACCACACCAATCACATTTCACTTCACAAAATTGACATCCTTAGTATAAGCTGTTCACGGTTCACTCCACTTTTGAAATATATGTTTGCAAAATGTCGCTGCTGCTACGTTCCAATACCAAAACATTAAAAAAGGAGTAGGGACGTGCATCAAACCTTTACTTTTACTAACGGTCTCCATTGAAAGTGCCACACAGGCACATTATCGACGGCAAGACTACAAGCCAGTTTAGTACTTTGCGCGTAGAGGCGATGAGAGTTGATGAGCATATCTCGGTCGCCCCTAGAGCTCCTGCGCTTTTAGACTTCAGACGTGCAAAATTCCTTCAACCAGGCAGGCACCTTGAGCAGCGACGGACCTCCGAGCAGTCAGTTTCGAGAATTTGGAGGATTGCACGACATTAAGGTCATATTTCACAATAGTTTTCTACTTCATTATCTGCGAACAACATATTACGTATTAAGGAAAAGGTACTCTGGAATTGCCATACTGAATCTATATTCAAATGGGTATTGATATTTTCAGCAACACTTTCTTTTATTCGTCCAAAATAAAATAATATTAATACTTATTAATTTATCTTGGACAAATAAAAATATGCCAAAAATATAAATACCTATTAAAAAAGATATTCACGATACCAGTACTCTACTTACTGCCCACTGTTAAATATCCAGTCTGCTTACTGCGAGCATTGGTGCAGTAGAGAGAGAGAGAGAGAGAGAGAGAGAGAGAGAGAGAGAGAGAGAGAGAGAGAGAGAGAGAGCGAGAGAGAGAGAGAGAGAGAGAGAGCTATGGGTGTGTGAGTGTAAGGGCATTTAGAATAATGGCAATAGATAGTCTAACATGTGTAAATAGTGTGTTTGAATAAAGTGACTATAACAAATGTAGACATTTAGGACTTTAATTAAAATTGAAACAGCCATTAAATTTTGCAGTCACTGAGATAGATAGTTTAATGTTAAAGTGATAAAATCTAAAAATAAAATTTAGTTCTTCCAACTTTTATTAAGATTCACATCCCCCACGAACTCGGAAACGGCCCTCTGGCATCCCATAACACTGGTATCAGAAGTGAGATGGAAATATTCAGTTGTAAATGAAGTTGGACAACAGACTAGTAATTAGTGAAAATAAATAAATAATAATTGTAGACCAAATAATTACGACTGTTTTCTACTACCATTGCCGTGAATGATAACTAGAAGAATGTCTGCAGAACTGGAAGCAATGCGGGCATTAATTGAGGGGTTAGGAAGCCAAATGTTCAGCATGAGCGCGAGTGTTAATACTAATAACCTTGATATCAAAATTAGTAGTATAAATAGCTAGAAACTAACGTAAGCGATTTAGAAAACAATAATGTCACGAAGACACGAAAATAGAAGGCATTGGCTAGTTAGTGTATGAAAGAGTTGACTGTGTGGACAAAAAAAATTTGACAGTATAAGTGAAATAGTGGACACTGTACACGAATGGGCGGACAGGTCGAGAATGAAATGAAACAGGAAATGAGAGCATCGAAGTATGAATGGCAGACACTTTTTCAGCAACAGAGTTCCACTACACTCGCACAGGCAGCAAAGATAAGTGGAGAAACAGTGCAAGTCGTAACCAATGCAGCAACCTCTAAGAGGACAGCCAGCAGCTCTGCGGTATTGGTGTCGCAGCCAGGAGTGGGGTAGGGAGTCGTAATTAAGTCCGCCCCTTACGATGGCCAGACGTCTTGGGGGGTGTACCAACACCAGTTTGAAATAGTCTCCACCGTGAATTGCTGGTCAGCCGAACAGCGGGCTTACTAAAATCCATTCACAGTTACTTCACACTTTTCTGAAGTCCTGCTAATGTTCTACTTCCAGAATATTCCTCAGACTCATGCAGACAAAGCTTAACAAAGTATACAAAATTACACCAAAGGACAATGCACCGAATTCTCACGCACTCAGTTGCAATGAGAATTATATAAGGCGCTACCAACACACATGTTTTTCCACTATTTTAATTAATTTTATTATTAATGAAATTTATAAAATAAAATATAGACAAAACTTCATTTCAACAAAAAATAAGATACTTTTATATAAACAGACATATAGAATGCTTGAGACACATTATATATTTAGTATATAACTAAATACGTCATACATGGGGTTATTTGCAGCAGGAGTACCAGAGAGACTACTGCCCAAAACAGTAACAGCAGCAACAACAGAAGCAGCAGCGAGAAAATAAGCTGCGAGAGACAGGTGAGAATACAACACATTCAGAAAACTTGTAAAACCGATCTTGATTAAAGTAAAGGGGAGGGGGGTGGTGGCAAGGCCTGTGACTGCTGGAGGGAAGACCCCAATGTTCTTATAAATACATTCGATGAAACAGGATTTGGATGCCATATTGGTGGAGTGGAGGGGAGCCTGAACGATGTTCCTTGCCTGATGGTTGTCGACACTGGGGTGACCATAACAGTCTTTTGACCAGACATTCTCGGGCTTTCTCCCCAGCAATGCTCAACGACTGTATGGAACACTGCTATTTGACTACGGTACATGTGAAACCACACCCGTAAGGTAAGAGATAAATTAATTTTTGGGTTCGTGACCTTAACCTAGAGCACAGTATGTACATAGAAATAGAGGAAGAATATATTTTGGGGACTTGGTATACTAAATATGCTGGAGTATTGTATCGACACTAGACTGCGTGCAACGGGAAGGCTGTACCGAGTTGGTGGTGTTAACATGGCAAGACTTGTCCTCGCCAATTAGCTGCCCAGTAACCTTTGTCAACCCACTGTTCTACCACTTGCTAGTGAAATTGTCTTTACAGCTAGATGTCAAGGAAAATTGGTCAATTTGTCAAGATGCTTGGGTATAATTGGGTCAGCAGAAAAAGATGGCACCCTGCCAAGGAGTATCTTTGCAGCAAGGACTATGGTCCCTTCAAATTCTGACAGTTTGCTAGAGAGAGTGATTAATTTAACCAATAGTGTCATACATCTTGAGCGGCCATGATAAGGGTTTGCAAGCAGGTCACACAGATATGTAAAATTTTCCAGAA
Source organism: Dryococelus australis (assembly GCA_029891345.1). Taxonomy (NCBI): domain Eukaryota; kingdom Metazoa; phylum Arthropoda; class Insecta; order Phasmatodea; family Phasmatidae; genus Dryococelus; species Dryococelus australis. Next base: position 56,714,247 of record CM056998.1, on the reverse strand, counting down.
GCATTTTGAGTAAAACAAATCATATATGTCCTTTGCTAGAACTATTGGAGGAACTGCTAGTACGAACAAGAGAATGCCTCAAATGACGACAGCAGAAAGCTGTCTTTGAACAACTGCAAGGAAATAGTGATGCCTTCTCATTTGGACCGAATGACCCTAAAAGGACTAATGTAGCCTGCCACCACACTGAAAGGATATGCCAGGCCCATAAATTAGTCACCAAAACAACTGCAGTTAGCTTCGCACGAGGCAGTTCAGGGAATTCCGTAGGAAATTTAGGAGTTAGATGTGACAGAACAATGTCCATGGGCTTTCCCCATTGAGCTTGTTAACAAAAATGGCTATATGAGGTTTTGTGTAGATTATCGCCGCCAGCTTAATAATGTGACAAAAAGAATTATCGAACTCCGAGGATAGGCATCGCACTGGACAGCCTAACAGATTCACAATGGCTTTCTACTTTGGACATGAGTGGCTACTGGCAGTGTGCAGTGGCTCAGGGTACCAAGAGAAGAATGCATTTTGTGTCCAATGGAAAGGAAACTGGCAGTTCAAAGTTATGCCTTTTGGGATATGTAATGCCCCTGCCACCTTCGAACGCCTGATGGAAAAAGTCCTGCCTTTAGATACGTCAGGTTTGCCTAGATGATGTGACAGGAAGGAATTTCGAAGAGCCCTTATCATGCTTAAGCTCTGTATTTCCGAAAGTGGCTTGCCAACTTGAAACTAGATCCTAATAAGTGCCGCCTCTCTCAAAATAAAATTAATTTCTTAGGACATGCAGCGTGGGCCCACGGAATTGAAACAGACCGCGAGAAGACCAATGCCACAAGACATTAGCTGATACCAACTGACAAAGCAAAAGTGAGGAGTTTTCTGGGATTATGTGCTTATTGCTGTCGATTTATACATGGGTTCGCCACGATTGTCAAGCCACTACATGAACTGACTAAAGAAAAAAGAAATTTCAGTGGGTCACTGAGTGTGAAATTGCTTTTAGTAAGCCAAAGGAAATTATGATACCTCCCTAGTCCCTGGGGTTCCTGAAAAGTAAGGGCACATTCATTTTGGATACTGATGCTAGTGATGTAGGCATTGCAGCTGTGTTATCTCAGATTCTGGATGGAAAGGATAGACTGCTTGAATACTTCACAAAAATAATGCACATGTCTGAGAGAAATTACCGTGTTATCCATAATGAGATTCTGGCTATGGTGAAGGTAATTTCACTTTCACCCCTACCTTTAGAGAAGACATTTTAATTCTGATTACCGACCACACTTTATTATGATGGCTACTTAATTTCAAGAATCTCGAAAGTTAAATAACCTGGTGGATACAGTATATCCAAGAATATGACTGATATACAACACAGATCTAGATGTCTTTACAGCAATGGCAATGCTCTTTCTAGGAGGCCATGTGAGCCATTCTGTCATCATTTTGCACATAAGAAAAAAAGCAGCGAATCACAGAATGTACAGAGGGCAATAATTCAAATTTCTCTATCTTTTGATGGGTCACCTACCTGAAGTGATGAGGGTATTAGGAAATATCAGCTGAATTATTCCACTTTGCAACCATTACTAAAGTGGAAAAAAGCTGGATGTCGGCCAAAATGCGAAGATACCTAGTATGAGCACAGCTGTCAAAGCATATTGGGCACAATAGAATTCTTTCGTACTGAAGAATGGCATACTTGACACATATTGGGAAAGTAATTATGGAAAACACACACATTTACAGTTGGTCCTTCAAGAATGCAGGGTTCCCGAAGTCTGAAAGGAACTGCATAATGTGGATTCCAGTGAGCATGTGTTACTTAGACCATTGAAAATAGTTATACTGAGATTCTACTAGCTTCATTGCCGGAAGGATGTACAGAAGTTGTGCCGAATGTGCGACACCTGCACTGCGAAGGGTCCAAGCACAAGGGGACAAGGTCACCTCCAGCAATACAATGTTGGGGCCCCATTCGAGAGGATGGCAGTAGATATTCTGGGACCATTGCCTGTCACAGGTAAAGATAATCGGAATCAACTGGTGGCTCAAGATTACTTTACTAAGTGGCCTGAGGTCATTCCCCTCCCAAACCAAGAAGCACATACACTGTGGCCGATGTACTCGCAGAGCATATCTTCTCGAGGTTTAGAGTGCCACTAGAACTTCATTCAAACCGGGAAGAATTTCAAAGCTTCTTTGTTTCGAGGATGCAATAAAGATTTTGGGGCTGAAAAGACAAGTACACCCTTACACCCTCAGTTGAATTAAATGGCCGAGAGGCTTAACCGCACCCTTAAGCCGTACCTGTCGATTTTGTGGTAGAAAACCAAAAGGACAGATTCAAAGGTGCCTTGTTTAGCGCTCGGCAGTTCACGAGTCTACAAGGCTAACACCATCATGGATGCTGTTTGGAAGAGAGATATGCCTCCCTAGTGACCTGCTGTTTGGCCGACCGACATAATGTCCGACCGACACTATGTCACAGATTTGTTTGCATTCCTGATTTTCCTCAACAATACCTTAGAATAAATAGTGGCAGCATGATAAAGGAATGCCGGGGTGAGATATATATATATATATATTATATATATATATATATATATATATATATATATATATATATAAATCTACTGGTGTGGCTGTACAACCCACAGAGGCGAAAAGGGTACTGCCCGACACTACAGAAATGTTAGGAAGGCCCCTACAGGATTCTGAAGATGACCAAGATGTGATCTTCTTTCCGATTTGTAGTAAAAACTCTCAGGCGAAGTCGAAGGTTGTCCATGTCAACAGACTGGCATTCTACGAAGAGTCAAGTCTTGAGGAGGGGACAGTATTATGTGCTCACTGCTATGCACCGCTTTCCTTCACTCGTCCTGCACGAGCGAGAAAGGAATGCAGCGAGACAGAGTACTAATATAAGATGTCTGCGGTGATTTTCAAAGGCCACCATGCTGCGTGCATCCGCAATAAACCTATAGCGACTCGCACTCACCTTGACCTTCGGTTGATTGAGTTTCTAAGGTTATCTACGAAATAATGTTCTGGGCAATGCCCTTGCCTCACTTAACCCGATATTACACGATACCTGCAGCCGTACTTGGTTCTTGTACAAGCTTCTACAAGCACTGGTGCACAAGCTGGTATACCAGCCGCTACATGAGACATCATGGAAGATTCATATTACATGACAGCAGTTTGCGTACTAGCATTTGGCTTCCTCTGTGTGTGTGTGTGTGTGTGTGTGTGTGTGTGTGCGTGCGCGCGCGCGCGCGCGCTTCTTGTAAATATGAACCCCATTCGTAGAACTACTACCAGTAAGTAACTTGCGTCGGCCTATGAAAAAACTGACTAGCACATCTTAATTTTGCTATATTACTGTTCGCCTTTTATATACATTGATTGCTTCATTTTCTTAAAAATTACGTGAAGTCACTTGAGTACAAATGTGTTATTTTTTATTTTGACTAAAATAACTGACGAGTTGCAAAACAGAGAACATTCTGTATGTACCGGGGTATTATCTGCATGTAAAGTTTAATGATAAAATTTTTTTGGGTCTGGCAGAGTTTCGAACTCACGCCCAAAATGTATATATCAACAGCGGACGCCGCTATTTTACCACAGTACTATCAGTTCTCACGCCAATTATTGAGTTTAAGTACTGTAGATATCGTTAAAGAGTTTGAATTAATTTTTTCACACACTAGGTAATTAAGTATTCAGAATGGTTTTGAACAGTAATTAAAGTTGCCATACCCTTCTTCATCAACTTGTTTCCAGTAATAGCCACGGGGAACGCCCTACACTCTGAAACTGCGATGTGATTGGCCAGGTACGTGAGCCGGCATGGAACCTGCCACGAAATATAGGACGTGTCCAATTACCAAACCTGGTACGAAATCTGGCCGTACTAGGGAGGAAATTCCACGACGGGTGTCAACACTAGCCCGTATACCGGCCGAATCTGGTATCGTAGTATCGCATAATAACGCCGAAGCGGTGAACATTCCAGACCGGGCCAACGAGACTACTCGAGCCACGAAGGACCTCCGAGCAGTAAGTTTCGAGAGTCTGAGAGTTTGGAGGAATGCGCGATATTTTAACCGACCGATGTACGAAGACAACGAAGCAACTAGTCAGTAAAGCGCCAAGTGGCGAGGGAGAGGGGGAGAGAGGGGGGGGGAGAGAGAGAGAGAGAGAGAGAGAGAGAGAGACTGATGGACGGGGTTATAGAAACTGATGCATGAATGTAAGGTATGGCATTTAGAATAATAGCAATAGACAGTGAGAACATTATGGGTACAGAATAAAATCTTCAGAAGTTTGAAGTGCAGTATTTCGGGCAACTATAGATTATACATTTTGTCATAGGTAACGAAATGCCAATTAACGTGGAACACACTGATACCTGTAACGACCGGCCCCACACGCACTGTTTGCAAGTACACAAACGAAACCCGAGTCTGTTCCGGCACACTGCGGTAAGGTACAAACATGTGAGGTTTGTCTCCGATAACGACAGGAATCATATTCCACGTAACCGGGTTTGAAACCCTGGGCTACGTGCATTCCGAATTCAACACAAATCCCCACGTCTGGTATTAGCGTCAAGCGATTCGTATTATTTTCATTGCAACCGAAAACGTATTATTAAAAAAAAACGCCATTGCAACGAATGGACAACACTGGGTCTTTGTGAAATCGATGCAAACACATTCTTCACCTGATTCTGCAATGTCCCCAAGTACGCCGTTACACGGATTGGTATTCAAGCATTCGTATATACAAGCGGAATAATAGTTACAACTGAAACCAATAAGTTTATATTTTAAATTACATCCAAACTCTCATGTTGTGGGAGGGGCCACGGTAGCTCAGCGGTTAGACTGCGCGCCTCTCACCAAGGCGAATCTGGTTCAATCCCAGGCCAGTTCACTCCGATTTTCGCAAGTGGGAATCGTGCCGGACGATGCCGCTGGTCGGCGGGTTTCCTCAGGGATCTCCCGTTTCCCCCGCCCTTTCATTCCAGCGCTGCTCCATACTCCTCACTTCACCCTCATCGGCGCCCAAGATCTCGCTGTTAAGAGCCGCCCAAATCTCTTCACTCACTAACTCACGTTATGTCTTGTGGTGACAACCACCAGATCTACAGTCGCAGCAGTCCAATGTTTTTATTTCTTTTCTAAAAAAATTCAGAATATTTATTCTGTAAATGGACACAAAAATGTTATCACTGAAAATTCACAAGCATGTAAAATATTCTAACTATACATATCCTATACAATTACAGTTTAAGCTAACAGAGCGAATTTTATTTAACGCATTTCACGAAACTGTGTTACATTCTATTTAGAAGACTTGAAAAAAAAATTATTTGCGGCATTTAAGATTTCAAAAACACACTGCTAATTGTACTGTACACTAATTCTCTTCAAACGTATTTAAGGTTGAACAACAAAATGAGCTAGTAGAAATTTCACTGCATCAGAAAAACTAATTTAGTTTACTTTATCAAACTGTAAATCCAACATCTGAAAGTTTTCTATTCTTATAAGCTTATATTTTTATATACTTAAGAATGGAACATTATATCATTTTGTACGTTTTAAAACAAAGAAGTATGGATAAATAAAATTAAATCTATTATTAACGGCACGTACATTTCAAACAAGTTTAAAACTGTTAAAAATTATTACCGTTAGGGGCGCTGCCTACCTAGAACGTCACGGACGCGCGCGTAGTGTCCCATCGCTCCTACAGACTATTCACAGTAAAGTGAGCACTTATGAAAGCCCTATCATTTGGAATAATTGCCACTAAATATATTTTATTTCAACCTAGACGTTAACTTACAAGTGCAGTGGAATATACTATTTGTGTTTATTATTTATAAGGCAATATTTATTATAAAAAGTGGTTAGAGGATGAAATACTGCTGAAAGGAAAAAGTAGTAGGGGCATTAAAACTGTTCGCTTTGCCGTGAACAGCCAATATACGCAAGGCTCTGAAATGACGCGCGTGTTCTCGTTGTGCTGCATGCACCTGTGGGTATTTCAGCTGTGACCCTTTCACTTTATTAGTAGAAAGTCTGCATGCAACAAGTTTCAGTGCAGGGCCCTAAGCTAGTTTGGTATGTTCCAGATTCTCAAAAACAGCACTATTAAAAATCAGTTATAAGCTACGTACTGCAATTTGGAGGGGGGGGGGGGGATAACATTTCTAATGTGCCAGTATTATTCGTCTTCGCCTGAAGTGGTTTCACAACAAACCTCAGATTTCAAACACACTGCAACGTAATTCAAGCGACATGTGGGTGGAGCACTTAATGCGTAATCACAATGACGATGCAGGACTTTGCAAATTCCTTGTCGGACGATTACTCTAGTACGCCACTGAAAACACTTCACTTTTACCACAGAAACGAAACAATATATTTTTGTATTTTTACACTTAACACAATATTTTGCTTATTTCTTAAATTCAAACACTCGGAAGTATAGGAACTTACTAACATGGCGGTCACGATGAAGCCAGTAAGAAAACGAAACAATATGAAATCACACAAACAAGGTTACATTTAATTTGAAACACCAACTTTACTATTTTAGTAATAAGTTCTAGCTTTCACGTTACAAACTATTTCTTCGTGAACACACACGATTCAATGATCTACGAACTCATTCTCCTCCGCGTATTTCTTCGTGTGCGAAGTTAAAATTGCAGGCATGATTTTCATCTTCGCGCATTAGCGGATACAAACGCACGCGCGCAAGTACGCGTGTACACACACAGTGCACTCGTTCGTGAGCTAGACTATAACGCTTTATTGTACGGTTAGCAGCATCCTTGTTCCAAAACGAGCTTGAACTGGTCGCCCGATCAGCGACTGGCTAAGAGACGTGACCTTGACACCAGACATCCCACGCCGCCTGCCAAGTCAGCGCTGTACTCAAAGACACCGCCTCGGCGTGGGTGGGCCGGCCCGGCCCAGCTGCAACTTCCAGGTCACAACACTAGGTGGCCGCCACATTCGTGCGGCGAAACTTCCGTCAAAAATCCGCGCAACTTTCGTATTCCGAAGACAATTCTTATACGACACCGGCACACGACCCGGTAATGTGACAACTGTTGGGTATTGAAGTAATCCATCCACGGTTTCTTCCAACTTTCCTGAAGCCCTGCTAAAGTTATACTTTCAGGAGATTTCTCCGCCTCATGCAAACAAAGCTTAGAACATTACCACAGAGGACCAACGTACTGTATTCGTGCGCTCTCTGTAGTAATGTTTTGCGTAAGAACTATTTCTTATAGACTGTTCACGGTAAAGTGAATACTTTTGAGGCCCTAGTTACTTTTTCCTTTCGACCATTTTTTTATCCTACATTCCACCACACTTGGAAGTTAACGTATACGGCTAAAATTAAATATTTTTATTGACTATTATTCCAAACGAGAGGGCTTTCTAAAGTGCTCACTTTACCGTGAATAGTCTATAGTACGCATTACGAACACGCCTACTTTCTCTGCCTTTATTAACATTAGTTATAAATGAATTATTATAATTAATACATAAAATACAAGTAAATGTTAAATTTAACCAAAAATAACGTACATTTATGTTAACACGAGTATAAAAGGCTTGTGATACACACGTATGAAGATGACAACCGAACGCGTCATGAATAGGATGTTTTTTTCAAAGGTTTGATAAACAAAATGTTAGAAATCGCGAATAGATTATATAAGGCCGCGCGGTCTTTAAAATAACCACTTGCAAACATCTGGGGATCATTCCAAGTCGTACCTGGACCGGCCTCGAACCATAGCCAGCTCGGCTTTCTAGCTTCACGAGTGGAGACAATGGCCATTACGACCGTCAGCTAACCCAACGAAAATTATAAAAACAGTTCTTTGCTGCGGAAACGCAACTCTTCTTAAAAAATGAAGGACGTGGTTGGTGGCTGAAGACACGTATGGGACGGATGTAATATAACGAAATTCTCCAAGAAAATAATATAGGTCTATAATTCCTAAAGATGATTAGGTAATGTGTACGTGTACGCATTGCTATAAACGCCCGAGAAATACGAAGTAACAAATTTCAACCAGATTTCGAAGTATTCTTGCCCTTGTAAAAAAAAAAATTGAACCCGCGATGATGTTTATTCATCCAGCTGTACTGTTAGCCCACTTAGACGTGGACACGATCTATTGTATACTCCTTCCACACCTACTGACAAGACCACGATATGGCGTCACTAAACACATTTTCATACGGCGCACAAAACACGTCGCATCGACAATCACGCGCGATATTCGCGTAGTGGAACTAAAACGTTGCATCGACTCGCATCACAAAACCGTCACCAAAGTTACACTGTATGTACGAAGCTGTTCTCAGCGTTGGCTTTGTGGGACTAGAAACCTCAAAGTAACACATTCGGCGGGACCTAGTTTTCTAACCAGTGGTCTTCCAAATGTTATAGTCTATTCACTGTTTCTTCACACTTTTTGAATCAAACCTTTGAAAAATAACACAATGTATGACGTGATTAGTTGTTTCCTAAATATGTCATGTTTCACAAACGTTTTAAATTTGTACTAACATAAAAAAATTTATATTTTATTAAATTGAACTTTTATTTACATATTATCAAAACTAATTATACTTCATTTTTAAATAAAATTAATAAATACAGGGAGAAAATAAGTAGGTTGGTAATAACTGGTAAGAAATAGTTCTTACGCAAATGATTAATACACTGAGTAAGCACGAATACGGTGCGCTGTCCTTTTGGTGTGATTCCCTAGACTGTTAAGCTTTGTTTGCATGAGACGGAGGAATATCCTGGAAGTAGACATTAACCAGGGATTCAGAAAAGTTGGATGTGATCGCGAATGGACTATAGTAAGACCACTGCCTACCGGCTCGCTGTTGTAACATTTAAATAGGAAATCCAATGTTAAGCAAATTTCGCTTAAGTGCGTTTATTTTAAAGATATGAGTTTCAAACAAAATGTATTCTTCACGAATTTTTAGGAGAAGTTCCCTACAGTAGAAATGTTCCCATTACATGTATGTATAGCTTGTTTGCAAGGGAATTTTCTCCTAAAAAATGCGTGAAAAATACATTTTGTTTAAAACTCCTATCTTTAAAATTAACTCGCTGGGGCGAAATTTCCTGGCATGGGATTTCCTATATAAATTTCGCAGCTGCCTGCCGGTCTCAATAGGCAACTATTCTGGCAATTTAACACCGCACTTCCCAACATACCAGTCAGATACATATTCCAGTAGAAGAGAAGTGAAATATTTCGTATGTTCTGCCAATATACTTTTACTGCCTTCCTTCCCAGTAAATTTTGTGAAAGCGAAACCCGACACCACCTCACATATCATGTTTCACACACTGCATGTCGATTGTCTTTCGTGTCCTACTACTGCCCACTACTATAAACACGGCACTGTCACCGCGTTGTATTATTCCTCTTCAAACCACTTGCTGCCATCACCTGCTGTCTGCCTAACAGGGTAGGGAACGCGTGGGACTGCATATAAATCATTGTTACTGCAACCTTATTCGGCCCGATCCCGCTTCATGAACAACTGAACTCGTTACATGAAGCGTGTATATTTGCGTGTCCGTCGACATTGAAAACTTTGACGGTATCACAATAGATGCGGGATGTCAAGTTATCCACACTAAGTCAGATTTGTATTAGGGAATACGGAATGGAGGAAATCCCTCGCCCCTCTCACAAATAATTCTATTAACTCTCTTCAGACGCCGCCAACAAAGAAAATAGAAACGAAAACTGGGTAACCGCAAATCTTCACGCAGAAACAGGCATAGTAAAAAACTAAGAGCCAAAAGTGCTCCGAAAACCTGCAACCAAAATTTGTGAACTTTCTACATAATATAGTCATGATACAACTTGGCAGCTGCGGGAATGATTCTAAGAGATACGATGTACTACATTAAATGCAATACGGCATTGCTGGCCTAGAAATGGTTAAGTAGGACTCCAAAAAGTCAATTATGGCGAAACACATTACAAAACGATAGACATACACACGCCAAGCCGCTACAGATTCTCCTGGACGCATGAAGTTGGTTTAATAAGTACACTGAAATCGTCATTCACACTAGTCAAGTAAACGCACAGGTGTTTTAACTGTGCCTACATAAATGCAACACAGAGTTAAATATTAGTTAACTCCACGATGTGATGTTTTCAGTCTGCAATACCCTCGATAATAAACTGGCAAGTTCATACACCCATAGTTCTATGTAATGCAAAATTAAACAATTTTGCGATCGGAGGTAAAAAAAATTGCGAAACCTATCAATAAAACAATATGAGAGAGAGAGAGAGAGAGAGAGAAAGAGGTAGAGAGAGATAGAGAGAGAGAGAGAGATAGTGTGTGTGCGTGCGCGTGTGTGTGTGTTACTATTTTTCAAGTCACACGCTACATGTAACTGGTCGTAAATCACACCCATATTGCAAACTATGCGTGAAAACTGGATTCCAGTTTGAGTTACTACGTGACGTTCCAAAATGTTACTCTGCGCGTAATCGTTTTACTCTGGCTGCCCCAAAACACTTCGAGTAAATGTTTTACTCAGTCTTGGCAGTGTCCCAAAACTGCAAGTTATGGTGACTATATAAGAGTGGTCGGTGTCCACGAAGCTGCAGTTCTCCGTAGACAAGACTGTATGTATGTTAAAAGGGGATCTCAGTAAGAGGTGGCCAACAGTGAGGATCCATGGGAGGCCACTGGAATTTGTCGGCCAATTCAAGTATCTGGGAGTCATGCTGGATAGTGGGCTGTCCTTCATGCCCCATATAAGATATGTGTGGCAAGTCAGTAGTACTGTTTTGCAAGATGAGGACTGCCGTTCCTGTGTATGTGGGGCTCAATTCAGGAACAATGTTGAAGATCTACAATGCAGTCTTTCAGGCCATTATGACTTATACTGTGTCGGTGTGGCACCTCAGGTCGAATCAAGTTGTTGTGCAGAGATATCTGAACAGGGCACAGAGATATGTCCTGTTAACAGTCACTAAGGCTTATTGAACAGTCTCTACTGATGAATTGGCGATAGTGGCAGAAGTTCTGCCAATAAATATTTGTAAGCGAACGTGGAGAGATGTTTGAAGAGTTCAGAAGGCGCAAACCAACAGTGCTGCAGAAGAAAGAGTACAGAGATGTCCGAGATGTTGGCAAGATAGGTGGGACAACAGCGAGAAGGGCAGAGAATTGTACCAGGTGTTTCCGGTCGTAAGGGGACGGTACAGAATAAAATGGATAAGAATGACTATCTTGCCCAAATACTAACAGGACATGGGAATTTCAAGCACAAGCTGCATCAGTTTGCCCTGGTGGATTCGCCAAAATGTCGGATGTGTGAAGTGGATGATACAGTTCAACACCTCATATATGAATGTGACAAAGTGGAAGACCTTAAGATAGCTGCACTGGGGCAGTTTGCGGAATACAGACTATAGAACCTTGACCGACACATGGGATGAAGTGGAGTAGCTCGACTCGGATCCTCGAAGTCTTCGCCTACCAAGTGGGAAGAAGATTAGAGGAGTTCGACGCCTGGATAGAAGAACAAGTCCAGGCCTGGAGGGGAGTTGCATGGTGCGGATTCTTCATCAGGAAGTGATAGCTGAGACTCGCGAGGAGAGAGTAGAAGGCAGATGGCCATTTACCTGGAGACCAGTCCTATTTGTGAGTGAACAGCTGGCGCGGATGTATGAGAATTGTACAGGTCATCAGCATCGACAGCTGGAGAGGAACAGGACGAGGAAAATGGCCTATAAGATGAAGAGAACTAGTACAATGGATGTCTGAGAACAGACAGAGACTATAGAAGAAGGTGCAGAAGACACAAGTACTCGGAAGACGGGAGCTACGCAGAAAACGCCTGAAGAACAATGGAGTAAAGTGACAAGAGAACAGGGACAACTGGTGTTAAACTTCGGGGCGAGGTCTTTGACTTCGAGAGATTCAAGGACACCATAAAAACTTAAGGCAGACGCACATTAGACTACACGAAGCCCTTTATGGGATACATGGTAGTGCGCTATGAACTGAGCGCAAGAGGCGGCAATACAATCAGCAAAGGTACAGAGATACCACCACCTCCCGAGGAGATTTAAAAAAAAGGGGGGGGGGGACAAGAGAATAATGGTAAAACGCATTCTCTGTAAGCCCTTTCACTGGATAATCCCCAAGAAAGACAATTTTCATTGTTCTCTTTTTGGATAGTTTGGCTAAGCCCTTGAACAGCTAAGGGATGGGCATATTCAAAGTGGTGAGGGCAGGTTTTTACTGGAGAACGGGAGAAAACCCATCGGCAACAGGAAATAACAGTAAAGGCACAAACACAGGTGAAGAACAGAAGCGGAGAAAAGTGGTATGCACTGACTTACTCATAGAGTACAGTCTCGGTGGGGGAGGACGGAGGGAGCGCCGGCCTTCGGGCCGTAAAAACTTGTCCCAAAACTACAGATTAATTACCCTGAGCAAATTTCCAGAGTGAAACTTTTACACGCGCTAGTTTATCAAGTAACTAAAGGTACACTGAAAATAGCGGTAAGTTTACTAGAATTAAACAAACAAAGAATATGTGGATATTCTGGTTACAAACACAAATGGGAAAATTACAAATGAGTGATATAATTCGTATTTATTTTAACGGTAACTTGTATACAGGTTGCATTTTTAGAAGTAATGTTTATGATTATCTTATAGCAAGAGAAACGGTTTATGTATGTAACTAATTTGTTCTGGAAAAGAAAGAATTTCAGGAAAGTGATAAACATATTTTGGAATTTACACTGGTTGCTTAATCAGTACATATTTGTAAACACAGAATGCTATTTATATTTACATCATGCTCGTTCCGAAACCACGTTTATTCTTGCTTTCCTCAGCTGCTACTCTGTTAATTTACTCTCGCAGTAACCTTTTGGAACGCCGGGCCGCCCTATTATACAAAAGCCAAGCAAGATGGCGCAGTGGCGTAGGCATGTTCAAGGGGGGGGGGGGGGGGTGCTGCAGCTGCACCCACAATTGCATCATGTCATAGAGAAATTCTAAAAAATAATTTCGATGATTTCGTATTTTCAGCAGCCAGTATGTGTTTTTCAATGACCACCGAATTAAAATATGTTTAGCATTGTATAGGTTATTTGGAATACGTTAAAATACATACATACTTACTTCGTACTTTTAATCCCGTAAATGTGGATCTTTATTTTGCGGTTTGCACCCCCCCCCCCCCCAATAATTAACTCTGCGCACGCCTACGTACAGTGGTAAACATTCTTATTCGCATATCGAATCCCGGTCTGCCCATACAGATTTCGGTTTGCCATGGTTTCCCGAAATCCCTCCAGGCGAACGTTGGAATCGCCAAAACAACAGGCCATTGCTAAGGTTTATCTACTCATGTTAGGAATAAAAAAATATCTCTTATGGAAGAGTTCGGCATAGCGGAAATTCCCCCCGCTAGGCGCGCAGTGTTCCAAAAGGTAACTTTTAATTAAAATTTTAAGCAAAGTGAATAATAAAAGAGAAAGATTTTACTTAGTTATTTTATATTAAATTAATTATTACTGTAATTGTCCTTTTATTTACATAGAAAACAATCAAAATCTGGTACACTTACGACACTAGCGCACGTCCGGAGCCTAAAAGCGTGGAAGCGCTAGGGACGACCGAGACATGAGCATCAACTCTCTCATCGCCACTACGCACAAAGCACTGAACCGACGTGCAGTATTGACGTCGATAACGTACCTCTACAAGACTTTCAACGGAGACCTTGCAATTTTACGATGTAACAATAAAAATAAAGGTTTGATGCAGTTCTTATACTCTTTTTAATGTTTTGTACCAGCATGTTCATACCTAAAAATGTTTGAGCCATTTTCACTATCACAAAAACATGCTCTAGAGAGAAATGGAGGGACTGAAAAACGTGTACAGACGCGTGACGTTTCTTAAACGCTATTTGTGAACAGACCTCAATCAGACATGTTGGACGGTTTTTTTAATAACACGTTTTCTGCTTGAGCTTTGCACACCGTTCGGCGGCCTACCCAGGCGACTAGCCACCTAACATTGATCCCCCAACCAGTAGTAGAAGTAAACTTAGCCGTGGTCTATTCCCACCCCGGTCCTGCTTGCCTGAGAGCAACTTACTCCGTCTGAACTGGCCGAACAGCCCGAGGCACATACGACTTACCTACAATATTTCGCTCATTCTCGCCATCAACAGCGTAATAAATTAAAGATGCGACCGACAAGCAGCATTGCAATGATAACAAAAGTTAAAAGATGCTCACAAGTTTTACATTTACTGTAAAAATACTGATCTTCATACAGCATTTATTTCTTTAGGCACGCGAATACATGCAAACACTTTTGCAGAAACTATTTAAGTAGAAATCCCCATATAGGATCAGATTAATTCCGCCACGCGACTGCAGAGCTCTGAAATAATACATTTTCATTTATTTACAACCCTCCACTGTAATAATCATTCAAAGAACACAACATTAATTCCAATGACCTCGACAACGAAATTCACAGTACATAACTATCACGATTGTTTTTTTAGGTACCCTGAAATCAAACGCTGTTTCTCTTTTACATATACTTGGACCGTTAATATTTTTATCAAGCAAAATGGCCAAATTCTCTGCGCACTACTGATGCCTAATTGGCCTTTGAATGTCCTTACAATTAATGATTTCTTGGGATTTGCTCCTTCCTTACGAACAGACTTAATTTATGTATTAGGGATACGCGGAATGCGGCGATAACACTGCACAGTGTCTGCCACAGGCCCCGAGACACACATCTGTGTGGGCCTGAAGTAATCGCTTATTACGGGGCAAGGCGGGCTGGACTTACATGTGGGTTGCATGGGAGCTACGAACATAGTTGGAAGTTTGTCCTTGAGCTCGCTCGTGCGCACGAGTTCACAGCGCGACGCCTGTATTCCAAGCACCGACTCCCCTGGTCATGCGCGCGCACACACACCCATAACCCCCCCCCCCGGCACCCCCTCCCTCACGGGCGACCCTGCAGTCGCTGCGCAACTCTCGCCGCGCCTCACCAGCGTTGCCAGTACACCTCCGCCGGACTTGGCGTCTTCGAGCACACGTTGTTCAGCACAGAAAAAGTAGCAAGACGGAAATCAACAGACATTGACTGAGATAATTCGAACTTTTATCTTTTTCACCATAGTCGGGGGGGGGGGGGGGGCAGTTATATAAAAGATGGAACCCCATTCAACCCGTCGAGTTGACCAACATTCTTAAAAAATATGTTCACGGTAAAGTTAGCACTTTTGAAAGCCCTCTCATTTGAATAATAGTTAATAAATATATTTTATTGTAGCATTAGACGTCGAGTGCGATGGAATATACACTAAGTTTATTACTTACATTACAATTTTTATTTTAAAATGTGGTTAAATGGTAAAATATGGCTGAAAGGAAAAAGTAACTAGAGCCTCAAAATGCTCACTTTACCGTGAACAACATTTTTTCTTTCATTTCCAAAGACAAAAATAATCACTCAACAGGGACACATCTACCTAAATTTGCCACAATCCGTTTAGGCTTAAATACCTTATTTCTCTTATAGGCCAGCAGACTAATCGCTTAGTTGCTTATACATTAAAAACAGATTACATATCAAAACAACACACGCATCCCTAGCACCCGTATAGTAATTACTTTCAAAGACTTTTCACGATAAAGTGAGTACTTTTGAAATCCACCTTACAAAAATGGCACTGCCCCTGCCTGCGTATATATTAGCCGGTGCACAGTGGCATACCCAGTAAAGTTGGTAACGTGGGTGTAAAGTTGGTAACTATGGGTGGAAAGCAGTTCCATATCTTAACGTCGAATAAAAGTGTTAGGTAACCATTTGTGATTATATTAATTATTTCTTTCTCTGTTGTTTTTTTAATGCATCGAAGTGTACAAATGAGAATATTTGTAAAACATTTACTATCTAGTAATTTTATAATTTCACTTGACTGACGCATGAATAAAGTGATGAGACTAATGGTAATTATAATTTTACATAAAGCGGAAGAACACACACCGTGCATGCAAGTAGATCTTAAGCAGGGCTTTCAAAAGTGTTCATTTCACCGTTAACTACCTATACTATCCTATTATCGCAAAAGTAGCAATGATACCTTACCCAGAGCCACTGAAATATCTGCAAGTACACGTGACAAGATTGAGTTGAGTCTTATAGTCCCGACAGAACTTAAAGGATACCCCCCCCCTTTTTTTTTTTTCACTAGGCCAAAAAAAACGCCAACCAAAGTGTTCCTCAAATGCAAAGGTACGAAGGAAAAACCCACAATCTTATCAACATGGAATCAAGACAGGGCCGTAACACCAACATCCTGGGCCCACTTGGCGATGGGCAGACGAAGTAAAAGTGAAATTATTTGCGGTAACTTAACTTTTCTGGAGCCCTGCTAAAATTCTACTTCCAGAATATTCCTCCGCCTCATGCGAACAAAGCTTAGGAAATTACTTCAGAGGGCCAACGCACCGTATTCGCGTACAATCAGTGTAAAAACATAACATTTTGCATAAGAATTAATTCTTACCAACCTATTTTCTCCCTGTTTTAATCCATATTAGTTATAAAAGTAATATTGTAATTTATAGATCGAATATAAATTAAATTTAATCAAAAATAAGCAACTTGTGTTAATACAAGTATAACATATTTGTGCTTAATTACATATTCATGAAGCAACCAAACACGTTATGCATGGAGTACTCTTTTTTTAATTTGATTCAAAAAGTGCGAAGAAACTGCGAATAGACAATACATTAAATGTGCATACAGTCGCGTCTGGGCTGCGGGAGTATTTTCGTTCTTCGGAAAATGTTAGCTCTGTGCTCACATGTCAAATGCCGTTGCGATGCGATGGGATGTCTACATTTATCGCAGCACAGCCTTACGTGGGCGGAACTTCCGGATCCGAGCGGATACGAATATTCCCGAGGAAGAAAGCACTGTCCGATTTCGAGGTTCGTCGTAGGTTTATACGACGTGCCGTTTCCTTTCAACTGCCATTTCATTTTTGTAAAGTTTTTCAGTATTTGACATTTGTGTATCATGACGAGAACAAGATATGGTACAAGTTAACGAGACACCTGCGCCGTCGAATATGAAAATAATGAACCTGCGGGGAAATAATACACAAACATTTAAATCCTGAAACAAAGGAATTCGGCGGAACAACTTTGCTATACACACAAAATAAAGTATAATGTTGTTGCAAAAAAAAAAAAAATACTACTGAGGCGTTTCTTTAATCGTTTGTGTTAGTAACAATAATAATGTTATGACAAAGTTACTTAATGCTAACAATTTACAAAGTCTTATATTCCTATAGTGCAAACATACTGTTACAGTTTTAATGGTAATAAAGCCTTCAAATAATGTTGCCGCAACTAGTATTACGCTAAAATCAACAAGAAGAACCAAATGTTTTGTGTTACTGCGACATGAAAGAAATGTCCAAAACACAAGGTTACACTGACTTGGCGTAATATTGATGGGCGGTGGTTAACAGCGATAACCACTTAAAATGAAACCACTGTATTTAAATTTTAAAGCAGAATGTGAGGGAGCATAAGATTTAAATGAACGTAATTACGGTTCCGGAAAGTTTGGGATTTGCCTCCCTTCTGGAAACGAGAAAACAGCGCGTATGGGCACAGGTGGCATGGAATAGACCTGCCGGCATAACGCAAACAAAATAAAAACTACTCGGAATGGATGGCGTGTCCACTAAAGACCCATACACAATTGAAAACTTTAACATTTGACCTTACGTTTGCTTTCCGATATGTTTCTTATGGAGCTTGAAACAATGGAACTGTCAAAGGTAATGTCAAGCACTCTTGACTTTACGATTTCGAAAAGTTGAAATTTAAAGTCAAAGCCAAGCAGACAATTTACCGATTATCTAACAGAGGTTACATGGAAAGTGAGTTATTTTATTGTAGGGCGATGTTAATCTCGGTATATTAAACATAGCTGGTCTTAAATTAAATAAATGGCACACAGATATAATGTGAAGAGGAAATATATGAATTGACATATTTTTATAAAGTAAACATTATGAGATTTTTGATTTGAAATAAACTTTTAATGTGAAATTTAAGTCTATTAAAAAAAAGGTACATAACATGCATTCCTGGAAAATATCGTAATTATTTCCCTAACAAGATACGCATTTTTACGAATCTCGCAGAACCGATATTCAATTGTCTGAACTCTGACTTTCCAATCCTGTATTGGTGGTTTTGTCAGAGGAAAGAAGACGTAAAGTCAAATGCTAAAGTTTTCTGTTGTGTAACGAGGTTAAAGCGGCACACCTGCGCCTAAGCAAGCAGACGACGTACAAGTGGCAAGGGTGGCAGTAGTAATTCAGACACACCAGACGCCAACCATGCATCAAAGAAAGCCTATCTCTGGCCGGAAGTGAGGAGCGACAAAGCGGCCCTCTGCTGTCACCGCCGCCAGCAGGAGCGACAAGCGGATGTGTCCGCCCGTCCAGCCTTTTATGTCCTGGTATACACTGTTCACGGTAAAATGAGCACTTTCCCTTCAGTAATTTTCCATCCTTTAACCACCTTTTAAATGAAATCTTGTCATGTAAATAATAAACACACTGTTTAAATTCCACCGCACTAGAAAGTTAACATCTAAGGCGAAAATAAGTTATATTTATTGACTATTATTCCAAATGAGAGAGCTCTCAAAAGTGCTCACTTAACCGCGATTAGCCTATAAACAATACACTGGGAATAAGGTTACTGCTTGAACAACATTCAATAACGGTTCGATAAGAAGACTAAGCAAGCACTGTTTCTATTCACTGTGTAGCGAATTAGCGTAAAGGCCTCCAACCAATGGGGATGCAGGAGAAAAGGAATTATACAGTAATTAGCTAGTTTTAAACATTTTAGTTGAGCAGAAAACCAACTCTTTTATTTCCCTTTAAACATTAAAAAAATTATTGGCCACGTCTATGTTTTTCAGTAAATTACTACTCTACCAAACTCCAATTTCAATGAGTGAGTGATTGCAAATTAGAGGAATTTCACTATGAAAGCTTTCTCTTGAACGTACACGTCTCAGGCAGGCCTCTCTCACGTACACTAAACTGACAGTGACGCAAGATTCAAGTAACTCCGAGATAAACATAGAACACTGGCAGGTACGCAGTTAATTTTCAAGTTTCTAAGATAAGTCTTTGAAAAATCCCTGCACGTAACCGCACATACTACCATAACACACACACACACATTTATGCATACCGCAAAAAACTGCGGCCAGTTTAATTTAAAATTCTACCTATCCAACTCTTACACTACAGGTATAAATAATGTTTTAAGTCACTTAGGAGTCTATGCTATTCACGGTAAAGTGAGCAATCTTGAAAACCCTCTCATTTGGAATAATAGTCAATAAATATATTTTCTTTTAGCCTTGGACGTCAACTTACGAGTGCAGTACAATAGTACAATACAATGTGTTTATTATTTACATGGAAATATTTATTTAAAAAGGTGGTGAAACGAAAAAAAGGGCTGAAACGAAAAAAAGGGCTGAAATGAAAAAAATCTATGGCCTCAAAAGTGCTCACTTTACCGTTAATAGCCTATATTTTCATGCTGCGCACTAAATAGGGGTTAGGTTTATGAAATGTCTACATTCACCTGTGGCGGTATGGTACATGATAAATAGGTAGCAAAAACGGAGGACGTATCTGAGTAATTTTCAACAAACAATAAATCTAAATGTAACGCTATATATCCACGTTTCCGAACACACTTCAATGGAAATAATCTTGACATAAAACATTTAGATGGTAAGAAAAAAATTTAGTTTTCCTATTTTATTACTCAGAAGCAAATAATCGTACCTGGCTCGCAGCAACGTTATGTATCCGTTAGCTCTAAATTCCCCCGATGCATGACGCATAGGTACACCAAATCCGAAACAGAAATTAAACGCATATAAGTAGAAAGATTTAGTTCCTTCTGGGGCATCGGTCATAGGAGCGAGGTGTCCGCCGGCCGCAATGTTGTGATGAATAAATTTCCCTTAAAGTTTCCCTTTTCCCCTCAAAATTTCCTTTTTTCCCGGAGCAGGAGACCAGAATTTGTGACTCCGAACCAGAAGAACTGGACTCAAGTGACCGGGATTTGTGTCCAAGCCAGGAGAGCAGGACTCAGGTCCTTCGACACAAAAAAAATGTATTGAGAATTATTTAAAATTGATTTAAAAATAATTGAAAAACTACTTTTTTTCTAAATTTAATTTTATCCCTAAACATTTCCCTTCTCCCCTAAAAAGATTTTTTTTATCGCAATAAATGCATAAAAGTCAGCAAGCATATTACGTTACTGACTACCACCACCATATTGGATGAAGGAGACTCGAGAAAAAAATGCATAAAAGTCAACAAGTATATTGCATTACAGATTACCACCACCATATTGGATGCAGGTGACCTTTACCCTATGACCCTGAATTACCCTGAAAACAAGAACATCAGAAAAACACACAAAAGTCAACAAACATATTACATTACAGAGTACACAATATCCGATGCAGATAACCTTGACCCCATGACCTTTAATTACCTTAAGCACTAACAATAAAAAAAATTAGAAATAAAAAAAATTTATTATTAAAATGTATGCAGTATGCGTGTATATACATATATATATATATAACATAGGAGGATACAAGTATTTGCGTTTTCTCAGAGTAGTACCATACCAAGAAAATGACTTGTGAATACGAAGGGCTGCCTTTTAACTTTAAGACCATGAAGCAGCGACCATCATCACTAACTGGTTGTTGCCAGTGCCGATTCTGAAGTCGGATTTTCCCTATGGTCAAAATGCTCGTTGGCATGAGAGAGCGGTCTGTGCGAAGAGTCCTTTTCGCGCGACGAAGCATAGGTCTCATGCAGTTTTTACAAGGCGATACATTGAAAGAACATACAAAGATCTGCATTGGGAAGCATGGTGGTGGCCTGCCATGGTGCTGCACTGTTCAGTACAAAGTCCAAGTCGTTCTTCGACCAATGGCGAAGCGTGGTGGAAGCCTGCTGTAGTTCTAGACACTTTTAGTGCAAAGTGCAAATACAGTTTACCCAGGAAGTAATTAGATATACTGTGGGACCTGGATATAAACTTTTAAAAGACAAATTATTAAATTAAATGTCCATCTTTCAGCTTTGGAGGTAGGACCAACTAATTTTATTTTTAAATGCAGGGAATTTAATTCAACTTGCGTCTTATACACACACCACACTTAGTACCGCAATCAGCAAGGCACACGTCATAATCAGGAGTCGGTCCGTAGGAGTCTGTTGGAGTAACTTGGCAACTCGGTGACTGGCTGGCTGGTGTACGAACACTGTGTTAATGGGCAATGCAATTGGTTTAAAGTCAACATGACATCATAGGGCCTGCACAGGCGTATAATATAAGCAGAAGGGAGGTTGGCTGAGAGGCTTAGTTTGACAGTGGCTGCAGTGAAAAGTGGATTGTCTCGGCTAGCTTCTGCATCTTTGCATTTAAGTCTTATTCTGCATCTGCGATGTCTTCGGGAACTCTAAATCAAATGGTAGTTACAGCAGTGTCATCGACTTCTTCGAATGGGTCAGGAGTGGTACCAGCAGTGCCATCGACCTCTTCGAATGGGTCACCTACAGCAGCGCTGCAATCAATGACTTCGTCGAGGATTCGTTGCTGTTACTGTGACAGGTTCTTCAGTAAAGTTGCAATGCTCGTTGACATGAGAGAATAGCCTGTACAAAGAGACCTTTTCGGGCGATGAAGCATCATGACAACGACCACATGCAGTTTATGCAAGGCGATACAATGAAGGAACACATCGAATTTCTGGGAGCCAGCACATCCTGCTACATTGATGGGTACTACTTATGCAGACGATTATGATGACACAGTTAATGCTAATGATGGAATGATTAAGTCGGCATGTGTGGAATGTGCACTTACAAGGTGTGCGCATGAAAACGACAAACTTCAAAATAAACGGTCATCGGTTCTAAATACTGATAAACATACAACTGCTACAAAGAAAAGTAAACTTTATATTAATGATGAAACAGGAAGTGAAGATGATAATGAAAACAGAATATATGATGACTATGACGACAGCGTTGGCAGCGAAGATAATTCCCTCGATGTTCTCACACATTTCACCAATGAGTTCCCTTCGAAAAGTGATGTGAATAAGGGAGAAGATGCCGAAAATACTGACTATATGTTTACAGTAGATCCGAATGAACTTGTTGATCGACTCATATTTGCTTGACTTTCATAAACTAGGGAATTTTTTGTGCTTTGTTGAGGTATGTTCATTCATTAGAGAACTTAAGGATAGGTATTACATCAGGTGTGATGAACTGCTTTCTTCTGAAATCGTAATAACAAAATAATAATAAATTATCATTATGAAATAAGTGTATCTATTTGTATGTGCCCTACTCTTCTATAGGCCTTAAGTTTCCAATAAACTCATATATTTAATAAATTATGGATGTAGGTAATTATACTGTTAATTGGAAAAAATATATATTTTTTAAATAGGATGGAAATACAGATTTTTCCTATGTCAATAAATATGAATGTCAACAGCTCACCTGACGGCTTATTCATCAAATTAACGCCACCTATGTGTTGAAAAATAGAATCTAACATGAAGGGTGCAAACAGCAAAACCTATACTTTAAAAACATAAACAAATATGGCTGGCACCTGGTGGGTGAATTAATACACTAGTGCAACCTAGGGGATGAAAACATATTAAATCCAATATGTGGCAATCGAATACAGGTAGGAGACATATTCCAAAAAAAATGAACGTTGGCTGTGGTGCCTACCAAGATCGCAGCATACGATAAAATGAGTATAGCGGAGAGAAATGGGAGTGAGTCTGCCGTCTTCTGGGCGTGGTGCTATGGGAAACCTCTGGAAATGTAAATTTTAATACAGTTGTATAGTTTTTATTAATACATTTTTTTTCTTGGAATTTTTTAGATTTTTCAGAAAAAAATTTATATTTGGGCCTTTTTTTAGAATTATGATTTTTTTGTAAAATTGTATTCAAGGTAATTCAAGGTTATGGGGTTAAGGTCGCTTGCAATCCAATATGTTACTAGTAACAAAATGTGCTTGCTGACATTCATGAAATTTTTTCGAGTTTGTTTTCAAGGTCATCCAAGGTCATGGGATCAAGGTTACCTGCACCCGATATTGTGGTGGTAGTCTGTAACGTAATATGCTTGTTGACTTTTATACATTGGTAAAAGGGAAATTGTTAGGTACAATGAACATTGGGGGACTGGAATTTTAAAATAAATATTTAATAATACATTTTTTATAAATTAATTTCTGGGGATTTTTCGGAAATTTTTTTTTGAGCATTTTGGAATTTTTGGGGTCAAAGATCAAAGGCCATGGGTCCTGAGCCCTGCTCTCCTGACTCGGAGCCACAAATCCCGGTCATCTGAGTCCAGTTCTTCGGTGTTCACGGGAGGAGGTGCGCGCGGTTATTAGTTTCCTATGAGCAGAAAACACGGAACCCGTAAACATTCACAGGATTGTGTCTGTATAAAGAGAAGGTGACGCATGTTTTCAACAAGTTCGGAAATTATGCTGTGAATTCGCAGGGGGGGGGGGGGGGTTCAAACAAATTTGAAACCCATAGAGAGGAGTGGCTGTCCATTAGACAGTTGTTAATGACATCGGTGAAATGGTGCGGGAGGCTAGATATGCGGAGGTGATACTTAAAACTTTCACTTTGCACTGTGTGGGACGTTGTCCACGAACGTTTGTGCTACGGGAAAGTGTGCGCCAGACAAACGCTCGAGAGAATGGCCACCTCACTAAGCTGCAGCATTATGCCGTTGAGGGTACGCCTTTTTGTCGCGCTTCGTCATAGATGAAGAGTCAAAGGTGGGAAGCATGGAAAGGAAACATCCCAAGTCACCAAGACGTAAAACGTTTAAGAGGAAGATGATTGCAACAATTTCTTGGGAACTTCGTGGAGTGCTCCTTGTTGATGTCACGGAGCGCAATGCAACTGTGAATGTAACTGCTTATCTGAAGACATAAAGGCGTCTCAAGAATGCTACGAGACAACTCCGTCTTCTTGCACAAGTGGGATAGCCATATATTGCCAGGCCTCAAGTCGTCCATACTGGTCGTCCAACGACTGGACACGCGGCATTAACCATGTGTTCTCCCGTGAACCTTACTGCCCGGACTTCGCACCTTTGGATTTCCATCTATTTGGCAAGATGAAGAAACATCTATGGCAGACTATTTTCCAGCCACGACGAAGTGGTGAAATGGGTTAATTAGCAGGGCGCCATTGTGTACCGTCAAGAAATGGAAAACCTAATTTGATATGACCAACATCTAAAGTAATTTGGTAATTATATTGAATAATAAAGTAATGGTGGTATCTCAACTCATCTTCATCCCTTCACCTACAAAAAAATATGGAAACATTACTTTTTGATTTACCATCGTACCTTTCCATTTTCAAAGCATTTAACTGGATAAAACACTTTGTCCTGCATATTTTCTAAGCTGAGCGTGAATTATGAACATAAAATCATTACAGGTGGTGCCAAAGAATACAAAAATGCTTTAAAAACAGGAAAATAGAAATGTCATATTATCACACCTGTTGTTTTTAGCATGTTTATTGTGTGTAAGGGCAATGTTTTCTTCTTTTAAACATTCCCATTTTGTAAAATTTCACAAGATATTAACTGGGAAAAAAAAAAAAAAAAAAAAAAAAAAAACGAGGAGACTGTCAAACGCATTAACTGCTCCATTGTTTCTACGCACAAGAACATGGCATGGCATGCAAATATTTTTTGTCACGCAGCGAGCCTGGACACTCAAAATATTTGCAATACGTATAATGCATAACAAGTGTGGCCGAGACTCGTCTGAACATAACTGCGTATTTCTGTTGGCAAGAAAAATGTTGCAAATTTGTTCAAAGCATTTTTACTCCCCTTTACTGCAAGACAACAGCCATATATGGAACCGAAAAGCACGTAAACCTTTAAAACGTCGGGTAACTCAAGGTGGTTATAATTAATCATGATGCTGATTGTGAAATTATGTTACGGCTACCATCGCGAAGTTTGGAGGTCCATCGCTCACAAACTTTAGTGTGTGTCTTTTCTTGACAACTATGTGAATTACTTTAGTATACATCGCACAGGCAAGATCTGAGTTTATATTTACAGAACTTCATTTATCGCAATAAAAAAAAAACAATCACAAACGAACCTTGCGAAAGGTTTACTTTAACTTACAACGCGTACAAAAATTAGTGCAAAAAAAAAACTATTACAGCAACACAAGAGCATGGATGTAAAGTTTAGACGTAACATTTGTGTTCATTTCAACAGCCCCCCCCCCCCCAGAATAGGCGGTATTATGCCGCTCCAGTTAAATTATTTTCGTGTTTCATAGTGTACACGGATACACGACAAAACTGAAAATGTAAACATTGTAAAACGGTTATCGCGGGTAATTTCATAGACTCGAAACAAACCCCAGGAACCTCTCACGACGGATTACGGTCACCATCAGATGCACATTTTAGGCGCTTATCTACGCTCATTTATTAAATCAACAGATGTGATTCAACATCAGGTAGTTTCGATCACGACATTAACGATTGAAATGAGTGTATTAGATGGCTAATCATTTATAAAAATGTAGCGTCGCTCGTAAAAATGTAGATTGATTGATTGATTTACACTAGTCTTTTAATGCGCCTCTCCCTCCCACTTAACAGAAACTTATAAAAAAAATTGGAACTATCTTACTCATGTTGGAAATATGTACTATAGTAAAATATGCCGTGTGTAAATATGTTACCCAATGCTAGTATATTTTTATTTATTGCCGTATTGTACCATAAACAAAAACTTCGTTACTAACACTAAATGTTATATGTAACAAATGGTGGAGACTACAACAGTTATTTTACTGGTAAATTATAGGCCTACCATGATATTTATGGAAATCATAAAAATTACATCAATGCACGTAATGAAAATTTAAATTAGTATTATTACTGTCAAGTGTCGTAATTATTTTCCCTGTACGGTTCAAAATCCAATCAGTCAATTTCAAAATTGTTTCCAATAAGGCTAGTGAAGAGTCCACTTTCTTCTAGATTGCAAGGTTATTTTATGGTTTCGTGAGTTGTTACCGATGACAACTTGTTAAAAATTATGAAATTATTGTAAAAATAAAAATTTTGCCAAGTAATTCACAAAGTTATTTTAACTCGACGTCTAGTTTCAACCATAACGTGTAAGAAGTGGCTACTTGTAATTTCTTTGGCTTCCGACACTTGGCTCACCTGCAATAAGAGTTCAAGGTAGCTATTTTGACTAAATTTTATCACAAGGATAAAATTAAAATACGAGTAAAACGTGAAACAAATTTCAAATAAATACTATATGAAAGTCTAATAAGGTAAACCGTTATTTTGAGCTCTATACATTTTAGTTCAATTTTGAAACATGTATGAACAAAATACGTGATTTTAAAATAAAGATTAACTCGTTTCATTCATTTTTGAAAATCATTTTCCCCCACTGTCGTATTTTTTTTACAAACTGATTTTATATCACAGCTGAAAATGTAGCAATATACTTGAAATGTAAAAAATAATATGGCCACTTACTGTAATTCACGCTTTGTCTGATCATTCTGTCTCAGTTAGCACACGGCGCCGAGATGAGCCACGCCCATGAAATGCGTACAGTTAATGAAAAGTTGCACGCAGCTCACTTGCACAAATTCTACAGCGAATGACGTTGAACCACCTCTCTCTCTCTCTGTCTACAAACTAAGGACTCCAGGTTCATATTCACTATTACTAGAAGCCCAAATTTCAGAAGTACTTTCAATATCTCAATTTGCTTATTCGCAATTCGCCGTATTAGTGCAGCTCTTGTAACTATCCTCTCGTCACAAGCTGGGCGATGTACTTCTAAAAATGCAACATGGGAAATCACAAAGGCGCATAGCAGATGTGCACTTTTCTTCAGACACACATGACACGCCACGCATCAACTGCATATGCCAATGGAAAATGACTAAGTGTGCATTATTTTTCTATCACTGTTTCAAACACTAACGCATACAGGGATTTTTTTCCAAGCGGAAGCTAATGTCACAAGCGTATTAGGAACGGCAGAGCACTGCTAAAAAAAGGGGGGGGGGGGCAAGAAAGCATGGCGTCCAAGATTGCTTCGCAATATTTCTTAAAGAATACGATATTTCCTAATTGAAATAGTGGCGAGTCGTACAAAATATACTAGCGCGATGGGCATAGCGCAATACAATTTAAATCTGACTATGCAATGTTCCCCAAGCGTAATCCCTACGAAAATCCAGACCTGAGGTTTGGATTACTATGAAATATGTGCTACACTTTCCCACTAACGTGTGCAGCTTTTTTACAACAGGGAATAGCTAATTAAGGATCTATTAATGCTCACGTGGATGTAAAGACCAAGTACAGAATGCGTACAGTATCCACACTTATTTCCAAAAGGCTGTACCTTCCAGCAAGACTGAAGATCTCATTCCTACAAGTCCACGCCAAGGGTACGTGCAGTAAACGCTTCCTACAAAAAAATACCTGAGCTTGCGATTTCATGTGCAGTGCTGTTGTAATCTAACAAGCGCTAAATTTTCCCTGATAATGAAAGCTGACAGGGTAACTAGCAGCAATACACACCCGCCTACGTTCTCCGTTCACCGGACATACAGCATGTAAAAACTCCACACTTGTTTTTCTTGTGCCCTCGCATCGCATGATATTGAAGTGCCTGCATGAACAATTCAGTATATATGTAATTATTCTTTTTGTGGCACTTCACCAACGCAAGACATTAATTAGTTCACACAAACACCACCACAATAATTTCGGGACATCTGATAGCTTCATATTTTACTGTACACACAGAAATAAATTGCAGCAACATTAAAAATTTGTCGGCACTACTGTTCCGTACGGATGGTCCTTGCCTGGTAAACTTTTTCAGAATATTCAAAATACACATTCAATACTGAAAATTGTGGCAACCACAAAGTGTTTTATAGGTGTTAATTACCTTGCCAAACTTTAAATTTTTGTAGCTAAAACAAAATACATTTTTAGTGGCCACAACCAAAACATTTAGTATTCCAAAAAAAAAAAAAAAAAAAAAAAAAAGGGCAGGGCGAACCCCAACAAAACATTTAGTTACAAAATATTTTTCCAGTGAAGATTCAACAAAGTGTACTAATAAGGATGAACTATCCCCTTTATCCATACCGTTTCTTAATGAATGCAATCACCAATAAAAATACTACAAAGTTACACAGTCAATTCGAAAAATCCTAGTAAAATTGTAAGTTTCGCAAACTATTTGAGCTGAACAAAATCATTTTCAGAAGGATTAAATTACAATTATGCGAAATCCAATTACAATACTAGTTTCTTTCAATAGTCCTTCGGCAAGGCTCAAGCTCGCATTTTCTTCAACGCAGAGCCCACGCGGATCATAGGTATGTAACGAAACAAATGTTGTATGCGCTTAAATACAGCAAGCATCAGGACACAAATTCAAGTGGGCCTGAAAACGTTTAGCCATTATATTACACTTCTCATCACTTGTCTAAGTAGTGTCTGGGCAATACTTTAATATGTAAATCAGCGTTGAATGCAATAATGTAGCCCCATTTTTTTTTTAAATTACATGCTGTCATGTTGAAAGATGGGAGGGTTGAGTCAGTTACTCGACTCCATTGCAACTGTTTTAAAACTGGATGAAACAATCAATAATTATGGCATTTATAGGTGAGATTTATTGTACACGTAGCACAATAAATACTTTTTTTCCGAGGAAAAAGTTTGGGAACAAGGGATTGCTCCTTCCACCGTAACTCATCTGCCCGCTGATCCGTTACCATAATGCAATTGTTATTATTTTTTCCCCCTTCGGAGTTTCTTCACGCACGCCAGGTCTGCAACCCAAAATGCCACGGTGGTCCTCGTGAGCCGAGACTTAACAACCTCCAGCAGAAGCGGACGACAGAAACACTGATTATGTTCCATGTTGAGGGTAGGGCTATGTGCTTATTCCAGTCTGGAATACACAGCTGACTTAGTTTATTCCAATCTGAACTACACGATTGGCGTTGCTGTGACGGCCGATTCTGCAATCTCTAAATACTTTTGTGGTGAAATACAATTTGCACTATCTTCGAAACTTGGCATTCCGTGTTGGAATACTGAATATGTTATAAATGTGCTTACGGGATTTTAAGGTTAACATTTATATTCTTAAAGCATCCAAGCTTAGAAGCTCCAGAGAAACGAACTACTCATACCTGTTTCCCCAGCAAGAACGTATAACCTCTCTTCGTAGAATGTAAAATGAACCACGATGTTTCGTTTGTATCCGCTAAAGCACATTTTACAGCTAATCACAATCAGAAAAAAAAAAAAAAAAAGGTGGTATTACTTACAATGCACCAAGAACTGTTGCGACATGCACAGCAGAAAATCTCGTTACATGGTGGGAGAACAATACCACACAGACGTGCCAACACTGACGTTATTGGCAGTAAAACGCTACGTAGGGAATTTTATTGCCCTGGCAATTCAAGCTGCTTATGCGGCTTGAATTAATACAACCTTTCACAACCACAAAGCAGATACTACGTGGGTCTGCACACCACAAATTATTTTACGTCCTCTCATATACGCGTGGATCAAAACTTCGTGTCAGGCTTATTACAACACAAAATAAAATTTCGTGAGCTGGTACACGTCTGGTCATGTGTGGCGATATTATTGTTACAACTTCTCGAAGTCAGTGGGCTTAGCCAGGTTCTTTAAGGGATGGCGGTCTTAAAAGATCAAATAATAATTTCCTAATGCATTTACAAACACTACAAAGAAAATACTCTAGACTTAATATCTCACAATAAATGGCCATCACTTACTTTTTACAATTAATTTAATTTACAATCACCTATAGAAATAATGCAAACAAACAACTAAAAATCAGTCCCGATAAACAGTGTAACAAAATCTACTGAATTATTTTATAAATTATAAGTCCATATTTGACAGTTACAATATTTACAATAAAGTCTGTATCACATATTCATACAGCCCCACCTTAAATCAGTTCACATTCCACTAGTCCGAAATGTTATAGACAGCTCCAAGCGCCCCCCATCCACAGTAGCACTCGTCTACCACGCCCTCTCGTCCGTTCACACAACACACAAACCCTTCTCCCGGCATCCGTCCTCTTCGCCGATGTTCCTACCACAAAGACTGACTACTTTCCGGCTGCGGGGGTATTTAGTGTCATCTGTTCTGGCCCAGAAACTTCTCCAAATACCACGTTGCGCCGAGAAAAAGGATTACCAGAAAATTCTTCATCCTCTCAGTCGTCGACTCCCCCAGCAAGGAGGAGGGGATGTGACGCCAGCCAGGTCGGCTGTCAAGCATTGCCCCGGCCGTCGGGCCAACAGGCGACAAGCAGTGACCGGATCTGCCAAGGGAGGAAGGGAGGGTCGAGATGCACACACTCTCCCCCCCCCCCCAAAAAAAAAACATTGCCCCGGACCCAGCATAACCCGGTAACAGGGAACCGCGCGCAGCACTAAAACCGTTAACAGTGTATAACTAAAGTTAACGAGATTTCACAGGGGAAAAATTGCGACTTCTAAGTTAGAACTGCTGGTTTAACCACAGCTTACAGCAAGTACAAGGGGCCTTGAAACTGAACACACACATAAATATAATTATTTGACCTTTACATTTAAAATGTAATATTTAGTTTTGTGCATAAAGCGTACCATCATCAGCTTCTCAAAACGCGTACGTAATAAACACCACTATAAAAGAACAAAACATTTAAAAGTAGTAAAAGGTGGCCATGTGGCTACTAATGCACGCACGCCACACAGTCGTGAATTCTGCCCAACGCCAAACGAAACACTCCTGCACAAAGAACACTGAAACAAAACTGTAATTAATGACTTCCATGACCTTGAGTTCTCCTTCATAATGATTCCGATCTCCTGATAGCATCTCTCTCTCTCTCTCTCTCTCTCTCTCTCTCTCTCTCTCTCTCTCTCTCTCTCTCTCTCTCTCTGCACACGACTACAGATCTTGGTCACGAAGCAGATTTAGACGTATTTAGTAACAAACTGCCATCCGACATATCTCTAGAACCTGTCACTTAACGCTATAGACGCAACTTTTGGTTAATTTTTTAATACTTCAGCCAAACTTCCGGTTATTCCGCGCGAACAATATTCTGAAATCGTAATCATACGCTTATGCAAATTAATATTAAAAGAACCTATCATTCCATTGGTGGAAAAAAAACCTGTAGATCAGTTCAATGCAGGGCCCTACATTAGTTTCGAAGGAATTCACCCAAGAATATTTAAAGTTACTCAACATTCTGAAAATGTTTTCTACCATATTTAAGAGCAACAGAATGTTTGCAATAAGCGTGATTTGTTGGGAAACAGATCGTGCACACGTGAAATAGTTTTAAAAACGTATTGTTACGGGCTGTAGCTCGCACCGGCCGCGAACCCTGCTGACGTCACAGGCCCTCCTCCTTCCCTATGCTTGAGAAGCTGCCGAGTTTAGAGGACGCGCAAGAATTATCTGGGAACTATGACCCTTGGCGCAATGCGGCAATTAGAGAAATTTCAGGGCGATGACCTACGGCTCTATAAATATTGCAGCGGTCTAACGGTCAGGAGTCTTTGGCGGAGGTCATCTGGCTGAGTGCAGTAGGTGGAGTCTAGTGCGGTGAGGGACGGACGACGGGAGATTGCAAGACGATGGCGAATGAGGTGTTCGTTGGTGTGAATGAACGAGAGGGCGTGAAGCCCGACGAGTGAAGGCTACTGTGCGTGAGGGCGCTCGGAAAACGCTTAGAACAATGATGATTGTGAGACATGAAATAAGCTGAGGCGGGACTGAATGAGCATGTAACACGGATTTTATTGTAAATCTTGGAACAGTCAAATATGTATATATAATTTATAAAATAATTGAGTAGGTATTGATACACTGTCTCTTAAGACTGATTTTAATTAATTGCATTAATTTATTTGAGGTAATTGTCGATTGTATTGATTAATTCATTAATTTATATCAAATTCTTGTGAGAATTTTGTCTGTAGTTATCGGAAGTAAAACTAAGAAATTATAATTAACTTTTTTTATTTAATTAAGACCTCCAACCCTTGACGAACCTAGTCTAGCCCCCTGAATTTTGAGAGGAATTGTAACAGTATATTACTAACACACGGCAATCCAGTTTGCAGCCCAGTAATCGGGAGAAAAAAAAATCCACACGCATAACTGTATGAGTGGCTGGAAAAGGTTGTTTGTATGTACGTAAACACCAACTTTACACGAGAGCGGCTTTATTGCAAACGCAGAAAATCCGATTTGAATGGATAATATATAGCATATATACAGTAAAATGCACTATCTTTTCACATTTTATTTGTGCCCCACATGTTTGACAAATCATGCTATTAGAACGCTAAAGAGACCAAATACTATCTTAAATTCAAACTAGTAATATAATAATTTGAGTGAAATTGAGTTAAGTTAAAATAACACCAAAATTAACTGAAGATAAATGTTTTTAGTATTCTTCGTATTTTCATTAAACTCTGGATGATCTGGTTTCATTAGTGTGTCCACGAGTCCTCTCTTTCTGCTCCTAATAAATAGGCAGAGGTGCTAAATACAAACGTGGTACATCATTGAAATCAATATTAGTCGGATTGGCAGGAGAAAAACCGCCCAGTCCCAGAGAAAAACCGCCCAGTCCCAAGGCCTAAAAACGTTGTGTTTGCCTTCCACACTCTGGTGTGACAGGATCATCAATGTTCAATCCAAAAGTAATTGAAGATCTGCAAGTTATCTTTCAAGTCAGACGGGCTCATTTCAACGATTGCGAAAATCATGTTCATCTTGACATTAGCAACGACATTTTTCCAATTAGAAGGCACTAGTGGTTTGGAATAACCTATTCAGCATATCCACAACGTTCGACTTCACAACTTGCAACGTTTTTTCCAAGAGCGGAACACGTGAATAGTCGTGCCCTTATAACAATGTTTATGCTATTTGGGGGTTTATTTGAGAATAAACAAAGAATGCAGATTGATCCAGCGAGTTTCACACACCATTTCACACTAAAAACAGATTTGGTGCAAAAACTTACCATGCAATGTTTATCCAGCAAACTATTCAAATTTTATGCACTTTTTTACCTCTTAACAAAATAAGGTACAAATGAAAAAAAAAAAGGGGGGGGAGATTGCTCAAATGATTATTCGTGACGATGTTCAGGTATAGGATATTCACGGTAAAGTGAGCACTTGTTAAGGTCCTGCTAAATTTTTTCTTTCGATTTATTTCTATCTTCCCGCCACTTTTTGATATAAACATTACCATTTATCTAACAAAAAGTGTATACAGTTCACCGCCCCAAAAACTAATGCCTGCTGTTCAATATAAAATATATATTCGTGCTTAACGCCTGTTGAAAGAGCCTTAAGAAGTGCTCACTTTACCGTGAATAGCATATATGAAAATAACGGCAGAAAACTTTACGGACCTATGCACGTCCCATATTTCACTGTACGACTGCACGTCGGTTCATTGCTTTGATCATAGATGAGAGTAGGAGAGTTGATGCGTATGCAACTACTGCTCGACAAACTCAAATGAAACGCCGGGAAATATGTGAAACACAAGTCCTTTCTCCCTCCAACAACCCCCGCTCTTTCTTATCGGCATAGTAACTTCAAGCTTATGCAGACAGTTCGGACGATACGTGTACAAGCGGGTCATATGCGAACTCAAGACTTTCCATGCCACCTGTTTTGTCAGTAACAAGAATTAACACGAATAGCGAAACAGTACATGGCAATGGAATGGAGGAAATCGGAAATGTCAAGTGAAAGAAAATGTGTTACAATTCCTGGTTTGTGGGTGGTAGGAATGTGTATGTAGATCAACTTTCCATCCCTCCCACCTGGCCTGTGGGCAGGCAACTCAATACGTGTCACAATGAAGGCGACTACAGCGCTTGATCTGGTCGTCTTCAGATACGGTTGTGGAGCAGTACGTCAAGAACCATTCTCCAGGTAGGCAGGTCGACCCACCACCTATACTGTAGTATGTTAGAGGTTTCTTTCCGCTTTTTGAGGAAAAAAAATCTTTGAAAAATTAACCAATGTATGACATGTTTGAGTGTTTTCTAAACATGTCACATATTACAAGCGTTTAATAGTAGTGTTAATATAAAAGTAACTTAGTTTCGGTTCAATTGGAGTAACTTATACTATATCTATAAATTATATTTAATCTGTAATTAATATGAATAAAATCAAGGAGAAAATAGGCGTGTTGTAGTGCCTACAAGGAAATGGTTCCCATGCTCATGTAAAATATTACACTGAGGGCGTACGAATGCGGTGCACTATCCCTTTTGTGTAATTTGACTTGGTTAAGTTTAGTTTGCATAAGGCGGAGGAATATCCTGGAAATAGAACTTCAGCAGGGCTTCAGAAAAGTTGGATGTACCGTGAATTCACTCCAGAACATAACACATGGAACCGACGCATCCCGCGTACCCGAATAGTTCGATGACCTCCAAGGGCGCCACACGTAAGACTAATGATAAAGAGGGAGAGAGCGCGAGAGCTAGAGACAACCCAGCAGGCCTCGTCACAGCAGCACGCGCCGCACGAGCAGCGCTGCCACATCGCGCGACTGGCAACACTGCACTTCCGCCGGGGCACGCGACACTCTCCTACTTCCGCGCCAATAAACCATCTCCCCTCCGACCATCCAGCTCTCTACTCCTAAGCTTGCCCTTCACTATTTTAAGTGGATCCACAGCCTCCAAGCAGCGTGCGTACGTAAGAATGAAGGCGGGACACTACATAAATACATTCATGCATTCGTATTCACACTTAGCGTGCGTGCGTGCATACAAAAGAGAGGCTCAACTGTCAACTTCTACGTACGTACGGCTGAACTCTCAACCAATAAATGTCTGATTTAAATATAAATGTATTCTTTTAACTAAAACTATTCAGGTAGACATCAATATACGAGATTCTGTTTTCTTTGGCCAACATTAAAATTGCACCATGTTTTGCACAAAGCCTGCAAAAACAAAACACGACGGAAAACTATGAAACCACCTGGCGTTCTTTGTTAGTACCAGTTATTAAGTATTTCCCCAAATTCGCCAACGTATAGGGTATCCTTGATCGTGTGATGAGACAATCCGGTAAGAGACTTGGCCGTGAAATTATCATTAACAGAAAATGTGTCTTCAGTTAAATCAGTGTACATATAATTACTAATGTTTATACTGAAATTTAAAGGCGTCGCGTAACTAGCAAGGTGGAAGAAAATAATAAACTTAAATTACGTCACGGCAAGTCATCAGTAAGTAGATCACAACATTCACGCTACAAAACTGCCGAACACAACTAGAAGGGGAGAACTTTTTAATGCAAAGAACGTCCCTTACGAGACGTCCAGACCCACGGTCCTGCTAACGATGAATAGTGATAAGGGGACGAGGGTGGAAACGTAAATTTAATCTGCACTCACATTCATAACACTACAGTCTACAATAAAATTAAATTGACAACCAAATCACTCTAGTGTGTTTTGCGGGAAACGATAAAACTACCGTTCTCATAAAGCAAAACTGGATCGCCCAATGCCAGTGGACACCAACAGCGGTGAATCCTAGAGAAAATTATTTCGGTAACTGTGCAGTTGTGTACGGTCTATTAAGACTTGCTATGCATCGAGTATTAATTTATATTAGTCTGGTGCGCAAGGATTGTCATTTAAAAAGCTAGTTTAGGTTAGTTTTCTGGAGGTGTTAAAAGGTCCAGTAAAGAAATCCGCATAGGAAAGAACCATTTCGTGTTACCGTACTCCAACGCAAACGGAATATAATTTTTAATTTTCTTATCA
This sequence comes from Dryococelus australis, assembly GCA_029891345.1. Lineage (NCBI taxonomy): Eukaryota > Metazoa > Arthropoda > Insecta > Phasmatodea > Phasmatidae > Dryococelus > Dryococelus australis. The sequence goes on along the minus strand of CM056998.1, from coordinate 56,678,014 downwards.
GTCGGCACATACAAAACTTTCATGAGTAAAACTATTAGTTTACGGCGTGCAATGCCAGGATATACTGGAGAAAAGGAAAAACCAATAAAGTGCATTAATCACAAATCAGAATGCGAAGGGAAAAACTCTTCAAACTAGAAATGACAAGATAATTTCAACCGATTACTAAACACGGCAAGTTCAACATTAATGAAAATCTAACGTACAGAGTAGGTGTGATGTTTTATAGGCGATGTAAGTTTTTAGAACATTTAATATGAAATTTCCATGGAGACTACGAATATGATTTTCTATACGAAACTGTTGTGTTTCAGCAAAAAATTATTCTGCTAATATTTTTCATTAATCTGTGAAGTAATATAATATTTTTTTTAAATTTGGAGGTTAGTTCATCTTGAATGCCTCGTTGTCAGGGTTAATTTGTCCATATTTAAATCCGATGAGGGGTGTTTTCTGTAAGCACAATGTACAATACTGTTGGTGCATTAATCTTGTCATATTTTTTTTTTATGTAACGAAGTAGGAAGCACAATGAACAAGTCGTAAAAGCTGGGTCCCAGTTTCCGCCACGCTGATCCAGCCTATGTACAGTAAACACAACTTGTACTTGTTATCACTGCAGTGACTTACACTTGTTTGCGCTGTGCTCTTGTAATCCATTATCAGCGACTGGCAGCACACAAGCTCAAATATTTCATTACCTGATAAAACTTTAAGCAGCTTTCGATACTACCGCAAAGATTTAACTGTTACTGCGTGCGCGTGTTCAGCGTTATTTGGTCGATAAATACATTAGTAAAATAAATTTAAATCCTTCGTGGTATTTAACTTTCTTCTGGATATTAATACCCTACGATTCACGATTCAGTTGATCAGCCGTTGCCTTTTTCCGAGCCAGAGAACTACATCGTCTATTATTCAGCTGTAGTCTGAACTAACCCATCTTGAAATGGAGATCCTGCAACCGGAGTTCTCCGAAAGTTTCAGTGACAAAGACGTAAAACACAGGGCTAAAGATATTCTGCAAACCTCCGGACTTGAAACGAGACGTTAATAGCATTTAAAATTTTATTGGGGCTTTGGTAACTACAAAGACAAAAAACCGACTTTATACAGGCCCTACCGTTTCACGTTATACGTTCACAAAAATATCATCTTGCATATACTCGACCAGAGGTCATTTGTCCACAAGTTGCCGCCACAGGTAGAGCTCAATCTCCCGATTTACCTGGCCACACAGAATGAAGCTACCATAGTGCTGAATAGGCCCGTTCTACACTGCACGGATGCGTAAGAAAAATGACTTAACACGTAAACGGAACAAGCGGGCGACTCGGGATGAAATTTTAACTATTCTACAATACGAAGAAACATACAGTCTGCAACTTTTGAAATCAAAAACACTCAGCTGTTGCAAATTACTGACATAGTTTCTATAACGTAAACATGTAATTTGGCATATTTTTAGTGCTTCACAGTGCGTAAATATTACGGCCAAACCACGTAAACGTTATTATTAAAACAAAGATGATAATAGCCACGAGAAATCCACGCACGTGTTGCCGTGTAAACCACAATGGCCACGAAAACTAACATCAATAAACCAGATACTCTACGCAGATTCACGGACACGAGACAGTTTGGAGTTGACCAGCTTTCTTACGTGTATCCGTGCGTTACCTACGTCCCCATATGTCTCATCGCGGATTGAACACAAAGTGTGTTACGTGCTCCGCTTCCGTGATCCGTATCCACATCCGTGTCATTGTTAGTCCCGAATACTTCATGGAGTGTCGGATGAGCGGCGACACACGCGAAACTAACATATACTTGTGTGCCTTGTACCTTGACACTGAATTATTACGCGAAATGTTAGGGTCTCTTATTTATAATGACTGGGAGAACCAACCCTCGTTTTCTTTGGCATTGTATTGTTCGCCTCAGGGCCTTGAATAGCGTGACAGCACTAGACAAAATGTTGCGATGTCTCTCGAGAAGCCGCAAACCACACGTGACGGCACACGATGCGAGCGCCGGGCTCGACTCACCAGCGGAGCAACAACTGTCTTTCCAAGACAAAGTCGCCACACCGCTTCTCGACCCCGAGCGACGTGGGAGTGCTGCTACCAGTGGATGTTTGTTATCTTTGGAACTTTAATGGCAATGGTGAACTGTTCGAATTATTCAGGCTTTTAAAAGGTTTCCGATAAGAAAACAAAGGCAATCATATTTGAGATTTCAATATTCTGTTAGATTTATGTGGTGTAACCTTGAAGAGTATAAATATGTACAGTGATTAATTTTGATTGTGTTTCATTTCTCCAAGTTTGCTTGACATTATGACAGTTCTGCTAACAATTTCTCTGAAACACAAACCTACCTAGAGCTAGCCGATTTACAAATGTTTTTATATTAAACACCACCCGTAATAAAAACGGGGCCCATGTAAGTTATAGGCTGTCCATGGCAAAGTGAACACTTTTGAAGCCCTAGTGACTTTTTTCAGCCATTTTTTACCCTTCAACCAACTTTTTAAATAAATATTGCTATGTAAGTAATAATAACACCGTGTGTATATTCCACAGCACTCGAAGTTAACGTCTGAGAATAAAATAAAATAAATTTATTGACTATTATTCCAAATGAGAGGCTTTCCAAAAGTGCTCCATTACAGTGAACAGCCTATATAGTTGTGTAGCTAACGTTACACACAGTATCAGCAGCGTTTTGGTAATCACCAGCACCTCAGGCTCTAGCAACGAAAGGCGGCCCAACGTAGCCGAGCCAATTAGCACGTTGCCGCCACACGACCGACACAGCAAACGGGCATTCACAAGCTGCTCCAAGAAGCTACGGGCGCAATACTACCTCACACAAAAGTGCTCACATTACAGTGAACAGTCTATATAGTTGTGTAGCTAACGTTACACACAGTATCAGCAGCGTTTTGGTAATCACCAGCACCTCAGGCTCTAGCAACGAAAGGCGGCCCAACGTAGCCGAGCCAATTAGCACGTTGCCGCCACACGACCGACACAGCAAACGAGCATTCACAAGCTGCTCCAAGAAGCTACGGGCGCAATACTACCTCACACAAAAGTGCTCACATTACAGTGAACAGTCTATATAGTTGTGTAGCTAACGTTACACACAGTATCAGCAGCGTTTTGGTAATCACCAGCACCTCAGGCTCTAGCAACGAAAGGCGGCCCAACGTAGCCGAGCCAATTAGCACGTTGCCGCCACACGACCGACACAGCAAACGAGCATTCACAAGCTGCTCCAAGAAGCTACAGGCGCAATACTACCTCACACAAAAGGTACCTTCTTTTGCCAGGAATAACTTACTGAAATTCGAATTACGACAATGCTAAAGGCTGTTAGCGATAAAGTGAGCACTTTTGAAATCAACCTCAGACAAAAAGTCACTGCTCCTACCTGCATATATTTTAACGGGCGCACTGAGTGAGATACACCCAGTAAAATAGGCAACGATGAGGCGAAAGCAGTCCCATGTCTTAACATCGAATTAAAATTGTTACGTAACAATTTACGATAACTTACATTATTTCTTTCGCTTTCTGGTTTTTTTTAATTACACCTCAGTGTCAAAATTAGCACATTATTAAAGTATATAATTTTCCAATAATTTCACAGTATCACTTGGCCGACGCATGAATAAAGTGATGAGGGCCATGCCAATGTTAATTTTACATGACGCGGAAGGACACACAGTGTGCATACAAGTAGATTTGAAGCAGGGCTTTCCAGAGTGCCCATTTTGCCATGAACAGCATATAATGCACTGTAACAGTGAAAGAGCCACATTTATTAGCGATTACACAACAATGAAAAAAAATTGTCCTCGAAATATGGCACAACATACACAGTACTATGTGCAGTATGGGAGAGGCACTAATTGCCATAAAGATTTAACAATACTGTCGCTTATTAAGGGCAACCTTTGCTTATCCCTAACCGCGCGCAGGTGTTCAGTCGTATAGTTGTCATTTAAAACTTTTCATTATTTTTGAGCGCTGTTCGGTTAAAAATAGCATTTATAAGCTGTTCACGGTCACTTCGGACTTTTCTGGAGACTTGCCGAAGTTCTACTTCCAGGCTATTTCTCTGCCTCATGCTAACTAAGCTTAAGTAAGTATATAGAAATTATACCAAGGGACACCGCACCGAATTCGTACGTACTCAGTAATATTATTTTCCATAAGCACTATTTCTTACTAAGCATTACCAAAACACCGTTTTTCTCCCTGTATTTATTCATATTAATTATTAATGAAGTAATATATTTATAAACTGATAAGTATACGTTCAATTTTAGGAAATAACCAAACATGTCATACATAGGATGATTTTTCAAAGGTTTGATACAAAAAAATGTGAATAAACAGTGAATAAATATCTTTCTCACGTCGGAAAGGTAGTTTTTATTGCCGTCTCTACGGTGTATAATTTTAAGTGAAAAATGGACAAAACCAGCACTACCGAATAGGAATGAAATTTTCGGAACATGCCACTGAACATACCTAAGGGACATACAGCAAGCCCTTTTCTTTATTTTTACACGACAAATATTATAACGTTCACCACCAAGAATCTTGTGAGGCGAGTCGAGAAATAAGGACTGCTAGTGCATATAGGCAATGAGACACGCACTCTAAATCTGAATCAGTGAGCATTTCGCAGTTTCAATCATTCGACAGTCACTTCAGTGAATTTTGCTGATGAATCAGTGGAAAAAATGCCATATTTCTTTCACTTATTGATTCAGTGACTTTTCCACTGATTCAGCAATCTTTTATTTTCACTGGTTTGTTTTTTGATTTATGGATCAGTTAAACAGTGTGTAAAAATGACCGTCGAACAACTTTTATAAATGGCCGTTAAACAATGTGTATCAAGTGAAAAAACAAAGAATGAACTAATAAAACCAATACAAAATAGGTACTGTCTAAAATGTGTTTCGTCTTTCAATACACCATTTTACGACGTAATATGAACATTCAGCCTTTCATTCCGTATTTACGTCTTTCATTTCATTTTCATGTAATCGTCACAGCGCTCTGTTTGAAGATTTAAACTGCAAATAAAGTGGCGAAGAGAGGGCACTCATCGTTTTAACGATCCCAACGCTACCAATTAAACCACAAACCAAAACTAAGGGCATCGAATTCAAATCTTCAAGATTTCGACAAGAATTATAACACATAGGTTATGTTTTTCCTCTCATTATTCAACTCTACTTCGTAACTCAGATGGTGCCCTGCCTCCATAGCTCAGGGGTAGGGTGGCCGACATGCAGTCGGAGGGTCGCGGGTTCGCGCCCCCCGGTACCTCCTACGCGGCAGATTTTCAGTTCGCTTGTCGCACTGGGAATTTGTCAGCAAGTAGGTATCACTGGAGCTTCGTGAATGTCACAACGCCAAATGAAGCTAAGTCAGGTAACGGCCTAAAAGTGAAGTGGAGAAGGTGTACGAGTTCAATCCCAGCTACCTCCGAAAAATATTTTACTTTTTTAAATTACGGTAAATTGCGCAATATAAATAGTAAACTGTTATAAATATGTTTATTGCACGTAATTATTTGACTAGATTAAATAAAAACAATATTCCATTCCCCACTGCAGTCGGCCGTCACTTATTCAGTGAAATTTTTTCACTGAAACAATTAGTGGTTTCCCACTGATTCCAAGTGGAGCTATTGTCACTGATTCGAGTGGTTGAATTTCACTGCTAATCAGTGATTTCTTACTGATTCGAATTTAGAGTGTGTGATGTGCGTATTACGTATAATCCATTCACGGTTACATCATACGTTTCTGAAGCCCTGATGAAGTTCTACTTCAGGATACTCCTCCGCTTCGTGCAAACTAAGCTTAACAAAATCTATAAAATTACGCCAAAGGACAACGCACCGAATCCGTTTGCACTCAGTTGTAATAATATTCTGCATGAGAACTATTTCTTACAAGGCACTACCAACACACATGTTTGGTCACTGTTAGTATTCAAATGTATGAGTAAAAATATAATTTAATTAATTAAAATGCTGGTAAAACTACAATTTAACGAAAATTATACACTTTCATGTTAACAGAGATACACAACGTTTGCGATACATGGAAGTCTTACAAAATAATCAAACATGTCATACGTGGAGTGATTTTTGAAAGGTTTGATTCAAAAAGTGTGAAGAAACCGCGGATAGACTATACAGACTATTCGCACTTTTTGAATCAAATTTTTGAAAATTCACCCCATGTGTGACGTGCTTGGTTGTTTTGTAAATATGTTACTTTTCACCAGCGTTTTGTAACCGTCATAACCTCAAAAGTACCTTCTTTTTGGTTGAATTGAACTTTGATTCATATTTTACTTATAATTTGCAATATTTAATTTATAATTAATAAGAGCAAAACGGGTAGAAAATAGGTGGTGTGTAAGTAATGCCTAGTAAGGAATTGTACATATGCAAAGTATTATTAGATTGATAGCGCAATAATGCGGCGCGTTGTCCCTCTGATGTGATTTCTAGACTCGGTTAAGCTTTGTTTGCATGGGGCGGAGGAATACCGTGGAAGCAGAACTCCAGTAGGGTTTCAAAAAAAAGTTGAAAGTAACCGTGAAAGGACTACAACCCTTGGTGCTCCCACCTTCTAGGCTTCGGTTACGCGAGATATCGCCACTACAGGATAATCGCAAGACCGCTCACATAACCACGTACATGGCACTTAAAAAACAGCATGTACCCACGTGTCTTACCCAGGATGCGAACCCGTAACCTAGGGCCGCCTACAAGAAGATTGGGCCGAGAGTGACGCGGTGCAGGGCAGCCAACGGGCAGGCGCTTGGCGAGTCCGGCCCCAGCGCATGGCAAGTAGAGGCGGCGACAGACCTCCTGGTTGGTATTCCAAGATGGGGGGGGGGAGGAGGGGGAGCAGACGACGCGTGCAGTTGCCTAGGTCAGTGCCGGCGGGAAAGAGGGTCGACGACGTACCTACGCGCGCCGAGGTAAAGGCCGGTCCCGTCAGCGCACCCACACCCACGCGGGTTTCCTCCGGGCCCTGGAGGACGCCTTCTGGCTGGAGTTACTGTGCGTGTCCAGGGCCTAGAAGCGTTAAGGGCTACCTAGGTACGCGCATCGCACGCCTCATCCTCTCTATGCGCAAGGCACTGAACTGGCGTCGAGTCATTTCGTCGACTCGCAACTTAGGGTCACCGCTGAGAATCCCATTTTTTTTGTGTAAAGACACAGACGTACAGCATGTACCTAAGGTGCCGTACGTTAAGTAGTCTATTCCGGACGTTTCACTCCTAAAAAAATATTACGAAACATCACTTTTTTTACTCCAAAATACACACATTAGAGGTGGAAATACACAGTAACTACCTTTCGGACGTGAAACATTTCTTAAATGCTATCCGTGCGTATTCATCTCTGAGAAATAATTAACAGTTTTTAAATGACAACTATACGGAAATCGTAGAGATTATCTCTTGCACACGAAAATTTTACGCTGTGAACACAATCGCAACATTGATAAACCAATACTTTGGTATCAAAACACCGTGCTCGACCCTTTACGCATTCGTAAGTTTTTTCATTTAAGAACAAGACCCTTTACAAGTGGCTTGCATGCGCTGACATTCCTAGTATTCCGTTGCAACAGGGTGATACTTTCTCAATTTGAGTGTTGGAAGAGTACAGATGCGCAACAAAAATTTCGAACTTACAAATATCTAAATTTCGAATACTATTCTATGCGGTGTGATATCGAGGGGTCAAAGATAATAGGAAGGTAAATCACTGTTGGCACAATTTGCCATGTAGCAGCAGCAGTGTGTAAAAGTATCTTTCCCTTTTCCCTTTGATAGCTTCAGAAACTGCACAGCGTAAACAAGCGAGGCAGTGTCCAGGTTTCAAACAAAATAGGGTCATATTTACGTTTTAAATAGGATCAAAAGCACTTTTCGTGACTCGCACACAAGAGTTTGTATTATAAACAAGGCCAAGCACCACCGACATAATGGCTTATTCAGTAATATTTTGTTTATTTGTGTACATATCGAGGATCTGGTTGTTAAACAAAAAAAAAAAAATAGGCGCTTGTATGTCGTTCAGCCTAACTTGTCTTGAAAATGGCGCGACAATTCAGGAGAAACAGGCCAGCCTTCTGGAGGAACACAATTTTGTTTTCGAATGTACTGTTTCCAACAAAGCCATTGTGAGATTGTGCGTGCAAGTAATAATATCATAGTTTAAGGTCGTGTTCACCGCACATGAATATAAACCCCAATTAAACAGAAGCAATAGCTCATTTAAAAACCACATTGTAATTTTAAGCTACCACTGAGCAATTACAACACTGTGTTTTAATTCAACAAACAGTTAAGTATGGGTATTTTTAAACTCGTATATTGGTTAATGAATTCTAACACACGATACAATTTAAACTATAATTTGGAAACTATCCTAAGATTTCTCTAGAAGCTAGGTAGTATAAGTATCTAAGCCAAACATATCCCACGACATTCCTGTGCGCAAAAGAAAAATCCGAAATTACGTATAACTCTAAAAGTTATTTACTATGTCAAACGGCGCGCGCGCGGCTTAATGATCTCAGGGATTCAGGACATGATGGCTGACATAACCACCAGCCGTCATGGCATTCCAATCACACACTTTTCTGGGACAGCCGCACAGCATTTCATAGCCGCTTCTGATAGCGACTATACGTTCCTTTCGGAGGTAGAAACACAAGTGTCAACAACTTTCGCATCAATAATGACTTACGTACAACTCCACCAATTATGTAACAATCTACCGTTCATGTTTGTTTAAACGTGATTTACAAATAATGCAGATGCCTTACTTCCCATACATAATTAAGTGCTCAGAAAACCTCTTGGGACATGACACGGTTAGCTTCAATGCCTCGTTTCCTGTTCTCTTCGCTGTCCTTGTTGCTTTTGCCTTGGCACAGTATCCTGCGCCATGCAGTAACGGAACAAGACTGTAATGGGGAAATGACTCGTCAGGAAATTATTAACGCAGCAAATGGATAGCCGTCCCATTTATTCGTTGTGCGCAGAGGATATTGATGAAGTTTTTCCCGATAGTGAAGTGTCCGATTACAAGTAGACTGCAGAGGAATTTAATCCCCTTTACGCAGTTTGCACACATTTATCGAGAATTTCACCCACACGAAGTTGCCTTTACCTGCTATTTCTGTCACCTCCTTAACCACACTTTCACCAAGATTCCTACTCTTCTATACTCACATCTTTAGCTACTTTCCAGGATTCGGATCGTGGGAAAGCCAAACCTCGTTTATAGTTGTTTCTTCACTTTCTGTCTGGGCATGGGACGACGATAATTGACTGTATTAATATACAGGATGAATCATCAACTCTGCGACATATGGCGAGAGGATGTTCCTTGCAAAATTTCAGTTAGAAAACCTCTGACAACGAACGCCAGGATACCACTCGTAAGGGCAGGAAACCCTCGTAAAGATGGGGTTGCAATTATGAATTTAATTTAATTACACTGAAACCATGTGATACTAAGGGATGAATTTCTATAGGCACGCCAAACGATTCAGTCACTGTAACATGCAAGTACCCATGTTGACCTACCGCATACCCTACATAGCAAAATGGGGGTTCCCACCACTTCAAATAGTGAAAAAAGGGTCTTCATACATCGTTACGAAAATTATGATCACGGCACCACACGGAATACACATGTCTAAACATCCCGCCCACCTTGAAGTGAAACACTTCAACTAATTTCAACTAATAACTGGTCCTGGACACAACTTGACTACAGAACGCGTCAGGACTCCCTGTTGAGTGAGGACCTGGGCCACCCGCACAATGCCATCTAACCCAAGCAGTACCTTGGTGATGCGCCCGTCGCCAACGGAGGGGTGGAAGGTTGTTATCCCTGATGAGGACCAATTCGTCGATTTTCAGAGTGTCGTTGTTCGTGACACAGTTGTCCCTGGGTTGAAGCTGTTGCAGGTATTCCGTATGCCAGCACTTCCAGAAAGACTATTGAATTTAGTGACCATCTGTTCAATCTGTTTGCAGGTTCTTTGGTGAAGTCCTGTTCTGGTAACACTTAAGAACCAGGACACAGAAAATGACTGAGTCAGAGCAGTAAGTCATTTGGGTTACTGGAAATGGCACAAAGAGGTCTAGGGCTGAGCGATGCTTCAATCTGAGTCAGCACTGTATAAATTTCGTCAAACGATAATAGCTGAGTGCCCAGCACTTTGCTCAAGAGACTTAGCAGATTTGATGCCTGCTTCCCAGTCGTCCAAGTGTACACAGTCAATATATGATGCAAGTAAGTAGACTGCCCATGGCGTGTAATGAAACGTTTGAATGTAGCAAGAAAGGTTTCAGACGATAAATAGGATGCAAGCTCTAAATGCACTGCCTTTGTGGAAAAGCATACAATAATGCCTGCAGTATGCAAGGTTTTCTTGTTCGCACCATAGTAATAGGGATTGGCTCAGCATAATCAACATCAGAGGTGAGGCAGGGCTTAGCTTGACACACACTACTGGCTAGAAGACTTGCCATTGCAGGATAGTGCACTTACAAAGACAGCCACGAATTACATTTCGTGCATCCAGTAACCAAAATTTACATCGCAGTAATGATTAAATTGCACTGGACCAAGTACGAAGGAAATCGTCATGAAGCTGAGCAATCAGAAGTTATGCAAGGCGACTGCACTTTGCAAGGCGAACCGATTGTTTCTCATCATACACTAGACCTGAATAATGAACTATTCCCCCTACAAACAGGATTCCTTCTGCATCAACAAAGGGGGATAATTTTCTTGTGACAGGTGAGCAGAGTTGCTGGTAAGCCAACCTTTGCATTTCATCTCCACAAGACTGGTTCTGTGTAGCCTCGATAAGGAGCAGTATAATATGCTGCATGGCTAAACCGAGTTTGGCCTCTGATGAAAAATTTTCGTAACTCTTAACACAAATAGCAACAATTCTTAGAACCTTTATTAACTTGGAGAAACGTTCCGAGTAATTCCACAAGGCACTACTTTTCTAAGATTGCTGACAGGACAAGAGTACTGTATTCAACAATAACAGTGAATCTGTTAATGACATGATTGCTCTGAGGCCATTCGCTCTTTGATTGATGCAACCACGATAGTCCAGATCACCAAAGTGGATGGTCTGCTAGCTGTCCGATGTAAGGCCTCGAGATGTGCAATAAGCAGGATTGTCTTCACCTGCCACATGATGTCACCATTCCATTGAGGTGCATTCTTGTATCTGAGTCACTCGGTTTGTGACAAATGTCTTCCAAACATGAGGGGACGTCTTTATCCACAAAAGTGAAACTGACAAATGTATATGCGCTGTCTAAATATAAGACACGTGTAAGGATGTCGAGCAGCAAATGTAAACATCTAAAAAATAAAACAGCAGCACACAACTCCAACCTGGAAAGAGTAACTCGCTTCAATGGAGCTACCACAGTTTTAGCCAGTAGTAATTGAGTGGTTATCATACCAGAGTTAGATGCAGTTCGATGGTACATAACAGCAGTGTAGCCTTTCTCCGAAACGTCAACGAAACCATGCAATTCAAAAGTGGCATCTGAAAGGTTGTGGGCGATGCAACACTGAATAGAGATGGCTGAGAAGTGAGGTAACTGTTCAAAATGTGGTCCATCTGGCAATTATATTACACGGTGCTGGGGAATCCCATTCTACTTGACCAAGCCAGAGTAACTGACTAAGGTGTTTCGCAAATAATGTCAATGGTTCAAGGCATCCCAATAGGTCAAAGATTCTGGCAATATCTGATACCGATAAATCTCGACTGGTTGTTCCTCTGACTCTCTCTACAAGATTCGTTTATAGTCACGATGCTCGGGATGTACCATGGTCTGCCATTACATTTGCTTAATGTCTACAGTGAAACAATGTGTAGAATTCCGAAATTACTCCGCAACAGTATAATGTGTTCTGAATGTTTATATATTTCGCAAAATATGTTTTATTTTAAGTCGTTATTGGATATATTATTTTCTTGTTTAATAAAATATTTGCAGCATTCCTGTGATGACTGTATAAATATTACGTCCATTTTAAGCATTTAATTTATATAAAACGAATTTTCACTGTTAATGTAAGAATGTGTTGCCGCGAGTGCTAAACAAGCGACTGTCGACAACGTCCAGATTGAAACCTACGAAATGACAAATAACGAATGTCCTTTCGGATACGGCCTTCGCTTGTTGACCTACCTAGTCTGAAGTATAATATTGCGAGTCTCTTGTTATGTCTAGTTTTCATGCGTTCGTTAATGTTAACATTACTGATAAACACTTCAGTATCAACGTTTCTCGCACTGTTAAGAGTTCGAGGTTTCGGTGTAGAATATACATTGGTGTACTGCGTTACACTCGTGTAAATGTAAATACACACAGCTGTCAACTTTTCAGACAATATCCACTAAAGCACATCATTATTGTAAACTTGGATCTTACAATGACGACAGTTGTACTAGAGTTGAGCATTATACGTGATCATTAATACAATTTTCCCACATAATGCATAGTGTTTTCTGCTTAATGAAATGACATACGCACATACACTGGGAAACAAATGTGTGTACGTCTCGCGCCCTTACAGCCCATTAGCTACTAATTTGAAACTCGATTTATATGTAGTTAATAATTGTTATTCCTAATATTTCTTTTTATAAAGAGTGGTATGGAGGCATTAACTTTCTAGAAACGCCACTGAACAAAGTTCTTAACAATGTATACTCTAACCATTAATCATCTTGAAGAGCCGGGTTAATCATAACCAGTCTTCTTCGTGATTTGTTGTAAACCCGGCGTGGTATTGAATTTATAGTTAATATGCAGAGCTGTGAGAACACTTCCAATGTTTTTACAAGGCAAGGCATGGATGAGTGAAAACAATACATCAAAATGCGACATTTAATTTTTATTCATGCCAATATTAGTGTTAAAAGGAAATTAACCTCTAGTTGTTACCAGTTTTAATGATACATTATCGATAACTGCGTTTACTGACTCAAATATATATTCATTCCTTTCTTGTAAAAATGTTTATGATTGGTTAATAGGAACACTTTAATTGGCATACGCTTTCCAGCTACAGCTCATAATGGGTTAATTCTAAATATATGCGCCTACGTTCCAGCACATATTCAGTATGTTTTCTCAGTCAAAGAGCTTGTTCAGAATCTTGTCAGCTAACTAGTTGCTGTAAGGGATGCAAATTAGTATGCCTGTCGGAATGTATCACGTATCGAGCCGAGTGGAGTATGCATTTATACGTAAGTGCATTCCTAGGTTCGGACACAGCCTTAATGACACTTGAATCGATACATTGAACGTACTGATTAATTGTACGGGCAGTCACCTTTGTAGTAAATCAGAACCCTCGAATTGTAAAAAATTGCGTTCAATTATAAACCGTCGTGCGTCTAACATATATTTCTCCACTATTGGACAATTATTTTCAGTCCATCTCCTTTCACATAAGAACGGAATAAAAAGTTTACTATGATGTATGACATCATTCATGATTAATATGATGGTTGTAATTGTAAGTGCTAACAGTATGTCTATTCGTATTATATCATGAACACCTAAACTAGGGCCTATAGTATTATAATAGGTTAAAATAGAAATAATGACCATTATATATTTATGATAATTTATTTTCGCAGAGGTAAATATAACCAAATAGTAGTTGATATCGCTGCAAATTTCCGCAACACACAATTCCAAGACATAAACGAAACACATGCCATGGTCGCCACTAGTAAATCATGAGTTGGGTATTCACAGCTGCAACGAATGCTGGTAACTCGCGTGTGACAGGCTCGCCTTTGGCAGAACTTGAACGAACACATGGGTGAGACGAGACCAGGGCGCGGTTCACGGGTGCCGAATTGGCAACACCGCGCGGATGACGTCGAGAACACTAGCGTTCCTCTGGATCATTAGCGGAACACATAAAACTGGTCAGACGTTTGTCCTATGCCATGGCCAATCCAGTGTGTATCTTTACTCAGTGATAGTATGCATTCATACTTCCTAAGACACTTTCTTTTACATGGCTCATGTGTCCGGCAGCCAGGTAGTCTTGCACGAAGGCAACGTAATCTGCCTTCACTTTGGGTTGTTTTCTCAGCTGGTGTTCCTAAGAGTGAAAATGGCGCAGAGCAGAATAGTCTGAATCTCCCAATATTGGTTCGGGAAATTCAAATTGCAGGGCTACACTGTATCTACCTGTGTCAGCTTGAGTGCAAACTTCGATGAACATATTTTCACGTAACACATTTTCTGGGGCAGGTGATAATGTAACCGCAGAGAGTTCAATTTCCCAAAGAAACTTCCAACACTTTATCCAAGGTGGACTACTGTACATTTGAGATGGACGAGAATCTTGGCTGCAAATCTGTGTTAATCTAGACACATCCCAATAGCACACAACCCAGCAACATATCAATAGCTGTTGGTGTTCCTGGAAGACCAGTAACTTTTTTCCCTGTCAGAAGCAGAGGAAATATTTCTGCGCCTAGCATAATGTCTATTTCTCCTGGTGTTGCAAAGGTGGGATCAGCCAGTTGCAACAATCTTAATGTGTTCCCGAGCATCTGGCTTAAGAAAAATGTTGAAGGAACATGTGAGGTAATTAGCGGAAAAACTAGAACTTCAATGGGCAGACTTGGCTCCTTCCTTAGCTTGGTGTTTGATACACGAGGCAACACCTTCACTGGTAAGTGGGGTGTGGGCAAGTCCATGAAGTGGAACTGATAGTTTTTGATGCTTCATACCTAATCGAGACAGGCATGATTCAGTAATGAAATTAGCTTGGTTGCAAGAGTCGAGCAGAACTCTTACAGGGTGGCAGTTTGCACAAACACACTGAAGCAACAGCTGTGAATAACATCACAGCAGATAGCTGCGAATCTTTGGAAAAGGAAGACCGAGCACTAAGGGTACTATCCTCATTTGAAGGTGTATCAACAGGCACATCATGCTAAGCGGACTGTGCCAACGTGGCAGTACGTTTATCTGATGGGAAATGTGCTAGCATCGTGATATGACAAGCATTACAAAAGCAACAAGAATTGGTCGATAGGTATCTGTTCACTTGGTGAGCAGCTTGAAAGCAGTTTATAGATAAGTGTTT
Source organism: Dryococelus australis (assembly GCA_029891345.1). NCBI lineage: Eukaryota > Metazoa > Arthropoda > Insecta > Phasmatodea > Phasmatidae > Dryococelus > Dryococelus australis. The sequence continues at coordinate 56,662,774 of CM056998.1, read as the reverse complement.
GATGACCTTTGCCATTGAAAAACGTTCCTGAGAGTCCTTTTGCACAAATTCAGAGCACATGTGTATGGTATGATCACCCTTACAAATGCAACACTTCTCCGGAAGGGACTTAAAGAAATTACCTGATGAAGTACAATGCTGCTCAGGCACTTTCCAAATGTTAATTAATTTGGCTGGCTATACTTCTGAGATGTACCCACAATGACTTCGCTCGGCGTACAGGGTTATTCAAGAAAATCCGCACAAGTCACTCAACAAAGGGATGTCAAGTTCACGAGCCACTAGTTCCCATTATTTGTTAATGCCTGGTCCATGCATTTCTTTAACAAATGTAGCAGCAATATATGTCATTGATCTATTGGCAGGATCAATGCCATCAAAGCAGCTACATTTTTATGATAGCGGATAAGCCACACACGGATTGGGCTGAATCTGTAGTAGCCACAGAGCTTACAAAAATATGTGTATGATTTGCCATGATGACCCATTTGTTGTACCATTTAATCAACAGATTACAAGGAATGTCAAAATCATCAGAGGTCATTGGAAGCAACTGAATAAGAAATAATGATTCTCCAGAAAGAGAAGATTTTAAGTAAGTGAAATGCTCCACATTATTGAGGTCCTTGTTATCTACAATCAAGGTGGTGAACAAACTGGAATAATTTAACCAGTCTTTCAGTTCTCCAGAAAATGTGGTGAGCTTGATGACTGGAAGGGCGACTCGAACATAAGACTGGGTGGTTGTTCGCTTGTCTGATGAAACTGAGAACTACTTTAGCGACTCGGTGACACACACAACCTTATAATAAGCATCATCGAACTTACCAAGCAGCTTGCTCTATCCTCATAACTCGTTTTGATGGACGGCAGAGCCCTGCAGATGGCTTAAAACAATTGTTTTGTGAGGGGACGTTGAGGGCTTGATCTGCCAACAGTGAGGCTCTGTGCAGACGATTTTCGACTCATTACAGTCATAGTAGTGCTGTAGTTATCGCTGCCATTGTTGGTGCGGGTTTCAAAACTTCACAAAACTTTAATGGTAAATATCGCCGGAGTTTCCAACGACAAATAAATGTGACCTCACAACATGTGGTGCAAAGTTTACATACGTATGCAAGTGATTCACTGTGACCTTCAACAACACTTCCAAAATCCCGCGAAAATCGCTAGGGTGACGGTCGTAGGCAGAAATAAATGCTGTTCATTAAAACACAAAGCAACTATGCGCCACACATGAATGATAAACGAAAGTAACGGGCAGCAACACACAAAATTACGAAATGTTTATGATCCTGCCTGGAAGAGCGCAATATCTGGGCACGGGACGAGAATGGATTGTATAAAATGTATAGTTCATTAAGACGATGTTTAAACGATTGCGCACAACGAAACAACATGCGCCGACGCCATATTGCGGACAACTAGGCTACCTCTTTGTTGTTCATTTGTCTGTTTAGTCAATATGACCGACAAGATGGCGTCCACAAAGAGTGGACGGGAAGAACAAATTTAAAAGTTTGTCTACAATGCACTTTCTCTTACGCAAATTTCCTGTTTTAGCGATACTTCAATATGAGTGGCTCGTTTTTGTGTACAGCACTTTATTTTTACAAATAGGGTCCGCTATTTGTGGTAAGAGACTGTGGCGGTAAACTGTCGCACGAGAATCGTTCTGAAAACCATAGTCAAGTAAAAGCTATATTATCGTTAAATACAATTTGCATCCTAAAGCTTGTGAGCCAATCTGGTTGCTGAATATACATGAGTAAAACATGGGCTCTGGAAAAGCTGGTATATTATATTCAAGAACGAAAGTTTACTGCGTCAAACGGTTTACGGCCTAACGAAGAGAAAAAAAAAGGGGGGGACTAGCCTAGGGGGGGGGGGGGATCGATAGTGTTCGTGGGGGAATAGATACCTTTATGTTTACTTTCCCCCTCCCCAATTTTTAGAGGGTTTTTTCTCCCCAAGCCCTGGAAGGCACATTTATCAACCGATTTTCGTGAAATTTTGTATAATAGCGTGTATCTTTGCCCCGCTTCCCAGGGAGTGGTTTTTTGCCTCCCTTTTTTTAGAGGCCAATGCCACTAATCCTATTAAAGGGGTATTTTTCGACCGATTAACTTCAATTTTGGTTGAGTGGCGTAGTTCTTCGCCCCCCATAATGCGATATGGTTTTCAACCTCCCCCTTCCCCCACACCTGTTGGGACTAAAGCCACACCCAGGCTCTGGAAGGCACATTTTTCGACCGATTTTCTTGAAATTTGGTTTAGTGGTGTATTTCCTTGACCCTCATACCGTGATATGATTTTCAACCTACCCCTCCCCCCATTTTGGGGCTAAAGCCCCCAAGGCTCTGAACGGCACATTATTCAACCGACTTTCTTTCAATTTAGTTTGGTGGTGTATTTCTTTGCCCAGTCTTCAAGTTTTACTTTTTTTCACTTGTACTCTTACTTTCGCCATATTTGCCACTGCATGTCGGGATGTGCGGGCGAGCACGTACCGAAGTTCCCAGACAACATTGCAACGTAAATACTACATTGTACCGTAAATACTAATTCGTATGGTTGTCTGATTCACCTATGGTGGCTCAGCCCGCGGGCCCTGTTCCTGGTATTTGCATGAAACAAGAACCAGAGAGAGAGAGAGAGAGAGAGAGAGAGAGAGAGAGAGAGAGAGAGAGAGAGAGAGAGAGAGAGAGAGAGAGAGAGAGAGAGAGGAGAGAGAGAGAGAGAGAGAGAGAGAGAGAGAGAGAGAGAGAGAGAGAGACAGACAGAGAGAGAGATAGAGAGAGAGAGATATAGAGAGATAGAGAGAGAGAGAGAGAGAGAGAGAGAGAGAGAGAGAGAGAGAGAGAGAGCGCGACTACTCGTCTAGTGTGTGGGTTCAAGCTTTCTAGTTTTGTCCTACGTTTAAGTTGGGTCTATCCATGCTCTGTGCTATTTCATTATATTTCATCACTTGTATGTAAGAGTACATAATTTTGATTGAGATATTCAATAAACTGCAGGAACATTTTTCCCGCCACCCTGGTAATGTATGACCAATTCCACGATTACTAAAGACATGGAATATTCTACTTGATTCTCGTAAGCAACACTGAATGTATATATTTGCCGAGGCGAAACAAATATTAAAACTAATATCTTCTAATTCGTTTTTTTAAATATTTGCCAGACGTTATGTAACAAAACAGTACTTAACGTGTTATGGATTTTTTTATTGGGCACACTACTAAATATTCTTACTGCTATGCATTTTATAGCGTGCACTGAAAGTTTTAGTAAAAGTATTAAATATTGCAGTCTTTAAATTTTTCGTTTCCGAGCCGCAACCAGGCTTCTGTAAGCTACCAACATCTACATGTTAAATGATTTATTCAAATTTTAACTGGAGGTATAAAAATGCTAGTTTTTTTTTTTGTTAACGAAAAATATTCTCTGTTGCAGAAATCGAATGCTCTAATTGAGGAATTCAATTTATAGTACAAAACTTTTCAAAACTGAAAATTTGGTTTGTAGTGTGTCTCTTGATCTTATATAGGATATTGTGTATCCAGGTTCCAAGCTACGAATATTTCGCCTCTCCGACGACGAGAAAATCCAACATTCAAAAACTTGACATCTTGATTCGAATAATTAGTTTTTCTATTGTACGTTAAGTTTGAAAAGTGTAATCCACAAGTTCTCGAGTAGTCACACAACTGTCCCATGGTAAAGGACGCCAGGATGGCGCAAATGGGACCCAAACTGTTCTTGTTCATGGAAATGCAGTGAAGTATTGTATACAATCTCCACTGTATAATGCATATAATTATAATGTTTTTCTGATACTTACATAAATCATCGCTTTTGGGTTACAGACAGTCTTTCATCTTTTAAACAACACAAAAAATTTAATTCGTAAGATACGCATGAATGTGGTCCAGAGGGGCGCCTAGAGTTTTTGCCCCTCCCTACATAGGGGGTGCAAAGATGTGCTCCCTCCCTTCTCCTAAGTTGGAGATAATGTTTCGCCATTGAACTGCGCCACTTTGGTTTAGTAACCGATACCGGAATCGGATATAATTAACTATATATCAATCCCAAATCCTCTCTGCAGTTTGATCCGAAAGGACTTACTGAAAACTGTTTCTATGAAGCTGTGTTACTACAGCTAAGCGCAACGGCAGGCGGTATGAAAAGGCGGATGTTTTCGGCACGCAGAGTAGGCGCCCGCACCGATGGCACAGGGGGCTATCCCGTATTCCAGGTGGCTTTTTCGCGGCGATCAATATGCAGCAGGCGACACACCACGCTGCTCGCCTGGCTGTGGCGAAACACGAAGCGTGCCTAGTGCTCCACGCCGCTCTTCCCTACACGCATTGGTAACACCGTCGGCTACGCACTACTACACTGGATCAGCAACGCGATTCTCTAAACACATTTACATAGGCTGTTCACGGTAAAGTGAGCACTTATGAGGCCCTAGTTACTTTTTTTTCCGTTCAGCCATTTTTTTATCCTTTAAACATTGCTATGTAAGTAATAAATAAAGTGCGTACATTCCACCGCACTCCAAAGTTAACTTCTGAGGTTAAAATAAAATATACTTATTGATTATTATTTCAAATGAGGGGGCTTTCAAAAGTGCTCACTTTACCGTGAATGGCCTATAATTATCCGTTTCGCCAACACACTAATGAGCTCAAGGGCTCCCGCCTTGCTGGGGTAAATCTAGTCTTCACGCTGCCCTTCCACGTGCGTTATGAGTGTGTGTGTGTTTCAGGCGCCACATTATGATGCATTACGAAAGCACGCAAACTTCAAGAGCAGAATAAAAATTGTGTTTTTCGGAGTGAATGTTCTTAAAATTATACAGGTGTGTTTTACGTTACTGTCAGAGCAAACACGTTATCCACAATAATCCGTTATGGGGGGGGGGGGGGGGATAATCTCCGCGCACGCACGCGGCCACACGCACAAAGTATGCCCTTCCACTTTTATTAACAAGTACCCATTTGTTCATTTTTAAAAAGTAATACAGTGGTGCCCCGTAACAAGTGGCCTTCAGTCGACTATATATTGCCACACACACTGTGTAAGATAGACCAGATGCCCTGCTAAAGTTCTACTTTCGGACTGTTCATTAAGTATATGTATCCTTCCGATACCATGTAAACAAAATAAGTTTTCACATATAACAAATTATTTTCCAAAATTTTTCTTGAGAACTTAACTGTGTTGGTAAGAAGTATAAGTCTACAAACATGCCAATAAAAAATAATTTGAATGATATTTTACATCAATCAGAATTATTTCTTGTTCATAGTTCATAATATGAAATGAATATTATAGGCTGTCCACGATAAAGTGAGCACTTTTTAAGGCCCTTCCAAAAGGCATTATCCCCATATAAATGCATTTTATTGCAGCATCAAACGTTAACTTTTGAGAGTGATGAAATGTACACACTGTGTTTATTATTCATGTTGCAATGTTTACATTAAAAAGTGGCGTAAAGGTAGAAAATAATTGAAAGGAAAATTTTTGCAGAGTCTTAAAAAAAGCTCACTTTACCGTGACAGCCTATTTAATTAATAGTTCAGATATATGCGAGCATCTGATGTAAGTTATGATTGTTTTGGGACACAACCAGGATTATCATACTAGGGGACCCAGCCCGTAACTTTTTTTTTTGCATTGTCACGGGGCTAGAACAGTTGCCATGTAATAAAATGTGGTTATCATACAACGACTGAAAAAAATATTGCATAGATATATGTAGGCAATAATAAAATGAAATTAAATTAAATCAATGTTGAAGAGACTGCGGTCCCATTTAATATTTCTCTATTCACTTGGCCACTGCAGCCCCAACTTAACATAGGTCTATCCACTTAGACATTAAGTCCCCGCTTGGAATCGCTCTATCCAATGAGCCACTAAGGCCCCACTTGGATCTCTGTAGCCACTGGGCCACTGCGGTCCCACTTGGAATCGCTCTATCCACTGCGCCACTGTGGCCACACTTGGAAACGCTCTATCCACTGACCACTGTGGCCCCATTTGGAATCGGTCTATCCACTGAGCCACTGTGGCCCCACTTGGAAATTAACTCAACATTTAAAGTAAACAAAAATGATATCCCATTACCTTCATATCCCTATGCAATAATCTCTATGCATTAATACAAAACTTTCATATAGGAAAAAAGTGATTAAAAATTGGTTTTTTAGGGTAAGAGGTAATCTGAGCTTGCTGAAATTCGAACATGACCTGTATTTTACCCTGAGGAATCGCTCCGCAAAATTTGAAGAAATTTCGTTGAGTTTCGAGGGACTTAGAAATATTAAAGACGGACAGACAGGCAGGCAGAGATCGTCTCCTTATATAGTAGGATATGGGGTATCTTTTCAAATATACCGTGAACAGACCATGGCAGTAATTTAAATAGTGACAATAAGTAAGCTGACAGTAACGGAAAAATACTGAACAGGAAAAAATACATAAAATCACAATGAAGCGTTTGTTTTGTGTTCAATATTTATTGTACGCCTATTTTCTCCCTGTTTTTAGTCATTAATTATAGTTATCCAAAAAAACAAAATACTTTTATACTAACACAAGTATAAAACGATTGCGGTACAAGACATTTGGGAAACAACCAAATCGCATATACCTAGAATAATTTTTCATAAAGTGTGAATTAATCACGAATAGAATATAGGTTTACTTTTATACTAACACAAGTATAAAACGCTTGTGGTATAAGACATTCGGGAAACAACCAAATCGCATATACCTAAAAAAAATTTTCAAAAAGTGTGAAGAAATCACGAATAGAATATAGGTTACAAATGCGTAAATTGATGCATCACTCTTGAGTCCAGTGGCGCTTATTGTATTTTATTTAAACTAAATTAGTTGTGATTATACGCAGGTTAATTTCATTTGTAGCGCCACTTTCTACAATGAATAATTATTTATTTTGTGTGTTATAGTTCATACATTTTTATTCTGTAAGCTGGCCTCGATTTAAGAGTTGCCAGGGAGTTGTTTATTTGGATATTACAGCAGTTTCTTTTCATTAAATTGAAATTAATTTTTATTCCAATGCTATAGCTATCCAGTCGGATTAAATATGTAATATGATTCAACCTTTACAAATACCGGTTTCAACCAACATTTCTGCCACCCAGTTGGTAAGTCTATTTATTATACTAATCAAAACAGGAATTATTTCGTGGTATGAATCTGTTTTTCGCCCAAGTAGTCCTGAAAATTAATGCTCACGAATAATTCTAGCCGAGGTCTAATCATTAATATATACGAAGTTGATTATTTAAAACGTACAGACGGACCTACAGAATTCTGGTTCCATACAGTGCACTGTGCAGGTAATTGTATTACATGTAACAAAATGCATGAAAATAGTTTTATTTAGTCACGAATTGCTTTTGTATTATCAGAGCATGACAGGGTCCATAAAATCATTAGCTGAAGGCATTTTTCATTGTCATCAGACATCAAAAACGAGACATGGCCGTTAACTTTAGCGCTCCTCTAAGTGATGGGAGTAGTAGGGGCAGGCCGGTCCTACCCCTCTTTCGCCATTATCGACATCGGGTATATGTATATAACCTGTTAGAGGTTTCACTCAATATAAGAAATTTTGCTACAAATTTTGCTGTGTTGGCCTTTTTGACATCGGGTATATGTAAATAACTTGGGGGGTTTCGCTCAGTATAGGGGATTTTGCTAAGAATCCCGCCCTGCCCCTTCCCAGGTTAATTACATGCACCCAATATCGATAAGGGTCAGGGAGGATTTTTCACTTAATTTAGCTCCTCAATGACTCCACACTTAGCACCTCAATTGAGCTAATCCTGTGCTGTGATTGGTCCACACATAGCTTCACAACATGCTCCTCCTCACCCACCTGAGCTGTGTTCTGATTACTTCTGGAATTAATTGGTTTCCTGCTGCGAGATTCTCGGCTCTTCTTCTCCTACTATTATTTATTCTGAATACCTGATACACTATCACCCCTCTGCCCTACCTACACCCCATCTACTCATCATCCTCCTCTCCTCAGATATGGTTAACATCCTCCCCACACCTCCCCCATACACTAATTCCCAGCGAGATAGACTGTCTTCAGCTCCAAACTTGACAGATAGGCAGAACTGTTGCAACCATCGGCCGCCATATTAGTTGTAGAGTTGACCATTAGGAGCGCTAATGTCTCTTGATGCCGTTCATCGGCCAGTAGGTAGCGCACAAGTTCTCAAATTGCCTGCTAGAGAGCAGGCGAATTGTTCATGCTCCAAGATCCAATCTTGGTAATGCCATTTTGTTATTATGAACTCTGAGATCAGCTTGAAGCTTAAGAAAATTATCTCCATCATATATGTAATGCATTAGTACATTCGATTAGTTCAATCATAATTATATAAAAAAGTTAGGAATTTAAGTATTATTTTGTATGTAAGACTTTTAAAGGAGATTTAGTTTAGAGACTCACAACAGCCAAATATTCAAAACGCAATTTTTTTGATAAAAAAAGTTGTCAATTAAAAATTTGTTTATTATTATTTTACGAAACAATTCTAAGCGAGTGACATATCAAAACATTCGTATTTATTAGTCACTTAAGAATATATTGTCAGAAAAATATGATTATGTAACATAACCATACCATCTTGAATTTTAGTAAGCATAGAAGCATATTGTTTTATTTTTAAATTAATTATGTAGCCACTCCGAACATCAAATACAACACAACGTTTACCTTTCAAAAGGTCATTTAAGTCCTAAACCCTTTCCGACAAGGACAATTTTGAGTTAAGCCCTTTTCCGATCCATTGATGCTATGGTCATCAAATTCATAACATAGACATACCGACATACAACATAATGGTAAGGTCATTTAGGCCTTAAACTCTTTCTGACAAAAGTTTAATTTGAGTTAAGCCCTTTTATAAGCATATACTCAAAATTTCCGAACCATTGAAGATATGGTGATCAAATTCATAACATAGGCATTGTATCTTATATCCATAATGGCGGTAAGGTCATTTAGGCACTTCTGACGAAGTCAATTATGCATTTAAGCCGTTCTGTAAAATATAGTCATAATTTTCGAACCATTGAAGATATAGTGATTAAATTTACAACATAGGCATCGTATCCGATATCCATCAAGATGCGAAGGTCACTTAAGCCCTAAGACATTTCTGACAAGGTCAATTATGTGTTTAAGCCCCTTTTTATAAACATACTTAGTCAAACTCACCAAGTACATACTCATCAAGGACATATTTACCAACATAACATTATTTCATTTCAGATTTTAACAAAATTTTATCTATGATTTGGGTAGGTGCTAGGGGTATTTAACCCCTTTGATCAACGTCAGTCATGGGTAGTGATTATGATATTAATTTGGCAACTAAACAGTTCAGAAATTATTGCTTACTATGCCTAAAAGTTTATGGGAGTTGGATTTAGACATACTGTACTTGGTGTAATAAGCAGGGGTGTGTTTAGCATTGCCTTATTTCGTATGGGTCATAGGATATGCTTGAACCAGGTGGAGTGACAGCATGAATTAGCATGAGAGAGCAATTAACAAGATAATTCCGGTAACAAGATTGCTGGTATTGACATGGAACTACAAGGCATGAACTGAACATTCTTGAAACAAGATAGCCGATGTTGACACGGAATGACTGACCATGAGGCAATACCTGGAAAATTCTAGAAATGAGAAGGTCGCATCGAATGATAAGATCGTAAAGTATTAAGGTAGAATGACAGAGCACCACATGGGTCTGAGATTCCACCACCCGCCACCACTGTCTCGATGCTATTTTTGGACTTAGTGATAAAAATTTGGCAAAGAAAATTGTTGCAGGAAATGTAGGTTTGGAGGGAAATTCAAGAAATTTCTAATGAAAGATAGGAAATTTGAGCATTTCCCCAGAGAAAAAAGGAAATTTTGAGGTCAGGGCTATCCGATATGGCGGTCGTGATGTAATCCAAGATGGCGGATGGCTCCGAAACCCCATACCCCTGTCGCCAACGGCAGAATGACAGAGCATGAACTGATAGCTATGATGCAATCCAATATGGCGGATGGCTCTGGGGCTCCGACACCCCTGTCCACCAAGGCAGACTGACAAGAGCATGAACTGGAACATTCTTGAATCAAGGCCATGCTATTTTTAGACAGAGTGGCATGAAGATTTGGGTAAGGAACCTTTCAGCATTACATTTTTCAGATTTGGAGAGAAATTCGGGGATTTTTTTTATAGGTTTTTTGAGTGTTTTCCAGAGAAATAGGGACACTTGAGGTCAATGTCAAGGTCACCTCTGATTCTCTGCTATATGCCATATGGCTCCGATTTTACGACACCCCGCACCCCTGCTCACATCAATGACGTCAGCAGGTGACAAGTGTGTTCAGGGTGGTTTAAATTCTTCACAACGGTCTGTAACTCCGGTTTATTGCCACCCATGTGCACAAGACCTGTGATACACATTTCACAACTACTTTAATCCTGCGAAACTTCAGTAGCTGCCGCTAAAAATTTTCGGCGACAGATCTTTCCATTTCATTTATCATGCAGTAATTTGTAAATTTGTGGACAGTACTTTACTCACGTGGCTTTGGGGGGTAATATGCTCCCTGGGCGGGAAGAGAAACTATTCTGCGATATTTTTTTAACATACTCTAAATCAGGGGTTCCTAAACTTTAGTTTATCACCCCCCCCCCTCCCCCATGTGACAACTTGCATTACCGCTCCCACTCTGTCACGAGGCGACCTCGCAACACATGTCCTCTTACCACCTCCACCCGGGGCTACACTTGGTTTTATCGTTTTGTAGTAACTATAGGTACCCACACTCAGGCCTATAAAAAATGTTTGAATTATATTTACTAACCGTACAAATGAACAGTTCGGCGCCCGCGCCCCTTACTTTGAAAATCAATACACTAAATGGTGCATTTTAAACCACTTTCTGAAAACGTAATTATCGCCCATTGAGGGATATACGTCCTTAAGAGACTAATTACTTTCCTACGGTAGCCACCAATGAGTGTCATTCAATATGCCCACTGACTCTGGCTTCTGGGGGTGACTAATCACCCACCATAGTTACGCATCTGCCATGGCGGCAGAAGACTGATCCGAGACAGGAAAGACGAGCTGCGACACGGCATCAAGTCTGCTCTGGAGTCGCTCCAACCCGCGTGTCCTTCAACAGCAGTCGTCATTGTTCTGGTTTACTGCGCGGAAAGAATCGCTGTTCCTGGACGATAAAAAACCGTGCTGCTCACAGAAACGGCGGGACAAAATATCGATACCTCGCCGCGGACAGCTCTCGTCCGCGGCAGGAGCTTCGTCCAATCAAGAGATTTTACTAAATACGTAGGATTTACACTTGCCACCAATTTACCTTAAGTTCATGTATGGATGAAAGTTGATGTCGCCTTTTCCTTTAAGGCGGAGAAATCCCATTCATCTTGAATCTTTTACAAACTTCGTAATCAAACTTTACCACCGGACGCACGTGGGAATCGTGCCGGACGATGCAGCTGGTCGGCGGATTTTCTCGGGGATTTCCCGTTTCCCCCGCACCTTCATTCCGGCATTGCTCCATAATAATTTCGTTTCCCCTTCATCGTCTCTCAAGACCACGATGTTCAGAGCCGCCCAAATCTCTCAACTCCCATGTGAGAGAGAATTATTGAATACGGAGCGAACCTTTGATTACGGAAGGTGAAACGACCACATGAGAAAAAGATGTTAAGATTTTCCCCTGTGTCTTTAAAAAGTTTGGTTATTAAATATTGAATACGGGAAATATGTTACGAAGGAATATATATACATCCAAAATGACGGGGATACCTCCCCTTTAACAGTTGAGATCCGTACTTCTTCCGATATAACATAATCGCGTCTCTCCGAAACTATAATTTGGTACACTTATAAATGCTTAAATAACAAACCACAAAATGCAAGCAAAGAGACTGAAGAAAACTAATAGTCACGTTCGAATCCACGCCAAGTTTCAGTAAGAAAAATTTAAGAAAGAAAAGTTAAGACAGAAATATAAATAGCATTTCAGACTACTAAAAATTTCTATTCGGCAATCTCACGTTCATTATTTCTGAAACTGTTCACTCACGCGGAGGACTTCCATCCCCAAATACTTCAAAATCAAGATCCTCGGCTGACTAAAGGATCACGAGTCAAGAGTCCAGACTACGTACCTTCGAAAATAACAAAATTGGCGCTTCTAACAGGGATTGCCTCCCTTTCCACGTTACAGGTCGTGATTTTATAATTATGCAGCTATGGCATTTTCCTCAGATGGCTCTTGTAAAATGGGTAGTTCACCTAACGCGAAAGTATGCCTTCTAAACACGTATCCTTCACATCAGAAAGAATGACACAAAAGTAGTCTCGCAAACTAGGCTGTCGACGAAGCATTATCCACGCATATGAAAAACGATTTCCACATAATGGATTTCATGAAATATAGTATTTCGTTAACGTAATATGCGGGAAATACATTATTCATAACGAAATGATTCCGGATATTTGGACTAGGTGGTAGCAATTTAAAATGTCATGGCCACAACTGGAAGAATTTTACAGCTTGAAAACCCTACACTTATGCAGTGTGAAAACTAAAAAAAAAAAAAAACTGTAGCGTAGTAAATCAATAGTCAAAAATAGGTTCACTTTTAATAGAAAAAAATACTCACTGGAATATGGGATCGGGCCAACCATTGCACTGCATCAACAACTATGGACACTCCACAAGTGGCTCACGGCGATCCCCCAAAAACACATTGGAGCCCTGAATTCCAGAACGTATACGTATCATACCCAGGACGTGCCACCGAAGTTAACCATTATAACATCCCCCCCGCCCCCAGGAAAAATCCTACGAACTGTTTTGTAAATCAATACGCGTCTGCTATTTCGCAATGCTTTCCAATCATATCGAGCATGTTAGAAACGGATGGTCACTTGTTCTCAGTCCATCACCCCTCTAAGTCGACGCGCTATCATCCACCCCGCGTGGGCTCTGAACTTACAAAACTTTGCAATGGACAGAAGGCAGGACCCCCACAGCTTACTGGCATGCAAGAGAGATTTCCGGGGAGATATGAGAATGGGCGCGAAGAAAATCCCAACAGCAATAACACTAGCGTTCGACGGCGCCCGGCCGCCGTGTCGCGGCGTCACTAGACCAATCCCCACGCCGCGCCGGCGCGATACGCGACCGACGAGCACAGTGAGGTGGGTGGGGGGACCCCCGCGACGTCACGGCGCGGCCAGAAGAAGGGCCCAGCCCAGACTTCCGCATGGCACAACACACACACATGCACACTCTCTCTCGCAGTAGGGGAGGGGAGGGGCGAGAACGACCCTGACCTTGCTCCACTGGCAGTCACTCGGGGGCGGGTCACCCCCCCCCCTCAGAAGAAACACGTGGTACTGCGTCGCCACGTGGTCAACACACCACGCGCGCTGGCGGCACGGCGGGCGCTCGTTCCGTCAATGTAATTACACAACCCCCTCCCCTCCGCAAGCCCTAAATGTACCATAATACGTTTAAGCCACCTGCAGGTATCCTTAGTTGTCAACCACAAAAGCCGCCCGCAGTTAATTAAGCACTTTTGTAATAAACAACCTGAAAAGATTAACCGTCCCTACCTGCATGTATTTTAACATACACACATATGCTGGCGTGCGCTCAGTAAATTGTATAATTTTAATTTAAGGGAAAAAACTTGAATTAACTATGTCGAACTTATGGGGATAAAGTAGATAGAGGGCTGCTCCAAGTCTCAACATGCACATGGATGCACGCACACAATAAAGAAAATATCACCTAACTGCACTAAACACACATATTTATGGCAGGAAACAGGGGATACAAAGCTTGTAAAAACTTCTACATATAAAATTATCCATCAACGAATGCACTGTCAACAATTTATTGCACATAGCTTAAAAAGTCACTCTTTGGAAATATCTTGAAAATAAGAATTTCACTCATTAAATTTTATTCTAAACCAATCATCTAAGTATATAAGAATTGATTTTATTTCAAACAGCCACCTTTTACTAGCAATTCTAAATTTTTTTTACATTTTACATCACAACAAACCAATTATAATGGAGCATATACACATATTTCCATGACCACATTGCATATACAGCATAAATTTGATAATAGCAACTGAATCGGTCAAACTGCACTCATTTACAAAGATACTTAACAAGATGCAGCAATACTAGAAAAAACTACACTTTCAACTAACCAAATTTAAAACTAGTGAACCATGCCAGCTATGAAGAGCAATAACTTCCTAGTCCCTATACACACTCTTAAACTGAAACCTACATTTTGCATTTTTAGTATTAAATGAGTAAACATTATTCATCCTATTTTAACTTGCAATACTGATCAGCCTCATTTATATGGTAGTTTAATTGGTAAATACTGCTAAAAAGAATAAATCAAATTTTCACCTTATTTATTGAAAATCAATACACGTTTGTAGTTTGTTACATTTAAAAGAAGAAACACTTACACCTTACTCATCCACAAGCTTGCTATTCTGACACCACAGAATCAACACCTACTCACTGTAACAGCCTGTTGCTTTCAGTGTCCTTAAATGATATGCTAACATGCATAACAATTTAGGCATATTTATGAAAAATTAAGTCTGCCAGGTACAACATTTAAAGTATGTCTTGCTAAACACATCAAACAGAATGTGCCAATCCATTTTCGTCACATACAGAGTTTTGGCATACCTCCTAGTAACCAAAGGAAGAACTGTGAATCTAATAATAATTTACACATGTTTTGCTTTTATTAATTGGCTATAATTCGGAAGCACTTTGTAATATTCATGGCAAGGAATGGTTATTGCCCCAAATCTGTCATATATTAACCCAGATAAAGTCAGAATATTCGAGAATTATTGCAAACTTAATGAAGTACCATACACAATCTCAACAACAAACAAAAAACAGGGAAGCAATATCCAGCCTGTTCCTCCAGCAAATAATATGCATGTCATCTGAAGTCTTAAGTCACAATTTGAGTAATTTTTGGTAGTCCCAAGAGTCAGATTTGGAGTCAATTTATACAAAGCAACTCACCGTCTGCCTTAGCTGGAAATATTTTGCATCATTATATATTTCAGGTTCTTTGCATTTGATTGTTAAAATTTTTTATATATATGTTAAAAACATTTCTTAAATTAGGGGCCTACCCCAGTTAATGAAATTTATAACTTACATGTTACATAACAAACATATTTGTTTATATGTTTAACAGAAATAATTGTATCATATAACTACATTAAACAAATTTTGTTATCAACTCAATATATATTTCGTTGATATACTTCCAACATAATGTGAAATATTTTCGTAAATTAAGATTTTGTATAAATTCATATTTGTATTATTCTGCAAAATGAAATGATTATTTTATTTACCCAATGAAGTTATAATCCGTTCTTAAGTAATTTTGCTACCCTAAGTTTTTGGTTTGAAGCCAGAGTTGGAGTTGGATAGTGGAAAAATGACTAGTTGGAGTCAGAATTGGAAGTTTGGTATTCAGACCTCGCAGCCCTTATGCCATCACAATCAAAATTTAAGATTTGCAGAAGGCAAAGTAATATTATTGTACACAAAGTTTTCTATTTTTTGTGTGTGAAACAACAAAAATACATTTTACAATTATGAACAATGCATTAATGGGTATAAACAACCATTTATTAAACAAAGGGGGTAAATTCTCACCAATTTTTCTATGCATCAAGATTACTTCATGCATTTGAAAATAATCCACACAAATAAATCTTGTTTTTTGAGTGCATATGTTTTTAAAAAATCAATTTCCTCTCATGTGTACATTCTTCTCCTTATTTTATCTATGTTTGCCTTAATAATGATTACTCATAATCCACATTTCAGCCATATTATGTATAAACCCAAAATGCAAAAAAAAGGGGGGATAAAAAGGCACAACTTGTGGAATTACGAAGAAAAATAATACAAACATAGTTTTTGAAAGTGTTGAGAACACCAACAAACTAATCACTATGTCCTTCACACAGCCATCTTACAAGACATTGAGATTAAATGTTCTCACAGTATGAAAATAGCAAAATGTATTGAAGTTGATAATTTTTACCTTAACAAAAAATGTACTATTCTTCATTGGAATATGGAACGAAAAGAAACACCCCTATCAGTATAACTATACACATACTGGCTATCGTACATATAGTACTCTGTATGTTATAAGAATTTTATTAATAATTTCTGTATTCAAATTATTGCCAATAATAATAATAATAATAATAATTTCAACTTGCAGTTGGGCGATCATCACCTGAGGCAAGCACTTAATCCCTCATCCCGTTTCACTCTCCAGACATTAAAAGTACTTAGGCCTACAGATCAACAGCTAAACTACAATCATATCCACAGTCACGAAAATGAGGGCTGAATAATACAATACTGATGGTTATAAAATTTTTTCAAGTTTTATGAAGCTGAATTGCAAGATTGTTTTTACTGGTCTAGATAAGGCAATTTATAGATGAAGCAGTGTGGCAAGCCACTGACTTGGTAAAATATGTGCATATTAATATGCAAAATAATGCTCCTACACAATTCAATATAGGTGAATCATATAAATAGTAAACAACTACTGTATTATAAATCACTTTTACTCCAAACTTACTTTCTTTCACTTTCATTGCTATACGTCTTCACAACAGAAATTAAAAATGACCCGACTATAGTACTCATACTGTGTATATACTGGAAAATGTGTATAATTTTCACACACAAAAGTAACATCTGAAAAAAGAAGAAGAAAACCACACAAACAACCTATCCAAACTTTTACCAGGCATCCAAAATAACTATGAGATATTTTTTTAATGGTTGTATTACTAAATCTTTGCACACAATCTCTCAACCCAGGAATTTGATCCATAAAGGAAGCATTTATTCATTGCATACCTTAGTGTTATCCATTTCCAAACAAATACTCACAGTTTCTTTAGTTGCTCTACGATTTCAAACACACTAAACAGCAAAATGTCCTTAATACCCAATTATTGTGTTAAAAAGGAGATCACAACACAAACAAATTTATTTCCAAATTATGTAAATTGAACGATCATTTCAGTTTTATAGGTATTACTTTCATACCAGAAAAATGTTTTACTAAGCATGGATTGGATTTAAACGTAGTCGGTAAAAGTACCCACAGAATTAATCTATAAAGCATATAAGAATAGGGGTATTGAACAGTCTTCGCCAATAGCATTAGAATGAAAGGATACTTTTACAAAACACTATGAGGTGAATCTGATGCCAATGTTGTTGATGTAATAAACTTCAATGAAGATTTTATTGGAGTCAGACATCATTTGGCTAGTAGTATATTAAATGTATATCATCAAAATATACGATCATTAAGATGTAAAACAGATGAATTGTTGATCTTTATTGATCAAATAAAAAATGAAAAAGATGTTAATGATGATGTATTATGTCTTACAGAAACTCATCTAGCTCAAAACTAAATGAATAGTATTAAACTAAAAAATTCTATACTTGCATCTTCCTATTGTAGGGAAAATAAAAAATAACATGGCGGAGACAGCATATTTGTTGGAAGAATACAAACTTTAGGACTGATGTGTTTATGTAGAACTGGATGGTTTTTTAAATTGTATTATTTTTGTTTATAGAGTACCTAGTGGTAATTTTAAAACTTTTGTTAACAAGCTCGAAAATAGCTAGTGTAATGTGTATTACCATAACCAACATTTAATAATTTGCGGAGATTTTTAATGTTAAGTACATGTTGGACAGCCCGCAAAACGCTTTTGTACAGTACAATGCCAGATGACAATCTTGTTTCAGTTGTGGATTTTCCAAAAAAGATAGTAAAACTCGTGTAGTATTATCAATAATTTTTTTATTAATTCTGATGCTGTTCCATTATGTTGTGTACTGAACCTTGTAAATGCATAATCAGATCATGATGCTCAAATGTTAAGGCAAAGAGAGGAAATTGTAAAAAGTAATCATAAAGTAGTTCATAATGTAGTACATAAATTGAGACTATTAACAAAGGAAAATATGCTATATTTCAAAACAGCATTAAGGTTAGTTTCTTGGCATTTCTTAAATAGCTTTTCTAATTTCAATACTCAATTGAATGAATTTCTCAATTGTGTTAAAGGTATTTTGAGGCTTGCTGTCCTTAGAATGTCTTAAGTAAATCACTTAAGAAGAATAGTACCAAACCATGGGTTACTAGTGAAATAAAATCATTCTGTGAAATTAAAAGGATACTCCATATGAAATATAAACAGTCTGGTATACCTAAAGATAAGTTTAATTACAAAGAATACTGTAAAAAATTAAAAAAGATAATTTATAATGCCAAAAGTAAATCTTATCATGAACGTATAAGTAGTTCTTCAAACAAAATGACAACTATATGGGACATACCGAATTTGAATCATCACAAAGGATACCTCAGATTTAGATATTTAAATAAATAATGCACTTATCAAAGATAACATTGAGGTTGCCAATCCATTTAATAATTATTTCTTAAATGTGGCAATTGAATTAAATTCAGTAAATAATTACCATATTCAGTGATTACTATAGGCCGTTCACGGTAAAGTGAGCACTCTTTGAAGTTAACTAATAAATACATTTCATTGTGGCTTCAGACTTTTTGTTTTGAGTATGGTGAATGTATACACTGTGCTTATTACTCACATGAAAGGGTTTACATGAACAAATTGTGGAAGGATATAAATTGGTTGAAAGAAAAAAGTAACTAGGGCTTCAAAAGTGTTCTCTTTACAATGAACAGCCTATAACACAATAGATTATGTAAAAAAAAATATTTCTTGAGGGATAGCCTGAGATAGATTTCATGATTACTAATCCATCTGAAATAAAGATCATAATTAATTAAGTTAAAATTGAAGTTTTCATGTGATTATGATGGTTTAAACAGTAAAGTAATAAAATACAGCTCTGAGCAGCTTTGTGGGCCTTTTAAGTTTAATTTGTAATATACTATTTTAAAGTCTGGTATTTTTCCTAATAGACTGAAGTCTGGAACAGTTATCCTATTATTCTCAAAAATAATAGAAAAGGATAATAACTACACGACCATATAAATTAATTTTTAATACTAACACCGGTGCAGTTTGGTTTTAAAACAAAATAAACACTTATCAAGCTATAATGCAATCAACCCGCAGTATTTTAGAAGCTTTAAATAACAGTGAGCATATAGTAAGTATATTTTTTGATTTTGCCAAGGCCATTGAGTTAATCACAAAATTGTACTAACTAAACTCCAGTTTTATGGCATAAGAGATAGTTTTGTAAATTTATTAAAAATACATATCTTTGTAACAGGCAATAATCCATACTTACTAAAGTAATACTGCATTGAGTGCACATTCTATGGTGGGTAAAATATTGCATGGAGTATGACAGAGCTCTGTTCTTGGACTGTTGTTTTTTATCTATATAAATCTCTATCCATCCATGCAACGATAGTAAGGTATTGTTTCCAGATTATATCAGTATTCTAGTAAATGATAAACACTTAGGGCCTATATCAACTTAGTCGCAAGGCACACAAGTCAGTGGCAGTTTTATTTTACTGGTTTTCTGTAACTATATTAACAGTAAATTTAGATAAAACTAAACTCAATTTTTCTCCTAGGAATAAATTGGGTAGGCATATCTTTAATGCTATTTCATGTAATTATATTAAAAAAGAACAGGTAGAGACAATACAGTTTTTGGGTTTGAGATAACTGCTTGCATTGGAAATATCACATTAAATATCTTGATTCTAAACTACAGCCTGCCTTATATAATTTATGTTATGAGTAATACTGTTGGTTCAAAGGCAATGTTTTTTTTTCCTACTTCCACTCATACCATATGGAGTAATTTTTTGGGGAATTCAGTTGAGGCCGAAAAAATCTTCAAACTGCAAAAATCAGCCATCAGAATTGTTTTCCATCGTAAAGGCAAAGTTTACTGAAAACCATTATTTATAAAAGACAATATATTACCATTATGAAGTATCAATATTTTGTCAGTGTTACTGTCCATTACAACTGAGCGAGGTGGCGTCGTGGTAATTCACTGGACTCACATTCGGAAGGACCCAGGTTCGATTCGCGATCCGGCCATCCTGATTTCGGTTTTCCGAAATCACTCCAGGCGAATGCTGGGATGGGTCCCAAAGAAAGGCCATGGCTGATTCCTTCCCAATCTCCCCCCAATCCCTCTTCCCTGTGCAACTTGCACCGCCTCTAATGACCTCGCTGTCGACAAGATATTAAGCCCTCTTACCTTACCTACTGTCCATTATAGAAAATTTTGCACATTTTAAAATTATTAAAGCCAACACTTGCATAATACAAGGATGATTTACATATTCCTGTAAATATATTAAAATTCAAAGAGGCTTTATTACTCTGCAATTAAAATGTATAATAAACTGCGAGTGGAATTAAAATGATTGTACAGTAGTGACAATATAATTTCAAAAAGTGAAATGGAAAAATATTTATTGCCAAATGTATTATATTTTGTAAAGGAGTATTTTCAGTTTTAAGCATGGTAATATTATGTGTATATTGTATATGGAATTGTGTGTAATTTTACTTTGTATTTATCAACATGTTTTTCCAAATCTTGGAGACTTTGTGCTCGTACATCAGGATTCATGGAAAACTATTTTTTGAATGAATGAATCACAATGATCCAGCAAATAATTTTCTTTATCAGTGTGAAATTCCTCAAACAGCAACAAACTCTAATTTGCAGCACTTGCCAGCAAGTTATAAAAACAACCCAATTGTGCTTCCTTCACACTTTTAGAATCAAATCTTTGAAAATCACTCCATGTGCTTGCTTGTTTCCTAAATTTGTCATACACGTACGCATCATGTTTCACAAGCATTTTATACTTGTGTGAACATACCGTCTTTTTGTTAAATTAAACTTTTACATACATAATAACTATAAATCATTATATTTCATTCATAATTAATAAAAATAAAAAGGGAGGAAATAGGTATGTAAGTACTGCCCAGTATAGGCTGTTCTCAGTAAAATGAGCCCTTTGGAAAGTCCTGCTTAATATCTACTTGTATCTTTGTCATGTATTCTTCCACCTTATGTAAAATTAACAATGCTATGGGCCTCATCACTTTATTCATGCATCGGCCGAGTGAAACTGTGAAATTATTAGAAAAGTAAATATTTTACATATCTGCTAATTTTTACACTCTGATGCATTAAAAAAACAGAAAGCAAAAGAAATCAATTCAGTTTTCATAAATGTTACCAATCACTTTTAATTCAATTTTAAAACATGTGCAGGCATGGCCAGTGACATTTTTCAAAGGTTGATTTCTAAAGTGCTCACTTTATCATGAACAATATTTAAGAAATAGTTCTTATGTTAAATATTATTACACTGAATACAGTGCGCTGTCTGTGTAATTTTCTAAACTCTATTAAACTTCGTTTGCATGAGGCACAGGAATAGCCTGAAAATATATTCTAATTTCAACAACAAACTTAATGCAATTGCCGGGGCATATTTTTCACATGCGAACATCAATTTGTATAAACCTAATATTATGCTAAAAAAAAATTCCAAGAGTTAAAAATAATTGGGGAAGTTTTTTAATAATTAATATAAGTTTCTCCTCGTATCTGCTGTCTATTACTTTCTTCAGACATGATGAATGGCTGGATACTGGAAACTGCAGTGGTTCAAGCAACAAGACTTCTAAATTTCCTGTGTTCGAACATTTTATATTTTTCCCTGGCTTGCATACATCCAATATCTTAGAACATTACAATTGAGTACAATATAACATCCAATATGTTATTTGAAACAGCAATACCAATAAAGTTTTACTTTTTTCTTTGCAATACTGTATTTAGCTGGCTGAGAAAGATGCTGGTGTAGATCCTACACAAACCTTCCTATCCCCACTCTTATCAAGATAGCTATCAGTCTTGGTTCATAAAAGTACTTCAACATTGTTACATATTATTTCCTGGCAATGTACAGAATATGGTCAGGAATTATAAAAAGGCAAATCAATGTCACAACTATATTAATGATATAAATTGAGAAAGTAAATTTAATCTGATTGAAACTGGAACTACTGAACAGTGTAGTGTGTTCACACTGCCATTAAGAGCACCAAAAAAATAATGTCTGCACTCAGAAAATTTTAATACTATTTAAAAAAACCTGTCTGATTTTTGTCTGTGTAAACACCGTGGCAAAATTTAATAACATTACTTGTCCAGAATATACTCCAAGGCTCATGTGTTCAAGACTGCTTTAGAGACGGGGTGAACTTGCCAATTATGAATCCAGAAGTTAGTTGAACCAAAATATGAGATTTCAAAGGAGAAGAATGCAAAATTTAGCACAACATTTGGCTCATCGATCAGAAAGTTGCATGTATGAAACTGTTTCTCAGATCAACTGGTGGCACAGAAGAAATTAAGAATGCACTTGTATTAAGTGATACAAATAAACAAGTTTCACAAATTTTAGTTTTGGTTTAGTGAAGTAGCTTTTCTGTATACAGCAATAAAAATACTGTATTACCTTTTAAATACCCCTGAAATGGAATTCTAGTACCAAACCTTAAATATACAATTTATGTAAGCAAGGTGAATACACTAATAATTAAATGTATAGCTAAGGAATGAATTTTTAGTCTTCAAATGCATTAAGTTAATTTACAGCTAACCTCGCCAACTGGTAGCAAATGTTATGAGTAACATTGTAGATAAAACTAATTGCCCTCATTGCATCTAATGTAGACATGTAACCCACTCGTTCTTGCAGAATATTAAACAAGTACTTCACACAATATTACAGCTCCCAAGAGTCATGCTCATTGAGTTACTTATTGCTTTCTTACTTTGGCGTACGGAGCTTAAAAGTCTAGCTATCTTAATAAGGCTTCTTATGCCCCACTCTAAAGCTATACAATTTACATGACATTTTCAAATTTATTCACGAAGAAAGAGCACACAATATTAGTTTTAAAATGACCTTTGTGACCTTTTATAAAAATTAACTTCCGCAATTAATATTTATAGACTATTTATACTAATAATTTTTTAATATTGTAAAATCAAACCCAAGAAACCACCTTTTCCCTAAAATACACTAGGTAGGCCCTATCATTAAGGTTCCTACGCCTTATGTAAACAAAGCTTAATGAAGTTTAGAAAACTATTGGTGACAACGCACTGCATGTGTGCGCATTGTGTAATATCATTAGGCATAAGAATAATTTACTAACTAGGCGTTACCAACACACCTACTTCCTCTCTACTTTATCCATATTAATTATAAATGGAATACAGATAATCTAATTTACTAATAAAATGTAAGAAAAAGTTCCTAAACACTTGTACTACAAGACATAGTATTTAGGAAGCAATCTAATATGGTTATGCATGGAGTGATCTTTTAAAGATTTGATTCAAAACTCTTAATATTAGAGGACTCAAAGTACATCATAGGTTAGATAAATATATCAGAATTAACAAAAAAATATCCCCCCCCCCCCCCCCTTCCCAAGACTAAAACATTAAAAACGCGGCTGTGACCTCTTATTTATTCAAGTGTGACGTCATATCAACACATTCTCAGAAAAGCATTTTGTAATGATACGCTCACACGAAAATGTAAAACAAAATTACTACATAGATCAAAATTTTAATGAAATATCATCAATTGTAAACTTTACAACATATTTACTATAGGCCTATCAATAAAAACCCCGGGTCCAAAGATTGGTTTATCATAAAATTTTTAAATAACCTCAAATCTATATTTGTGGAAGGATGTAGAGGAGCTTATTTGATGCACAAAAAAAACTGCCTAAAAATGTATTAACCATTACAGTTACCCGTATGTAAATAAGCAACAAAAAAACAATTGCAACTGAATGTTGCCATAAACATTCGATAGCCACGCCAAAGTTCCAAGTTTAGTTTAATCACGTATATTTCTTCAATAATAAATGCAACACTTCACTGCTACATATACAATATTATTAAATGTCACAAATATAATCGACACTATTCCTACGAGCTGCCGTAACGACCCAGTGTCGCTAAACAAACATTCTCATTTATATTTAAAATTTCGAATTCCACCGTAGCTTGGCAACGCTACCTGTTACAAATACACAATATGAAAAATAAACGATCGTGTAAATGCCTCCGATGAACACGACATTAACCGTGAACTCTGCGTAAAGTTATGAAATTAATAGCACTTGAATAACTCAAAAGTAATACAGTGAGTTGTAGCCATTATGGCGGACATCGCCTCTATACGAACGAGTGAATATTCGGACACACTTCGTGACGGCGCCAACCGCGCCCCGAAATCAGATGCAAACTGTCAAAACCGTATAAATACTACAAGCTATATACGAGTGCTTGTGTAGGCCGCCCGTGTGACCTCAGATATACCAGCAGTTCCTTAGCAGGCAATGTGCACGCTAATCAATACGTATCTTGGGATACAGGACCCCGGACATAAACAACTACAACTACACGTAAATAACACTAAAAGTTGGTAAAATATTCTTACCTTCACCCAGCCTCCATGCGCTGTAACCAGGACGTAAAGTAAATACAAATCTATTTCATGGCCGTTTATCTTGGGAATTTTACGAAATGGTGTCCTATAAAACAAACGGAACAGCAATTGTAAACTGGACATCTGCTGGTTACAAGTTAGTATTATTTCAGTAAATGCCCTCCACATGCATTAATAACGTATAATACACAATATAAACTCACCCGCGGGTTTCGTGGAACTGCTGTAAGTCACGTAAAAAACACTCACGTTCCCGTTGGTATGTGGCTGGGTCCTTGTTTAAAATTTTAGCCATTTTCACGGCAATTCTGCGTTGTTTACTGCACGGCACGTGTTCCACCGATACATTTGTCCTAGTAGACGCGCGACGCGGTCGAAGGGGACGATAGATTCGCCACAGAAAGATAGCAGTCGGGGCCGAACCAACCTAGGAGGTATTGTTCAGCTCGCGCACATCCCGTCCTCCCGTCACAGTCGCCAACTCCCAGCGCTCGCCCGCAGCCAGCCTATACGTAGCACGTCGCTGCCACGGCCCGTACAAATGCGCAGATGGCTCGTCTCGAACAACGATTCGGCGTCGCAACTCTCAATAAGAGTCTTGAACGCACCATTTTAGTTCAACTCTTCAATTGTAATATATAAACGAAACCAAATCAACTCACCGAACACCACGCACACACAAATTTTCCTAGTCTACTTTCTCACCACGAAAACTGTCACTATACGGCAAGATGGCGACCATCCTCACGCAGTTCCGTATCATTTCAGTTTTAAAACCGATACAAGTTCCCTGTTTACAATATCAAACAACTTCTTGTCAATAATTAATACTATCTCACATTCTAGAACACCATAATAACTTGCCAACAACTAATCCAACCGATAAAAAAACATTTTAAGATACATTTTCCATTGCACGTAAACGTGGAGGTGGTTAGTTTAGTTGAGTGTAATGACACAGATGTCAGTAGCTACCATGAAAGAATTGTATGCAGCACAGGTTCCTCCATCACAGCGAAAAATTACAAAATGGTCGCGTTGAGGTACGTGATCACATCGAACTTACTGTTGCGCATAGAATAGACCACGTGTTCATGACTTACAAAAGGAGAAAATACCACCTTAATGATAAACATCTTAAAAAACGTTGGAGGACGAAGAGAAGGAAGAAAGACCTAGATGAAGTAAAGTATACAAATATTGTAGATCGTGCCACGTTTTAATATTTAAATACAATATATAGTATTTGATTTAGTTCCAAAGTATATTAAACAAGTTGCCGTACTTATCATTACTTGCTTTGTGACTAGGTTTATTTTTAAAGGGAATATAATAGTTCTAATTCAGGAACGGCTTGTGTTACAATCGTTTGAAAAAGTGTGTTACTTTTTGTACTTAATTTCAGTACATTGGTGTGTTTCAGATCGATGAGGACTTGAAAGAAGGAAATTCAGAAAAATTATTGAACCAAGAAATTGATTTTGATAAGCCAGGAAATGCTCAGTTTTATTGTTTACATTGTGCGTAAGTACACATAACCTATATATGATTTTAAATTCAAATTTTGTTGTAGAATACTTGCTGAAGCTTATCTCGCAAAAATTAACGACAGCCTTGATCAAACTCTACAACTATGTTTTTAATTTGCTGCAACATACCCTTGCTCATATGCCGTTAAACCCATCGATTCCCATAATTCCTGACATGTGTTTGACCCCGTCTTTGTAGTCAGAATGAAAACATTATTTTTTTAAATTACAGCCTCTGAAATGCATGAAAGAAAAAAAAATTTTTTTGACTATTTTCTATTAAATTTTGTATACTCAGTCTGAAAGATTCAGTAAAGTCACAAGGCTACGACAAACCTAAAGATGAGGATTGAGGGATGCCAGGAGTTATCTACAATAGTATACTAGAGTAACAAGGCATGTATCTTCCAGCTTACCAGTTACATACTGCTTATTTCCGCCATTTCAACAGTCCCCAAGCTTTGAGATATCCTGCACACACAGCAACACAATTTTCTTACATATTTTGCCATGTAAGTGAGACATGGCTGTAAGGGTCCCTTGTACCAAAGTTTTTTTTTGCCACATTTGAGACAGAAGTGCGAGAGCGATAAGGGCGACACTGCCACATGCTTCAAGTGCAAGGCTCTTGAGTAGTTTCATATGTATCTGATGTACATATTTTGAGATACGATGTTTGGTAAAATCAGTTTTCAGCCATTTTGATGTTTCTATATGCATGACATCTTGAAAGCACCCAACTACCTCAGAAGTATGTGTTCTTTTTGTAGATGAGCATATTGGGTGCATGTTTAATAGTTTCATTGAAAAACTTGTATTTCAAACACACTGCACCACAATTCAATTGCCAGGCGGGCAGGAGCCTTAAGCATATGAGTAATGAAAAGTACAATGTAGCTAAAGCATGTATTCATATGCAGATTTATTTTTTAATTGAGCAGGTAGGTTTGCATGCTATTGAACTCGTTGGTATATTACAATACAACATATGTACATACACATAAAGGCTGTTTGTGGTCAATTGAGCACTTTTGAAATCAACCTTTGAAAGATGTCACTGCCTGTGTTTTAAAGGCTGGACTACAATTTATTTAGCACACGCACAGAAATGACTGATGTTTTTCAGAAAACAGTAGTGAAAATGAAAGGAAACATTGCTCTGTAAATTGCGCATGCATGTGTTGGTCACATTGGAATTTATAAAAATACTGTTGACAGCTCTGTTTACTTTGCTGCTTGTGTCGTAATTTGTAGAAATATAATATGTTATACCGTTCTTCTTAACATACATTGCTTGTACAATAACAATTTCAGTCAAAACAAACTTCTGATATGGCACCAAACTCTTCAAGCATTAGTTAATTTCGCTACTTTTGTAACCATTTTCATAGTTACATGAACTTGGTGATATCAACGTTCTGATTGGCCACGCACATTCACAAGAACTAGAGGATATAGCCCTACTTTCTGTGCTCATCCCCTTTGCTATTTTTGTGTAAATGTGCAGTGTGTAATTGTAGCGAGTGTCATCGTAATACATGTATTCTACTTTCTGTGCTAAATAAATTTAAGCCCTGCCTTAAGGGGTACAATATTCGTCACACAGCCAGTAAAGTTAATGATAGAAGTAAAGTAGTTCCATGTCTTAATGTTGATTGAAAAATGTTATGTAAGCATTTCTTGATACCGAAAGTATTTCATTTTCTTTCTGTTTTTATAATGACTTTAAGTGTTAGAATTAGCAAGTTTTTAAAACATTTACATCACAGTTTACGTGACAGACACATGAATCAACTGATAAGGATCATAGCAATGTTAAATTTACATATGGGGAGTATACAATGTAATCCGAGAAATAGATCATGTGGAGGTCTTTCAAAAGGGCTCAGTTTGCCATGAACAGCTGATACATATTTATACATACACAATAAAAATAGTAGGCCTCCCTACAAACACATGGTCCTAAAATACAAAATACTGAAGTCAATATAACTTTAGTGCATACACTGCTGTACATTAAAATTTATATTATGGCATTTTGAAGAAAAAAAAAATGCAATATTAAAGTTATTTGTGTTTAAAATTCATTAGTTTAGTTTATAGTTTCAAGTTGTTAGTGGTGACTAAAGTTGCCAATGTCCACCTCCACTGTTTGTGGTTGCTTTACCAAAGTGACCTAACCTTACTTTACTTAACTTAATCTATTGTATCCTAACCTAATCCAACCGTAATATTATTTCAGTTTTCAAAAAAATGAGTTTGAGAAACAGGATGTATAAAATAAATGGGAGGAATAGACCAACTAATATGAAATTTTCTTATGCAGTACTTTATTTGGACAAATGTGACTTACACCATGGAAGTCTTTGAATTAGATGGGACTATCTTTTTAGTGATTTGAAAATGCAGTTTTGGTCTTGAACAAAAGGCAACACTATCTGGTTTAACTTTACTTTAGGTGTCGACTAAACTTCAGTAAAAACTATGGATAATTTTGATCCTGTGGTAATTCTTAATAATAGGGACTTTCTTGAGATAAAAAATCTCAGAAAGTGGTATAATTTCACAACTAATTACACAGAACACGAATTCACTGGATGCATCAACATTTGACCAATAGAAACCCCAAAACGATAGTGGGGAGGGCTGTGAAGATCAGAGAAATTGTTGGGTAAAATGGGTGAAAAATATGTAAAGAATGTAATATTTATTCATGAAAAGACATTAAATTGCACAAAAATACTGAACCAAACATTAACTACATAGACAATATTACCAATACAAGCTACAAAAACTATAGTTGGGAGGGCTATGTAGATCAGGGAAATTGTGGGGTTAAAAAATACTTTTACCCCTTAATTTCCCTGATCTTCATAGCCCTCCCCACTATCGTATTTGTAGCTTGTATTAGTAATATTGTCAATTTAGGTCATGTTCAGCATAATTTTTTTGCAACTAAATGTTTTTGTGAGAATATTACAGTAGTATTACAAATATTTAAAAAATATGTTAAATTGCAAAACACAACACATTATTTCTCAGTGCAAATAGGCTACACATGACAATAATTTATGGGGAAACTCCAAACTTCGCTGATGCGTGACGCTTCCAGTCACCACCAAAAATAATGTTGGCGGCATGCCTTGAATCACTGTTTTTGGGATTTACTCCCCTGCTGGCGGTGGGACTCTGGCTCTGTGCATTATATATGGGTACGCTTGTACAGTATTTTTGCAATTTAACATATTTTCGTCAATAAATATTAAATTGTGTACATGTGTTTCATTTGTTTTACCCCATAATTTCTCTGATATTTATAACCCTCCCCACTATCATTTTCGGGGTATCTATTGGCCAAATGTTAATGACCCTAGTAAATTCGTGTTCTGTGTGATTAGTAGAGTGGAATTATACCACTTAACAAGATTTTTTCCCCCAAAAAATTAATTTTATTTAGTAAATACTCACCAAATCACTCACAATTCATACAGTGTATACAAATACGCACTCCACAACTTCAGTCCATTTGACCGCACTACACAGACACACTAATCACCGCACATATTCGATAGTTTACCTTGTCCCTTGTTATAATAGCATAGAAACACTCTTAATTTCGCACAATTATTAGATTTAACACTTCAAACAACATGAATTGCAATAAAACACACATTTAATCACTCGTTAATCCGAAGCCTTAGACAGAACCAGTGAAAAGCAACTGGCAGTTTCTCCACAATCAATCTGTCAACCAACGTGGTGCATGCACAGTGTATTGAAAATAACATGGTGGCAGACATTACGTCCAAAGATAAACACAGTCTATGAAGGAGGCTCTATCGTCTACAATATCTATATCTATTCTACTAGTAATAAGTTTTATCCACTCGTCAATATAGACCTGGTAAGCCTTGAGTAATTTACCAGAATTACATAATGTCCCGGCACTGCTCCATACCTGTGTTGTTTACCTGTATAAACCTCACTGCTTCACTATAAATATACCATGTAAATTAAGTTTTACACATTAAATATTCATTGCAAATGAATTCTTACATGTAAAACAATTCTGCGACCCTATATATATGTATATATTCTACGAAAATTATACGTGTTTTATAGCATAAATGCAGCAATCTTGATTACCATCCTCCCTATCACATTTTATTTATTTTTGCAGAAAACTACTTGAAGCCCCTCCAAAATTCATAGTAGTTATGATTACTAATAATCATATCTAACATATCCAGGTATTATTTTTCAGATTTTCGAGAAAAAAAACCCTATTCTTAAGAATTGCCCATTTGTTTCAGGAATAAATATAACCCATGGACAGAATTAATTGACAATGTTGGAGGCTTTCATAAAATACCTTGTAATATTAGGCATATAATATTTTGTGGAAAAACTAATTACTCTGAGAGATTGATTCTAGTAACTTTTTTATGAGTGTAATGTAGAATTTTATTTGACAGCAACGGGATGTGGCATGCCCCGCGTAAGGGCACCAAAAATTCTGTGCTCAAGTATAGAATTAGAGAGTGTGGTGGTGAAAACCACACAGATGGGTGCCAAATGCGTAGAAGTGTTGTTTTAGTGTGATTGGTGTGAGCAGAGAAATATTCCCAGAGTAATGGGTTCTTGACTAGGTTGTGACACTAACCATGTATAGGTCATCAACTTATATTACACACCTTTACCAAGTAAAGTGAACACAGATACCGGAAGGATGTTTTGCAGCACACGTACCATAAAACTACGTTTGAAACAGCTTGAGGGTTGCTAGAGAACACAACAAACCAAAAACCATATTCTCTTTTCCAACACTATACTGACAGGAATCAACTACTGGAAATGATACTCTCCAAATAAATGTCAAACTATGAAGTTTTATTGCAAATTATACAATTAAGCTGAACTCTTGTTTCTTAAATTTAATCTTAGTTTTAAAATTATGTGCAATAACAATTAGAAAACATTTGTAACATTTACATCTCACATATAAGTGGCTGTAACGGAAGTAGAAACGCCTGGTGATGTTCGCCTCTGTAATTATATTTCACTGTACCCCTTTGTAAAATGTCACTATTACTTCTGAAAACCAATCATAGCTCACGCCAATCTAATTGGGAGCCGGGCTCTTTTCATTCGGGATTTGTGGATTAAAACAGTTACTCAATATTCAATAGGCGTCAGTTTGACAAAATGGAATATATAGTTGATTATTATGCATTTTATATTTGTGGCCATCTTAAGTGAAATTCTACTCGCAGCTTCTGAAAATCTTAATAACTCACGTGTCAAAAATCTTAGTAGTCTGACGTAAATCAGCAGCGTGACCACGAGGCTTCTACTCCAGCTACAATCTTTCCTGTCTTTAGGTTCTCTGGCCTAGGTACTCGGTAATACAGTCTCTTAAGTACCACTTGGTATTTCACAGTAGGGAAACTAAAATTAACAAAAATTGTAAGAAACAGACCCTCTTCTTGTCTTAATACACATTCTGATGTTCTTATTGGCATGCTATGCGATTGCGGCATTCACGTCAACTTTCCCTAAATCTGCAGAATATAATCCTACCAGGCGTGTAACATGCGTCACACCCTGTCTGGAGCTGCGATAGAAAACAAAACATGACCATAACTAAATTCAGCTAAAACTTAAGGTGACGCCATCGAATAGACCAATCACAGGGTGGCTCTTTGCTTAATCTTTCAACAAACTAGGTGGCCCATGGTAATGGCCTATAGCTTCCAAAACACGGCTATAAGAAATATTAAACATACAAGTAAATATGGAAACAAACATAACTAAGGAAATTACCAAATAATTATATCTGATTACTGAATCATTGAAAAATAATAATATTGTGACCATATGCATATTAACTCATCACATCAAATAAAATTATATTCAATAGTAAAATTAATTAGCATATACTGAATATCTGCATTTGCATGTCAAAAGTCAGTCTCTCTGTGTATAAATTAGGTACCATTTACCAGCCGTTATTTGGGTAATGGATTTGGCCCACAGTTGTTACATTCTATTTTGTTCTTTTGCAATAAAGTTTATAGAAGTAAAAAAAAAATTCTGGATAGTGGTGTGGTTTGAACCACAGGTACAGTAATTATAAATAGGAACTTTTCCAATAATGACTCAAAAGTAACTACTAATCA
This sequence comes from Dryococelus australis, assembly GCA_029891345.1. NCBI lineage: Eukaryota > Metazoa > Arthropoda > Insecta > Phasmatodea > Phasmatidae > Dryococelus > Dryococelus australis. Next base: position 56,630,294 of record CM056998.1, on the reverse strand, counting down.
TGCTGTATAATAACTACATAGTGGGGAAAGCTATGAGGTTATGGAAAATTGTGGGGTAAAAGAAAGGAAAATAGTCTTACCACCACAAGAAATGCTGGAAGTCAACTATTTTAAACGTATCTCCGAATGGCTACAGAAATTTGAATTCATGCAAACTCTGCGCCACTCTGTTTCCCAGATATGTATGAAGTAGATAGATTGATGTAAGTTTGTGTGAATTCACTTTCCTGGAGATACTGTTGTTTGCAATCTGTACAAAATCGCAATAGTTGCAAATCTCTAGTTGACAAACTACAGATATCTACAACCACTACCAACATTGTCAACATAAACACTGAAGTACTCACTCGTGACTGAAAACGGCTTGAATACCAATTACATGCAAAGAAAATGGTGCCTTCAACCCAGATAGTTATTATGTTGCATTGATATGGTTTAAGTAAATAAGTATTTGGCAAGCAACACACTACTACTTTCTTAACATGTGTCTGGCCAAATATTCTTCTCAACAGTACGCTGCAACTATTCCATTATTTAAGACTAATGTGTACACATCCTGAAGTACCATGACAGATAATAATCACTGTCAACGGCCAATTCAATTACTGTTAACACCATGATCTACTAAATACTCTACAGATAAAGACAACGTTTATCATAACTAAAAAATTGGACATGTTCACAATGAAATTCAAAAAGATCTACAAAGGCACATACTATTGTCTATATTCCTCAAAATTGACATGTAAAATTTCATTGAAACACACTGATATGGCACCACCAATTTACTTTCATTCACATCAGTTTGGTATTATAGTATATAAAGGAAAAAGGCAGAACATGTAAAAACATGTTTGACACATAATGAAATATCTTTTCTTTATATAATTGTCTTAAATAGCGATTGTTTTGAAGGAGACTTAGAGTAGACCAAAAAAAATTAATGTGCATGGCTTACCTGTTCAATATTTATGGGGGACATGATGATAAATGAACCAGAATGTCAAAAATAAAATAGTTAAACGTATGAGTGGTATGCTAGCTTTGTTTACGTCGGGCGACTTTTAGACGTATCATTTTCATGGTACTTGTACAATAATTTGGTCCTGTTTAGGAAATGTACCATTATTTTGAATACCCTGTAGTAGGACAGAGCACTGATGATTTTCAAACGTTATGTCACAATTGGATTGTGGGAAGTTGCTGAACGGCGCTTGATGTTTTACCAGTCGGAGGTTTGCAGCGAAAAATTGCTTAAAACCATGTTTTATTGCAATTAATTCAGTTAGACATGTTAAATCTAATAATTGTGTTAAAATACGAGTGTTTCTGGCTAATATATGCATGAGGAAAGTGAAATTATATTCGTGCTGTAATTTGAATGTGTATGGAGTGTCGTCAAGTAGAATACACATGGTGTTGAGCTTAATGATCTACGACATACGAGCAACAATTGATTGGGTGAGTAACTTAATTAATTTTGTGTTGTATTGAAATGTATTATATTGTATTTATTATACCTGTGTAGTATTGCGTGTGAGTGTGTTAGTAGCCGCAAGTGATGTCAAATGTGGAAGACATAACCATATTAAAGATAACTTCACAATAGTTAATATCGGTATGCTGTTCACTGTAAAATGAGCACTTTTGAAAGCCCCACTTAAGATACACTTGTGTGCACAGTGGGTAATCTTCCGCCTTATGTAAGATTAACATTGTCATGGGCCACATCATTTTATTCATGTGATGGTCAAGTGAAACTGTGAAATTCTTTGTAAAGTAAATATTTTAAAATCTGCTCATTTTTACACTTCGATGCATTAAAAAAACAGAAAGTGGAACAAATAATTTAAAAATGATCAGAAATTGTTACCTAGTCCTTTTTTTCGACGTTAAGATGCGTAACTACTTCCCATCCGTTATACCAACTTTACTGGGCGCATGTCACTCAGGGTGCCTTTTAAAATATACACAGGTAGGAACAGTGACTTTTTTTTAAGGTTGATTTCAAAAGTGCTCACTTTATCGTGAACACCTTTCTTAAATGATGATCAATCATAGCTCCCTTGCACTGAAACATACTGTTAAAGCATATCTAAACATTATGCACTGAATCCCACCAAGGCGATACGGGTTCAATCTCTGGCCAGGTCACCGGATTTTCACATGAGGGAATCATGCTGGACTATTTCGTTGGTCGATGGGTTTTCTAGGGGATCTCCCGTTTCCCCGCCCTTTAATTCGGTGCCGCTCCACACTCACTTTAATCACCATCATCATCGGCTCTCAAGACCTCACTGTTAAGAGCCGCCCAAATCTCTTCACTCGTTCATTATGCGAGCCAGATTTCTAGCGCCACCAGGGGAGGAAATCCCCAAAACAGTGATTCGGGGCATGCCGGCTTTCTTGTTTAGGTGGTGACCACAAGGTGGTCACGCTTCTGCGATGCGTGGAGTTTCCCCAGTAATGATTTTCCAGTGTAACCCCCTTACACTGAAAAATTTGTGTGTGTTGATAATTGTGAATTTAGGTATTGTTTGGTTAGGTCATTATTCAATTTAACATATTTTTGTGATATTCAATGTAGTCATAATATTTGTAACTTGTATTGGGAATATTATCAATTTAGGTATTCATCGGTTAGGTCTTTTTGCAATTTCACATATTTTTGTGAATAAATATTATTATGTACATAATTTTCATTCATTTTACCTCACAATTTCCCTGATCGTCATAACCCTTCCCACTATCATTTGTGGGATTTATGTTGATAATATTGATGCCCCTAATAAATTCATGTTCTATGTAGTTAGTGGAGTGTAATTATACCACTTTCTGCGGGAAAAAAAATTATTTTTCCGATAAGCCCCTATTCTGAACATTTACCGCACCTCGTAACATGGCCAGTGATTATTTAAAAATAATAATTTTGCAGTGTATAAAATTACAGATTAAATACGTCCATGTATAGTTCCAGAAAATAGAATTAATTGAAATATGCACCACTTCTCTTGCCAAAGTCCTCTACGCTCACTTTGCTATTGCTCTGGAAAGTAGAGGGGCTAGGATTTGCATGAATTCACTTTCCTGGAGCTAGTTGGTAGTTTGTGAATTCTCAACAGTTCAGTTGCAAACCTAAAATAACCAAAACAAAACTACTAGACTAATCAGAATCTACAACAAAAACACCAAAAGTACTCGCTTCACAACAGAATACAGCATGATCAATCCACAATGTTATGCAGAGAAACATTGCATACTTGACACAAGTACAGTCAACTCTCAATGCTAAGATGCCAGTAATAACAATATTCTCTAAGTAAACACTTTTTTACAACTGTAAACAGTTTTTTTGCCCAAAATTTGAATGAATTATACTTAAAAATAAGTTTCTTGTATTTATTTTGGTTATTAAACATGTGATTCTCTTTACCACACACTACAATTTGGAAGAGTGGAAAGATTTAAAAATTGACACCACTCCACTAGCACATGACTGTCTGCTCCTTCCAATCAAGGTCGGCAATGTGTACCCATGCGTGCGTGACATTATTTGCATTACATACCAGAGTTGCTTAGCCTAGAGACTACTCTTCACAACACAGTGTAATAATAAGTTCTCTGGAGGATTAAAGCCTATATTTCCATGACTCGGATGTAGCAACTGGATTAAGTACTAATTGATATCCAGGTACAGTTTACTTTTTTATATGTGAAGTTTATTAAGGTAGTAAGCGAGTCAGAAACTTTGTTTGGTATTACAATTAAACATTGTATGCTAATTTGTTTTTTATGCTTTTATCTTACAATGCAATACTAGGAAACCAAAGTTTCTTGCTAGGATAGCCACAGAGTGCCACTGAACGTCTTTCATAGATAATACAAATTGGAGGCTAAAAAATTTGCATGATACAGCAAGAGGGGAAGTTAAATTGTGATTTTTTTTTGCATGTTATAGTGGCATAGTAAATAGATATTTACAGTCCTAGAGAATCTCCCTTGCGGTTCAGTGTAATTTATTCCATGATCCGATACCAATCTGTAGCCTAGCGGTTAAAAACGTCAAGTTGGGGGAGGGGAAGTTTTATGTCATAAAATTTCTTGTGTGTTTCCAAGCGAAAGATTGACAATCTACAGTGAGCAGTATGTACATGTTTGCCAATTAATTGTGTTAAAATATTAATTTATTTACCTATGTACAAAAGCAATAAGGAAACTGCTTTTGAGTTGCACATAGAAGACTAGTTTTCATTGGGGTTCTACAAAGCTTTGTAAAAAATGGAATAAGCAACCAAATAATTTGTGTTTTAATAAATAAAAATTGTTGCTGAAAAAATTAAACTTTCCAGTTCCATAAACTTTCTTTTAAAATAGTGTTGTTTCAGTAGAACATTGATTATCCATCACCAATTTAACAGTCAAATTCTCTTAATGGTCAGCCCGAGAGAGGAACAGAATATGTTACATCGCACGCAAAACTAAGATATTAATTACTGTACCCTGTTGTTATTTTATTTTATGTATGATTGTTCTTGTACATATTTTAATAAACAGTTTTTAGTATAAATACTGTGTTTTGTTTTCTTGGAGTATTGTGTTATTTGTATTATGTGTTTCAATTCACTAATTAAAGCCTCTGTGTTAACTTACAGTTTACTGTAATATGCTTAGGTATTTGGTTTATAGACATGGTAAATTGAGGAAAAGGGTTTTGTCTTTCTGTTATCTTTCTATTTATACACCCACCACAGTAATATTTAAATACACAGGTACACTACAAGAAGTATAAATTACATTCATATGAATCACACTGAATCTACTAGTTATGGTTGACGTCGGCCAAGGGCCAGCTACAACCGTCATGGGCTGGCGAGAATGCCTTTAAAAGACAATTAAATACCAACCAGAAATCATAACTTAAATTCTGTATGTAAAACAGTTTAGAAATTCTTTTGGTGCCATTTCAATTACCATACTAATATTTTACTCAGCATGCATAGCACTTCCGTTTGTGTGAACCCCGTAGGCAGCCATGATCGGTCCACACGACCCCTGCCTCTGGGCAGTCATCCTAGGAGAGCTGGTGAGGTAAGATGCTGTCATGTACACACTTCATCTTTTTGCACTGATGTAGGTTTCCATAGTTCATTTTAGTATACCGGTTAACCTTTGCCTTGCGTATGTTTTGCCAGACACGCCAGCATAATGCCATCATCCACTTAACTTAATATTTACAGCCATTCTGGCTTTTTTGAGATATAAACGAGATGAGAGTTGTATCAGAGAGGCCACGGGGCCCACACTACTTGTGTATCATAAGCCATCCGCCCGTGTTTAAGGCTTTTCAATGTAATTTCTGTTTCATTGTGACGTGCAGTATTAAGGTAATATTTTTGTATATTTCTTTGAGGGTTCTTGTAATTATACCATGTTTTACGGCCACATGGCCCACGACCATGTGTTCAGATACCACTAAGTCTGTATCTGCGCAATCACCATGTTATGAGGGCTAATTGTCTTTTCATCGTGTGTGCCATTAATTATCTTTGAGTACTACATCATTTTTGCAATGAGTCATGTATTTTACGTGTTTGAATGAATTTTGTTCCTGACCATGCGGTACGCTCATGTACTTGTATTTTTGCCGCCAACCGGCGTTCCTGGGGTTTGCACCTGCTAATTACTGGCAGATATAATTTTCTAATGCAGATTGCAATTATTTAAGAAAACTCTTGACTGGATTTCTGGGTAAATGACGTGCTTCGCTACGAACCCTATCCAGCAGTAGCCGCGCCAGCTAAGAGTAACTTTACAGGTATTGTGTTTATTTTCCATCTCATGTGTTGCCCCATCTCCATGAAGTGTTATTTTTGTATTTTGTAAGATGCTATTATTTTGCACTAGCCCCCTCTATGTGTATGACCGTCGCCACACAGCATGTGGTTCGGGGATGAGTCCCGATGAGTAGACATTAGCTGTTGAAGAATGCGTTAGTGTTCGTTACATACTCCTTGTCTTGTCTTTGTGCAAACCAGCAGTCCCTTCTAACGGCTTAAGCCCCCGTGCCATCTAGAGGCTGTTTTTTTTTCAAGCACCGCAGAGCATCATTCAGAGTGCGCAAGTTTAGTTACATGCTTGGGGGAATTACTCACCGGAACTGGGTAGACACGCTTAATATATAACGTAATTTTATTCTGGCACGAGTTTTAATTTACATAATAAACATACCTTCTCAGTGTAAAATGTGAATGTCCTTTAGTAGCGTCAGTTACCCAGTCCAGTCAAAGTATTTTGAAGTACAGTGTCAGGTGTAAAAGTTGTTTAGTATGTACGCACGGGTGAGACGAACACACAGAACCAACAGCATCTTTGAGATCACTAAGTTTCGAAGTCTGGTGCATAGGAACCACTGCTGCCACAGGTAAAGTATATCATAATCGTCTCAGTGTCTCACCCGACGGCCACAATTGGCATTTCCAAGTTGGGCCAGTTTGTTCATCCACGTCCGGATAACCCCGTCATCTGCGACAAAATGGCGACCATACCAGTGCAACCATGAGAAGGCATCGAGCCCACCGTGCTGGCACCCATGAGGAGTGCGAATGCAAGATATTAGGACATACCGATCGATCAACTCACACACTGGGGAAAACTAAAACAAATTAATTTACTGGACTACAGCCTCTGGAAACAAACTTTGTCAGAGAGCGCCCGACATTACGTTATCACCATCGGAGCAACGCCTTTGCACGTGCACCGGATGTGATTAAGCGAGTAAGCAACAGGGAAACATTAGAGCAGTGCCGACAGACTGAACATCTGAGATGCATAGGGCCAGAACAGTGCGCGACCTGCCGTGATGGAATATTTAAATGTGCAGAATGCAGAACCAGTGACTGTGCTAGGAACATGCTGCCGACAGTGCTGCATAACAAACATAACCCAGCACCTATTTTGACGTATACGCTACAAGGCTTGACCGGTTCAAACCAAACTGTTTTGTGACTTACCTTTGCTGGTCACGATTCCGAAGACCCAAGTTCGTTTTTGGCAGTGTGTGAGGAAAAATTGCACAGACATAGGGTACACAGAGAGGACTGGACAGAAGTAACAGCCAACTGCCCTAGAGGCGCCGTGGCCGCATTGTGGGATCTCGTCCGCGAGTATGAGTCACGTGGGAGTTTTGTGAAAGACTGTTAGGTCGTTTGATACGGATGGTGACGCACTACAGGTCCATGCCCGGCTGTACCATGAGCAGCAATGTGAGCTTGAGGGAATCGAGGAGTTTATACAACGCAAAGTGGGATTGTATATGAGATTAAATCCAGGGCAGCTCACCAATGTCATGTTAGAAATTGTTGTTGCCTTGTCAACACCGGACATTAGGCCATATTTACATCGAGCCACCAAACGTAGTGTGAAACAGTTCACATGGGAAGCATGTTTTTCAAAAGGGATGTACGTGCGAGGCAAAAATACCAATCACCGGGACGACACTGTGGATCACCAGCACCCACGCCCCCGCGATCATGGTTGATGATATGCGACCACAACCACAGTTCACACCAGTGCGGACGTCATGTGGACAACGACCGATCTACCGCCAAACCACACCTGACAACTACTACCAGGGGAATCGGTCGGGAAACTGATAAGGGAGGTTTGCGAAACAGCGCCTGCACCAATCTCATCACCGGAGCGGAGAAGTCTGCCAACTGTGGGTGCAAAAGTGTACCAAGTGAATGACTGCTGTCCGAGAATTTACGCATCAGTACTGAATTCGAAGGGAGAAATGTAATTACTATTGTAGACACTTCTGCAAGTCATAGTTTCATACGTGAGGGGTTAATCCAGTCCATTACCACACGGGTGCCACAACGTAGATTACAATTTGCCACCACACACCAATAGGGTGAGGCCACAAGTGTTATGCACATGACAGTAGGAATCTGGGACTAGTGGACTAAATGTGATGTGTATATTGTGCCACACTTGTGCGAGGAAATGATTCTGGGACTGCCGTGGCCAGTTGAAAATCAAGCTGTCATCAAGCCCCACCTCGATTGCCTCCATTGGTAGGTGGATGCTGTACGCCTTGGGAGCAACACCGCTGACCACAACAACTGCTGTGCAGCTGGATCAGTTCGCCCACGAAGTGCCAGTGCAGTATCAGGGGAGGCTGCAACCCCTGCTGGACCAGTATTCCATGGTGTCCCACACTGGGGGAAGCTCCAACGCATTGACGTCATCAAGCATGCCATTGTCACCACGCACGAGGACCCGGTCTACATGAAACCGACAGACCCAGGTATCTACTTCTGGAACGTGATAAACAAGCAGGTATGTGAAATGTGAAGTGACAATATAATTGAACCAACACAAATACTATAATTCAGGAATTACACTAGCCCCTAAGAAAGGTGGCGAGTGGAGGTTTTGCGTCAATTTTGCCCACTCAATAAAATCACAGTGAATATGCCCACACCTGTTATCAATATTAAAGACACTATGTCAGCATTAGGACCCGCTACAGTGTGTACATCTCTGGACTTAGTCAGGATATTGGCAAGTTCCCATCTGCCCCCAAGACCATAAATATACCGCTTTTACCATCCCTGATGGGAGGAGGTTCCAGTTTGTTTCCATATCATTTGGATTAAAATGTGCCCCTGTTAACTTTCAGAATCTCATGGTAAACGTCTTGGGCTGGTATATTGGAGACCTTGCGATGACATATCTTGACAACGTGTTAGTGTGGTCTAATAATAGGGAGGAGCAGGTACACCACCTAAGTCTTGTGTTTGAAAGACTGGAACATAACAAGCTGACATGTTGATAAGTGTAAAATCGGGATGAGTAAAATGGAGTCCTTGGGACATTATGTCTCTGAAGACGGACATGAACCGGAAATACCACATTTGCAACAGGTACAGGATAAATCAACCCCCAGGTCACGTAAGCAGTCAAAAAATTTTTTTTTACTGATTAATAGGTAGTGGGAATTCATCACAAATTTTTCCGTTACTGCCACACCACTCATTGAACTGTTGTCAAAAAAAAAAAAAACGAAAATTTGTATGGACCCCACAAGCAGAACAGGCTTTCCAAAATGTCAAAACTGCCTTTCAAAAGTGTGACCATTAGCCAGATTCAACCCAGACCTCCCAGTTACAGTGCAGACAAATGCTAGTCAAAAGGGTATTGCAGCGGTGCTCTACCAAGCTGACAACCAAGGGCATAAACATGTGATCAATTACCATAGTGCAAAGTTTGGCAGTACGGAACGTAAATATATTGTTAATGAACAGGTTTGCTTGGCGATTTTGCACGCGCTACGCAAAAACCGCCTGTACTTGCTAGGCCGTCAGTTTACACTGAAAACCGCTGTCTAGTTTTGCTGGAGGCTATGCACAATGGTAGGAGCAAACTTGCCCACTGGGCCCTGCTGCTGCAAGAGTTTGACTTTCAAGTAGAGCACATGGCTGGAGAAGTGAATGAGCTGGTAGACTTATCTCTTATTACTGTCTTGAAATGACACGAATTTGAAATATATTTCATCAAATTATTTGGAAAAAAAATTCGATATTATCATGTGTTATTTCTGTAGGCTTTTGGAACTAATAGCAAGCAAATATGGAAAGCATGGATGGACAGTGGGAATGTGACATGAAAAGATCTAAGGTTTAAAGTTGTATTCCATTCAGCTATGAATCGTCTTATTGTGCATTTCATTTTGAACACCTATACATTACAACTTAGCACGAAGATTAGTTTGTAACAAAACCACTGTTTTGTGACCACGTAAAATAAAATATATTAATTAATCTAGGAACTCTTTGTTATCGCGTATTTTATACTTGTCTGATGTACGTCGCCAGTGCACTCAGAATAGCCAACTTAATATTGACTTTTGTTTGTTCCTGCATCAGTTGATACACAATTTTGTAAACTGCACTTTGTTTATTTTGTATACGTCAAGTTGCCACACACTGACTGTCGAAATCTTGCCATCTTATATGAGATAGACTAAATTGATGGTTGCTGTGGTAACCCATGATGCTTTGTCTCTTTAATGTAGCGGCCCTGTGATTGGAGCAGAGCTGAGAAGCGTCAGGTAAAGTTTAAGTTGAAGGTTTTCTAGCTATCTTGATTTTACTGTCAGGCAGGCTACAACTGAGTGGTCATAGGCCTGGTAGAAAATATTTCTTAGGAACCTTGATCGAGTCCTAGTTCTATTGCAGACAGACTGGAAGGCGAAGACGGGCTGAGAAGAGTGAAGAGTTTTATATGTCTGTACGTACGCAAAATTAGTTTGATTTTTATTTTGTCATCTGCGAAGACGCAAGGTACAAAATGGAGTTTATGCATGGGTACCTAAGGTCCATGTACCTGGATAGGGACGATCCAGTGCTTGAACCAGCTATGTCTGCAGCTGAGAATGTGTAGAATCTACAACTGTGAGTATTATATGTGAGTCAACAAATATTAATTTTTCACTACGTAGAACTGCTAATAGTAATGGACATCAATTTAATTTCATGCATTATGCCAGCCTAGGATGCCATTTGGAAATACCGTAAAGTCATTGGTTGCTTAATACGCCTATGGATACCCCGACATTAAGTTTTTTATGCTCCCAACTGAGTTTAGACCTTAATCAATGATTAATTATTATAATGAAGTTTACTTTCGTATTACTGAGCATCATATAAGAGTTACTGCCACTTGGGCAAGTTACACATTGACTAAGAACTTAAGAGTTGTACATGTTTTCGAATAATGAGCACACCTATTTGATTATTATTTGGTTTTCTGAGTTCCATGAAGTTGCTAATAAATTTCACATATTTTAACCACATAGGTGAGTGTGTCATTCCAGAAAGTTGTTTTTGTTTTGGTAATTTTATATGGTCTAATATGTCTGTACCATACTATCAGCAGTTAACCAGGAATCTGCAGTTTGCCGTGGCTACGTCACATGCCACCTACTCATATATGTTACAAATGTGAGTTGCCGATCTATGATCACATATGTTTGGTTACGTACATGGGTTCTTTCTTTATCAATTACACTGTACTGTACATTATCTGCATACCTTTTCAGTCTGCCTAAATACCTATAACACTACATAATCAAATTGACACCACTATCGCAGGGCCCAACTGAACCAGGCAACCACAGTCCCATGTAGTATTTTGTGAATGAGTAGGCAGCAAAGGACACTGTATAACCTATGTAACGTCACTCCTATTAATTACATGTTAGTGAAATATACTACGGAAATGGAATACATAATCGAGGTGACTAGTATATAGGTTGGGGAAAACACAGAAACTCACAATATCACCAATATGGAACAAATACCACAGGCCGTGAGTATTAACGAAGATGCACCCACCGTGTAAACAAATTCCAGTAATGCCACTGCAAATAAGGGCACGGACGGTCCAGAAGGCATGCCACAGTTGGCACAGATGTTAATGGAGAGTATGACTCAATGAATGAGATTAGGTCAGGAACAAATGGCTGAGCACGTATGATAAATCAGGCAAAGTCAGGAAGTGCTTGAAAATTGGTTACATGAAAAAATTGGGCTGTCAGAAACAAATCACTGAGCAGGTTAATGGTATACAACAGCAACTAACCCTACTGATTGACCACATTGATTGCAAGATTACAGAGGTACAACACGAGATGATCACTTCTATCCAGAAAGAAGTAGTGAACACTAGGGAAAATTTAGCACAAGAAATCACCAGTACCAGGGAGGAAGTAGTGCTAAATATCACACGTATTAATGCCATGGGTTAGCGCATCCGTACCCTAGAAACTCTGCCTACACCTGAGTTAGATGCTGCATATTTAAAAGACTTAGTTGGCAGTCAAATTGAGTCATTTAATCACCACCTTGAACAGAGGTTAGGGCAAGTGGGAAATGCCAGCTGTGTGGGAATCAATAAGGTGAATACGCAAATTACAGAACTCTGAGATACAGCAGATAAACTAAGTCAGGTTGTGGACACCCTGAACAACCTACGACTAGCACCTAACACCACGGGTAACACTGAATATTCTTCAGGCGAACTGACAAAATTCTCTATCCATTGAATTCGTCTTTACAGGCTGCTTGTATGCCAAACACAGTACAAAACCTCCCCGCTAACATGCCTATCAGCACGCTAATCCATCATCCATCGAAAATGTGGGCAGAACGGCTGCCCAGATTTAGGGCAAAGTTAGGCATAAACCTGGTAAATTTTCTCCTGCAGTTTGAGGAATAGGCCAGCTTATTTTGACTTGCTGATGGTGATATGCTAAGGTACATGAACCTAGCTTTGAGGTTGACTGCTAATTACTGGTGGGAGGTGATTAAGACCACCGTACATACTTATTCAGAATTTAAGGAGAAATTCCTGGAACAATACTGGAACTGGAAAATTCAATGTAATTTCAAGGCCCAGTTACACGCTGAAAGATTTTTTCCAGGGAAAGGGAAAAGTTTAGCAACTCATCTGTCTGAAGTATACGACAAGTCTCGTCACATGAAGCCGTAGATCAGTGATGAAGAGTTTATTTGCAATGGAACTACACCAACTCCCTTACATTTTTCAGGCCCACTGGTCAGTTTAGATGGATAATGACCTTGTGTCGTTAACAGAATATCTTTTGGCATATGACCGAATCAAAAAATTACAGAGATCCTATGCTAATCGAGACAGCGATAAAAAGTTCCACCAGAGAGAAACCCATCATTGTATCAAGGCCAACAGCGTAATAATTTCTGCCAGCAACCACCTAGGCCTTACCAAGGACCACTAGTAAGTGCTTTCTACTGGTAATATCAGCAGCTTTATCAAATTCTACGGCAAGAGTATTACCAGAGGTGTCAGTGCTCTTACAGGGGGCATAAATACTTTTCTAACCGGAGACACCGCCGTGGTAGGGGTTAACAAGGTAGTAAGGACTCTAACGGCAATCACGAAGGATACAGGTTGGATGGAGAGCATGGGCATAGGGGAGGTGAACGCAATGAACACCAGTCGCCACCCCAGTCCCCTTCCCAAGGATTTCACCAGCAGAGAAGCTCCGGGGAAAACAACAATTTCCGCCGCCAGCCAGATTCCAAAGTCAAATCAATATCTGAAAGTGGTCTGCCAACATAGGAGAGTTGGTAAGTCCAACTGCCACCGGTACAAGTGAATCAAGAGAATGATTATGTCGTTCTGCATAGACCAGGATACTTTTCAAATCAGGAACAACTGGACCCAAGGGTACCAGCATTTTTCCTGACACTGCAATGTCCTCTTTCCAGCATATTTTATTATTAACGTGAGCAGCCTTTTTCATAATATGAAACTTAAAAGTACAGTGACTTTCGGCAGAATTAAGTTAACCAACTACACAATTAATCGTCGACTTACAAACATTCGCAAAATAAAAGTTTTCTTAGCTTCGAAGAAAAGTATTGTCACAATAGCGCAGATACTCTATACTTTCGATACCACCAAGTATCGAGAGGTATCAAAGTATCAAACATCCCATCGCTAATATATATGTGTGTGTGTTTCCATACAACTCTTATTTTAGATTATTATTTTTGCAAGATATTTTATTATTTATAATATTTCTTTCATTAATTATATTTATATGTGCTTCCGTTTAACTCAGCGTATATGTCATGTGGCCTAGATGCAGAGAGCACTTTATTGATGGTTGCTATGGTAACCAGCGACATTTTAAGTGTCTTTAATGTAACCACCCCGTGATTGGTGCTGAGCTGAGAAGCATCAGGTAAGGTTTAAGTTGATTTTCTGGCCATCTTGGTTTTAACCTCAGGCAGGCTACGACCGAGTGGTTGTAGGCCTGGCAGAATTATAGTTTTGCGTAGGGACCTTGATTGAGCCTCGGTTCTATTGCAAGCAGCCTGGAAGGTAAAGACGGGCAGAGAAGTGTGAAGAGTTATATATGTCTGCTCGCGCTACCTACTCCAAAATTATATTTTTATTTTGCCATCCGCGAAATCACTATGGGCCAAATGACTTTGTGTGGGTACCTAGGATCTGTGTACCAGTGCTTGAACCATCACAACTATCTTTAAAGACATAGCATTAGACGTGATGGGTAAAAGTTCATAATAGTGATAACCAATTTGTGTACAGCATGGATGGAAGTAATGTTAGGGCGAATATGTTGGGGTTACTCAAAAACCATCTTGTCAGACAGTGAGTGAGATGGAGTTCGTGGGACATAAGTAGAAAAAGCTATGACAGTAGTGGAGCATCATACTTGTGACCACTCATACATACATCCCAGGACACCCAACTGAAAGACTCAACCAAGAGGTCATGGTGCAATCATGGCTTTGGTTAGAGGTTAACCAAACCTCATGGGACGAACAGTTTCCGGACTCCTCATTTTGCCATTCATAATTGCACAAACATGGTGACTGGGTGGTCCCCAGCACAAATGTTACTTAGACAGAACATGAAGATACTGGGTGAGTGGGATGTAGGAGGCGAGAGTCCTTGGGAGAGGGTATGGAATGGTAATGAGTTACGTGCAGCCTGTGAACAGCAGGAAAGTTATCACCAATGGATTACCCCAACTACCAACCACCCTCCAAAGCCACTCCAGGAAGGGCATTGGGTCTCTATGTGCAAACAACTCCCCTCATCTGCACCCAGCAACTGTTGTGCAGATTTAGGGCCACAGTGGGCCAGGCTCCGACGAGTGGTGGTGTAAGTAGAACTCTATAGTAGGTCAGAAATCAGAATGAGAGCATAAGCAAGAACCATAGATAATGAGTTACATAGAACTCTAGAGGACAAAAAGGCAAACAGATAGCAGGGCCAAAAATACCAACCAGTGGCTACGACTGACAAGAATATAACAGAAGAGGGATGTGAAGAAAAATTTGATGATTAACAGCTGATTTGGAGGGTGTGGGGGTTGCTGAGTCAACCCTGATCAGCACCAACAGCGAAAGGAGAACCAACACCTCACGACCAGACACCGGGGCCATGACAGCGGAAACTTCATTCCGGAGATTTCCGGCAGAGGAACTGCACCAATGAGTGCACAGGTGCCTATTCGAGAAAGCGGCACTGGGAGAGGTTGACATTGAGGAACTAGAGGTAGACAACCCATACACCTGCACTTAAGTTTTAGCTCTAGCGGTAAAGGAATCTGGAGAGGAGAGTGGGGAAACCCGACCCACTACCAGGGGAGTGCGGGAGCACAACTCCTCCTTGGCTGATGCAATTTTCACTATGGTGTTTGAGGAGCGAGAGAAGCCCAGCAGAGACAGCACTGCCATAGATGCAAATGCTGCATGGAGGGCTGTGAGCCATTGGAGCCAGCAAGTAGAACGTCTTCCTTTAAACTCTAGGCTGCTCCTGGTGGTCACCCAGCAGCACTCTGAGTACACCCCGAGAGCATGTGTTAGTGTGTGTGAAACTGCAAGTTAGCAGTGGAAGAGGTCAGTGGAGGAAGGCAGTGGTCAGTCCAAAACTTTTGGCAGAAACGTGATATCACAAAGACAAATGGTAATCAGGTGCCCGAGCAATGTATAACATCACATGCTCTTGAACCCTTCAAAACATAGACCTCGCATTTCTCTGCCACCCAGGCCAAAATTTTAATTTGTAGTCATTTTGTTTAACACTGGACGTATTTCTGTTTGAACTGTTTTATGCAGATATTTAAATTTGCATTATATTGTCTTAGTTTTCACCAAAATTTTTGTTTTGTGTATAATGGTCAGGACACCCAGGGAGATTGCTTTTTGGCTACCATGATGCCAGTCATAAAGTAGCAGCAGTGAGAAATGGATGTGTCCCATGGGGACCAGAATCATGGTGGGTTATTTGAGTGATTTAGTTTCTGGCGGTTTTATAGTTTACTTGGAAACTTTTTTGTATTGCCCCCACATGTGCCCTCACCACTTGCGGACTTATTTTAGTTTTCGGTCTGGTTGGCAGTGCTCCTGGCTGGCCATATGTTTCAGGTGAATGGGACTGGCCTACTCCAGGGTTTTCATATTCATTTGCATCCCAGTCAGCGGAGATTGCATGGACTAATTCTTGTTTATTTCTCAAGAGCATGCTTGTTTACTAGCAGCATTACTGATATTTTTATAAAATAAAAGCATCGTATTTTGTTTTTGGTCTCAGAACTATTTTTTCATATTGCATGGTGGCTGCAACCAATGGCAAAAGAAATGGTGTTCGTGTCCATTTTTTAAACCAAGTGTAGCGCCATCTTCTAAGGGTGTGCAATGTGATTAGGACACCACTGTTTTGCAGGAGTATAATGGGAAGCTCAAAACATTTTTAGCTTGTGCCCATGCTGGCAGAACATTCCATATCACCCTCAGTTTGTGCGTATACTTTTCTTAATTCACAGAGGGTAAGTGGCACTCCAGGTATCCATTACTTCTGTTTTAGTATTGTAGTGAACACATGATTAAGCCATCTGACCACCACTTCCATACTGCAGAATATTATGCTGTGCATCTCTTCAAACTTATGCTATTCTAAATATTTTTCAGCAATTTGCCATGCATAAATTTTTACGGATATTGTTAAGACTGTAAATAATTGTAAATACCGTGTTTAAAGTGTAGTAAGGGCTTGAGTACAAATAGTGACTAGAATTATAGCTTTAAGATGAGACATTCAACATGTGTGTTTGAACTTGGCGCCACTACAGAGCACCATGGCTTCATTCCTGCTGGTGGCCCCTAGGAGTGGCGTGTCAGTACAAGATGGTGGCGGGCGTGGTCAGACGCGTGGCATTCATTACAGTTCATCTGCTCTTAAATGTGTAAGTTTCAAGTCAAAACATTTGTTCCTCCAGGGTCGGATTAAGATTCACGTAGCTTCCGTCGTCGTTTGCTGTTTTTCGCAAGCATCTTAATTCGGTGTGGCTTGTTCATGTTTGTTATCGCCGCATTGCTCTAACTTCTTTGTCTTGCCAGCACCGGCTTTGTTCACAGACACACAGCAAGGAACATATTTTGTGCCGTGTTATGAATGTGTGTGATCAAAATTCTGCAGCACGAGACACATTAATCATAAACTAGATGTTGGAGTAGTGGGAACTGCTGCATTCCGGTGTTCCAAATTACCGAGACACTGTCCGGTAATATTAATTGTACACACAAACGCTCAAGTGATTATTTAAAAGCAATACTCTTAAAAAGAAATTTTAAATTATAGTAAATGCATTAGGCCTATAGATGTTTCAAAGGCCATGTAACATGTTAGTTTTCTTAAACTTAATTGAAGTCCACACAAAATGTGTGAAATAGTAATACAAAAAAATTGGTATAACATATTTATGAGTGATGGGACAATTTAAGGTTTTTGTTTGATTCCGATTCTCGATTAGTTTTCAAAATATTTATTTCGATTCTCGATTCTGGACTTTATTCAATTATCAACAAATGTTAAATACATTGCATGCAACATTTTCTATGCAGTTTTACAGTTATACATTTCACACAACATCCGGCGGGGAATACTATAACCAGAGTGAGAGAAAATAATTTTTCTTGGGCTAACTAGCAAATTTAGTGGTATTAACTATTTCATCCAGTACTCTGTGGAAGAAATGTATAATTTTGTCATGTAGAATTGGCCCTGCTAGGTAAAACGAATGTGTCAACATTGTGTGATTTCAAGAATATTGCACAGTTCCCATGACAATATTATTTCAAGGATATACAGTAAACATTAAGGCAAGTTGTACGTATGTGTACTTATTCTTTTCATAAATTTTTCAGTGTGACGTTTTTAACTTCTGATTTTGTAGCGGCTAGCTGCATTTTATAATACTACTGAATGTAAACAAAACAATTCAATCACAGTGCATTGGAGGTTAAATATATACATTATCACGGACAAAATCTCAAAATGATAGACATTTTACTGTCTTCTACATCGTCTGCAGCATATTCCATAATTTATTATACTAGATGTTTTATGAAAACAATCCATATAATGTATCAATTTAGATACCGTACTTTCGTTTCACAAAGTTTTACGCGCAACTATCATTGTAAACAAACATTTGATTCGGCACTGCGGCCATGGATTACTGCACACATTCTAGTTGCGTGCATTCACTTCGCAACAGTGTGCTCACTTTGCACTAATGTTACTAGCACTTGGAGGCAGTTTGTTGTCAAACTACTGTAGTTTATTTCAAAGTGCATAACGTGGGAATTCTATCCATCGTATTTCAGGTGACTGACATACAAATTCTATAGGTGCGGACATTCTGTAGATGTGGACTTCACATATTAGTCACCCAAAAAAATTCATTAAACTTTATGCTGAACATATTGATAGGCCTGTGATAGATATTTGTCAAGTTAAAATAAAACCATGCAAATGGGAGTATTAAAGAAAAATTTTCCCGTACAATCACGCTCAAACTTGATGAAAACAGTATTATGCACCTCTTTTGAAATCACTTGCTCAGAAATGCCTATTTTGGCATGTATAGGCTGCACTGAATTTTTGTATTCCTGTATATATTTCATATGATTTGAACACATTATACCTATACCTTTTATTACAAAAATTTAAAATTCCATCTAACAGTTGTGGTCCAAAGCCATTACCCATAAAGAAGGTAACTGAAACTAATCTTCTGTAATAATTTCACCACAGAAATTCATTTTTTTATGAAGTATGGAATTCTATAATGGCGATCGAACCAGCAAGAGTGGGTGGCTCTTTGTGTAAGACCAAAATTAAATTTTAATGTACCAAGAGTCACACATTCATCAACTTCGTACACTTTTGTTGAATAATGATCATATTTGTTCAGAACTTACTGTGGTATTGTACTTTCTGGAAAATTGCCCACAATACAGTTGTGTTAATGTGAAATTAAATTTTTAATTCGCTAGTGTAGATGATTCTTTTACTTCACAAACAATACCCACAAAATAAGTAATTACTTTCCATTTCCAACCATGGATAATAAGTGTCCTGAAAACCTGGCCTCAGATTTCACCCATTAACTACGTTAGACCTTTTTTGTTTCATTGCTCATTCAATCTGAAATAATGGCTATCATAATAAAATGCATATATTAATCACTTTGCTTGAATAACCATCCAAAAAGTTTAATTCAACAATTAATGATAATATTCCTGTTAACTAACCAAAAACAAATATTTCCTGTTAAATAATTAATTAATATTTATTGCTATGTTTGTATTAAAAATGGTTGTAATGTATTCAACAGGAGTTGGGGTTTTGAGGAACAGTTGGGTTCCAATAAAGAAAACCATTCCAACAGCCAAAGTAAAATGGACAGAACTTTGCAGTGATTGTATTTTCAAAGAATATTCGCATGAATTTCATTGTGATAGTTTGACTGAAAGATTATGTGAAGGAATGTGTATCCTGCTCCCTGATAGAACATAGAGTAATTTATTATTGCTTAGATTGTAGAAGATTTGATGTAGAATACATTGACTATGGTGTGTTCCCAGGGTGTAGACTTTGTCAGTTAAATGATCAATAATTTAATATATAAGCAGTTAATAGTCCTTGTAAATAAATGCATGTACAAACATAATTAATTCCAACTTAATTTCTCCACTACAAAACATTTGTGACAGAAAACTTGTATTAAGTTGCAATGTTTACAAGTATACGTCGTGCAATTACTATTCCACAGATGGTAATGTGACTTGAGAAAGCAAAACTTATGGCAACATGTTACACAAAATGGCATCTATCAATTTATTGTTGGCGCTGCAGTGAGTGTGCGAACTACGTACAGCAGCAAAATTATTTTCTCATGTACGACTTGAATATTGTTATTGGTAAAGTGCAGTGAATAGGGATTCCTTATTTTTGAGTTGGCTTTTTATAACTTTCTGGGTATATTTATTAGAGCTACATTTTTATACATAATGCATGCAAAATTTTCATTAAAAAATACTCAAGTAAAAAACTTGCGGGTGTTGGCAATTTTTATTGCAATATAATAATTTCATGCTCTCTTAAATACATTGAGATATCTGTTGTTATTATTTATTATTTTTTGTAACAAAGTACAAGTTAAGTGCAACTTCGCAACTAAACGGGTTATTTCGTAAGTGGTAAATTTCATAAATAGGATTAAATGCTGGGCAGTGAGACATAAGTGAAACAACGTGTGTTGAAAATTTACTGTATATTTGTGATTTCTATTAGTATTACTTGTTGTTTGGACGTGTGAGTATGTGAATACTTAATTTTTCATGTGTTGGTGACTGTTTTTGTGTGTGACACATTCAAGTTTTGAATTTCTTGCTCTGCCAACTCTCGTGGTTTTCGAAGTTGGCAGACCTGCATTCAGCGCTGGATGACAGAGCTGGCAACCATGGACTGCAGAGAGGAGGCAGTCAGCTATTCATAAAGCATCATGGTGGTGAGTTGTGTCAGTCAGGCAGCCTCACTTTCTATCTTTTAATTTCGCATCCTTCCAAATTTTCGAATACTGTCCATTTTGCCATCGTGGCATAACATTTTTGATCCTCCGGGCCGGGTTAGTCAAATATTTTTGTATCGTCTTTACGATTTTCGCACCTTATCTCGCACCTCGTTTTGAGGTTAGCATCATCAGTGTTTGTGGTGAGCATTCGTGGCAGTATTTACCGCACCTGTTGTAGTTTTGCATCCTCGTGGGTGGATTGCACACTCACGAACATTATTTTCCCATGGCTGTAAATTTTTCCCTTATTCTTCTTTGTTGGTGGGCGGCATCATAACACTCTTCTTCGCATTCCATTCCCGTGTCTGGTACTCGTGACCTATGATCCGGATCATCCTTCAGACCCCCAAAAAAAGGTCAGCCCCGTTCGGGTCACCAAATGAAGAGCGACTTTAAGATCCGGTTCTTTTTGTGTTTTGCTTTGCTCTCCTCGCCTTTGGTGAGTGCGGAACTGTGACTTTGTGTTCCGGGAATTTTCTTGAGGTTTATGCACCTTATTTCATTCCCAACCAGGGCTGCATCCTTGCGGCTGAGATTGGTTGAAGGGCGAGTTAAGCATGCGTGTGATCTCACAAAGGTAGTTAGTTACCACTGACCAGACTATATCACAGTGGAAGTTTCGTCAGACACTTTCGATGATTTTGATGCTTAATATGATGTTCAGCGAATGACTACTTTTGAGGAGCAGTACTACACTGTGATGACCACGGCAGGAGCCCTGGAAAGCAAGCCAGAGATGCAGGCAGAGGTTGGTACTGATACAGCTGCTGGACGTAAGGTAAATGTTGCTTTGCCTAAAATACCATTCCCTAACTTTGATGACACCCCGCAGCAATGGCCAAACTTTTCCAACTTGTTTGTTACATTAGAAAAGCTAGCATATCCGAAGGCTGTTGTTAGTAGTGAACCCCTTAAGATGATTCAGTGCTTATCTTTAGCTGATCCTAACGTTGAAGTTGTGTGGGACTGCTTTTAGAATCGTTATGAGAATAACCGGTTAATTGTGTTAGCTCATGTTGAGACCTTGTTACAGGCACCTTCTGCTTGTGCAGATTCGCCAAGGCCGTTGTGGAGCCAGTTGAATATTATTTCTAAAAATGTGTGTGTATTGGAGGCTTTGGGGCGCTCCTGTGAGGCAATTGAACCTGATCCTACTTCACATCTTCTGTAAACAACTGCAATTGGAATGGGAATTGAGCTTAGGTTTCAAACTTCCCAAACTGGGCGACTTCATTTCCTTTCTTGAAAATCATTGTAAAGCCCAAGAGATGGTTGGGTCGTCTCAACTAAAGGGTTCTGGGTCACAGTCTTGTTCCTCTCTCTGTAAGGTGCCTCCAGTGCAGCTGACTAAACAAAAACCTCCCAACCCTAGCAAGTATCAGTCCTATGCATCAAGGTCTCTTGTAAGTTCAACACAGTCATGTTGTGTCTGCAATGCATCACACTCCTTGTATAAGTGTCCTGAGTTCTATCAGTTGTTACCCCAAGATCGGTATGCCATTGTGAAAAAGCAGAAGGTATGTTTAAATTGTCTGAACCAGTTTCATCAAGCAAAGAAGTGTCCCTCAACCTTGTCCTGTCACACCTGCGGTAGTAAATATCACACTCTACTGCACTTTGAACCTATATCTAAGGATCAAGATTTAGAATCTGATGCTGTTCCACCATCTGGGGAGACTGCATGTACACTTTCAGCAGTTATGTTTGTTGTTGTTAATTCTGATACAACTGTGCTTTTGTCAACTGCCCAAGTAGAGGTTCTTGATCTGACTGGTAGTTTGCGTGTAGTTTGGGCGCTGTTGGATGCAGCAAGCCAAGCCAGTTTTATCAGAGGGATGTATGCAAAAATAGCATTTGAGATGCAACAAGGCTCATTTGCAAATTCTTGGGATAACTAACACTCTGGTCAATGTGGCAAGAGCCAATGCATCTATCATTGTTGTGCCAGTAGACTGTGCAGGACCATAATTTGCTCTTGATGTGTTTGTCTTACCAAACTTACTGGTAATTTAGCTGTCCTCTGAAGTTCGTAGTGGTGTCTACCCTTAAAACTAGCAGATACCTCCTTCGACATGCCAGGCCCCATTGACATTCTTATCGGCGCAGAGCTCCTTCCTCAGTTGATGACCAGAGCGAGGATTGAGGGCCCACCAGTTGCTCTAGGATCTGTGTTTGGGTGGGTTTTGATGGGGAAGATAGCATCTGAACCTGTTTCTCCTCCTTTCAAGTCATTCTGTGTATCTCTCTTCACCTCCGTCATTCCTCTGGAGGATGTCATGAGAAAATTATGGGAAGTTGAGTTTCCAAGCACCAAAAAACATAAGTCATCTGAGGAGGTCCGTTGTGAAAGAATATTTGTCGATACAATTGCTCGAAATGATGATGGTCATTATATAGTGTGTGTTTACCATTTCGCATTTCTCAACCTGACATTGGTGCCACCCGGCTCCAAACTGTAAATTGTCTGAGTGGTCTTGAAAGGTGTCTCAAGCGGGTCGGTGAATTAAAGGGTATGTACACCGAATTCATGACAGATTACCTCAACTCCGGGCATATGGAGAGGATTCCTCCAGATCAGGTTCAGTCATCCTCAGCCTACGATATCCCCTACCACTGTGTGATCAAGCCTGAGAGAGTTCCACCACAAAGCTTTGTGTGGTGTTCGATGCCTCAGCCAAGGATTCGAAGGGAAGGTCACTCAATGACCTCTTGCTAACAGGTCCCAAGTTGCAGCGAGAGATTGTGGATATTGTGTCAACTTCCAATTGCATTCTGTTGTGTTTACTGCTGATATCAAGCAGATGTATCGACAAATTATGGTTCACCCTGATCATCAGGATTATCAACGTATTGTAAGCGATTTTGTGACACTGGTCCTGTCCTGGATTTTCGTCTGGAAACTGTCACCTATGGAGCATCGTCTGCACCGTTCCTAGCTATTTTAACACTGCAGCAGTTGGCTAAGAATGAATCAGCCAATTTCCCTAATGTGTCCAAGGTCTTGTTTTCAGACATTTGATGATATTGTCGCAGGTTTCATTCTGTTGAGTCAGCTCTGGCCCTTCAAAGGGAAATCATTTCTTGTCTTGATAAGGGTGGATTCAAGCTGCGAAAGTTCGTGAGTAATCACTCTTCCCTACTTGACTGGCTTCCTGTGGATGATGTTGAGATGCCATGATCATTCAGTCTGGATACGGATAATCAGGTTGTTGTCAAGGTGTTAGGGTTGCAGTGGACACAGTCTCACACACCTTTGCGTACAAAATTCAAAGCAGCCCAAGTCATGCCACCAAGCGCACCGTTCTGTCCACCACGGCACACATCTTTGACCCTCTTGAAGGGCTGAGTCCTCTCCTTTTTTTGTGAAACATTGTATGCAGATTCTGTGGTTGAAGACTATTGATTGGGATGCTACTCTCCCATTGGACCTTGCAGCATCTGGGAGGCTCTTTAATCAAGAGCTTTCTCACCTGTCATCAATCACAATTCCTAGGTGTGTCGAGGGATCATGGGTTCTCAGACAGTTTTGAGATTGGTTACGCAGCAGTGGTTTACTTGTGTATTGTGGACCCTCAGGGTAAAATCATTCAACTATTAGTGGGCAAGTCCAAGGTGGCACCTGTCAAGGTGCAATCTTTCCCGCATTTGGTGCTGTGTGGTGCACTCTTGTTGGCACGTCTTCTCTGACATTTAAAGATGAATTTTGTTTGTCCTCTATCAGTGTGTGGACTGATTCCCAAGTTGTACTGGCTTGGATTAACTTGTCTCCACACCAATTAAAAACGTTTTTGGCCAACAGGGTGGTGAACAGGCCCATCATGTCTCAGAGAACCCTTGTAGCAATGGCCTCAGTATACGTAACATGTAGTTGCAGCTGATGTGAACCCTGCATTGCTTGAACACAAAACTGTGACACTGAACACACTAACTCAGCACCAGGATCTGGATAACTTGGTGACCCAGTTCAGTCGTCTTACTAAGCCTTGAGAGTCACCGGTTTCCTAGTATGATTTGTACATAATTGTCTCAGTTTGCAGGCTACACATCATAGTGGATGCCTTACCCCTTCTGAATTGGATCAGGCCCTCAAGTTTTGGCTTCTGCGAGTTCAGCTTAAGGCATTCAGTAATGATATTGTCGCTCTTAAGAGTAATTAACGCACTGCATCTCAAATTAGGAAATTGGTGCCATTTCTTGACGAGCATGGTTTGATCAGGATGGGTGGAAGATTTTCTCATTCTGCAGTTCCTTTGAGCATAAGCATCCTATGTTGTCTCCCAAGTTGCATTCCCTGACTGACCTACTTATAAGCCATTATCATGAAAGGAACAATCATTCTAGGGTGAAGACTCTTTGGGGCATTCTGCGAGAAGAGTTCTGGATCTTGTCAGACAAAGATGCCATCACCCGCCATTTATGGTATTGTTTCCGCTGTTTCAGACAGAGGTCTTCTCCTAGTGAACTTCGTATGGGAGATCTTCCAGCCATGAGGGTACAACAAATCAAACCTTTCGCAAGGGCAGGAGTTGATTATGCTGGCCTGTTCATGATCAAACTTGCTAGAGTGCGCAGGGCAACAATCCTCAAAGCGTATCTGCATTTTCATGTGCTGTGCCATCAAGACATTTAATGTTGAATTGGCTTCTGATCTGTCCAGAGAGGTGTTCCTGGGAGCTTACAAATGTTTTCTTGCTCGACGAGGTAGATCTTCTCTTACATTTACTCTAGCTGTGGCACCAATTTTGCTGGGGCTCACAATTGTTTGCAGGAATTCAGGCAGCTGGTTTCATCCTCCTCTCACCAACAGATGGTAAAGGACGCATTGTCCCAGCTTGGTGTCAACTGGCACTTCAGCTCCCCTGCTGCTCCTCACTTTGGAGGCCTTTGGGAGGCTGGAGAAGTCCCATCTCCACAAGGTTATTTGGGAGCGGGTCTTAACGTTCGAAGAGAGCGGGTCTTAACGTTCAAAGAATTGTACACTGTGCTAGTTCAGGTGGAAGCTATGTTAAATTCCAGGCCGTTGTGTGCTTCTAGTTGTGATCGTAACAATCTCAGTGCCCTTATACCTGGCCATTTTCTGACCCTTGAACCCTTGGTGTCTGTGCCTGTACCTGGCCTTAGGGACATCCCCCCTCAATCGCCTACACCGATGGCAGCTTGTAGAGCGGCTGCAACAAGATTTTTGCCATCGCTGGCACCCCGACTACCTGCATACTCTCCAACAGCGGCAGAAGTGGCATGACAAAGTATCTGAGCTTGCTGCCAATCAACTCGTGCTATTCAAGGAAGAAAGGCTTCTAACCCCCTACTGTGGCATTTGAGACGAGTCCTGGAGCTCTACCCAAGAAAGGATGGTGTGACAAGAGTGGCAACTGTGCGCAGCTCCACTGGACATTTCAAACGTCCTGTGGTGAAACTTTGCCCATCACCATTTAACTGTTGAAATGGAACATTTCAAGGTAGGCGGAATGTTTGGACCAGTAAATATGTGAATACTTAATTTTTCGTGTGTTAGTGACTGTCTGTGTGTACTGGACACATTCAAGTTATGAATTTCCCTTCCTGCCACCTCTTGTGGTTTTCGAAGTTGGCAGACCTGCATTCAGCGCTGGACCATAGAGTTGGCAACACTGAACTGCCAAGAGGAGACAGGCAGTTGTTGTTCGTAAAGCATCATGGTAGTGAGTAGTGTCCGTTAGGCAGCCTAACTTTCTATCTATGTTTTAATTTCGCATCCTACCGAATTTTCGAATACAGTCCATTTTGCCATTGTGGCATAACACTTGTGCATGTTAACGTAATGTACTGTATAACAACTTCGTATACCTTGGTGAGTACAGTTGACTAATACTTTATTGTTAATACTTAATTGTTTAATGACCGGAGCATGTAATAGTCAGCTATGCTACAGAAATTTTTGTTTGATGAATGCGGATTAAATTAAATTTTGAATTCTGCAAAAACAGACTTTTTTAGCATTATTAACATAGGAATTTGGTCGGGTCCATAGAAAATACTCATTGGCAACGGACTTTCGGTTCAAACGGGTTCATGGTTCGAGTTTTAACTGTAATTTACTACTTGTGTAATCTTTGGAATGTGTTTGTTTACATTTTGTTATGCAAAAAAATAAACTTAAAGTAATTACTTATGTGTGTGGCATGTAGAACTATGATTTAAAAATTGTCTCAAAATGAAATTGAGCATTTTTTCATCTCAAATATTTCTCGATATTGCCTAGAACTCACACGTTTTTAGATTTTTTATTTTTATAGTGCTGAAGTATGTTAGTGTATAATAAATGAGAGAAGAGTTTATTTCTTGTGGAAAAAGGTAATTTGGTTATGTGGTGCTCATTTGTCAGTAATTCGTGTTATTTCATGTTTTAACTTATATTTTGATGTTATTTCCTTTATCGCGATTTACCACAAAATCGGCACGATTTTGTGTAAATGCAAATGCAAATAATCGGAACTCATTGATTTTTCGAGAAATCAATAATCAAATTGTCCCATCACTAATATTTATGCTTTCAAATTGCTACACAAATGCTACCACATTAAGAAAATTATATATAATATTAATATTTAAAGAAAAATCAAGTAACATTTTACAGTATAAAATTCACACAGTTGTACATCACAATATAACATAATTCCATAAGATGTATGTATTTATACCCATAATATTTTAGAAATAATCTATATAGTATACTGTGCAATCTGCCAATCGTTAGCTTTGTGCAATAATATTTCAAGGACATAGTTTTCATGGGTTTAGATGTATGATAGAGATGATTTCAGTCTGAAAATGTCATGAAGTAAAGAGAGTAATAAGTCACATAGTAACATTCAATAAATTGTATGGATGTAGTTCTATAAGCATAATGGTAAAATATTACAAGGGAAATCACATTAAAATGGTCTGAATAATAATCTGCAAATAATGTTCCTATGCAGATAGTTGTGATATCGGCTGGTTACCGAAGTTAGTCGGTTGAATTTAGAGTCATTCTGTATATATAATATTTGAAAAAAGCCTATACTGCCTAATTACAGCTTGTAAAATAATTATAGATGTATATTAGGATATTAATAAAATAAATAATACCAAAATGTAGCTTTGGGGACATTTAATTAGTATAATTTTATTGAAGTTAATATTTAATTGCGTAATATTTAGGGATATGAATTTTTCACAATTGAAACACCGTTGTTATTTTGTGAGTTTTGCTGTGTTTTTTATTACAAATTTGGCAGAATTTTTACAATTTGCTTGTACATTTTATTATCTCGTCTTTTGTAGTATAGAAACATTAATGATTACATACTATACAATCTATACAAACATCCAATATTTTAACAGCCTCACGTTAAGTAATCAAATAATAAAAAAGAGAAAATCCAAGCGAAACATCTCAGTATATTCTACACATTTTGTACACTGTGCAACAAATCACATCGTGATCGTATGAACACTGTCTAGTCAGACAGACAACAGTTAATGCATCACTGGTTTTATTTTGCAGTTTTTTTATAGTGCAGACTGCAGAGTTAGGTAAATCACTTTCTGTGTTAATTACAGTTGAATACATGTTCATACAAAAAAAAACAATGCCGCAAATTGATGTGTCTACATGAGAGAGAAATTGTTTGTGTCATATGTGTTCAAAAATCATAAGTGATTTGCAACTTTTATCTTCGTTTAACTACACAAACACCTAAATCACTTAGCTATGATACGTAAATTTTTTCAATACATAAATCATCCACTCGCAAAATATTTCACATTATGTATTTATGAGAATTGCGTATCCTCCAAAGTATCACGAAGAAACTATCAATCTTGAAGAATTGGTTAATTGTCGAGCTTACAATTTTACCAAATCCGAGAAATATTGAGCGCACATGAAGCAACAATGTTAAATGTGATGATTTCTTGTTACAAGTACCATTTTTCAGGTCTCAAGATATTGCTTACATACCAAGATCATTTTGCCCCTTTACGCAAAAATACCAAGATTTTGACATTTGTGATTGACTGATAGAAATCTTTTTTTAAAAAAAAAAAAACCCCCTTGGGCAGTGTCTTAACCTTGCTCAATGGAAGATGCGCCAAAAAAAAATGGTTTGGCTCATTTTGAAGGTGAACCTGGCATGGCGTTCCAGTTTTTCGATATGTGTGTACCAGGATTTCCATGAGGCCATCATCTACATTTGACGCAAACAGTTTACGTTACTGCGCATGCTCGGGTGAAACAAAACAAGTCACTTCACAAATCACCTTCATTTTGGTAAACTTAAAAGAATTCACTTCAAATGATCTATATTCAACAGACAAATCTATTAAATTTTGTAAATACAGTGAAACCCTGTTAAGAAGTTCCCACTTAAGATGTTTTCCTACTTAACAAGTTTAATCATCTTGCACCTTGTCTATACGCACATGTATAATTTGACCCTTTTAAGAGGTTTCCTGGTTAATAAGAATTTTTTTTTTCAGTTCCTTCAAAATCGTCTTAACGGAGTTTTACTGTACTTTAATTGCAGAATCACCTGGAATTGTAGGGACTCAATTAAAAAATATATCAACAGTGAAAAACACAAAAAGTTTTGTTTCCTCAAATACTGTAAAGACTGATACAGGCAGGCATCCTTCTTGTACAAGGTGTACGTACACATTTTGTGTCCAAAAGGTGAACAAGAAGATGAAGTATGTTCCTTGCACATACTGTACTCAGTACCAGCACTTGAATGTTGTTTTAGCATACAATGAGATACGGATCTGGGGTCTCATTTTGATGCTGTAAGAGTAATTTGTGCGTTGACAATAGTATCACACACATTTAACATCTGTTTTCTACTCTCACATTAACACTATCAGTGCAAAAAAATGTGCGGGGACCACATAACCACAACACAAAAAGATTTTACAAACCAAATAAATCACTAATACAAAATAAAAATCTGCTTTCTAATCTCAAATTAACAATATCAGCATTAATAAATTACGTAAATTTATAAAACACAAATGTAAACAAACAACTTGCACATGCAATTGTAAGAAAGATATGACCATCTCTAAACGATTCTAACTAGCATTCACGTCCGTCTTTGCATGCTAGCTACTTGCATACAATTGACGCATTTGTGATTTCTGCTCTTCTTCATTAGCCACCTTCGTGTACTCATATTTCTTAGTCGGTTGATTATCTATCCTCATAATGGGGGAGGGTGTGTGTGGCTCTGCCTTTGTCCGGTTTTATTAGGAGGGTTGAGAAAGGCGACTGCAGGTGCTGTTTCCCTCCGGGGTGTGATCGCTTTGCCCTTCGACAGTGATAAGGATTTTATCGGGTATTTCACCTTGCGGATAGAGGATTTGCCCATGTTGAGGGACCTAGTGGAGCACCGTCTGGTGAATGGGCTGAGAGTGGGTGGAGGGGAATCATACCACAGGGTGAACTTGATTATGAACGTTTCCCTCCCAAGGAGCTTGATCTTACTCACCGTGAAGGCCATCAAGAAACGTGATGTCAGCAATAAAGAAATAACATAATAATTGAAAATGATTACGATAATGAGGTGTAAGTGTACTAATTTCGACTCTGGAGAACAACCTAGTCAGTTTCACGTATACTACCAGGGCGCCTGTACGGGCTGGGTCAGGTTGGCTTACGTTTTGGGGAGAAGTCAGTTACTGCGGTAACTACCCTGCTGTTGTGTACCGTTTGAGGGAGGATTACTATGTTAAGGACCTTCCCTGATGTACGAATCTGGCAAGTGGTCGGGGGAGTTTGCTTAACAAGTCCCTGCTGTGGAGTCTGTTTCAATACCGGCTCGGGCGTTGAGTGAACTAGAGAACTCACATGATCTAGTTCTGGCCATGGCCAACAAATTCCTAACAGCGGGTCCAGGTAAGAATCACAGTTCTCATCAATAGAAGGGATTTCCCTGATTGATTCAACGGGTCTCACCGTGGGTTGAGGAGGAACTCGTCTCACTGAGCAAGCTCTTGTTGTAGTACCCGACGGACTAGTCGTCTTATGTGGCTATAGTGTCCACCTCCTTTCGTATGCATCTGAATACTGAACGGGAAATTTGTGAAATTTAAAATTCCTTCAATAGGCTCGTCAGTACACTGAAGATTAGAATGGCGTGTTCGTGACCTAGTAGTCTGCGCTCAAGCCCTCCTGGGTGTAGTCTTGTGCAGACTCATCAAGGTAATGAACGAGATAAGGTATCAAATAGACGAGGAGCATTTCTGCAGGTATATTTGGTGTACCGGACCACCTCAGGAGTTCCCTGTCTTATACAGACTAAAACCTTATTCAGGCACCAGGAAACCCAAGGGGTTCAGCCCACTCGTGCTTAATTCACCAAGGTTGCTTGCTAATTATTTAGCCACCAATACAAGCAAACAATTCACCATTAATTTACTAGAAACGCATGAAAGGGGAATAAATAACTATCTCACCAAAGGTTAAGTTTAGCACAACATATTTATTGCTGCTTCATGAAAACAGACGGGATATGCAGTTCTGTATAAAATGGTCTAAAATAATTAATTAAAATTATTTTACTTTACATCAGGTGAAGACAAACATGAATATTCAATTTTTAAATGCTAGAAAAACTCCAAAAAATTTTAATCACAATTGACAGTGAATAACGAAGGGTGGTTTTGTCCAGAAGAGACTATATTTTAGAGCCTGCTACCATGGAGTGCAAGGATTGACTCTGGTGAGGGGGGGGGGTGCAAGGGTAAGGACGTTGTGATGCCTTTGGAACTTCGCCGGATGGTTTCTTCCGCGGGCTGCGGGGTAGATGTTGGATCTTCTGAAGGAGTCATCTCTCAGCTGCTGGAGGTGGAGAGAGAGAACCTTCTCAAGCTGGAGGGCTTTCTTTAGGCTGCAGAGTCTTATGCAGACCCTGGAGAGCCATCCGACCTTATACAGGTCGGCGAGCTGACGTAGACTGGCATGAGCATTTTCGCTTCTACTTATATACCCAAAATTGCCGCTTGATGGCTGTCACAGGGGTGTGGGGGTTGCTAGTCTTCTATCGCAGGGGTTAGTTATTACAGGGCAGTGGGCTGCACCACACATTTCTTTTCATTCTCGCTGGAGGCTGCTGACATATTTACCGCCTCCCCACGAAGCTCGGCAGCGATGATGACATTGGCCGCAGGAATGCTGCTCTCCTGCTGCGTCTCCATTAACTATATTATGATGGTTCAATAATATTTACATAAGATTCCATTCTGTATAAAGAAAATAATAAAAAAAAAAACATATTTTATCTTATTCCACTCCCTCATCAACTTTAGAAGCAAAATTTAAAAAGTTCCTGAAATAAATCTATTAACATTTGTATGGTCAGTACTTTAAACCAAAACGAGTGTAATAACATGTAGGGCTTAAGTTATATTGCGTAATGAATTAAAACTTTTTACCCCTTTTTATAATTTTACTGAATAAATCCAAAAAATTCTGAAATGGGTTTTAACGTTTTTAAATGGGCAATTTTCCTAAGCAAAAATAACTGCAATAACAGATTGCATTTAAGACATATTGAGATTTTTGTGTGAAAACTCTTTTTTACCTATTTTCACCTCACATAAACATTACAAAAAACGTTACCGGGAATAAAACCCTAAACTCCTGGGATGAGAGGTAGCAACGCTCCATACCCTAGAAGCAGACAAACTGTCAGCATTGTTTGGAATAAGTGTAATGATTAGACGGATATGATATACTAACTTAAGAACGCCATTACTAAATTACGTCCACCTTTTTTTAAACAAGTGTTCCTTGTAAAACATTGCAGAAGTTTATCTTGCGTACAGTAGCAATTTTGTACATATTTATTTTACACTGTATAGAAATTTTTATGGTCATAGATATTTGATTGATTACATTAAGCTAGTGATGTTAGTTTCCACCAAACATATATACGCCAGAAAAACTGTAAATTGTTATATTTTTAACTAGTTCTTGTAAAAGAAAGTAGTTTACAAAGTTAACATCTTGCTTGATTATGTTTTCTTTTTTTTATTTACGGTAGCTATGTACATGTTTTCTCATTGCGGTAATTCAGAATTAATAAATATCGTTACCGGACAAATCTCACATCGTCGCTCCAAATACGATAGGCATGTATCATTTTCCACCATTGTACAGTAGTGTGATGTGAAAGAAATTATTGCTTATTCTTATATCCGACCTTCTAAACTAAAACGTCTCGCAACATGAACAAAGTACCAAATACTCAGGGACGAAAGTTCAGAGTAGTGCTAGTTCAAGATTTCCTGCAGCTACAACTATTGTATAAATATTATTGACAAAAGCATTAAATTCTGGGATATTTTTGTTTATTAAAGTAGCATACACTTTAAACATTAAAAAAAAAATTACAGTTAACCATAACACAACTCTGACAACTTGAATGTAACTGAATGTAGTCTGTAAGTTCTCATTGATCAGTCTTTTGTAAGTATTTATTAACGCAATAGCAATAAACTCAGTTGTAATGTATGAGTCAACTTGAAATCAACATATACAAATAACATTAATTATTTAAAACTGTGCAATAACAAATTTTTGAAGACTTTTACAAAGGTGTTAGCATTCGTCAGGAATTATAAAATGGCACGTGTATACATAATTCTCAAATTATCATCTTAGTCATGGGGCAGAGATCAGAGGACAAAAGTGGCCATTGTGCATCTTATTACATTGGCTGAGCATAGTGACCAGCGGGATTATTCTCATTCACAGAAATGTTTAGCATCTGTGAAATAGGGGTAGCGCATGCTAACACAGGCTCTGCACTAATGTGAAAAACTGCGTAAGGCACGAAATTAGAGAGGAAAACTGGAGGGGCTGAAGATATGAGGCACCTCCAATAACTGTGCACTATGCAGTGTAAATTTGATTGTACTTCAATTAATATTAGCAAATTTCACCTAACGGGCAAGAAAATGTCAATTTATTATCGGTGCAAAGCAGGGTAAACATGGAGCAGAGAAGGCCGACTGTTAGTGGTCCCAAAGACACTCTGTTGTCCCAACCTACGCTAATAATGTACATGGTGAGATGAGATGTGGGCGGAGCAGTGGCGCAATGCAAGGGTGGAGAAAACGGGAAATCTCCGTGCAAAATCCGCCAGCTACGGGTGACGTCCACTGTGTTTCCCACATGCAAACATCCAGTCAAATCCGGATCGGTGTGATGGAAAGTTGGTGTGCCTAACAAAAGTTATTTTATGATTGGGTCTAAAATTACGCCCACGCCTCTTCGTAGCCGTACACCTACGCACCATAAAATCCTGCCCTTATAGTAGTACAATGTCGTAATATTTTTATGTTTTCAACTCTGGTGTGTGTATAGTTAAGTAGATAATAACAGATTTATATCATTTGTCTGAACTTTGGGGTCCCAGATTCGGATTTAAAATGATACTCAGGCCAGCCCATAAAAGGAGACAAATGGAACAGTTTGCCTCAGGTTCCCAATCTTAAAGAGTCCCAAATCTCCAGAGTTTTGAAAGTTTATATTCTGTGAGGAAACAATGACAATTATTCTTCCATGAAAGCAGTTATTTTGTATTATTACTGTCAGCTTCATTTCTTCTTCAAAACAATAAAAAACCTTTAATGGCTGGTTTTATAAAGTCAAGCAATCAAAGAACCCTTACATTTTAAATGTTAATATCTGAGTTACCCTAAATAGGCTACTTTCTGCATCCAACTTATGATGTATTAGCTTACTTATAGAGATAAGGCCATTTGAGAGGCCGTATGCTTTTACACACACTCCTACAAATATAACTTAAAAGCATATCTGATATATACCTGTTTGGGTTTGGTGTGACATGTGTGTGCTTTTCTTCGTGTGTGGACATTCAGATGTGTACACTTTCATAAACATTTGTTATTTACAAAATAATGTGTTTTTTAAATTTTATTTATTTTTTTTAATGACGAGATGTTTGATTCCTAATACAAATTATGATATTTGGTTTTGAGAAAGTCAGTGCATGTTTTATTCATGCAAACTTGACATAAAACGTTGTGTAACAAAAGTGACATAAGAATGTAACTTTGTCAAATTGCCTTTGAAGCTCATGAAATTATGGTTTTGTTATAAGCAAAAATTAATTAATTTTCAAAGGTTCATAAATACATATATTTTGTCACTATTGCCCATTATTTTTTTAATATATAATTTTTTGCATTAGAATCTGTAACTCTCTATGACTGTTAAATATTTATGTGAATGGGAAAAATAAATTTGAAGAGGAATTAATGTAACCATATAACTACACACATTTTTTGGAGGGACAATTCTCTCTTGTACCAAATACATTTACATCAACACGGTAAACTATAATTTCAACATTGAAGTGCCGTACATAGAACATTCTTGACCTCAAGTAATGTGAAATGTGTGCGGAGGAAGTTTTGCGACTGCACACAGACAGCCGCCCGCACTCCTGACAGGTTGAGGTGAAGCGCGAGTGCAGGTTTCTTTCTCACGGAAAAGTGAAATGACAATAAAAATAACGAAAATGCTCAATATTGCTGTTTTGTTTACTTAAAAGAAATCCTCAGCTTAAGCGAACTTGTAGGTATGTTTACGTAATCAGGACTTAACAGCATGTGAGTGATAGGGACTAGTAATCTTAATTAATAAAATAAGAAAACCGTCATTCTTCAAAATAAATTTATGTAATACATTTTAATGACAAAAATATTTGTTGAAAACATTTCCGTTATTATTAGTTAGAACTTTGAAAATAGTGAATTTAAAAAATCATAAATATAAGAAAAAATTGAAAAAAGTAATAGAATTATGAACGGTCTTTCAATGCCACAATTATTATTATTTTTTTATATATATATCAATTTGATTTGATAGATTACCATGTCTGTGCACTGCACTAAAATATTTCCCATAGCTTTTACTGTCGTTAACTGACCATTGACCTGCATTTTATTTATTCACTAAAATAAAAAAATACCTTAAATGTTTGAATAGGTACAAAAAAAATTCATTTAACTGAGATTTGAACACGCGAATAAAAAGCTAGTGTACTACGAATAACACAGTGTCGGAAGTTTGCCACTAAGCTACTGTGCTTCGCTATTAAAATGGTTTATATTTCCTTAGTTTTGAATAAAGACTAAATAAACAAAATAGTTACAAATATAAAATGGTCATAAATCAGTTTATTAAACTATGTACAGCGTTAAAAAAATTTTAATCAGTGATATTACTCCCTACACATACGTGATATTTTCCTGCCATGTAAATAAATGCAGCGTGCAATTTGTGTTACATCTAAAGAATAATACATTTCCCTAACAAAGAGACATATCTCCTCAAAATTGTGGGACAACATCCCCAATATTTTGACAATGTAATTTCAAAATTTTTGAGAAATATATTGCCTAAAAGGGTGTAAAGGGGTAAATTTGTTTTCGAGGGTACCTCGATAGCTCGTAGACTCGATAAGATATAGATTTACTTAGTATAATCATTCCTCCATAGCCCATACTTGACGGGTTTCTGCGCTCTGTGACATTACCTCTCACGACTAAAATTTGAAGATTACATAACACTTCTTCTACTTATTTCATTACCAAGATTAATAATATTAGTGAGATTATCATTTGTGTATAATGCACACATATTTTTGCCAAAGTTTTTGTACACTGCCTGTATGCAGGAAAAAAATTCAAAATAAGGATTATTTTATTTACTCTACCTTATTTATATACTACAGAGCGCAATGATTGGGAGCGACACAGGTGGACTGGACCTGTGACAAGTGTCATTGGCCATGTGAGCTAAGCACGGGACTGAACAGGGTGCTGCATGGCAAGACTTTGCGCACGGCTCTCTCTGCTGTGCAAGCTGACAACTCTTTTCTTAATTTTAATTTCTCTTTTGTTACTAATTATAAAAATTGCTGTGGACATGTTTTCATTTATAATAAGTCAGTTATATTTGTGCCCGTTTGAATATCGTTGTGTGCATATGTGCGCGTGTACGTCAGAGGCAAATGAAGATGGAAACAATACATTTTTGGCCATAATGTATAAATAACTGTACTCTTTTTGACGCACAAGTAATAAACAGTTATAAAATTATGATAACAGTTTGCAGACGGTTACAGTACTTCAAGAAAATAATTTTTAACCTTCAGTTCAGCTAAGTGAATAACTGTTTATTGTTTAGGTATAGTAAAGCATTT
The DNA here is from genome assembly GCA_029891345.1 of Dryococelus australis. NCBI lineage: Eukaryota > Metazoa > Arthropoda > Insecta > Phasmatodea > Phasmatidae > Dryococelus > Dryococelus australis. The sequence continues at coordinate 56,593,538 of CM056998.1, read as the reverse complement.
TCTATTGAAAACTGAAACGTAAAAATTGACTCGCTTAGTGACACCAAACTACGCGTAGAATTTTGTGCATTCAAACCTGACTTAATTTCATTGCAACATAAATGCAAAAGAATCAATATCGTACTGAAGATTAAATATTGAAACAAAAATATTGTCCTTTTTATTTTATTGTTATTTTATGTATTTATTAATTTTACTTTTCCAACTTATGCAGCACCTGTCGCTATATCCACGAATAGTGCGCATGATTTGTTTGTCTTGTTTCATGTTGCCTACATTTCTGTACATGTGACCTACATTCGTTTGTATACAATTGAAGGGTTGATTTGGATAAAGGCATATCTCCAAAAAAAAAAATTAGAAGAAAAATATTTTTTGTTTCCCAGCAGCAAATTACATTATTTTAAAAGTGCCATTATTTCGAAAATTTTAGTTATCATTGTCAGAAAAATGTAAATACTAATAAATAATTGGTCAAACACATTTCATTAAAAAATTTAAACCACGGTGAAATAATTTTTCCAATAAAATGAGCCTTTATTAAGTTAAATTCTTCAATAATATTAATTGCATGTCATAAATTCACTTGTATGTCTTAATTTCATTTGCACGTCTTGTATAATTATTCACATGTCTTCTGTTCCTTGTAACCTACATGATTTTCATGTGACATACATTCAATTGCATACGACCTGCATTCATTTCTAGGTGACCTGCATCTAATTGCATATGCCTTACATACGGTTGCTTATCATCTAGTTATTTCTATGCCATCTACTTTCTTCCGCATTTCTATATCGCATCGCTATCCCTAATGTTGCGGGTGTTGGCTGGTCACCGATAAATTCATTATTTGATATTTGTATGAAATGATGTTCAACCTGTAGACATTACTTAAGAGAACTATACGTGTTCATGATATTTGTGTGTGTATATGTGTAAATACATAAACACACACACTGGGTGATTATTGAGGTGTTACCTCCTCTTACAGGGCCTGTTACTTAAGTCATTTGGAGCAAATTATGTAACATGAATGTGGCTCTGTCGTAATATTTACCGAAGAATTCAAAAAATTAGAAATGCGTCACAGTGAACAGCTCGTGACAGTTTTCTACCTGTTTGACTATTGAAGTGAACAGTGCCTCTTTGGTCATTGTAAAGTGTAACTATCTGTTTCACGTGTACTGCGTGAACACAGCGCATTTCTGCACATTTACTGTGGTTGTAGCATTTGATTGTGAGTTATAGTCATTTTGTTAAAATGTCATGTACATTTCCCACAGAATATACCAATACAGCGTTTGCTCAACTGCAATAATAAAGTATGATGATGGTGACAATAATAATAATAATACTTCTTTTAACTCCTGAAATGGTTATTTTTTGATTCTTCACCTTTCATATTTTTAGAATTGCTCTATAAATATTGGGAATAGGACCCACATTTATATGGCATATTTAGTTCTAAATTACAAGGAATAAGCATTGTGAGTGGCGGTAACTCCTCGTGAATCACCCTGTGTGCGTGTGTCTATATACAAACACAGCATACACTTACGTATTTATTGTTGGGTATGTTTGTATCTTTAGTCAGAATTCATTTGATTTTAGGAAGTGTTTTCAACATATCATTTTCTGTTTTACCAGATATGTAGGCCTACGTAACGAAAATTAAACCTTTTATGTAGGCCTATTAAAATGGCTCCCATAAACTATTTTTACTTGGAAATGCCAACTCACCTACTTTCTGCCTGTTTATTTATATTAATTATATATAAATTTAATATTACAATGTATTGATAAAATATATTTATAAATTCATTTTTAATAACAAAAAGGGTATTTTTATGTAAATCCGAGTATAAATGTGATAAATTATATTTAGTTGACAACTGAGCACGTCATACGTGGGGTGATTTTTCAAAGGTTTGATTCAAAAAGTGTGAAGAAACCTCAAATAAACTATAATCAGAATTTAAAATATATAAATGTTAGTATTTCGTTTAAAATAAGTTTGTGTTCATGCGTACATAAAACTTGACATTAAACATTGTATAACAAGGATATTTCACATAATAACGCACCTTCATTGTAATTTTTTATGAGCAAAATACTTATATGTATTTGTAAATAAATTGTATTTGCCACTTTTTCTAATTTGATTTTCAGTTCTATTATAAATTTTCTCTAAAGAGTATTCATTGATAATCTACATTATATTTTCAGTGTTAACAAATTTTAGTCTGTGTAACTATTTCAATTTGTTTTTGGTATCAATTTATTTCTATGTGAGTAGAGAAATTAATTTAAATCAGCATTTACAAGACATCAAAGTTTCTCGTAAATTTTTTGCCAACATACTATAACATTTCTTCTAAATGCATTAGGTACGTAATATGAGAAACCCGCATTAATATACTGGATAATGACGTAACATGACTGTGTGTGCGCAAGCACAACTGGTCAGATGCACCAAGCCAGCCTGCCCAAGCGAGCGGATAGCGGGTGGCGACAGGATAGGACAGGGAAGTCTTGCACCATTGCTGCAGCAAGCCCTCTGATCCGTGGTGCGGGAGTTAGGGGGAGGCTCTGACACTCGCGAGACTGCCGACAACACCCACCGATCACAAGCAGGGTAACGCACCCACCCCGACCCACAGCTCTCTCTCGACTGAAAGGTTCCTGGAAGTACCCCGGTTTATATAGAGGTATCAATCTGTATATTGTGGTGTGCAACTCGTCGGCCGTCTAATGCATTGCATATTTTTAAGAAGTTTGTCAGGATATTAATGTCATTTGCATATACTTTATCTTCAGCCTCCAGGAAATTTAAAAACTACACACTTTTTAATGATTAATTTTGTTAATTGTTAATCTTAACTATAACTTTCACTAACCATTATTTAAAGCCCTGAAATCAATCCAAGGTATATTAAATTTTTTCATTTATTTGTTATTTATTTAAAATTTTGATTGCATCCGGATAGTTTTAGGCTTTCATGGCAGGACTCTGTAGCCATGACAGTGTTAAACATATATTACAAACATTATGTAAAAAATAAAATTTAAAAGGGAATAAAATAACTAAAATTGTAGAATACGTACATATATGGACATAGTACAGAATATATTAAAGTTGACTTGCTTAGGTATATTTACCAAGCGAGGTGGGGCAGTGGTAACTCACTGGACTCACATTCGGGAGGACCCGGGTTAGATTCCCAGTCTGGCCATCGTGATTTTGGTTTTCCATGGGTTTTCCAAAATCACTCCAGGCAAATGCTGGGATGGTTCCCAAATAAAGGCCATTGCCGATTCCTTCCCTAATTCCTCTTCCCTGTGCAATTTGCGCCATCTCTAATGACCTTGCTGTCGATGAGACGTTATGACCACTTACCTACCTACCTTAAGTAGATTTATGAGAAAAGTGTTTCCCCAGACAGCTCCACCACCAATGGACAATTTTTGGTGATGCAGTGGAGGGAGCAACCCATGGTCTTGTGACTGCTACCTCAAGTCTGCTGCATTCATAAGACAACTTGTTGATTACAAATAATAATAGTTTTGAACTTTATCATTTGCATTTAATTGGATATTACATTGGCATTAATATTATTAACAATATGTATGTTAATCCAACGTGTTCCATCATGAAAGAAGCAGAACGGAGTGGCTAACCAAGTCATAATTATCCTGGACTGTGGTGAGAAATGTCTCTAACTTAGGAGGGAGCACTTTTTTAAACTCTCCCTGGATGGGGGGCATCCTTTAAGTGCTTCTTTTAAGATATTTTTGCTTCTCTAATTAATTTCACATGTTGCAATCAGAACCTAAATTACATGCTGCACAAAAGATAGAAAAATGTCTTTCCCATAAGCAAGAATGTATACGTGTGTCAGAAATAGATCCTAACAATTGGTTAGATTGTATACAATACATCAATGCGTCTCTGTGAGCAAAGGCAGTTCTGGATGGCCGGATCCTCTCATTGTAGGAAAGGGCAGTGTAGTATACCCTGCCATCGTCCCCTTTCCTTGTTATTCCACGACTCTTAGGGCAGGATAAGGTGTAGAATACTTAATTTTCAGTTGGACTAAAAGCTATGTTAGCAAATATTTCAAACAAATGAAGGCTTGATTTACCCTAATTTATTGAAACACTAACAATTTTTATGTGTGAAGTTAAATTTGCTGAAAATGTTAACATTGTGCATGTCACACATCTGTATTAACAGTGATATGTTTATTAGGTTTTTATTGCAGGAAGTTTTGAAATGTACATTGGATGAATAACTGCCCTTTTAGTGCAGTTAATTGTTTTAAAAAATCCAATAATTTTTATGTTTTGAGTATTTCTCACAACTGTACTAACAAGTGACACATTTGCCCCAATTAGTTCTTTCGATGAAATTAAAACTTTAGCGTTATAGTAAACTGAATGTTATTTCTGTACATAAAAAATGTTCCACTGCATCATCAAAACAATGTAGGTTACAATCGTCACTCCCACAAGAAGAGCTGTAAAATAATCGTGTCTTATGAAAGACGATAAGCTAGAGTTCCCCACCCCACCAATTATGTAAACAGAACCCCAACTAGTTGTCATAACAAAAATAAAACAGTTGGGAATGGCAACCAGCTGTAGTAGCCGAAGTGCTGAACTGAATTAGTCTGTCTTTCAATGCCTACCATTGGATTCGTTGTTTGTTTACAAAGATTGTTTTCTTCACAGACAGAACAACTGTAGTGTAGGGATACATTGTGGCCACACTTCTTTTCAAGAACCATCAAAATTTACTGACATATATCGTGAAAGTGAGGATAATTGGATATTAAGTAAATTATGAGTCAGTGTATTATATTGTTTGGTTTATAGAATATACGAGAATTGCAGGTCTTATTTAAAAAATGGGACTCGTAAGCAGAAGTGTGTGTTATTTCTGGAAATTCAAACATACCTGTAATTATTTGTATGGTATTTGTTTAGCATCGTGTAGGTTGGTTTGCTGTTGCTAAGAGTGTATGTTTTAGTTTGGGTACAGATTGTCAAATTCAATAGTTTCCCTGTACTTTGACTATTGTTAGTGTGTGAGTGAGGCCTTCTAACATTCTGATCCCTCCATGCTGAGTTTGTTAATTGACAGTAAACATGTATACATTCTCTGTTAGATTGATGTAGTATGTAGTTAATTGTCTCAGGTCAGGATAGAAATATTTTGCTGAATAGCACTGTTGTTAATTTGAGTTTTGTTTTTTCAGGAGGTACTTCATTGACAACCAAGCCTTGACCGAACATTTCCGCACAAAGGTGCACAAACGGCGGCTGAAGGCTCTGGAGCTAGAGCCATACACCATAGAAGAGTCTGAACGAGCAGCTGGTAAGGGCAGTTATCAACTTCCTAAGAAGCGCAAGATTGAAACACAGAAGCTTGATAATGATCTGTCAGTTTCAATAGAGAGTGTTGATGAGGATGGTGATGTAGCTATGTAAAAATATTACTTCTGAACAAAAATATTTTCAGTGTAAGTTTTCTTTTATATGACACCTGTGCTGTTAGATGATTTAAAAAATGTTTGCAAAATTGATTAGGCGTATGTTACGTACCAAATTAAATTCAGTATATTTGTCTGTCAAGTATGAAACATCTGCCCTGTATGTGACTGGGGATAAAGCTCAAGAAACTTATTCTGTACTTGTACCTTATCTTGATCTGGAAACCAGGTTCAACAATTTAGAAAAACTTGAAGAAAACATTAAACTTCGTAGAATGAATATACATGCGGAATCATTAAAAAAACTTTGGGATCTGTATAAAATAACTGAAACTAATAGAACTATCTTGGAAAGTAGGCGTGTTGAGATTGCAGGCAAAATGAGAGAATTGCTTCAGGCTGGTGCCAAAGAAACTGATGAAGACATTGTGAAGTACAGGCTTCAAGGAAAGATTATTAAGGAAGACTTTAAGGTACTGATGAAAGGTCTTTGGGGATTAGAAAAACAAGCAATAATTAGAGCTCTGGCACTCCCTAATGACCTAGATGATGATACACCTAGGTATGATGCAAGACTTGTGCATGAATTTGGGGAGCAGCCAAATAGTAGATCTGTAGGAGATTCCATTTGTGGAACAGGCAGGTTATCACACCTTATAGACTACTGTGATCCTTCTTGTTATTATTTGAGTGATGATGCTGCAATACTTGAATTGGAAGTACAATATTATTTTGCTGAGGAGCTACAAAAAATTGGTTTCGTTCAGTTCAGCAATGCAGACTTTGCGTGGAGCATTGTTTTAGAAGGCTGTGGGAGTAATCACAGAGACCCTCATTCTGTGTTTATCTTGAAAGATGATGAAACAACCGAAACAAATCCAGATCACAGGTTGCATTTGGTAGGGGGTGCATCCTTAGTTTCATTTTGTGCTTTTCATGCCAAGCATTTTGTAGATGATAATTTATTACCCATAAAGTTTTTCACATTAGGAAGAAAGTATGAACCAAGCAGATGCAAATTAGATGAAAGTATTAGTGACAGTATTTATGATTCCTGGCAGTCATCTGCAGTGGAATTGTTTATAGCTGCAAATTGCGACATTGCAGCCAAACAGGAGTTCAGCATAGTTTCAGAAGCAGTTATCAACTTATATGAAAAATTAGGGTATCATTTCAGAGTAGTTTACCTTCCACCACACCTGCTTCATGTTTGGGAGAGCCTTCGTGCGAGTTTTCAAATGTATTTGCCTAGCAGAAACTCATACGTGGAGGTGGGGAATATTTCCATAAGCAATGGTTACATTAGTAAGCGACTCTTGATGTGTTATAAAAAGGACAAGCAGGAGCATCATTTCTTGAGTTTGGTATCTGGTACAGTGTTGTGTGTACCCAAGCTATTGGCATGCATGTTAGAAAGTAGTACAGCGGACAGTGTACACTTTCCGAATCTACCGAACACTTCAAAGTTAACGTTCTAAATATTTTAAAAATTTATAAATACTGTATTATATTACATTGCTATTCAATAAACTTTTTTTAATGTTGAAATTTTGAGTTATTTAACGAAAATGCTTTGTTCACCCAAGTTCCTCGAATAACTTTTTATGAAATATAACAGATTTATTTAATGTTTTTAAATTGTAATAATTGTCCTCTTACACCATGGTGGCTGAGCGATTAGCACACTTGCCTCCTACCAAGGCGAACCGGATGCAATCCCCGGCCGGGTCACCAGATTTTCGCAAGTGGGTGTTGTGCTGGATGATGCTGCTGGTCGGCGTATTTTCATGGAGATCTCCCGTTTGCCCTCCCCTTCATTCCAGCGCCGCTCCATAATTTAGAAAAACCAACTGATGGTGTTGAGCGGGGTGAGATAGGTATTGAAATGGGGGTACGAAATTTTGGGGCTGGTAAAGGTGAGGTTTGAAATGGAATTACCCAACTGAGTGCCAGACATCAGTGGTGATGCCATGAAGGTGAGGATGTAACAAGATGATAATGTCTGGCTGGAGGATCACTGAGGAGAGGGGTTATGTAATTAGTAAAAAAAAAAAAGGTATTACTCATGATTTCTGGGTGGCCCCCTGTGTTCTCACCAGAGACCACGATTTGTGTGGCCGACGGCATTAACTGGCAGCCTCTGCGTCCAATTTCTTAACTGAAGAGTCACGTAGAGTTGTAGAGCGCGTGGAATCCATTCTTACCATACCAGAAGACCCTGGGCTAGTGGAGCTACGTCCATACGCTCATGTTCACTCCTGGGACTGTTGTAGGTCGCCTTATGCTTTAAAGGTTATGTCGGTACATTGATATTGGTTAAGCGACCGAGAGGCGGTCGAGTAAATATAATATAGAGTTCCTTTACAGCATTATTTATTTACTTACTTCCCATAGTGGGCACATACATGAAGGTTCGCCATTATTTTGGGCGAGCACTAACACTGATAAATGGCACGAGGCCTACATAGCTTACGGAAGACTTACGCCATGGTCATGAAAATTATGACCGGGTACAGGATGACTCACTCCCCGGACAACGAAGAAATAAAAGGTTCCAGTTACATTATATTGAAAACTATTGATACACGTGATTCGACAAGAAAGATAAAAAGTCCGGAGAGGACGACACGTGCATCCAACCTGCTAGATCATGGCGACTTTACTGAAGCTGTCTCGGCGTGGAGCTCGCCAGATGGTCAGGACCTCTGCTCAAGTCATGCGACTTGTAGACATGAATACATGTATATTATACAAATGAAAGGAACGATGATGGAGCTGATGAACAGGTGAGGCAGAAAAACTTTTAACTCGTTTCTCAACAACACTTAATTATAAAATTTAAAAGATAAATATCTACCAGTGGCATTGTTGCCAAACCTTTCATAACCTCACTTTGTCCTGCTTATTTTCTGGGCTGGAGCCCCACAAGAACCATCCCTCATCAAAATGAATACACACACATTAAATACAAGCCTAAACAAGAACTTGTGACACTGATATTACGCAAATAGAATTATATTAAAATACGAATTTTTGTATGTTAACCGGCCAGGTGCGAAGACTGGTCGCCGGTGCATTTACTGCCATGACTTTTATACATGAAAGTTCTTCTGACAATTACAATTGTAGGGTGTGTGCCAATAGGCTTGGAATAATATTTGACGAACTGAAATAATCTTCACATGTCTGTGACTCTGTTTACATTACGTTAGACCTCCAGCGGGCAGACATGATGCTAAAATGCACTTATTTACTTTCAAACAAAATATTAAGCTAACACGGGGCTGGCTTTGGCATCCTGATGTGTAAGGGTGCAGAACTAAAGTTGGTAAACATACTTGGCAGTTGCACTGAAAGTAAATGTATTTCGTGCAAGAGGGAAAAGGAAAAATGTAATCACTAGTGTGTGGTTTCCCCTGGACTATATGACAATAACAACATATAAACTCCGGCTGTCATCACGTGACATTCTAGATAGCAAACACAAGAAAATACATAGCACAAACAATTACCCTTTTCTTAAAACTATCAAACAGTTTCAGATATGGCACTTTCGTGCCCAGCGGGGATACAAGGTACACAAACATGTTTATTACACGCCACTTCACAAGAACACATATTAACCCTCAAAGAAAATAAAGTCGTGAAGTAAACAAATGCACGTGGTTGCATCCCTTGGCTTGTTGCATTGCACTTAGTGAGTTGATGTGGATCTACTGCTGGGTACCTGACATGGAACAACACAACTTACCTTATGACATTTTACGCAACAAACACTTGGGTTAAAATATTAAAATGGTCGTGAAAGAAAATAAACACGATACAATTTACACTGTAGCCTTTCTTCAAACACGTAGCACGTGGCACTGTAGGCCGCTAACTGTTCGGCGATACTCTGGTGTTGACTTGAAGGCTGCAAAAATAGGCATGGTGAACGGGCAGACATGCGCTGCACTGCCATCTCTTCTTCGTGTACAGCAGCAAGTCAGCAGTTAGAAGATCCTTCCACGGTCGTAAACTGTAAACACGATGCTGACGAGGTGTTGTTCCCGTGCTGGTGGTGGCAATGTCCGACCGGCTGCGGTTGGCGCAGGTCGTACATATAATATGCCGTTTTCGCATCTTGGAATGTCCAGGGAAGGGAGGGGAAAGAGATCTGGTCTCCTCCTGATGTCGACGTCGGCTGGGGTAGTGGGCATCCCCAGCACGCTGTCTTGCTGTGCCTCACATTCTGACTGACGAACTATAGATGGGAGGCGACCGACGTCCTCAGATGGGGTCCGCACCTTGTGATCCTGGCCATCCTCAGGTGCCCTCCCCCCCCTCCTTGCTCGTCTGCTGTGATGTCATGGGACGTCGGTGATTCATTTACTTGATGATTCTGCTGCACTGAGATAATGCCGCTGTAGGAGTCGAGAAGCCCGACGTCGCAGGTGTTTGTATCTGCAGTTGTTTGCTGACAGGTTATGTTGTTAGGCTTGTAACATGGTGTTCGCTGGAGCAGCTGAAGGCGCTATCGCGTCTGGCGTCACAGCCGTATGCGCATTTTGTGCCTCTGAAAGATGTAGCTTGCTTGGATGCTGTGATGAAGTGATGATACTGGAAGCACTGTTGTTTGGGTGGTGCAGCGAACCCTGCACACTGTGTTGTTACCTTCGGCGTAATGAAAATAGGGGAGGAGGGAGGGTTGTGTAATTCTCCCGCCCATCGTACCGTGATGAGATATGCTTTGTTCATCGGAAGGCATGGATGTGTCCGATCGATGACAGGGTCGAATGTAAACAAATGCATGTGGTGAAAAATGCACATGTTGTCAGCTCCAAAACAATAAGCCGGAATGATGATGAGATGTTGTCTTGCCGGGAATGTCATTTGCATTTAACTGTCATCATGTTTAAATGCTTTTTGGAGGTCCTGGTGGCCTGAACACTGGTTTTGTTTTCATGCATGGACATGTGCATTGTCGCTGTGTGATACACGAGCATTGTTTACACACTGTTTATGGCATATTCAAGTCGCACTGTTCAGTTGCACTACGGTGTGCAATTTCACATAACTATCTACCTGATCGTCTCCTGTCTTTTCGCGAGGGGTGTTTTCGCTTTCTCCAGCAAGGCGGGTGTTGCACACATTGCGCACACACTAGGCATCAGTTTTACCAGACTGCTGCTATGCACACACTGTGCAAACACAATACTGTTTTTGATTATTTTAGATGCGATAGGCGGTGGAATGAACGGAATGTCCAGACACGTGATTATCGTGGCTGGCTGGACAGTGTTGGTCATACATATTGGAGTTTGTGGCGGAGTTACTGTATTCTCATTTTCCATTTCACACTGTGTCGCAGCATCTCTCTTAGGCGTGGTTATCCCCGTCCGATTCCGCCACTCACTGTGGCAGTGGTACCTCGTCATTGTGCAGTACCAGCAAGTATGTGGCGGACGTGGTGTTGGTGTTGCTTTTGTGCAGTCCGCTGTTGTATCTAGAGGTGTGTCTGGAGTTGGCTCATTGTTGCTCGGACACGTGTCCAGTTGCTGCACGACAGCTGTAGCCGGTATTGATCGGGCCGGCTGGCCGAGTGATGTGTTTACAAACACTGTTGTGGGTGCGGGGAGGGGGGCTGCGAGTTGTTTAGGGTTGCATTTAGACGGTGTGTTCTCTATTAGAGGTCGGTGTTGTGGCCGTATCAACAAGTGATGCTGCTTGCTTGGGTTGTTCCTCGTTATGGGGCGATTGGAACCCTGTTGGTTTGGTGCATTCTGGCATAGACGATGATTGATTATGGTGGTCAGAATGTTGGTGTGGTTGACTGGCTGGTGACCCCACGATTAACTGATAGATTTCACTTGGTGTAAGACTGGAGAATGTTCTGCACCCCTTCTGTTTATTGCCCTCGCTTGCTTCTGCAATGAAGGCAGATGTGGGTGTGGTACGATTTCCCGCGTGGAGTGTAGCTTTCTCTGTGGCCACACATTTGTTTGCACAGAATGTGTTCACTGTATAGGTCCACTATTTCCCATTTTTCTTTGATTGTGCAGTCCATGTGATACGTGTATGAGCACCGTTGACAAGATATGATTTGAGTTCCGAACCTTCGACATCCGATCTTCCAGCAGTAGATGGGTATTTCATGTCATGGCTGTACTGCGGTTGATGAGGTGGGTGCTAATGGACAATGGCAAGTTACTTGATTAATGGTAAATAGGCTTGTGCTCATACATTTCGGCCTTTTGCACCATTGGCACATCACAGTTTGCATGTCGAAATTAAATCCCACAGCCAGATGATGGTGCGGATGTCCCTAGAAATCCATCTTGTCGCGATGTTGTTCTGCCGGACCACGTGGTCGCACGGCTCGCGGCTGTCACCCATGCATGTGTCATGGGAGGGGTGGTCCCGCCTGCCCAATACAGCGCAGATGGAGGGGGGTATCAGGTGCCTCACTCCCTTCAGCCATGGACACGGTCCAAGATGGTGGTGTCGCTAATGTCAGGTGCCTCCTCAACACAAGATTGCGGACTTCCTTTTTGCTGCTAAGCCGATGGTCCTTTTGTCGTCAAAACTTACCTTTATTCAATTTCTTCCTTTTCTGGTGCCGTTCTCCATGATGATTAGTTCCTAACAGCTGGATTTCCAACTGGGTAGTTCGCCAGTAGTGAGATAAAGGGAGTTGAAGATCACCAGACCTAACACTTGCAGGTGGTCCCGTGTGGCGCACAAAAGGCATGGACAATGCAATTTTTACAGGACAGGAATTTAGAAGTTTTGGCCGGAAGGTTGGAGGATATTCTGGAAAACAGAGAATCCACACTCGAGGGTCTGTTAAAAATAGCCACACAAGTTGGGAACGCTATTAGATGTCTGGCTGGTGGATCATCGAGGAGAGAGGTTATGTGGACTAGGGTTAAAAATGAGTATTACGCTTAAAAAAAGATTTTTTTTTGGGTGGCACCAGCTTTCTCAGTTGAGAGCACGATGATTGGTGTGGCCGATGGCCTTAAGTGGCCCCTTCGGTGCCCGACATCTTACTGAAGTGTCGCATAGAGTTGTAGAGAGCCTGGAATCCATTCTTACCATACCAGAAGAACCTGGGCTAGTGGAGGTTGACCAAGCTACCTCCGTACGCTGATTCTCACTCCTGAGGCTGGCGTAGGCCGCCCTACACCTTAAAGGTTATGTTGCCACATTGATATCGGTTAAGCGACAGAGAGGCGGTCGAGTAAATAAAATGTCGAGTTCCTTTACGACATTATTTATTTACTTACTTGCCATAGTAGGCATATACATGAAGGTCTGCTGTTATAGTGGGCGAGCACTAACACTGATAAATTGCATGAGGCCAACATAGGTTAATGGAAGACTTATGCCCCGGTCATGTACAAAATGACCAGGTACAGGATGGCTAACTTCCCGGACAATGACGAAACAATAGGTTCCAGTTACATTATATTGAAAACTATTGATACACTAAATGATTCGACAAAAAAGATAAACAAAAGTCTGGGGCGGACGACAATCGTGCATCCACCCGGCTAGATCATAGCGACTACTGAAGCTGCTTTGGCGCGGAGCCCGCCAAATTGTCAGGATATCTGCAACAAGTCCCATGGCTTGTAGATATGAATACATTTTTATATTTTACAAATGAAAGGAACGATGATGGAGCTGATGAACAGGTGAGACAGAAAAACTTATATTTCATATCTCAACATTACTTAATTATAAAAGCATAAATATCAGTCATTGGCAGTGTTGCCACACCTTTCTTAACCTTGCTTTCAATCAGGCATATTTTCGGCGTTGGAGCCCCGCGAGTACCTTTCCGCACCTAATTATTATATACTTATTAATTACAAACCTTAGCAAGAACATGAGACTCTGATATTACACAATAAACACTCATAATGAAATACATCTTTTTGTAGGTTAACTTGCCAGGTGCGGTGGCTGGTCGTCAGTGTACTAGATCACTATACTGGTGCTGCCAGTATTTACTGCAATGACGGGCCATGCTTTGGCATCCTGATGCAAAAGGGTGCAGAACTAAAGTTGGTAAACATACTTGGCAGTTGCCCTCAAAATGACTTAACACATCTGAAAATAAATATGTTCCGTCCCAGATGCCGAAGGTAAAATATAAACACTAGCATGTGGTTTCTCCTGTATCACGTGGCAATAACAACATACAAACTCCAACTGTCATTACGGAACATTCTAGTTGACAAATACACAAGAAAATACATAGCACAATAAAATTACCCTTTTCTTAAAACTAACAAACCTGTTTCCATGTGGCACGTAAGTGCCCAACGGGGACACAATGTACTCATGTACTCTAACACATTTATTAAACAACACTTCACAAGAACGCATATTAACTCTCAAGGAAATAAAGATGTGACGTAAACAAATGCATGTGGGTGTGTCCCTAGGCTTTTTATGTTGCACTTAATGATTTTATGTATATAAATGTGACACTACTGCTTGGTGCTAGACGTGAAACAACACAACTTACCTTATGACATTTTAGGCATCAAACACTTGCATTAAAGTATTAAAATTGCCATGAAAGAAAATAAACACAGTACACTTTACACTGTAGCCGTTCTTCAAACGCATGTAGGCCGCCCGGTGTGCGGGAAACACGGGAGCTTGCGACTCATGCTCCACCCTCGTACGCTGATACTCTCTGATGCATGGGCAGGCTCGGCTGACTCATGCACCGCAAGGGAACTATTGTATATTATGACAATGTAGCTCTTGTTTAACACTATGAACCCTTCAAAATACCTGTATTAAAAATACTTACCTAACACACTGGATAATTCTGAAACATAAAAAACACTGATGAATGATAATGGACATATCACTGGCGGATGATGAGAAATGATACATGTAACAAACAAACTCAGCAATACATTGGGAAGCAGAAGGCATAATATATGAAAATTAGATTCATAACATGACACACAAAAATGAGTGGCATGAGCCATAAGTCCTTTGGTCCAGATATTGTTCGCGGTTTAACCTATATGTATCACTCCACTTCAATGAGTCACTGGATGCTGCACTCGGCAACCACTGGCTGGGCTGCACTGGAATGCCCTGATGGTACTCTGCACCAGACGACCCTATCGCAAACCAACGGAGCGATACGCACAGTACTCGTCTTCAGAGTGCGCAACCAAGCCAAGGTGGTGTTTTGGATCTCTGCCGGACAAACTGTCTTAGAAGTCCAAAATGAAACGCAGATCACGTCAAAAATTAGCTAAATTCACAACCAAAAACAAAGTGAAGAAAAATGTGTCTTTTTAAGACATTCAGCGAACACACAAAGCTAAATTTCTTGGTTTATTCATTGATGAAAAACTGAACTGGAAATGTCATATCAAAATAATTTGTAAAAAATTGTGAACTTTGCAAATTTTGCCCTTCCTTGTATGCCTGTAAAACTTAATATTAAAATTCAGAAATTAATGTACTTTGCATACTTTCATTCTGTAATGAAATATGGCATGAAGTAGTAAAACTCTTATAATTAAATAATTATCTTTATACAGGAAAAAAAAAAAAAAAAAAAAAAAACAATGTTTCCTAGCAAAAGAAAAGTTAGGGATTTGTGTAAATCGAAATTTAAAAAGCATCAAATTTTCCCATTTCCATGTGTGTGTGTGTGTGTGTGTGTGTGTGTGTGTGTGTGTGTGTGTGTGTGTGTGTGTGTGTGTGTGTGTGTGTGTGTGTGTGTGTGTGTGTGTGTGTGTGTGTGTGTGTGTGTGTGTGTGTGTGTGTGTGTGTGTGTGTGTGTGTGTGTGTGTGTGTGTGTGTGTGTGTGTGTGTGTGTGTGTGTGTGTGTGTGTGTGTGTGTGTGTGTGTGTGTGTGTGTGTGTGTGTGTGTGTGTGTGTGTGTGTGTGTGTGTGTGTGTGTGTTGTGTGTGTGTGTGTGTGTGTGTGTGTGTGTGTGTGTGTGTGTGTGTGTGTGTGTGTGTGCGCGCGTGCGTGTGCGTGCGCGTGCGTGTGCGTGTGTGTGTGTATATATATATATATATACACTCTTATTCTTAAGCAATAATGTAAACCTATTCAGAACAAGTTTATTATTTTATTGTTTCAGAACAAGAGCAAATGATGATTTGCACTTGCTTCAGATAAGGTCCACACTGCATCAGAAAGGTACAAACAACACTGCTATAAAACTGTATAATAAGCTTCCTCCTGTTTTAGAAAACTTGTGCAAGAGTGTAGTTAACAGTTCAAGCATACCCTGATGGTGAATTTAATTACTAATGTCTAATATACTGTGTTGATTTCTTAAACTCCTATTTTCTCTAATATTATGGTACCGTGGTGGTAAGGACAGAAGGTGGAAAAGCTGATCTTTGCAGTAGTAAGCTTTGAATTTAGTGGACGTACCTTAATTGGCATATTGCGGTGGACAAAACAAATTGTACTATTTTGCGTATACGAGACTGTAGCACTATAAAAAAAAGTTTCGAATTGCTTAAACAGAAATTTAATTGTTTATCTTGTGTGAAACTTACGCCAGAAACTCCCTCGGGCACCATACTTTCTTCAATTCCATCTGCTGTCAAGTTAATTTGCAATAATTATAGAAGATACTATACTGGGTTTTTGGATGTGAGAGCCAAAACAATGGCCGAATATTGTGTGTTCGTAACAGTTTTTAAAAGTTTACGCAAATTGCATGAGGCATATAGGTGAAATTAGTTACATGAATAGACGACTCGAAACAGTAGCACATGCAGTGAAATTCTCGTGTCTGCCACTTGGCTTGTGGATTAACAAGCTGACAATGTTAGAACTTTATTGTTTGTTATGGTGTTATTCTACAATATGGATAGTTTCTGTGATTAATTATAGGGTTCGGCATGTATATGAATTATCATTGGTTCATTAACTGTCCAGTATTCTTCCACTTTTTGTTGATTACCTTATTACAGTCATTTCACAGAAAGCATTTTAATGTTTAATCCGTCATCCTAATCAGTATATATATATATATATATATATATATATATATATATATATATATATATATATATAGTGGGTTCGGAAACAGGTTTAGATAAGAGATACCTGGCAGCCATCTTGGATATCCGACATCATGCTCTGTCATTCTGGTAATGCATCCATTTTTGATTCCGTCATATCTATAGTCAGTATACCATATTGACGGTTCTTGATTAGGCCTTATTGGTTGGGGGGGGGGGGGTGTGTGATGATAGTGGACATGTACAATGAATACTTGTGTAGATTTTTTTGGGAAGGGCATCAGCTCAGGGAGAGCACAATGATGCAGTGGTAGTCTGGTCCGACGGCCTGCGGCTGTCCCCCAATGTCCCCTGCTTCTAGAGAAGGACTGATGATGCAGAATTTGATGAATTAAATCTTGTAATGCCTAGTTTAGTGAGGTCTGGGGGCCTTCCCCAAATGCCACTCACTCCCAAAGGGAGGTAGGTCTCACCACGCCATTATTAAAAATTCATACTTCAGTTAGTTTGCGAGTTATGTGATCATGATGTGACATGTGATATATAAAGAACGCCTTGCTTTACTTAAATTATTTTATTTACTTTTAGCAATCCCAGAGCGATCATTCACATGACAGGTTTGCCATTTAAGTGGGCGACCACTGAAGTGAAATGAAAGACACTAGGACGGCATGGAATTAATGAACACGTGCGCTGCCGGACATGAACAAACGAACCCGGATAGTAAAGGGGGGGGGGGGGGCTCTCTCAGGGCAACGAAAAACAACAGTTCCAGTAAATTATTATAATCAGAATTACATATTGGTCAGTGATGAAAACTGTGAAGTCCTGTCATGGCGCGGCATGGTGGCTACCCCACAACAAGGTTATGACGCTGCTCACTAAGGGGTTGGCGCCATGGTGCCTCACTGTGTATAGGCGGAATTTGAGGAGCGGTTAATTTTTGGAAAAGGTTAAACCTGGGGCGCCAGACATTGCTAGACAATGCTGTGTGTAGTTGGTAGAGCACATTTTTCTATTCAGGGTCGTTCGGTCGACGATCATAGTTAAATCCTGGATTGCAGCTGCTCGTAAATGATGACGTAAAAATAATCCAATTCTGTAGTGCACCATGGCCTGTTTGGGTCTGCTGATACACCCATATTACTGTTTGATGCAAACAAAAGCTCGCCGAATAATTTGATTTGCGTTTGGCACCATGACTTATCGGCTAGTCACATGCCTTAACTTTTACACACACACACACACACGATACGTGCACATTAACCCTTGCAAATAAAATACGTATTCATACACTTGGCAAAAGGGGGGGGATATTTTGAGGGCCTGTGTCCTGAAGAGCCCAAAGGCCACGAAATAAATCCCACATGAATATGTTCTCAATGTGTACTTACTCGTTTATTACACAAGGTTCTGTGGCCTACACTTGAAATACAAAAACCCCTTCTGGACTTAAGACCTGCTAGTTAGATGATGGTGAAAAGGGGCGCAAAGCCTATAAAAATATATTATGTGCAAGATTATGCTTCCCCAGGCAATGCTAGCACATGTCTAGGCGGTGAAAGAACAATGGTTCCTGTGTTAGTTAGCATCTAGTGAAATAAAAATTTATGTAACAAAGTTGATTGCAGTCTGAGCTGCAGTAACATGCAATCACACCCCCGATATGCTCATAGCTGACTGACTTGCAAGCCGTGGTGCGCCGGCCGATGTTTGACAGGCCACGTGGAAGTTATTTCTTAACATAAGAGACAATAAAAACACTTTGTACTCATTACCTGGTGCTGAAACATTTATTAACAACTTTCAATTTTAACCCTACATAGACTTACCATGCTAGATTTAGATGAATGAGGTGATGATGGTACACGTTATGATTGGTACATTAATAGAACGTTAAATACGGCACTCTAATAACACTGCATTGCTATTGGGTTGTTTCCTCGCATACACTTGGCACACACGGGGACACCCATGATGCTAAATCACATACAAACCTGTTTTAATAATTAACACTTGCTCGCTACAGCATGTGGCGCTCTGACTTAGCGTCTTGTATTTTGTGTTTCCACTGCGTCTTTTACCTGCGTCGTACCTCACTCCACTGTACCTTGTGTGAAGTGTGCATGGGTACTGCTCAGTTGCATCATGCCGTGGCTGTCAAACGGGCTCCAGGACATGTTGCACACATGAAATGCCCCCACCCCCCTTTTGCCCAGATCCCATTTGTGGCTACACGCCATCAAATACTTCAGGGGCACTGCCTGACTACCTGCCGTCTTGGTCGTAGCAGGTAGGTACTCCGCACTGCCTACACGTGGTCTCGAAGTTCCTGACGTGGTGCTCTCCTCCTCCGGCTCTGCATGTTGCGGGACATGCTCGCGCCACTGGTCACCTTGTCCGCTAACGTGACTCCCGGGTACAGTACGAGTCGGTCGACTCGCTGACCTCGCTGTCACTACTGCTCATGCTTTTCTCTCACTTTCTGTCTCCTCGCTTGCTGTGCCATTGCTGGGAATGATGCATGCAAATGACTACCGGGTGCAGTTGGTCACCTTGGTGCGACTCTCCAGCCTCTGGTGCTTCACGTGCTTCACAGCACCGCCAAAATTAAACAAAACCAGCAGTCAACACGATAACAGCCACCGGCCTACAGATAAAGCTTGCACCCTAGCAATCTCCTACGACTGCCGGCAAGATTTTGCTCGATGTGAGAAGATGGAGCTTCGACAAGCGAACAGTCTTAAGAGGGAGGGGACATTTGACGTATGCTCTCGACCTTAAGCTGTTCTCTATGTCTCAGTGCCCAACATACATGGGTAACTAGAGATTTCAATGTAAGAGTTGCTATGCCCAGCATACAGATATGTGTTTGCACATCAGTTGCATCAGTGCAGTGATGGTGCGCGATTGTTAATGAGTGTAATTAAATTGTTCTGCTTTTATTGTATAGCCTTGTGAAAGTATAAGGTAATTGTGCAGTGTGCATTCAGTGCAACTAGCATCATGCCATGTGCTATTTCGGGGTTGTATGTATGTGGACATGTATATGTACAGATGTAAGCTAAAGGGTTCTTAACTTAGGAAGTGTCCCAAACATGTACATGTGAATTTATTGACAGTATTATGTATGTGATCATGGTTTTTATTGATATAGTAATTTTTAAAGTTCATGATAAAATTCCCTTATTTAAAAGGAGACACACCAGTGCGTAACCATGCATTTCAAGCTGTAGAAACACCGTAAGTCACTGCTAACGATGACATATATGGCACAGATTTTAAATATTATTCAGGGTAATATGTATAGTGTTTAAAAGTGTTTTCATGTAATTTGAAAGCGATGTGTTTGATGTGCGCAGAGCACACCTGAATCTTCATGTAAATAAACATAGAAAATTGCCACATAATTTTCTGACAAGGTAATTACGATTGCAGGCTGCTAATTAATTTAATATAAGTTTTATATATATATAAGAAGTTCATAAGTATTCGGCAGTACCATTCCAGTCACATACCAGTAGTGTGAGCTTAAGTTGTTACAAACTACATAACGTAATCAGTGACTTTCCTAACCCAACTTTTGTCACAATGCTGAAAAAACTGCAATTTCATAAACACTCACTATGAACACTGGAAAGCCAATATTAAATTGAGTATAGTGGTATATTTGATTTCAAACGGCACATTTTATTTTGCCCTTGATGAAGTGTACAAAAGCTGTATTTTGAATGCCGTAAGCACATCGTGCTATGGTAAAGTAGCAAATAATTGTTGTTATTTTCTCAAAGAGAAATTGTAGAACTTAGAGAAAGTGTTCACACATTGTATTTTAGCATTTCCAATCATCTTAAAATATCAAACATTTTAATATGTGAAGAAAAGTTAAATTATGAGTTATTTCGTAAGTCGCACTGGACGGGCTGGCCAGTCAAAAGGCAGCCCGCTTAGCACCATAGAGTAGCGTGGTCGCCTCGGTGCTGTGTGGATGTACGTCATCGCATCCTCCCCAGACCTTCATCAATTTGTTTATTCATGCAATGTATTAATAGTTAAAAGTTTTTATTTCTGGAACCGGTTCCTCATTTTTTACCTTGGGAGAGTTTCGCACAACAGCTCAGTATGTATTGTACAGGTATGTGACTTATTTTAACCTGTAATTCATATCGGCTTCGCGCCATTTTCCACAGTGTAAGTGTACTCTGACTTTATAGGAGAAAAATATTTGTAAGTGCCTCGTATGAGGGAATAAATAGAATAAATCGTAATTTTTCGAAATTGGCATCCGATTTATGTCATGTGGTCACTTCTCGACCACTTAACCTAAATATCTGTACCAGTGATGGTCTGGAATGGCCAGAACAATCCCTCATCATTATAAGTATAAGCGTATAAAAAAATGCTTGAATATCCATTACTAGACTAGGCAACATGGATATAGTTTTGCAACATTTGGAGACACCTACAGAGACGACAGTACATCTGGGGGCAACATTAAGGATGAATGTCCTACAACTCAATTTATTGCATCATTCTCGACACTGAAGGGAGCACTGATGCCCGCCTGGTAAGAATCTTAACCTGCGAATATCCCGTCACCTAATCAATCCCCGGATGCTGCATCATGGAGAGAGTGTCACAGTGTTATGTTGTGCACATGAGTGTTTTATTTCTTTCTTTGCTGTGAACAACTATCCTACACTTAAATACTGAGCCATACGCCACACCAGTGTCTTGTTAATGTAAGAATAGTGTGTTAGTAATTTAGTAGTGTCAGTTGTATCATTCAGGGCTAAAACATCAGTGTGTTTGAGTCGTACCAAACCAACATGAACAGTATTAAAATACTGGGGTCAAAGACAATATGCAACAAGCTTATGATTAATCCTGCCTTTGTCTGTTTATAGGCTAAGTAAGGTTCTCATGCAATGTAGATATTTTGCAAGGTTACATACAATTTCAAAATTTCTAATTAAATAATTCAATGGTATGTGGGATACTGGATATTTTGTAACCACACTGTAAATAGTTCAGTTAGTGCACAAATATGAGCATAAACAATTATTTTTTTATTTTGTTGATAATATTTTGACTGGATTAATCACAACTTCAAGGAAGGAAAATAATATTGGGGAATTCCATAGCCTATTTTGTTGAAAGAAATATCTTATGAGACTGTCTCAAAATACAGTATTCTGTCACCCTGTTATCTAATAGGCATACAGCATTTATTTCATAGTGCAAATAGTAGTGAATTGGCAAATCTTTATTCAATTGATAAAAAATTGATTTTAGACTAGATACTGCCCACAGTTTAAATCAACCCCTCTGCTCACTTAATTTAAATGCATTCAGGCTTGGCCTGAATGGCCATTTAACTTGTTAAATGGTAATAACTGCTTGTTTTCACAAGTACTACTTCTTCTAATTCAACTGATGAAATTTTAGAATGCATATTAATGAATGAGGTTTAGGCTAACCACTTGGCTGTATTTAACTAATGATTTATACAAGACATGCGATATGGAGTCCAATCAAGTAATTTACTGTATTGGCATAACATTTATGTTCCTCTAGAATTTCTCTTTATTTAGTGTTTTTTTTGTCCTTTAGCCTATTTAAGCTGGTGGTAATGTCACTTACAGGCAGAAAGGTATGCCTGTAACAGTAACATTATGAGTATTAAACCACTTTAACACATACATAAAATTTGGAATCAATACTGATTTATTTTCAGCTTTTCAAAATTAAACATTTGGTTACCACCTTCAATTGAGTAGTTTTGACAACAGGCAGTAAGGTGGAAGTAAAATGCTATGATTTTATGTCTACTTTTGCGTTCATAATCACCACCAGGGATTCACTGACAGCTTTCTGATTTGACTCATGGGTCTGTAATGTCTGGGGTTTATGGTTTTACTTGTATCTTGTGCTAGGCCATGTCTGAAAAAATAATCTACTACTATTACTACATAATAAGTAGGTCCTACAGATATTCAGTGGTCTTTCAAGCATGACAGCTGTGTCTCCATAATGCACATGGCATTTCCATCAGCATTACCGCAAGCACCTGCTGGGTTGCAGTACTTCAACCAAATGTTAAAAAGTGAAGGTAGGCCTAGATTGAATAAGATTTGATATACACATACTGCAATTTTGAAATCAAACATATTTTAAAAAGAAATAAAAGGCAAAACAAATTCATTCTAAGTTCTGTAAACAGGGATTACTTTGCTCCTGCAGGGGTAACCTTACACAGCTCAGAACGTTTAGTTTTTGCAATTTGTAAAGCGTATGTGAAACTGTTTTTGCCATTTGGAAAGGAAACATTGAACTGCAGCTGAGTATTTTAAACTTTGAATTTTATCTGTTCAAGTTAAATTTGATATTCCTTCCACGAAAAGGCACCAATCAAAAACAAACAATTTGATTATGCAAAGTTACCTGCTTTAAATGTGCAAAGTAACACTTGTTTATGGTAATGTTAAAAAATACTTTCCAGTCGGTTGAAAATGCTGACAATACAAATTTAGAATATGCTAAAGTATACTGCAGAATGTCTGAATGTGCGTGTCATCGTAGTTTGGTGTTACAATTGACAGGTGAGAATTCAGATGATTCAGACTAATAATTGAAAAATGATGTATATAGGAACGCTTTATATATTCATTCTTAAATATTGGTTTTTGTATTTTCAAGTCAGCCTCCATACATCGACTGTGTGTAATTTTCAAATTCATTCACAAAAATACCAAATGTGCAGTCACAATAAGCAGACATGAAGACAGTGATATTCACACTGTACAGTACAGGAGACCAACATTTCCAAACATGTGCAAACATTTAATACTGATAAATCTTAATGACATGGCTTCTTACACTGTTTGCTTACTGTTAACATTGAAGTTTACTGCTATAAATTTCTACGAGAATCTAACTGCATTCGAGTATTTGTGGAAACTAAAATATTTTGTGGAAATATGCCCAATACAGTTTTCTGCCGAAAATTTGATTTATTGAGAGATAATTAATTCCTAATTATGTTTTTAAGTTGTGGTGGATTCGAAATTAATGTAAACTATTTTTGGAAATCATGAATTGTCGTTTAGCAAAAAAAATTGAAACAACATGAATTTATCGACCTTGTAAGACACTATAAATGACTTATCTCCCAATCCCCATTCCCCACTCCTATTTCCAAAAATGGCAAGCGGTGGTTATTCTTACCTCCAGGTTTAACATAACGGCTAATACAAAACAGTCTCTATAGATTAATACAAAAAGTGCTGTCTTATTGAATATTGCTACCTAAGCCCTCTACCGTTTTATGTCTTGGTTAGTTGTGTGCAAATTTCGCCTCCTTGTACATATAGTAGGGCCTATTGCGTTTGTACCAGTCTTTCCATTGCTGCTTTTGGAATCTTGGACATTTTAATGGGGAAAATGCAGTTGCAACAAAACTGCCACGTTTGTTAATTTGTCCGTATCAATCAACAAAACCACCAAAATGCTCTAAACCTGAAGGGAACAAGTTATATGCAATAAGGTGGCCACCTCTCTTAATTATGTATTTTGCTTATATTGTTTACATTTAATTTCACGAATTTTTTTTTGGTTCTACATGAATACATTTATATTAATTCGTTTTCAATTATGAATATCTCCAGTAGTAGGTATTTGGGCTTTGCCAAGTCTTATATACAAGTAATTTTCAATAAGGAATGTATTGACTATATTTTTTGGTGCAAATTTTCGAGTTAGGTACTAATGTTAGGTACCAGTAGTGGTAATATTAAAGTTACCGGATTTGTTAAAAGTTATTCAATACATAATTAACTTTTATCAACTTAAAAACATCGTGGATTATATAAACAAATGCCACCTTTATGTGACTTGAATAAACGATGTCCGTATGCTCTCGGCCCGGCCTACTTCCGTTCCATCTGTAGCTTCTCTAATATATGGTTAAAACAAGTGTTTTTATTGTAGTAGTATTAATTCCCTTTTCGATCACATGTTAAGAGGAACGTGTCACACCAAGTGCACTACTGCGCATTTTAAAAAGTCAGATGATTATTGTAAATACTTGTTTATCGCCCATACGGTTAAATTTATTGCACTATTTTTTTTTATAATATGTTGTTTTTTTTGCAGCCCCAAATGACTTTTTTTTTCTACTGATATTTGAATGAGTGCTGTTTCACATGTGCAGTATGTTTTTTGAAAAACACATGAACGTTTACAAGGTACACATACGTTTAGGCTGTTGCGAACATCCCGTCGCAGCTGCATCCACGATGCTGAACCACCACGAGGGAGATATCAGTGCAGTAGTGTATATTCCCATGTGTGAGTTTGGGTGTGTATGGTTGCGTTTCATGTGCGCGCGCGCATGTGTGTGTACGCGTGTGTAGAGGGCTCGTCCTGAGCATTAATGCGCATAAAAGTCATGTAGGTTAAATTATTTCTTCGTTAGGGTGAAGTTATGCTTGGTTATGGCAGGAAGTGTAAGACAGGTATTTGTTGTGTGTTTCCGAGTGTCAAGTGTCTTTTGTTTACATTTTGAAACTAGTTTCACTTGTGTTAGTATCACATGACCGACGTTATTAGTCAGATGACCTAAAGGTTTTAATTTATTTAGTATTATTGTTTTCCATGTTAATATATATATATTATTTATGATGCAATTCCAAAACCAGTATATACAATTCATGGTGATGTAGAGTTACCAAGTATTTGTTTACCTTTGTTGAATTACAAAGTGCAATTTTTTGATCAGTGAAATAAATATTAAAGTTTAATAGTAGTAAGGTAAGAGGTACACGCAATTTGCATACACATTTGGTATTTCGTATCAAGGGCTATTGTAAGTGTTATGTTAGAAATTGTTAAGCGTATTTATTTTTGCATATTTTAAATGGTGACCACGTGTCTCGGATAAATAGCATATTGCATAGTTCAACCTCAAAGATTGGCCAACAGGACTAAGTAGCTGATGCCTCGTGCGGACTGCAGGGCAAGGGACAGCGTCCACAAGCAATAACAAACCAGCTCAAATTACTTGTATTTATGGTAATGCATTCATAAGGATTTCCATGTAGTGCATTGTAATACTTGGAATGATACTACATAACACGATTGTGGCGGAATATGTCGTCTGAGAAATACATTCCACGTGTGTGAATATTACGTGAATTGAAATGTAGGACACTGAGAACAGACACGAATGATGTCCATTCAGAATTGGATTATATTTTTCCTTGTAGAAATGTTTTGTTTTGTTTTAATTCTTTTAAAGGATTGTTTTTAACATCTGTATTCTTTGTCAATATCATCCACACTCCATATAAGAAAATATATTGGATAAATGGCACTTTGGTGTTTCGGGCGGGAAGCTGGTTTTAAGTGCAAAACTCCCGCAGCCATGATGGCCAGTTGGGATCTTGGCACTCAGTTAGGCGGACACCGTGTTGGGCTTCTCCCAGCATACATGAGTTTTACCAGTCATGTAGCATGTCATAGATTAATTTAAGTTACCGGAACATTTTTCACTTCTTTTCGCCTAGAGAGAGCGCTGCCTCTCACCCCTGTGTATTGTACATCCTGGGGATGTAATGTACCATCATTTTATTGTATTGCCACATGCAAATTTTACAGTATTTGAGCACACTGAGCCTAGTTGTGTCTTAATCACGTAAGTGCCCTGTTGGGAGTTACACAAATAAATCATGATGTGAGTGAAATAACTGCATGCGAATTTGTTTTTTTGCCTTCCGGACCATGTAATGGCGAGTGGAAATTTCACGCAAAAGTGTGTTTATGGCGTAGGGTGGCCAGAACAACCCTCGCAGTATTAGTGGTATATATTTGGGGGGGGGGGGGGGTGGGACAACCTACACTAGATCAGAAATAACAGGATTTTAAAGGAACTTCATCATCATCATCACCAGCAGTAGGCTGGTATAGGAGGTGCAGCCACTTTGGGCGATCGGCCATATGCCCCTGAGATGAAGAGTAATCATGTTCGAAGTTGAGCAAACTGGTGCCTTGGGTAATATTTTCATCAAAATACATAACCTTTTCACATAACCTCGACATCCCCCCTGGACCATGTAACCTAAAACCGTCAAGTGGCTTGCCAAGCTGTGTGGTTTTCACATCCTGCCAGAATATCCGTAAACCATACCGTACTCTAAATTTAATTTTCCGTACAAAACTTTCCCTGGCAAAAATCCCGCTATCTTTCCTGTGCATTCCTACACACACATTGCCACCATTTCTAATGACCACGTGCAACTATCCTTTTGAGTTTTGTTCAGTATCATTCGCTGCTGACGAATCGCGTGTCACATTTCCTCGTCGTACCAGGCACCAACATCGAGAAATTCGCCCAGGAAAATAACGGAAAAAGTCATGGAGAAGTTTGGTGCCTAATTTGAATACAATGGGAAGAAGCCATCAATATATTACTACCAACCATGTGTAATGTCGCAACAGCCGTCATATTGGTACAGTTCAGCATCGAGGCGAAGTCCACCTGCCAGACCCATTCTCCAACCACGCTGTGTCGTGAC
Organism: Dryococelus australis; assembly: GCA_029891345.1. NCBI lineage: Eukaryota > Metazoa > Arthropoda > Insecta > Phasmatodea > Phasmatidae > Dryococelus > Dryococelus australis. Next base: position 56,566,457 of record CM056998.1, on the reverse strand, counting down.
CTGCAGGACCACCCCTACCATGATGAGACACGAGGGTGACAGTCGCGAGCCGAATACTACGTGGTCGGCAGAATAACAACATGGCAATCCTACAGCAGCTGTGCCGCATACGCGATATGGGAACTTTGAACTGGACAACTACGAACGGTGAATACGCACCTTTTTGTACCAAATGTTTATGTTAGACACCTAACCCCAATCTACCGTTGATTGACATATCGGAGGAGGGTGAATGCAGATGCCATAATTTCACAGCACTACACCACCTACTCCATGTAATAGAACAGTGGTCGAGAAATCGCACGTACGATATCGGGCAACAAATGTGCAAGTGTGCCCCAGCAACCACGTGCTTGGGACTGGGAAATGCAACACTCATATGCGGAGTTTGTTACAGGATTTATGAGAACCGCTGCATTACGGAGGAAGAAAGATCTACAAGGTGGGACGAACACTACATTAAGTGTTTGCGGTGTTACGACATCTCGACTGTAAGACAATAAAATCCCACAATGCAAAGTGAACAGCATAACGTCATGTTCGGCAGACTAGTAAACAACAACAACAACAACAGCATATTCCACAGTTCATCCCGCCGCAACCGCCGGCATTATTAATGGCTGAGCTTACACCAGTTGCACATTCAACCCTGTGGCAACAGAGGAACCAGTCACTAGTTACGCACGGGCAACAAAGTGCACGACTACACTGCAACACATCTCTGCTGGGGAGAGAGACACACTTACAAGACACCTGCCAGGTTCCTGTTGTTGCCAACATATGCCGGAACATCGAACGAGGAACCACTCGCTTTCCTAAATGACTGCATCAATTGCCTCCAGATGTACAGGATCGATCAAGATGATTGGACCAATTACATTGGAGAGAGGTTTTATGGCGACACACATCTGTGGTGTCATGGAGTTAATCATTATGGCATGGCATGGGGGAGTTCTAGAAAACATTCAGAAATTGTTTCGCCGGTACGTTCACATCACTGCACATGAGAAATGAGGTGATCCTAGCTGAGTAAGGGGAGGAGTCACTTTACCAGTCTGCCACTCAGAAGATTGGACTTATTTATAATCACCACCAGAACTTTTGTTGTGAGTCATACTAGAAGTGGTAGCGTGTTCAGCACGAGCTGATCATCGGGCCGTATTGGCACCTGTGACTCATACCAACGAAAGTGACTTTATACAGACTGTTCTTCTACTTGATTCGAATGTGCCAAATCAGCCGTGCCATGATCGGCAACCGGAGAAGACGCAACCTGCATAACAACTGCAAAATCAACGAGCACTGTGGGACCCGCTAGGCCAGTCTGCACCATGCTGAATCAACAGCACCAGGCACCATCTCATTAGCCTAGAGGGCAGAACAGACCACCTCTGCTATGTCGCTGGTGTGGGGGCCCACATTGGAATAATCAGTGCCCCCACATGGGCTGATTTCGAACTGCAACCAGTGTCGTACACACTGCTGGTGATGGGGAACGGACATCAGGGGTTGGGCTACCATACGTCGTCCACCCCAGTTCTACAGTAAAATCACTAGATCAGATTCACAACAAATTCTAGTGACACAGGTTTCCAGTCAAACCAGCAGATTCATCCACATGGGGTTAACGGTAAATAACATGTGTTCTGCACTGTTGACACTGCAGCATCACTTAATTTCATTCATACCTACCTCATCAATGTAAGCAAAATTCATCTAGTGAAATAAACTTTTCAATTGGCCACAAGACAACATACAGGAACCAGAGCAGGGGAAGTAGACATAACCGTAAAAATGTGTGACACTGAAACTTTCATAACTGCATTTGTTTCCAATGAAATGCGCCAGGACGTCATTCTCGGCTTGCCGTGGCTCGTGGAACAAAACACCATGGTGGATCCCGTGGCCAGAAGAATACATTTCAGCAACAAAGAGAGGTGAACTGTTTACATCATTGATCTCAGATCAACTCGGGAAGCACCCACTGTCCAGTTGGACGAGCTGGAACACTCGGTACCCACAGAGTACAGTGCAGCAATACAACGACTGTTAAATATATGCCGCGACGTGTTCACCATGGCAGATACCCTGCGCAGAACTACAGTGGCCGAACATCAGATCCCTTTCGCCACGGACAGCGCGATGTACGACAATCCTAGACGATGCCAACCACATCAGTGTAAAATCATTCGGGAACAGATTACAGAAATGTTAGGGGAAGGCGTCATCTAGTCAACAGAGAGCGACTACAATTCGGCAATAACTTTAGCACCAAAAAAGGATCGTAGTTGGCATTTCTGCATGGATTTCAGGCACCTCAACCTCATCACCCGCAGCGCACCACCCTCGTACATTCACATCAAGGACGCCCTCGCCACACTAGGCGACGCCCGGATCTTCAGAAAAATCGACCTCAGGAGTGAGGGTTGGCAGATTCTGGTACGCTCCTAGGACCACCCGAAAACGGCTTTCACCACACCTGATGGGCGATGCTTCCATTTTTGTGCAATGCCATTTGGACTTAAGTGTGCTCCATCCACATTTCAGACGATGATGGTAAGGGTACTGCATGGCCTGATAGGGGATTACGCTCTAGCCTACCTCGACGACGTTATTGTATGGTCCAAGACCTCGCCGGAACACATTGATCATCTGTCACTCGTTTTAGAATGGCTTGCCATTAATCGACTGACATGTGCGAACCACACTGTAGACGAGGACTGTAATCAGCCCATGCCTGAAAAACCGGAACTCATCGCGATCTATCCTATGCCAACTACCAGGAAACAGGTAAGAAAATTCTTCGGGCTTATAAAGTGGATCAGGGAATATACCCCAAAATTCGCCGTAGTGACAGCCCCACTAATGGAACTATTGCCAGTCAATGTCCGATTAAAGTGGCAGGCCCCTCAGCACTAGAGTTTCGCAGAAATCAAGCGCCGTTTCAGACAGTGTACCACCCTAGCACGACGCGATCCGACTCGCCATCTCTATGTCCAGACTGATGCCATCGAGAAGGGTTTGGGAGTCGTCCTATTCCAGCTCGCTGATGACAGGACGAGAAAGATACTGGATTTTGGGAGTCGAACGCCAATATGATGTTAATGAATGGGAGTTCCTGGCGATGGTGTGGAGTCTGGAAAAGTACCGTCAGCTATTGGAGTACCAGCGCTTCACAATCCACACAGACAACTGGTGTTTATTATGGCTCCACAATATCAAGTAAGAGTCGAAGCATGTTAACCTGTTTGGCCTTGCTTATTCAGGCGTACGACTTCGAGGTCGAACATGTTGACGGCGTGGAAAACCAGCTTGTGGATCACCTGTCCGGCAACCCATGTGAAACAGTGGCAAAAGATGAAGAGAAGTGGGAAAATGTAATACCACCGCCACCACCGGTGTAAACATCATCACCACACATCGAATGTGCAAATATTTCAGTTCTGCCGACAGTACCAACATTGCTAGATTTGTAAGATTTGGAGGGTTAAGCAGGCCACCTGTCCAGTGTCGAACAAATGGCGTACCGAATGTGCAATCAACACAGTGGAACAGTGGAGGGTGTTTGAAAACTGTGTTCAGTCACGTGCCGACAGGAACAGTGAAACATGGTGCACATTTGTTCCCATTTCCGCACACGATTTAGTTCTATGCTGTATGCTTACATATCAGATTTCCGGACATCCAGGGGCAGTGCAATCACGGCAGAATGTTCTACGGTATTTCCACTGGCTGGAGATATCAACAAAGGTCCGGAGTTTCGTCAGAAATTGTGTCAAGTGCAACCACTACAAAAGCAGAAAAACAGACGGTCTACAACAACAAGTGGCATGCCTGCCAGTCGAACCATTCGACTTAATGGGACCATATCCATGGACCCCGAATGGCAAAAGATTCATTTTGGTTGTAACAGACTTATTTTCGCGATGGGTGGAGGCTTTTTCCCATTTCAAGTTACCATGCAATGACCATCAGGAAATTCATGGAAAGTGAATTTTTTCACACACTGGGGTTACCCCCACACAGTGCTAACAGACAATGGTACTCAATTTACCAGCTTCGTGTGGTGGGACTTCTGTAGCAAGTGGATTTTGCAGCATCATACTACTGCGGTATACCATCCCAGAGCCAATCCAACACAAAGGAGAAATCAAGCACTGAAAATACAGCTGAGACTATGCGTGGGAGAGAACCACAATTCATGGGCAGGGCATCAGCCAGCTGCATTTTTCACACTTCGAACAAGAATAAATGTTGCCACGGGGAAAACACCTGCAAAAGTGCTGCAAGGCCGTGACCTCCCATTTCCCGGTGAGTTCACGAGTGGGGCGAGAGAGCGCACTAGCAGTCCCATGGAAGGAGAAGGCAGAGAAGAGCAGCGAGAGAGAGAGGGAGGCGTGCGAGGAAAGGGAAACCAGGTATGGTATGCACAGTAATGGCTGCCCGTCACTACCCGACCTCTCCCCAGCTACATACTGGACAACATGTGTTTACCAAATCACCCTCAGTCAGCAGGGCAGAAACACGCTTGTGCCAGGTTCGTCAGGAAATTGAACAGTCCATACCTCATCCTGGACTTGTTAGGAAATAATTGTTATCAAGTTCAACTAGGCCCTCGGCGAACAGTAGTTTTTCATCGAGACACCTTGTATCTAGTACACGCCGACATCGAAAAAACCCGCCCAGAAGCAGCGCCAGGAGAACGCAGCGAATCAACTACACAGGGAAAACCCTGCATCACTGTGACAAGAGGTAAACAGAACACAACCTGCTATGCCTGAAGCAGCAGCAGCTCCCACTGCAGCCGCATTGTGTGCTGGTGCAGAGTCCTGCCTACATGGGACTCTGCAGGAGGAGTGTCGGTTGTTTTTACACCTGATAATGTTGCCGACATTCATCCTACAAGTGACGTACAAGACACGCCTTCCTGCGAACGGTCTGTGCCGTAATTTATGAACAAGGGTAACTTTTATATCACATAAAACACATTACCTGAACAGCATTTATTATACATTATCTAATAGTTCGTTTACAACAAAGCCAATTGCAATCATCCTCCTACATGAGTGTGTTCACACTCGATGCCAATAATGAAAAACAGTGAAACAAGACTTTTTAAAAATGTCATTAAATGACATCAATACAATGCAATTAATAAGCAAATTCATCTGTGTAAAATAAGAAAAGATTCAGGGAAATTAAAAGGTTGGCCGGTTCATACGTTAACAAATGAATCAACATTAAACATTATCATTAACATTCCAATTTGGTCATTTCACAGATCAACAAATCCACAAAAACAATGTTGAATTTCACCACAAACTTGCGTTAACTTACAATTGAGCAAATCCAACATCGTGAACATAAATGCGTAAATATAAAATAGAATACTAAAAACCCACATGATTATTTTTTGTACTTCAACATTAAGAGCGTTCACACTCACAAAAAAACCTTAATAAATATAACAGCTAAAATAATCGCAGATTCTCAAGTCCATTTCTAATTATTTGCCTTCATTTCAAGTAGTGTGTTTTCTCTCAACGATTATGTCATCAAACATGCCATTATACGAAGAAAACTAAAGCTATCGGTGGCGAATGCATGAAACCTACCACATACTAAAATGTGTTAAAATCAACAGTAATGGTGTTTCATAGAACCACAAAAAATACATATACGTAAACAAGAGTACCATACTCAATTACAATTATCACGACACTCAAACTGCAACTAGGCTGTATCTAACACTCGTTTATCAGAAAACATCCAAATAAAATTCAACAGCATTAATACTTTTTATCATTAAATTGTCTCAACGACTCTCATCAAAATTGGCAGTTTATACTTCCTGGCGTTACACTACTACAGGGTTTCATATTCATCACTCTGAATCCAAAATTCAGTGTGTGCATTGACTTCATATTCATCACTCTGAATCCAAAATTCAACGTGTACATTGATTTAATCAACGCCAAGCTGCGATCAAACATTATTTCTTAAGCTCCTCGTAATACTGAGATGGTCTCCTACAAAAAGGGTTTTTCCGCCCATGTCACAACATAGACAAGTTTTGAACCCAGTTAAATGTAATTTAGTAAGACTCGCTCATAAATCAGGTGACAGGAACTAACACGTCTGCCACATTTACCTCCGCACGGCCAGTCTGGCAAGCATTCTAAAAAATCTTATTTCTCCAATAAATTAGTTGTAATATCACACAGTTAAATGCCTTATAAAATTTGTAATTTAGTACTTGCGCACAGACGACGAAGGGAACATGCAGGAAACTGCATAAATCTGTTATAATTACAGCGAAGCAAACTCTGGGTATAAACTATAATGAATCTGGGCAGGGATCTGGCAACGAATCATTACTACAACATAAACAGACAAATGGCTTGCAAACTGAAGGACACACGAAACAGCCACGTTCATTTACTAGATTATGCATTACAAAACCACAACCCAATCAGATGGATTGAGGGGATAACACACCACAACTCGACTGCAGCACACTTCGGGCGACACTTAGTGCCCATTCAAAGCCGGTGTGTGGCCGGAATGAAATCTCGGTAACTGAAAATGCATACCAAAGTCAGAAGGTCATGCAATTAAAGAAAATTGCCAGGCGAATTAATGCCCATATACTTACAAAATTTAACCATATTCCGACAAAGCAAAACCAAATCAAGCGGTGTGTGACTGCCAGTGCCCAGGAAGTTGTAGTCACATTGCCCAACTGTGAAGAGAGATCAACTAAACTCCTCACTGATAGAATCGTTTTGAGCAAACTATTCGAGCACAAACCGTTCGTGATGCTTCAAAGGACGCAAGCTCAATGTCCAAAACTTACGAGAGCAAACTGCATCAAAACAGCAGCATCGCAAAATCGATTAACCCCCTAGGCTCAGCCAGAAATCTGGTCCATGTTCCCATTGCGCCGTGAGGAGAAGAGGAATTCGTGGTGGAATCGAAGGTTATGTATTGCAGTGTCGGTGGGTGCGGAGAAAGTGACGACCAACACAGACTGCCCCGCCCATCAAGCCGAGAGTGGTGCTGAAGAGGGGAAGGGAGGGAAAGGAGTAATGACAGAGAAGGGGAGCATGAAGCCCTAAAGGATCGCGTACACATACCCAGTAACGTAGATAAAAAGTACATCGGCGACGAGGTGATGTCGTAGGCCGGAACTTGTCGACACATCACAAAGAGGAGCCCAGCGTTCAGCATTGTAAACATCATCATCGGGACCATCGACCGATGGAGAAGGGGGCATGGTAAGAAGAAGTGCCAGGGACCCCCATCACCTTAATCTATGTCGCCCGCAAAATTCACCGAATAGCAGAAGCAGTGACGATCCAGAAGGGGACAGCCTGTCGACACCACCACGCTGCTCGATGCGAGCCCGTGTCACATGCCACGCCATATCACGTTTACCGTGTGCGGTCATGCATCCGAAGCACAGCCACCGACGCAACTCGCACGTATACCACGGCGAGTCTAACATCAGCACAGTGGATATAATCTCCCGCCATGAGAGAGGTTACATCCACCAGTCACTTGTCGAGTGTGAAGAGGCTTGAGATGTGCGAACAACCTGATGAGGGGGGTGATTGCGGTGTACCATGTATGCCTACCTTTAGGACTTTGTATACATCCCGTCGCAGCAGCATCCAAGGACCCTGCACCACGAGGGAGATGTCAGTGCATCAGCCAGCATTCCCATGCGTGTGTGTAGTGTGCTCGTCGAGAGAATTAATGTGTGTAAAAGTCATGTAGGTTAAATTGTTTCTTCGTAAGGGTTATGTTAGGTTTTGATACAGCTGGGAGTGTAAGAAAGGTGTTTGTTTTGATTCCGAGTTTCAAGTGTCTTTCGTTTATGTTTTGGAACAAGTGTCATTGTGTGTTGGTATCACGTGACCGATGTTATGGGTCACGTGACCTACATGTTGTAATGTATTTAATATTATTGTTTTCCAGGTTAATATATATGTATGATGCAATTCCAAATCCAGTAAATATTATTCATAGAGAAATAGAGTCACCCAGTATTTGTTTACCTTTGTTAAATTACAAAGTGCAAATTTTTGTTCAGTGAAATAAATAATAAACTTTCATAGTAATAAGGTAAGTGGTACACGCCATTTGCATTAACATTTGGTATTTCTTAGGAAGGGCTATTATTAGTGTTATGTTAGAAATTGTGAAGCATATTAATTTTTGTATATTTTAAATGCTGAACACGTGTCGGTTGGTAATCGCATAACTTAACCTCAAAGACTGGCCAACAGGGCCAAGTGGCAGAGGCCTCGTGCGGACTGCAAGGCAAGGGATAGTGTCTGCAAACAATAACAAACCATATCAAATTACTTGTGTCTATGGTAACTGATTACTAAGGATTTTCATATAGTGCATTGCAATACTTGGAATGATACAACATGACACAAATGAATGTGCCGGATGGTATCGCCTGAGAAAGACATGCAATTGTGTGCGAAAACCATGTGAAATTATATGTAGGACACTGACAATAGACGTGCCACCATAAAGAAACCTTATCCGTCAGCATTAGGTTATTATTTTTCACTGTAGAAATGCTATGTTATGTTTTAATTCATTTACAGGATTGTTTTTATCATTTGTGTTCATTGCCATCATTATCCACACTTCACATAAGAAAATATGTTGGAATAACAGCACTTTGGTGTGTCGGGCGGGAAGCTGGTTTTAGGGGCCAAACTTCAGTGGCCATTATGGCCAGATGGGATCTCGATACTCCGTGACACAGACTCTGTGTCTGCCCTTTCTGGGCCTACACTAGTTTTACCGGTCAAGTAGTGCACTATAGTTTAATTTAAGTTACTGAACAATTTTCACTTCTTTTTGCCCGGAGAGAGCGCTGCCTCTCACTCCTGTGTATTGTACACACCGAGGACGTAACGTACCGTAATTTCATTGTATGACCACGTGCTAATTTTACAGTATTGGAAATCGCCGAGCTTCGTGGTGACTTAATCATATAAGTGCCCTGTTGGGAGGTATATAAGTAAATCATGATGTGAATGAAATAACTGCATACGAATTTGTTTATTTGTTTGCCGGACCACGTAACCGAGGACAGGAATTTCATGAAAGAGTGTGTTTATGGCATAGGGTGGTCAGAACAACCCCCACAGTATTAGTGGTGTACACGAGTGGCCGACAACCCATACTAGACCAGGCATAACAGGATTTTAGAGGATCTTCATCATCATCAACATTAGCAGATGGCTGATACAGGAGGTGCAGCCACTTTGGGCGATCGGCCGTACGCCCCCAAGATGAAGAGTAATCATGTTCTCTGCTGAGCGGACTGGGACCCTGGGTAACATTTTAATCAAAAACCATAACCTTTCCACTTAACCTCAACATCTCTCTTGGATCAGATAACCTAGAACCGTCAACGTCGTGCTACCACATGCTGGGACATGCCATGTCAGTTATATTATTTATTATACATTTTTTTGTGTCCATGTGCCTACACATATTATTAAAATAAGTTATAACTCTCATTTTGGGACAGTATAAGTCCAGCACAATATAAGCCTTTGTCAGGGTTTACTTACTTCATTTATGAACCACAGTAACGTATTATGTGAAGTACAGACCACATGCTAAAAAGTGGCACAATAAATACAAATGGCTTTTAAGTGTTTTATATCAAGGGTTTACTATGTTTGTTTTATTGCATAGTGAAATTAATTGCTGTGTAAGAAATGCAAACTAATCTATTCACGTGCATAGCCGTGCAAGTGCGTAATATAACCTCCGAATATGAGGTTATGTTGCCAACTTAGTGCTAAGTTGTTATGTTAAGCTATGTATTTTATATTTTTATTCAGGGACTTCTGTATGTTCATGTTATATGTTTTATGCCTCATTTTCATTCAGGGTCATGTTCATTCATTTCGTTTCACTTAATATTACGTGTGTTTAATATAAGTTAACACGTGACACGGTGGCAGGAATTGTTGCCAGTGAGCAGGCAGCCCGCCGCCAAATTCAGTAGTAGCATTTTGGTTACCATGCGAGACATGCGTATGTCGTTCATCCCCCTGGGCACTTCAACGTTTCACGTCAAACATGTAACTTACAATAGTCTAATGTGATTCTTTTCGAACCTAGTTTTGTTTTACAGCCTGGGGATTGAGCCACCTCATATCCTGGTCGTTTGTATATGACTGAAACTTAAGCTACAATATTTTCATTCAGGCCTCGTGCTACCTTTTTTTTTTTTTGCATAAGTGCATCCCTACTTGAATGGAGCACAAATGTTTTAAGTGCTTCTAACGAAGGATGAGCAGTATAAATACGAATGTCTCTTAAATCGCCATCTTTTTATTTTCCAGTCACTTCTTGGCCGCTAAACCCATTTTATTTGTATGAATTTGTTATTAATGGTGTCGGAGGATACCAGAATATTCTCCAAGGGAGTGAGTAAGCATTTGCGGGAGGCTTACAGTCACCACTAACATAGGCAATTGGATTGTATGTCCTAAAACGTCAGAAATGATTGGAATGTGTCGTGATGAAACACTGCACACTAGCCCAAGCCATATATCTTTGATTTATTTTGGGATGCTGCTATCATACAACTTGTGGGCAGCGCAGATAAATGCAAGATTCCAGGTGGAAACCACATTCAGGGCGTTTGACCCAATGATCCCACTTTCCTTGTGCTCACAAATGCTGAGCACTGGAGCCTACAATGGTAATTATTTCCTTAACCCATCTTCCTATGCGTGTGATCCTAATTTTCCTAGAATCCAAATCGTAGGAGCTGTCAAATGGCTTTGCCCTACTTGGGGGGCTTGGTCTCGCACCAATTTATTAGCCGTCATTGTCATGTATGTCAGTGTAGTGTCAAGTGTTTATTTATTTATCCCTGTGTACCATACCCTAATAGAACATAAGTATTTCAAACACTAGCCTTGTAGTGCAGTGTTGTGTGGATATTTTAATTGTTAGGGTGTTGTTTACATAGTGCAAAGTTCGAATGTTCATGCGCTTGGTGTGCCATTTCGATTTTCAATCTATTGATGCACGCTCATGTAAATCGTAGGAAATGCTTCAAATATTAATTGAAATTATATAGCTGTTAGTTGCATAGCACACACACATTTTATTTTTATTTCTAAGAAGAGTAACAATATAATCAGTATTAAATACTGGCCTTTGCCAGTATTTGCAGCATTCACATTTATGATGAACCAGGGCATGGCAATGGGCACTTCATCTTTGTTCACCGGCCTTTCATTCACAATTGTAAATTTTAATATGAAATCTTATATTGTTTGTTTCTCATCTGGGGAGAGGCTACTCCGCAGTCTGAGCCGTCTTGTGCACTGCCTGGCCATACTTTTTCACCATAAGACCATGTAGGCTTCATGCAATTTCTTATTGTAGAAGTTCTCTCCCGCTATAACGGAGGATGTATAATTTCAGTGCTTCAAAAAAAGGGTTTTCAGTAAATCATGGGGTAGAAATTAATTTTCCAGACATATTACTGGTGCTTGGCTGGATCATTGCTCACTTTGGACTACAGAAACAGAAGTTCCAGTCTGTTATGTTAAATAAAGCAGAATTACATTATGAGCACAGATAAAAACGGTGATGGCCTGGAGTGGCCCAACACAGCGACCAACTCACAGCAAAATTGGGACGTTACTCACAATGGCATTGGCATGGAGACCGCTGCTTGGCCGGTACTCCTACTTCGGATCACATGACTGTGATCTGTATGTAAAATTATAATTCGAAATGGATTGAAATTGCTTATGGCCATGAAAGTGAGGTGAACACTAGGGATATTAATTTACAATCATACAAAAACCTTTGAATAAAATATGAGAGAATATACCACGTTAGTGGCTTGAAGGGTTACCACACAAACTTAACCTATATCTGTGGCCACATTTGAAGTGAGCCAGGAAATTGTGGGATGGTTCCGGGTACAACTTATTATCTAAACAAATGGTTAACCCTGAATAAAACCTGTGGCACATTATAAAACACTTGGAATATTTATATACTTATTTACAAGAAGGGTTAGGAGAGAAATCGCCATGTGGTTTGACCTGTTGCCATTCTTGGTGTTGCTAGATATCCATGGAGCCACTGGAAAGATTCGGGATTCTCATCTTTATGCACTACACGTGTGATCATGCGATGAAATTATAAACAACTATGGCGCTAACATGACTCTCTACTGCACATCATGTCAAACGTAAACATAAACACGTGGGTGGCGTGCGACTCCAACACACCATGTGAGCAGACAATTATACTTTCAATAACAAACAAAACATTCTTAGAAACTTACATGGCATTTGAGAGGGCAACTACCTTGGTAATTACACGTGGGTAGGTAACATGGTAAATAAATAAACACACATGTATACGAACCCTCGCGCACACAACATAACCTTAAATTACACAAACAACAAAATGCTGTTTGAAAATAATAATAAAATATTTAATGCCACATGATTGCATTAGTGCACATTGTGCATAAAACAGAATGTGCTTTTTCAAAAACAACACAGGAATAAAAGTAAATACAACACTCATGACGCTCTCTCAAAAAGACAAACAATATCACATGCCATTCCTAACCCTTCGAAACACTGGCCATCTCACACGCACACACTTGGCACTCGGTGACAGACGCAATGTGAACATATGGGTGGTGGGCGAAACTTCATGTTGCGCATGGAACTGGCTTGGGGCTTGTGGCTGTCATCAGTATTTATTTCTGAGACCCATCTTGTCCCACATAACCTGTTTTCATGGTAACGACATAAAGGAGTAGGATGGCTAAACAATCCCTTGGGAGTTAGTTAGCGAGGCTTACAGCCCCACTAGCCTAGGCATGTTGGAAATATAGCTAGAATATCATCATTATTGGTACCATCTGCAGTAACACAGGAGATTGCGGAACATTTGGGACAGTCACTTGGGCGGTCAACCGCACAACCTACATATCATCACGACTTTGTTCTCGCCGACTGTGCGAGCTGGTGCCCAGGTTTGTTAATCAACAAACCAATAATTCCCATCCACATAACCTATATCCCTAATGGTCCAGCAAACCACGTCCATTGGCACCATCCTGTGTGGTTTTTCACGCCTACTACAATACCTAATAACCTCAAGTCTCTGGCAAATTTCCAGAAATTCACCGGCAAAATTCTAAAATTCCCTGATCAAATGATCCCACACAAATTTTCGTGGCATATTTTGTGCAACATTCATTACCATGTGGAACCAGAAATACCAACCCTTTGAGTATTAGCTCCACACATTTTCACTACTGGCGAACCCCTACCATTCTTTTCCTACATAATACCATTCCGACATTCCAAGGAATTCAACGTCAGGGATTGGAGACAGCAGCACATGAGACGTTTAGCACCAATTTGCCATTGCTGTCAAGATTCCAACAAGTCCACAATCTTGGATCGCAGAGCACCTGTGACGCAGCAACGCCACCATCGTGGACGAGTCCAACACAGAGGGGAGTGAGGCACTGGTCACCTCCCATCGATCTGCGCAATATTGTGCTGGTAGGACCACCTTTTCAGCATTGTGCCGCGAGGATGATAGCAACATGCTGCGAGACCACGTGGTTGGGTATAAACATCAATACACAAGATGATGTTCACACCGCTTCCATGCCCCACTCGCGATCAGGGATGCTGGGACTTTCGTACAAGTGGTGTACCAGCGCTGCTGTGTGCGAGATGCTTCAGAAATATCAGCAAACATAACCAACTTTTTGTTTATCTGTCAACTGGAGATATTTACATGTGTTATGAGTCGACCGTAGCACATACACTTCAGCACATACACACATACAGTGCTGGAACTTGTTTTCCCATATTTTCATGATGTTTGAAATGCAGAGTCATCACCAGTCGCTTGAACCGAGTAATGTGCTGCATTAGCACCAGCGATCCACACGAGTGAAATTGACTTTGTGCAATCTGTAATGTTACTCGACACCAGTATCACCAGCCAACCACACCACGGCCAGGAAACAGTGCTTCTGCGACATGAGACTGGGATGGGAAAGGACAAATACATACTCACTAAAGAAACAGTGACAAGCAGTGCTGCAACATCAACAACCACTCGGCCAACCGTTCCCACACTGGTACGGCAAGAGCTGACGGGGAACGATGCAACTCCGCAGTACTAACCACATATGCTCCACCAGCCACCACATCTGTGTCAGGGGTGTGGAGGTCCACATTGGAATAACCAATAACCTACCTGAGCTGACTACGAGCAGCCAGAGGAAATAACAAACAACACACAAGCAGGAAATTGAGGAAGGGAGTAGGGAGACCCGACGTCACTGGCGCCATTCAGCACATATCCTCAATTGAGCCGACACCACAGCAGGTACTACTCTTGCAGATCATCGGTCACAACAACAGTTTCATCCGTATTGCAGTTCATGTCAACAGAAAATTATGCCGAGCCCTTATCGACATCTTCACCTCGCACAATTTAGTTCGTACCCACCTCATTAATGCCAGTGACATCAAGTCGGTACATCACATCGTACAACCCACAACAAGGAAACACACAGGAGAAGTCGCAGGCAAAGTCACCATTGCAGTCCAGATTCGTGACATCGAAACCATAACTATGGTATTTGTGTCAGACAAAATCTGTGAAGATGTTGTCCTCGGTGTCCCATGGCTCACAGAGAAAAACTCCGCATTGCAGCCTGCGGCACGCCGGATTAATTTCTGCCAAATGAAGAGATGGACAGTATATAACCTTCAACCCCGAACAGCTGGGAGTGCCCACGTGTGCATCTGGATGACCTAGATCACACTGTGCCACCCCGAACACCGCGAAGCAGTGCAAAGACGTCTAGATGAGAGGCGGGATGTGTTCACGGTTACCGACCCGTTACACCGCACCACATTTGCGAAACATAGTATTCAGCTCACCACCGATCAGCCTGTGTATGATAATCCAAGATGATACTACCCGCATCACTGCAAATTAATAAAACAGCAGAGGGTGTCACCGAACCATCTGAAAGTGCCTTCAATTCTGCAATCACCTTAGCGCCAGAAAAATATGGCACATGGAGTTTATGTGTTGACTTTTGAGGTCTTAACCTTGTTACTACCAGTGCACCACCACTGTATAAGGCATCCATAATGTGGATATACAGTGGTGGAGCACTGGTGGTAGTAAGGTTAAGACGTCGAAAGTCAACACAACTTAGAAACACATAAGTTAGAATTTTCTAAGTTATACCAGTTTTAAGTTATGTGGTTCTAACTTGTAAACTTTCTAAGTTATGTGTTTCTAACTTATGACAGTTCTAAGTTGTGTGTTTCTAAGTTACGAGGTTTCTAAGTTATGTGGTTTCTAAGTTATGTGGTTCTAAGTTATGATTTTCTAAGTTGTGATGTTTCTAAGTTATGTGGTTCTAGGTTGTGTTTTTCTAAGTTGTGTGTTTCTAAGTTATGATTTTCTAAGTTGTGATGTCTCTAAGATACCGGGGCCTAAATAGTAAAATATTTATTTGTGTGCTCGTGGCGAATGTTTCCATACGGTCTTACTGTCGACCTCTGCCTAGCTTCTTACTTTCGGTGTCAGAAGTTCCGAAGCTGTTCTTTTTAGGAATCACATTATTCAGCTTTGTGTGTTTCCCAGTAGATGGAATTTTTCAAGGTCATGAATTCGTCGATGTTGATAGATTAAAAATTGGCGCAAAGCAGTTCGGCTGATGAGCGATCGAGAAGTTCTGCGTCTTGTGCGTGATAGGCTATTTATAAGTAAATATTAAACATTTCACTGCGAAAACGGAATTGTTTGTAAATTACCAATGCTTAAAAATGTCTTGTAGTATATATGAAAGATTTAAATATTGACAGTTATGTTTTACGTAAAACAAATGTTATGTTTGGCAAGTAAGCGAATGTTCTTTTGGCACAATGGTAGATCGCTTGCCTTGTGATCATCTTTCTGTTGAAATTAGTTGTCAAAATACCCTGTCACACTGTCAAATTTTTCTGACAAACTGCTTCCAATAAATTTGGTAAAATAAAGTTGGACAATTATCATCGAAACGTCATAAACGTCGCCATTTTTGTCTGAGAAAGTTGGATGGGCTCAGTTTCCATCAAACATTCAAAAATTGGACCGGTTCTAAAATTTATTTGATGCTTGATGGTCTCAGCCAATCAGAATCGTGCATGACAAAAATTGACGTCAAGAAACTTAAACTAACGAACAATTGCTGGAAACGAATTAAGCTGTGAAGATAATTTATGTAGAAGCTGTCTGGGCATGAATGCTATTTTTAGTGAATGTTGCACATAATATTACGCACTCAAATGCATTAATTTCATTGTACAGGAAACATATCTTATGAATTAAATGTTAATTTAGTAAAGAAACGAAAATATTACTTACATTTCTTCATGTAATGGACCGCATGGAAAAACAAAAGCAATATCTCACTATGAAAATCATTTTTAAATAATAATTCAAAATTGATTATTCCATTGAAAAATGTTGACAGTGTGTCACATTTTCAAACACATTCGAGATTATTCGATAAAATTTGTTGGAAGAAAAAATTTGATGGCCGTATTTTTTCCTCGAATTTTATTGTCAAATATAACTGAAGGCAAAAATTTGATAGTGTGACAGGGGCTTAACGATGTTCCCATCTTAGTATCATAATATACCATAAATAATTATGTGGTAAAATCGTATTTTCTCAACTCATAAGAGAATAAATTTTATTAGTCATTCAATCGAACGCTTAAAAGTTTCTCTCTCGCCAAAAAAAATGGATTATATGTCCTAGATCGTGGACATATTGCACATAAATTATATGTATCACCGGTACTGTACACAGAAAATAATCAGTTCACGGTGTTTTGGGCGTTGTCTTTGAGAGTGATCTGATTTGCCAAAGTTTCTGTTGCTCTCGTCTGTGGTCTGAAATCAGTGAACACACAGACATGTTGTTCACTGTGTCTGAGAAGCACGCTCCACACAAGTACAGTGCATGTCAAAATATTTCATGAATGCAACACTTGAACTCATCAATTAATCCGGGACCGAACGGGTTAAAGTGTTTTTATTTTCTACTGTGATCTTATATACTCACTGAGCAGCTTCGGTTTCGCGAATCACTCATATCTGTTTTTAAAAAATCTTTGTGAAAATAAAACATTAAGGGCCAATTACGAAATTAATATTTGAATTGTAAGTTATCTGAACACATTATATTTTCAAACAGAAGGTTCAATCACTGATTAGTCTCCTAGTGTTTCTCAATATACATTTCGTAAGTACTGGTAAGGTTTATTCTACTCAGTTTAGAAAGCTCAATGATATTATTTTGACAACTAAAATTTTTCTCCTCTAGGTAAGCTCTAGTGCCGCAGCATACCAATTTTGTTCTATTATCTACTTTAAAAACCAATTAATTGCAATGATCATAAACCAATACAGAGTATAAAAGGAAGTCCATGGCGAGTGTGTCTGCCTGTATGACTGCGCTAATCTCGAGAACCACTGAACGGATTTGAATACGGTTTTTACTATTATCATCTGCATTTATCGAGGAAGTTTTGTGGGTATAAAAATTTTTCCTAGCACTTATAGGAGCTGAGCATTAGCGACATTAGTGAATAAAGTCGAGAAAAAAGTTTGCCGCTAGCGCACACTCATGGACCTGCGGAATTCGCGTTATTATTTGGGGACATGTTAAACTTGAAACCCATGTACCTTTGCAATACGTTTGTCATTGAACCATACTTTATGTGACACACCCTGGATGACTCTGTGCCAATAAAGGAACATTTCACAATTGTGTGCCCCAATCACGCGTAGTTCAGTCGGCGAGGGATTTTCTTCACATCTATGCAGCAGGCAATGGAGAAACGGCCCTAGTGCATACAGTACTGTAAAGTTCAGCATAATGCCAAATAATAACGCGAATTTTGCATGTCTCTACTTATGGAATACGCTGTCTAATCCTTTAGAAATGTAACAAAATCATGTACGAAAGATTGGTGTAAAATAAAATTATCTTCAAATAGTCAGTGGTAGCATATATCTATCATTAATATATACGTAGTAATAAGCGTAATTACAATTTAAATTACGCAATAAAAACAAATGTAAAATTCACTGTCTTGTATAACTATAAAGAACATATTTTTTATCAAAATAAATTAATTCATAATTAAAACGGTTTAATGTAGATAATAACTATCCTTTACATCATACAATTATCGCCATTAATTCAAAAGTTATGAGAAGTTTTGTAAAACAGTACGTACCTGTAATTTCTAAAACCGAGATACATACGCTTGGACCTATGCGTGTGCGGTAGTTGAGATAAATCTGGCAACCATGCAGAGACGTATATTTTGCGATTATATTCTGTTATGTCTTCATCTGCTTTTATATTGCACTGGCTAAATAAAGTGCTTTGCAAGACACGAAAGAAAGCTACAGTAATAAATGATTTGATCAGGAAATCATGATACTCCAGATTTATTAATTTCATTTGTTCAAAGGTAAGTGTTTACTAACAACACAAGATATACCTATTAAAATATGAGTGGTATGAAACATGTGATTCCAATACATAGCAATTTTAAGCCTACTTTCCGTAGGAATGACAGGGTAATGTGTGGTTGGTGTGTGTGTCTGTGTATGTCCCCCACCTTTCAATTTTTGAATTTGTGAACCAAATTACATAGTAAGTACGCCTGAATCCCATAGGCTTTGACTACGCCAGACACCTACTTTAAAAATGTCTGCCATTTTGGAAGCTAACATCACATGAAAAAGCAAAAAGTTGATGTTATAACTCGAAAATTACTCAACCAACTCTCATTAATAGTACTCGGGTTCAAATTCATGAGGCAGTTATTTTCAAAATGATGATAATGTTAATATTTTAGGTTTATTTGTTATAAATGCCATACAATTTAACCAATATCGACGAAATTTTGTATGCTGATAGTTTCGATTACGAGCGTCATAGGATATAAAAAAATAACAACTTTTGTCGGCCATCTTGTCAGATATCGCCTCATGAATTAGGTTTTTATGTCATATCTCTCTGGAAACAATTAAGTACTCTAACCTATTAGTTTGTAATTTTGCAAACATGTAGTAATGCGGCAGGTGACGTATAAAAGTATGTTTATGTACGACAGACAATTATTTTCCAAATGCTATTTTAGTTTAGTTTGCTATATGGTCAGAACAACATAATCAATTCCAACTTAACGTTCTATGCTGAGAGTATATCAAAACCATTAAATTTTTATATAAAAAGACATTTATCCATCATTTAAGACATCGCAACACGAATCAGTAAAGTTTTTATCATATCTCGGAAAACAATGACAAAAACTACTAAAATATGCCAAACAAATAGTACCAGTAGTACGGAAATGATGAGTTGGGCACAAGGACATCGGGCATGGGAGCGCAGGAGCCGGGAAGCTGCCACGTTATTACGTCACCGACTACCATCTTGGATGTCATTAACCTTTTATCCTGACCCGTGACCTTAGACTTTGACCTTTGAAATTGGCCCCGGGAACCTCTGAACCCCCCCAAAAAAACAAAAAAAAAACCCTTAAAAATTCCCAAAAATCACCCAAAAATCCCAAAAATTAAAAAAAAAATAAAAAATTCTTAAAAAAAATCCCGGAAAAAAAATGTATTGTTAGAAAATTATTAAATTTATTTTAAATATTAAAAAAGTATTACCAACAAATTTCCAATTTTTCTCGGGGCAGGCGAGAAGGATCAGTGACCCAGAGTCAGACCCAGATAACCTTGGGATCAGGGCAAGTGGACCGGTCGGGACCTTTGACGTTAACCTTTGCCCCAAAAATTAAAAAAAATTACAATTTCCGAAAAATACCAAAAAATATTAATTAAAAATTATTAATAAATAGATAAAAATTAATTATTAAAAATGATTCCAAAATTAATTTAAAAAATTTAGATTCCCGAAGTTCCTCCCACCTTCCTCTCCTAACAAATTAGTCTGCAGGCCTTCACCACCTCACCCATTCCGTTAACCATCCTGATAGGCGACCGCCATCTTGGTAGGTGACCGCTATCTTGGTATACACCACTTGTCCACCATATTGGAAGCCAGTGCCCATTAGCAATCGAACTTTGGCATGTGACCCTTGACATGACCTTGAATAAGCTTGAAAACAAAAACTCGATCGAGAATAAATACATACAAGTCAACAAGCATATGATATAACAGACTGATACCACTGTATTTGATACAGACTACCTCAAACTTAACCCCATGACCTTGAGTAACCTTGAAAACAAAAACTCGAGGAAAAATACATAAAAACCAGAAAGGATAATACATTACATACTACCACCACCATATTAGATGCAGGTAAACTGACCTTGACCCCCATGAATTTGAATGACCTTGAAAACCAAAGATCGAGAAAAATACATAGAAATCAGCAAACACATTACATTACAGACCACTGCCACCATATTAGATGCAGATGACCTTCACATGGTAGGTTTATGTGACTAAACCTTATTACTAATAGCGACCACATGCACGACTGTTATACTCATGGTATGGATCAGCATTAATATAGGCTTAATTGACTTTAATTTAAATTTAAATACTGCCAGGCTCTGGAGGCTTGGAATGTACGAGGGCAGGCAGTACGATGATCATTCGTGCTCTTTTCAGACACCAATCCACACCAATCATTCCAATCAACACCAATCAATCCCAATTCACACCAATCCACACAAATCCACACAAATCCAAACACCAATCCTCCCTAATTTTCATCAATCCACACCAATGCACACACCAAGTCACACCAAGCCACACACTAATCCACACGCCAATTCACACCAATCCACACCAATAAATTCCAATCCACACCAAACCACTCCAATCAATCCCAATCCACGCCAATCCACACAAATCAATCCCACTCCACACATCAATATTCACCAATCCTCACCAATCCACACACAAATCTTTCGATCAATCCCAATCCTTCGATCGATACTTCAATCAATTCTTCGGTTTGTCGTCTGCTTGTATCCATACATATAAGAAAAATAGTTCACCTACTGTCTCCAAAAATTGTTCATGTCGGCAGAATTAATGTTTGTATATGCAGTCAGCTGTCCGTGCATTTTTATACTAAAGTATTTATTATCATTCTATTTCCATATCTTAATGTTTATAAGCGAATGCTCATGGCACCACTTTAAAGTAGTGAGGGATAAAATGATATGACACGCAAAAAAGTAATGTAAAAAACAATTATTTTATAATATTTTTTACTATTTTGTAATTACCTTTTCACAAGAAAGCAGTTCACCACTCCATCTGATATAACCCCGATCCTTAAGTTGTTAGTAAATTTTTTCGTATTTTTAAAATTTTTAATTTTTTTTTGAGGATTTTTTTAAAGGTTTTTGAGGCCAAAGGTCCCCAGGGTCAAGGTTAAAGGTCAAAGTCAAAGGTCGTGGGTCAGGAGTAAAAGGTTAATGACATCCAAGATGATAGTCTGTGATGTAACAACATGGTGGCTCCCTGGCTCCTGCACTCCCATGCCCGTTGCCCATGTGCCCAACAAATAATTTCCCTACTACTAGTACCACGGCAGAAAATGTAAACTAGTATGTTTTAAATAGGTCAGACACTTATTTTCATAATGGAGGCGTATAGGGTACCTGCATGTTTTCTTCTGGAGCGAACGAGTACCTATATGGGTTTTCTCAGAGTGCTCTCGCATATTTTACATTAAAAATGTATGAAAGAATGCATTCTGTGAGCAGAAGCCGGGCTTTTTTCTATAAAAAGAATCACCTTTATATACAAAAGTAGTAGTTGTCGTTCTGAAACCATCGATTTGAAAGGGCTCTCTCGTCACACAACGAAGATGAACTGCGAATATGAAGGCCTGCCTTTTACCTCAACGAACATGAAGACACGACCTACATTAATGTCACCTGATTGTACAACACAACCTATGTCAGTGCTCTCCGAGCAGAAGCCTGATGTTAATGGTATTTCCTGAAGCGATCTGCATTCAGGGCTCTTTTTAAATATTATGTTTAACCGAATATGTAAATTAGATCGAAAAATGTTCGTTGGTTCCTGTCAAATATGAAATCCAATATGATAAACCAACTTATCTATGAGGTAGAAACATGTGGTGGTGCAAAATATAATATTTTTCTGGACTGTAGCCATACGAAACCAGAGCCCCACGATGATGAATATTATACTAGAGCATTCAAGATCTCGAATGTAATAGAAAACACTGTTGACGATATTATACATAAGTTATGCCAAGAGGAAGAAGAAAAACTTTTCAACCCTGGCTTCAGTAAATCATCTAGAGTTGAGAAGAAGTGGGCTCAATCCATTTGACAAATAGACACTTACTTATTTCCTTATACCTGAAGAGAGTTACAAAATAAAATATCAGCAAACTACAATATAAATGCAAAGCCCGGATTGTGTGAGGGGTTAGTAGTGGAGCACGAGGTGTCATTTACCTAGCACGAGGTGTCATTTACCGAGCATGAGGGGTCATTTGCGAGAATGAAGGGTCAGTTACGGAGCATGAAGAATTAGTTGCGGAACATGAGGGGTAATTTGCGGAGCATGAGTTAAAGCTTCAAGATGAGCGAAGAAGTTGACTGGAAGAAACTTTTGAAGATGTAACTGCATGGTAATGTGATCAAGGAACTAGACAAAATGTCTGGTTGAATGGATGCATAATGATGCTTATATCTCGCTGATGATGCAAGCCAATGATTGCATGAAGTCTACTGAAGAGCTTTCCTCTATGGAGTTACTGTATCCCACTGCTAGAAAATTACATTGAAAACAGTGATACTACTGTGGAAGGCTCTTCAGCAAAAGTTGCCATGCTTGGAGACACGAGAGAACCGCTTGTACAAAGGATCTTTTCGCGCGATAAAACATTACAGCAATGGACATGTGCAGTTTATGCAAGACTATACATTTAAGGAACACATCGAGATTTGCAAGGGTTCATCTACTGGGAGCCAGCAAGTGATGTCAACAATACCCCTCGCTGCCTCGATGGATACTGATTCCGCAGATGATTATGGCGAGACAGTTAAGAAAAAAATAAAATTGAGAGGTCTACGTTGAACGTGCACTTGCAAGACGCCAGTGTTAAGTCGACGAACTTCAAAATAAATGGTCGTCGTCTCTAAATACTAATGATGACCATGGAACTTTTAAAAAGAAATGTAAACTTGATATGTAGGATGAAACCAGAAGTGAATACGACCATACAACAGCATTGTTGATTATGGCTATGAATACAGTTGTTTTTACTCACTTGCATAGAAAGAGATTAGACACTTGTTCACAGGTTGTTACACACCCGATGCATGTACATGTCTCCTCACAAACTCGTCATTAATAATTCGCAACACCAATGCACGAAACAACTAGTGCAAATGTCCAAGGTAGTTCACACTCGGTCGATGTAGCATTTGCAATATCCCGAACAC
Organism: Dryococelus australis; assembly: GCA_029891345.1. Classification (NCBI taxonomy): domain Eukaryota; kingdom Metazoa; phylum Arthropoda; class Insecta; order Phasmatodea; family Phasmatidae; genus Dryococelus; species Dryococelus australis. The sequence continues at coordinate 56,542,835 of CM056998.1, read as the reverse complement.
CTTATTTTCCCGACTTTGATGACCGGACCCAACCATTCCCGACCGGAGTAAGCAAGGTACTAACATGACGGACACAAGCACATTGCCCCTGACGTCACCAACATGGCCGCCACTACCTTGAATAAAACTGACGTGTCCCAACAACAGTGATAGTATTGAAGATTATGATTATTCTCCCGACATTTCCATACATTTCTCCAAGTTTCCTTCGACAGTCGTTTTGAAGAAGACAGAAGGCACCAAAACTACTCATTAAATATGTCCCGAAGACCCTAAGGAATTTGTTGATGGACTCATCCATTTGATTGACCTGCAAATCCTCGGGGATTTCTCACAAATTTTTTAGATATATCCAATCATCGATGAACTGCATGTTAGGAGTTGTGTTACATGATGATATGAACTACTTTTTTCTGGAATCATAGTTACCAAATAATAATAAACTGTTTTTTCTTTATTTTGGTGTGCTGTATTCTTTTCCCTTCACAAATTTAGAGTGGTGCTATGGGCATTTACTATTAATGTAAAGAACTGCATACATAATATTAATGAGGAGTTTGTACAAAAATGCATACATAGCGCACTGAATACAAAATATTAAGTCTGTCATCATGTACAAATTTGGAGACAGTTGGCATACAAATGCAATTGAAATGCATATGGGTAGGAACCAACCGATGGATTGAGCGAAGGTTTTACCTAGGTGTTGCGATTCATCGAAAGAATGATGGGAATGTTGGAAGACTGAGGGAAATATTACGAGACTAATGGAAAGATTGCGAGATTGATCAAAAGATTAATGGAAAGATTGCAAAAGATTGCGAACGTTTGATGGGAATATTGCTGAGGAGGAGGATTGCGATGGATTGATGGAAATATTCGAAGATTTATGGAAAGATTACTGAGGATTGCGGAGATTGCGGAGTTGATTGCAGAGCATGCAGAACTGACTGTGGAGTGTGCGGAGCTGACTGCGGTTCGTGTGGTGCTGACTGTGGAACACGTGGTGTTGACTGGTGAGGATTCTGAATTATTGTTGGAAAGATTGTGAAAGATATATGGAAAGATTGGAAGGTTTATGGAAGTATTGAGAGATTGTCGGAAATATTGCGAAAGATACTGGAAAACTGAAGGAAAAAGTTTTCTTTAAATATTTTTTTGGAATATTTTTGGAATTTCTAGGTTCAATGTTATCCAAGGGCAAGAGCACGAGGCCTAGGTCACAGGTCCGAAGTCAAGGTGAAGGTCACACAGATTCAACATGGTGGTAGGAGTCATCAGCGCCACCTAGGTATTGAAAATATGAACAAATGACAAACAATAAACCGATATGGCAGGTGGGGTACGTTCGACAGAATGAGCAAAGGTGAGGAGGTAGGAGAGGGGAATTTTAATACATCATGATTGATTGGAGGGGGATAACAGATATGGTGTTACGAGGTAACCTCTATATATGTAAATGTTGTAAATAGTTATTTTTATAGATTTTGTAAATATGTTGGAAATTTTTTGTATTTTTGAGAGTTTTGGAATTTTTTGCTTTCATCTTTTGGATTCAAGGTAATGGTTCAAGGTAAAGGTAATTTGTATCCAGTATGGTAGTTGGGTAACATTAACATGGCTGTCGGTTGTCTCTGGCTCCAATTCCGGATCTTCTTATGCCTGAGCATTCAAGATTTTAATTTGAAAAAAATTACATTTACACATTTTAATTTTTTTATATTTGTTGAAGTTTTCAGAATTATATTCAAATTATTTTATAGTTTCTTGGAATTTTTGTGTTCAAGGTCAAAGTTCATTGGGGTCAAGTTAAAAGGTCAACTCATTTTCACTGATATACAACATGGCAGCTAAGATGTCTGACAGAACCGAGATGGTGGACGGTCAGCTCTGAATTCGGACCCTGGGACCTGTGTATCGATTAGGCATACCCTATGTCTATAAAACCAATAATGCTGCTACTGCTCTGCCCTCGAAAACGACCACACCAAATTCCTTCCAATGGATCGAAAAGTGCCTTTCGGGGGATCGTTTTTTTTTTTTTTTTTTTGCTAATTGGTGATCGGTGTTTTTTTTTTGTTTTAGGGAAAAATGGGAAATTTTGAGGGAAAAAGGAAAATTTAAAGATGGCGGTGGCCGGTTTCAGCTCCAGTTTCCCATTCCCTTATCCCAAACTTCGCTAAATAATTCTACTTACATTGTTAGGTATTAATGTTACTTCTAAACTAGATAAAATCCTTGCAAGTGGCCAAACTTCAGTTCGCAGACTATCACATCACGGTCTAGTATACGTATCGTATTCTGTGAGAGTAACCAAACTCCTACCGAAATTTTTAACATACAGAAATATCATATCCTTCAACATAAATGCACTACTGAAAGATGCTACCGAGACCAAATGGCATGAAATTTTCACACTCCAAAATATAGATCATACACTACAATTAATTAAATGATAATGTAGTCAGCCTGTATGACAAACACATTCCTGTGGCAACAAAACGCATCAGCCATCCGCCCATACCCTGGTGTAATTCGATGCCACTTCGTGAATCACCATGGCCAAGCTTTGCCAAGCAAGGAAACTACACACTTATGCAGCCGATATTGATGGAAAAACAGTACAAGCCAATACGTTATATGTGTGACCAATCAAAAGAAAATGTTAAAATGAAATATTTATGTAAGTTAGAAAACTCTAATAATGCGAATTCAAACATATGGGGAAGATTCCGTAAATCAGGAGCAGTCGTGGTTAAAGTTAAGCAAATGTGTTCAACCAATTTGCCAAACGACTCAAATCGCTACTTTACATAACATGTATAAATTGTACAAACCAGAGCATACAGGAAAAATCCTTAGGACGTATTTATTTTCTAACACAAACATAAACTATCTTAACCGAAATCACTCCCCGTAAGATATGCAGAGCTGTAGATCATATTAAATCTAAAGCACAAAGTACAGACGAAATTTCCAAAAAGTGGTCAATTTAACTTTGACAGCTTTGCACACATGTACACATATTTGTAATGTGTCAATGACAGCCGATTATTTCCCACGAAACTAGAAGTATGCTCTTGAACGCCATATACCTAAATTACATAATTAAAAATTTCAGCAGTTTATGGTCCAAACATTATCCTGTATATGCGTTGTCGAATGCTCTAAAATACTTTGTACACACTCAAGTGGTAAAATATAACACAGAAAATACTTTCCTTTATCAATTTCAGTCTGGCTTCAGACCATTTCATAGCTCCTGATACTGCCCTTTCTTAATGTGACAAACAGTCAAAGATTGTCAATAGACGATAGAAACCTTCCTTTAGTAACACTTAAATATTTCAGTAAAGTTTTCGATTCAGCCAACCATGATTTATCACTAGTTATACATAGTTCTTTTTATAATTTTTCGGATTAGTCGTAGTGGCAGTATCGTTTCTAACATGGTTATTTGTGAATTAAGAGGTGAACCTGAAGGATCAGTTTTAGGACCTTTACTTTCACAATGTTCATTAATAACATCCATTATTGCCTGAAGAACTGTAAATTCCACATGTATGCCGACGACGTCCAGCTATATACTGCCAATAAAATAAGCATTGTGAGTGAAATCTTTAACATAGTATTGCAGACTTGAAAGAGGTTTGAAAATGGGTTTCATTAAACGAACTGATATTAAATCCATTAAAACCAAAGTGCATAATGGTAGGTTTTTCTGCACTAGTTGCGACAGCCAAAGTCACTTCAATACTTCAATGCTGGATATCTCGGTTGATGACGCATATATATCTCTCGTCGAGTGTTTAGAGTCTTAAGCCTTGCTATGGATCAACGAACCCACTGGGTAGAACATGTGTCCGATATATGTAAAAGAGTTTACTACACGATTTACGTCATACGGCACCTTGAAATGTTTCTACCGCAAAAATTTAGACATTGAAAATGCCTGTCATTGATTATTGCGATACGGTGTATGATATAACTGTGCTGTTAGCTAGGAGAATACCGCAAATTCTAAATGCTTGAGTGCCATTATTTTTAGTCTAAATTTACGGGGCAACGTTAGTTACTTCTATACCGAAAATTCTTCACCCACTCTAGAAAATCGGCGCACACTTAATACGCTTGTTGCAAAACTCAAAATTCTGCTCACTGGCACACCGGCCTACCCCTGTGATCGTTTCATTTGTTTGCTTGCATATCGTGCATCAAGAAAGTGAACCTCTAGAAATGTATACAAACACGAATATTAATAAATATTTTTAAGATGAAATGACATTAACATGGTTTATGTTGACTACAAATCAAGATTACTGCATCTTTTAAGCCTACTTCCCAGTGCAACAAAAAAGGCTATGAAATCACTTTCCTGTCAGTGTGCCTGTGTGCATGTGTGTCTGATGTGTGTCAATGTGCAATCCATTGCTCAACTCATGGAATGGTTGCAAGAGTAATGATGACGAATCCCCATGGGTGTCCTGCATACACTCGTAGAGAGCATGTCAGACGGGGTGGCTGCTGTTATAGCCACAAGAGGTGACCCTACGAGATTCTAACGGAGTGCCAACAACCGAGCAAACATTGTGGACAGGTGCATAATTACTTTTTGGTAGATAGTGTATATTTACTTGAAAACTTTGCTCCAATTTGTTAGCATGGAGGCTTATAGGCCCATAGGATGGTTATAAATTGTGGTTTTAGAGAATTACTAAAATTATAAAATATACTATTGAATTTCATACACTATTTGTGCCTTGTGGCTAAACAAATTGATTACTTTAATATATTGTTCAATATCCACATTTTGGTGCTTATGACTAATTGTATTAAAAAAGAACATATGGCAGGAAGTGTTATTTACAAAATCAATGAAAACACATGAGTTACAAAAGAACAAAATAAATATATTTGAAACCACTCATGAATTTTACTGGTTATATGATCTCACCATTAGTTTTAAGCACCTGTTATATTTTTAAGATTTGTTTCAAATTTGGCCTCCTTTACAAGGGTTTGTTTTTCCTTTGACGTTTTTGATCTGCGGACTTTCTATCCACCTTGCTACGTCCTTGGGGGTAAGGGCTTTGCTAGAAATGAACTGCGTACTCTGCTGTTGTTGGCAGGGTGTTTGAATTTTCTTTAAAGTGAAAAATTGATGAGTTGTTGGGGTTATTGGAGGAGACAAAGGAAAACACTTCAGTGGGTAATCTCGGTTTTAATATTTTGTGGTTTAGTGTATACATCGAATTTTATGATGTCTACAGTCTGGCTCCAGAAATTGTCCAAGGGGTCTCTATTCCTGATGCTGAAGGAAGCAAGAGTAGAGGTGGTTGACACAGAGTCCATTTATGAATGGTGCATAAATGCAAGGACCTTGGTGCGTCGGGAAGATGCAGCAGGAGCCAGTTCGGGTGTTGTATCGATTGAGTCCACTCCATTATTTAAAGTTCTAAAATCAATTCGAACGGAATTAGTTACAAAAATCCCTATCTTGACAAAGTTGAGTTTACAATCATTGGCACAGTTTTCCACACAGTTAAATGTAGTGCTTTCTCTAAAATTTTGTGAGAAATGTACAATTTTGCATTAGCCACTTTTAGATTGTCCGATGAGTTGCAGGCCATATTCAGTCGGGCCCAGGATGAAAATTGGGAATATGACACTTAGTAAAGGCTTGTATTAAAGACGTCTCTAGTGAAATTGCTGTAGCCAAATATCGTTTGCGATTGATAGAACAAAAGCAATGATTAGAATAATCTACGAAAGAGTTTGTTTAGGAAATAATTGATATTGTCAATGTTGTGGGTTTTCCATGCTCCAGGGTATATTGCAATCAAATTGTTTTTTTTTTTTTTTAACCTCCATCCTCATAATAGTAGATATGTTTGCTTTGTTACCAAACCAGATACATTGAAGAAACTTTTGGAGTTAGTTGTGGAAGTAGAGAGAACCTTGAGGGATTGTTCAGGGGAAGGAAATAGGAGTATAGGTAGTTATCTTGATGGGGGGAAAGGAAAAACCTCTGATAAGGATAAGTTAAAAATCACAAAGTTTTGTGTAATCTGTGGGAAAACGAATCATTTTGCAAAGAATTGTTTCCATAGAAAGTCTCTTTTTAATATTGGCGCTGGGGAGCAGTTCCGATCTAGAAAAACACCTACTCGGTCTTGGTACTCCCAAACTCCAAATAATTTTAAGACTAATAATCAAATCCAAGAAGTTCAGGATGGTGTCAGAAAAGGGAATAGGTTGGGAGAAGTGCCTTGTTTTCTTTGCAAACAAAAGGGACACGTAAAATCTGGGTGCCCTATGAATCCTTTTAAGAATAAGATTGTGGGAGAATCTTCAGTAAATGAGAGGAAATATGGGTTACTTTACATTCCTGTGGTAAATTCAGATCAGGTAGTCGTATCAGCCTTATTGGATTCTGGCGCATCATGTTCTTTAATTAATCAAGATTTTTCTGATTATTTGCTTGCCCATATGCCAAAAGGGCTTATTCAGATTAGGCCCGGGGAAGAGATAGGATTTTCTCTCACGAATGGAGGAATTATAAATTCTAAGGGTACTGCTATTTTTAAGGTTAGGATAGATTAATTTACTTGGAAATTTCAGTTTCGGGTCCTGCCCAGACTTAGTCATGGTTTACTTTTAGGTGTGGATTTTCTGGAAAAGACTCAGGCCACTTTGGATGTGAGTGTGAGTAAGAAACAGTTGATTTTTGCCTTTTGCCAATGTCAGCCTATTGGGATTCAAGCTCAACGTTTCGAGTCATATAAGATTTCGGTGCAGGGGGGTACAAGATTTGAGTATAGTAAGTGATCAGGAAAATCAGTTATCACTGTTAAGACAGGAATTCTCTGATGTGGTTGCCCCAAAATTGGGCCATTATATCCATCATCCTGTGGTACAAAGTCTCAAGGATTTTGAACCTGTCTCTTCTGTACCTTATAGAGTTGCTCCCCCAAAGCGAAAAGTATTTAGGGAAATTATTGACAACATACAAGAAGATGATATTGTTGAGAGATCTAGTAGTAACTATTCAAGTCCTGCATTTTTACTGCCAAAAAAAAAACCAGGAGAGTATAGAGTTATTTGTGATTACCGGAAGGTAAATCAAAAGATTTTTGTAGGCCCTTATCCTGTACCAAAAATATATTCAGTTTTCAAAATGTCGGTGAAGTTGGATATTTTTCTATTTTTGACCTGAATTCGCATTTCTTCAATGTGAATTGCATCCAGATTCCCGTGGTATATTGGCGTTCATAACACCTTGGGGCCAATACCAATATAAAAGTTTACCCATGGGGGTTAATTGTAGCCCTCAGGCTATGTCTAGGGTATTTTTGTAATGTGTTAGGGAAATATCAATATAACTTTCTTTTCACTTATATTGATGATGTATGTGTATACAGCAAGTCCTTTGAGGAGCATATTGACCATCTAAGAATTGTTTTTTGTCTGCCTTGAGAGAAGTCGGCTTGACTGCGAACCCTGAGAAAGTGACCTATGTGAGATATTTAGGGTTTATTATTTCTGAAGGAAAATTGCTCATGGATCTGGAGAAGATCAGACCGGTTGTAAATTTTCTCTTGCCCAAAAACTTACGGGGGGGTCCGGAGATTTTTGGGGTTAGTTGGGTTTTATTCTAAGTTTATTCCTGACTTTGCTAGATTGGCCGAACCCTTGAATGCTTTAAAAAGAAAGGGTGTAGATGTTATCTGGGGTGATTCCCAGAATCGTGCTTTTCAGCTCTTAAAGGAGAAAATCGCCATACTACCGGTTTTGCATTTGCCGAATTTTGATAATTCCTTTACACTCCAAATGAATGCCAGCTCTTTAGCATTAGGGACAGTGTAATACCAGGAGCTAGATGGTAGTTTAGTGCCCGTAGTGTATGCTAGTCCTTTTGAGAAAAAATACGCAGCCTATGAAAATGAAGTGTTAGGAGCCATCTGTGGGATGGAGAAATTTCGCGATAATCTTAAAAGTGCAGAGGTCTTGTTACATACTGACAATAAGGCCCTATGTTAGTTTTTGACCACCAATAAACCCGTAGGGAGATTAGCTAAATGGCTTGTCCGGCTTATGCGTTTCAGTTTTCCATCAAACATATAAAGGGGATCGATAATGTGGTTGCTGATGCTTTATTCTGGATGTACGATTCTGAGGAATTCCAGGTAGACTCCCCAGCATTTGTAAACATCATTCAGGAGGATGTTGCTTCATCCAGTTTTTGTTCTGTGGAAGTGCAAACAACCACCAGTGAACAGGTAGATCAGAAAGTGTAAACTGATTAAGTAGAACTCAGAAATTCTAAATTAATATCATCTGTAGTTGAGAAAGAGCAGGTTGGGGTTCTTCAGAACTTTCCCCAAGCCTATCTAAAATTGCAACACCACGAGGGTGTTGACCCTGAATGTTTAAAGATTAAGTCGGATATTAATGTGGTACAAGGAGGTTATCATGAGATCAGGAAGAGGTTGTTAGGATTTGTGGACCCTAAAACTTCGAAATTTTCATTTATTGTTCCTCAATTGTTATTTGGACCAATTTTTCAACACTATCATGCTAGTTATTTTCGAGGACACTTAGGGCAAGATAAGACTGCATCTCGTATTCTAGAAATGTTTTACTGGCCAGGTCTCAGTAAGGAGGTGGAACAACTGGTTAGAGAGTGTCTTGAATGTCAAAGGGCAAAGCCCCGTAATGTAAAAATTTATAGTCCTTATAGTGCTGGAGTAGTCTCATTTCCTTCGGAACAAGTCTATTTGGGTTTTTACGGATCTTCACCACGTACTTATAATGGGTTTACCTCTATATTAGTTGCTGTTGATAGTTTGACTAAATTTGTGTTTTTTTCCCTTTGCGCAATATGAAATCTGGTGAAATTTGTAATGTTTTAGGACAACGCTTGTTCCCTGTATTTGTATCTCCTGTTAGCAGTGTAACTGATAGTACTACCTATTTTATTTCTGCTGAGATATGGAATCTTGCTTTTTAATGGGGGATAAAGTTGGTTCGGATGGCGCCTTATTATCCCAAGGAAAATCTTGTGGAATGGTATAACCGAAATTTGAACGTAGTTTTGAGGACATTTCAATCTGGATACCATAAGGAATGGGATGTAGAGTGGTGTACCAGCTAGCTCTTACCTTTAACAACGTGGTGAGTAGTGCTACGAAAAATGATCCATCCGAATTGTTCTTTGGGCTAAGCCTGTTTCATCCCTTGATAAATACACGGGGACTTCAAAAGTTCTGCTTGGATTCTTTTAAAAATATAGATCTAGAGGAGATTTGGAGAGAAGCAAATCTGAATTTGAAAAGGTATCATTCCAAATTGGCCTCTCGGAATGTGAATGCCACTGGTTCGGTGTAATTTATAGTAGGAGACAAGGTGTTTTTGTGGAAACACATTTTTTGAGTAAGAAGGCAATGAGTATCAGTGCCAAGTTGGCACCTAAGTATTCTGGACCGTATCGCAAAAAGCGATATTTGATCCCAGTGACAGTACTCTTGGAGCTTGAAGGCCATCTGGGTATATTTAATAAAGCACATGTTACACAGCTAAAGTTAGGGACCTCACAGTGATATGAGGGTGTTTGGGGCTATTTACACTAATGTATTTTCTGTTGGGTTGGTATAATTTTATTTTAAAATTATTGAAACTTTTTTAATGTTATCATCACCATCAATTTTTTTTTTTTGTGTTCTGGTCTTGGCCACACCTTTGAGGTGTCTCCTTGTGGGGCAGGGGTAATTTTACGAACATTGTTTTCATGCCCATTTCATCTAGTGTTTTTCATCTTCATGTAGATTTTAAGGTATTCATATTCATTACACTTAAGTGCTTTTCATTCGTCATTTAGAATTTAAGATGTACTAAGATTTTTGAACATATTGATTATAGGGATGTTTATTGGTGATATTGTGTAGTTATCTGTGATACTAGAATGTAATTACATATGCTAATATTCTCAAATATTTTTATAATAGTAGGGAAATCTTGAGTATATTTTTCCTGAATTGATGCTTGCACAATTTTTCTTCTATTTTGTTCTGGAACGTTCCTGATCTTGGAGGTGACGAGGATACCCATTGGATGAAGATGTTCTTTGTTCCTGGACCTACAATTGAGGAGGGCCTCTTCGATTGAGCTCTTGGACTGGATCGTTCACCCCACCTTATGCTTGTTGGCGGGAGGGGGGGGGTGAATTGTGACGCCTCACCCAATATTTTGACGTCTTGTTGAGCATGGAGTTGCTTAAAAAAATTTTTCATCATGGAAAAATTATAACTTTTCTACCTGCCCGATTTTTGCAAAGAAGACGTGAGTGCTACTGAATACTAGCTCTTTGTACCTTGCAACGAAGCTGCCCGAGGTGGGCTGCACCATTCGATTCGACGGCGTCACCACAGGCGTAGATTTCTCGCAGCAGTTCGGGGTATTGACTTACTTCCAGCCCCATCCAAGTATGTATGGTGGGCGCCCAGCAACCTGATCACTGGCGCGCTCATATGTGTGGCGCTCCGAGGAACTAGGAAGCTGTCGTCAAGTGCAGCTGGCCAACCAGCAGGGCGCATGAGGTTTTCCGTGCCTGCGACATCACTTCTTACAGCCTGCACGAACGCCGGGAGTTTTGTGACGTGTGAGCATGTACACAGCCCATATTTGGAAATGTTTGAGGCCCTAAGAAGGGGATTGGACTGCATTAAATCAACCCCTATAAGGAGTAATGTTTCCTTTAACGAACTTTTTCCCTAAATGGTAATTTGTATTTGATAACCCATCCCGGGGATATTGCTATGTGATGTGCATAAATGGTGGGTGTAACTCTGGCTTGGGGTCGGATTTGACACTACCCCAGAAGGAGTTACCTTGCCACCAGTTATGCAAAGATAGAATAAATAAATTTATCTACATAGAACTTATGGCACTTGTAGCAGGCACACTTGTTGTTCTGGGTAGGAGACAGGCGCCAAGATGGCGAGAGAACTTTGAGATTTTCTCAAGTTGAGAGAATTAACACCATGCAGAAATTACTTGGCAGCAAATTTTAAAGGTCATTCTTTTTAAATGTTTGTTACTCATGCGCCAAGTATTATTCTTGTTTTAATGCTAATTTCTTTGGTGCTTCCCCTTAAGTTTTACATTGTAATTCAAGAATTTTTATCCAGTTACAATTCAAACATGAAAATGGTGTTTATTGCTGGAGTTGGTAAAGATAAAAGTCGGAGGCGTCATGTTTGGTTGGTCTCGTAACACTTATATAAGCCATGATTTATTCTTGGGAGAATATTGAAAAATGAATAAATTAGAAACCTGTCCACATAAATTTGTGTTTCTTTTAATGTTAGTCAATAGAAAACGTTAAAATCAAAGAAAACAAAAATCTTGTTATCAGGTTAAGTGACGACAAAAAATATTAACTTTTTTGTAAATTTTGGCAACTAGTTAAGATAGTGGTCTATAAGATAAAAATATTTTTTTTTCTTGGTATGTGATCTCTGATCAGTGCGTATGGAGACCATTTATCTATATTATATTTTTTCTTATTTGACAGTAAAGTGTTAGCTTGCCGACTTTATTTTTGGAGGAATTTTATTCTAGGACAGCAGTATAATTGAAACTTATTCATAAATATAAATTGTTGGCAATATTTTGTGAACTGCTGTAGGGATAGAGAATCGCCTTGCCGGGCGGGTTGCTTATATATATTTACTTGAAAAATTTGTTCTACTTTACGAGGGTTAGTTTTTCCTTGGAAGTTTTTGATCTGCAGACTTGCTGTCCACCTTGCTACGTCCTTGGGGGCAAGGGCGTTGCAATATAACTCTATACCTGTTTGCATGCAGGTTCGGACAGTAGGTCTCGTAGAAGGTTCCACACGAGCTTGTAAGGAACACTGCATCGTGGCGCTCAGGTATTATTAAGATGAGACGATTGATCACCCTACAGACCTTATCGGTCAATTGTTAGTGAATAGGCATCCTGACAAAAAGAACATAAAATGCCAGAAATGCTTGAAGTAAAGCTGTCTACATTATAAACCAATTAAACAATTAATACCAATAACTGCAATATACACAAGTATGAGCACAACCATCTAAGCTGAGCTCATGCAAATCAAACTTAATTTAGTCTTTGAAAACAATATATATATATTTTTTTCTGAAATGCACTTCTCTATTTCCAAATCCAATCCACGATTAAATACTAATGTTAAGAATATATTAATACTCCTTAAACGACATTTAAGTTTTCAAGTTCCTTAAATAACTGAGTCCCTTCTAAAGAATGTAAATGACGAATAGTCGGCTTTAACATTTGAAAAATGGAAACATGTTTAATCGGGCCTTTAGCGTGTGCTTGTTTATTTGTAGTCACCTCTTCGGTAATGTGATGTATTTTCACACTGAACAGTCTTGATAAAATAGTAATGAGACACATAATAATAATGGAAGCCTCATTGTTTCCATTGCATTTGCTTGTGCAAAAAAACACAAATACTTATAAAATAGGATTTATATAAAAAATATTCATGCATACAGTACTCTATTCCATTATAATATTATGACAATTCTCAATATTGTTATATTTGGACTACGTGTAACCTGGTTATGCGCGGTCCTGGGATTTGTGGACAATGATCTACCTCTACTTTCCCCTCCCCCAAACAGAATCGCTCACCGCTAAGTCGCCTGGCAGCCGGGGCAATGATTGACACCCGACCTAACTGCCATCATTTTCCTCTCCACAACAAGGCATTTGAAAAAAGGTTCTGGACTGAGGCCGGAACCATCTATAAATACCGCCGCAGTAGGAGAACATGCAGTTTATGTGGTAGCCATCTGGCTGAAGTATAGTAATCTGGTAAAGTGTGGTGCAGAGTGGGATATCAGCGAAGAGGACGTACAATGGCGAAGGATGCGAGACGACGACGGCAGACAAGTGTGTGTGGTGTGGGAAGGGCGAGAGGACGTGGTACCCGACCAGTAGAGTCCTACTGTGCACGAGGACTCTCAGAGCGGCCTAAAACATTCCACACTGGTGGAATACGGATTTAATTAAGGTGGGACTGTATGAACATGTGATACGGACTCTACTGTAAATATAGAAACTGTCAGACGTGGACGCATATTTTAAAACGTAATTCAAAAGCGTTTGATAAATTTTTTTAGTGGTATTGATTTTAGTTATTTTATGGCATTAATTTCTGTGAGGCGATGGATTATTAAGAAAATATTATTTGCAAACAGCAAGTGATAGCCATTTATTTTGAGATATTAAATCGAGAACATTTCCTTTATACTGTCTGTAAATAAATTTCGAAATTATTTTTAAATATTTTGTTTAATGAAGACCTTTATATGTTAAAGAACCTTGCTAAGGCTACTGACTTAAGAGAAGTTGTAACAATATGTATACAGTGATTGTGAGAGAACAATACACAATTCATATGTCCTTTTCTCCCTTTCATAAATCACAAATATACTCATCACTACTTGCTATACATGTGGCATCCTGAGATTATGAGATACATATGCCATTATTCTGTGATACGATATATTGTATGAAAATTAATGTCAACATAGCCATTCGAAATTTTAATTTTAGTTCAGCATAAATAGGTTAGGGTATGGTTAACAAAGCAACTTAGCTTACAAATATTGATGTAATTACTTGATGAAATATTTTTTACAAGACATTAATGCAAATGCTCTTAGTAATCGAGGGCGCATATAAGAGCCACGCCCCTCTTGATCCAGTGTTTCTGAGGCTGATTACTTGGAATTTCGACAGTCAGCACGTAGTTGGTCGAGTGGCCTGTTGTTGACAGGACACCTGCTCGTGTGAGGGTCTTGTACACAGGGCACTCGTATATCCCAGTGCTTGGCTTCTGGTAGTATTGCTCTGGGATGAGCCATATTCCAGCCATGCCTGGCAACAATACCACCAACTTCACCAGTGAAATGTAACTATTTGTCTGTGACTAGTCTCGCCCCTCACAACATACAGTGCATAATACAGGCCTATGTAGATAAAAGTGCCATGTATAGATTTTTAGATAGTGAAACCCTGTTAAGAAGTTCCCACTTAAAATTTTTTCCTGCTTAATAAGTATAATAATTTTGCACCTTGTCTATACGTATATGTGTAATTTAACACTTTTTAGAAGTTTTCCTGTTTAATGAGCGTTATTTTTTATTCCGTTGAAAATGTCTTAACAGAGTTTTACTGTAGTATATGTATATTTTATGTACCGTATACCAGAGATGAGAATGAAAGGTATTACTAAAAGATATGAATTTAAGGTCAATACAATATCTATATATCTCTTTGCTGACGATGATATATTTATGACGATTGTTACATTCAGTATATGCATATTTTATGTATATCATGGATGATAACGAAATATGTTACTAAAAACTATGAAGTGATGTATAATATATGTCTATCAAATATCAGTATATCTGTTTGGGGTCGACTTTACATTCATGTAAATTTTTGAAGACAGTATGTGTGTATTCTATGTGCATCGTGGATGAGAATGAAATGTCTTACTGAAAGTTATGAAGTTCTGTATAATGTCCATTAAAAATAGGCAACCAACAATTCAATTAAAAATTAAGAAAATAGTTTTGTTTGCAAGTTAAAGAAGATAACAATGTTAAATATTCTATGTTTTTAAATTATTTGGTAAATTTTCATGGAATGTTTAAATTCCAGTTATATAATGATTTCTATCTTGACTTATTAAAAATTACTTGACAAAACAAGAAGTTAGAGAGTGGACTTGAGGATAGCAATGCTGGAGCATGGGCTTAAGCTTTTAGATTGGCATCCCACAGTCGGCTAGAAAATTATTTTCATGTGCTATAATGTGTTGGAAATAGCGTGAAATGATTATATGTAAAGAGAAAAATACTGTTTCTAAAATTGTAAAATGAGAAAACTGAATTTTTCCTTATTGGATGCACATTAGCTGTATATACGACGCACAGCAAATATCTATAGTAACAATTTATTTATATTTAATTTACACGTTTCGGTAAGATATATGGATGTAGTTTCCACACAGTATGGACACTATATGTCCATAAAACATGTGAAGTGAACATACAAAAGAAATGTAAATATAATACATTTAATTATGTCGTGCGAGACCCTTGATGTGGGACATCATCGTCATTGGGGAAACACTTCACATCTTTCATATTCCACGTCATTATAATATACCAAAATATGATATGGTTGTCAAAGTATATTTAAAAGAACACTTTAGAAAATCCAGCTTAGTTCCTTCTTCGAGCCTTTTTGTGTATCATTATGCCACAGCGGTATCCATTGCATATACATCAAGTTGACACTGTGAATATAAATATTAGAGTCCTATCACGGGTGCATTCAACATTTCCGAAGTCCTGCTAAAGTTTCACTGTCAAGCTATTCCTCCACGTCATGCAAACAAACCTTAAGTAAGCTTCAAGATTACACCAAAGGGACAACGCACCTCATTCGTACAAACTCAATTTTAATATTTTGCATGAGAAATATTTCCTAATAGGCATTTCCAAAACACCTTTTCCCCCCAGTTGTTATTCCGTTTATTGATAGAATATAAGTTAAAGTTCAATTTAAACAAAAATAGGGTACTTTTATGTTAATACAAGTATAAAACGATTGTAATACGTGGCATATTAAGAAAACACCGAAACACATCTTACATGGGGTGAATTTCAAAGGTTTGATCCAAAAAGTGTAAATAAACGGCGAATAGACCATATCATGAGAAATCCTTTTTCAATGTAGGTCTATATAAATCAAGAATATACAGCAGCCCAGCCAAGCACTGTGCTGTGGTCACAACACTTCCTCGCGAGCAGGCTTCAGTACTACACCACCGGTGGTCATGAACGCACCTGCTTCGCTAGCAGCTGTTGGTCCTGCTTTCATCCGACCACGTGGCCACGCAGTACTTGGGTGAAGTAGCCGCTTATTCCGTTAACTCCAGCAGCCCAAGTCAGCAACATGTACGATCGCCGTTCGCCAGCCGGCAGTCCGGCCAATAGGGAACATTTCACATTAGCCGATTAGACACGAGACCCGTTCCCAAAGCCTAGTACAACCAATCGGAGAATGGGTATGCCTATGTACTTCAAACCAAACGCCACACCATTTCGTGTATGTGTACTTATTTACCTTGGCCAGGCAGTGCTGCATCTACACTTGATCCTGGGTAAGTGCAGACGCCATTGTGCCTCATTTCAGTGTTAGTGACACGTTTGTGCAGTTAAACGGGCGTTTATATAAAATCAGATTTTATTGGAGCAGTCCTGACCAGTAGTCCCAACCGAATGAAGTAATTGAATAATATGGTAAATTAGTTACAAACGAGTCCAGAGTGGTGTCGTTTTTTACATGTAGGCAACATGACAGGCCACAGAAATTAGACCAATGAAGAATTGGAATTATTTTTATAGTGTTATTCCTTGTAATTATGGACGAAACCTGCAATAAACTGAGAAATACAGCAAGCAAACAGGTTCAAGTGAAATAAAGCTGTATTATGTTTGTAATAAAGTGAAAGTGATATGTTATGCAGTGTCGAGCCTGTGTTAAGCTTATTGTCATTTTTTGCAGTGTTTTAATGCGTTATGATGATATTCTTGTCATGTAAAAGAAAATAGCTCTAGTTGCTCTATGGTTTTCTTGGGGTACTGCCCAGAACGTTACCACCCCGAGTGAAAATCCATCGTGGGATAATCTTGAGAAGTGGTTTCTCAAGGTAGATACGATTGGTGAATCGAGAAGTAGGTTGAACGGTTATTGGTAGAAGGTGATGCGGCACTGTGCTCTCCACATCTACATGGCCGGGTGGAGTAACGGACTACAATGTTATCAGTCCACCGGACTCGCGCAAGGAGTCTGTGCGTGGCCATAATTCTCTCTGAGATTCCTTGTAGACGGCTAAGAAGGAGCGAAAGAACAGTGCTGGCCTTGGGCTAAGGCCTCTGGCCCAGGAGGTTGGCCCCTCCCCGTACCAGTAGAAAGGCAGAGTGGACATTGTATGTGTATTGTAGAATATAAATTTAGTGAGCTGAGAACTGTGTTGTGTGAACTTTATGTGTGTTTGTCGTGCAGGTCTTACAGAGACGTAAGTGCACGATGGCATCCATTTCAAGACTGTTAAAATGGGTGAAGGACACAATGAAGTACACATTATTATTAAATGTTAATGTGAAGCCAAAGTCTCTCAAGGCAATAAGAAAATATTTGAAAGGTTTATTGGGCCAAGGGAATGTGCCGAGGTCTGTGGCCGCAGCTGCAGTAAACCCCAAAGGAGAAGAAATGGCACCAGCAAATCTGGTATGCCATAAATGGTATAGAGGAAAATGTAATAAATTCCTGGATAGAGGAAATATATGGAGAACAGGGAGATAAGAAAGGATCATAAGGCAAAGAAGGTGAACCAGAGTATACGGAAGCCAGAGAATTCGAAGGCAATGGCAACTCTTCAGACTAATCTGAAGACTTTAGGTCGACAAGTAAAAGGGTACAGGAGTTCACCCTCGTCGACAGGAAGGGGAAACCAGTCAAACTGGTGGGGATGATACCTCCTTAATAGAATGCCCCGAGTATCCCTGTTGAGGCTCAAGAAGGAGAATAAATAACAACATAAATGTTTCCTGTTCTTGCAATGCCAGAATTTGATCCTGTCTCAGGCACTTCAGGACAAGTCCAGGATAAGAGAAAGGAAGCCAAGAGGACGATCAGGTTTGAAGAATCTGGGAGTGACTCATTGATGGAAGACTTTGTCCGAAGGGCGGAGCAAATTGCAGAGAAGACACATGAAGAGGGCAAATATTTGGTCTCCAGTATAATGGAATGGATACTGAATAAGAATTAAAAAATAAACAGTATGGAGGCAAATTGGCTTCTATCACGACTGACCCAGCTGCAAGGGCACGTGGACAAGGTGTTGATCGGAATTGGAAAATGAATAGGTATGTCGCAGCGGACAGAAAAGCCTAGACAGGAAATGGTAGTGGAAATTCCTACACAGGTACAAAAGGAAGTACAAGGGATCAGAAGCTACGCACAGGTGGCAGGTGGAGAAGGGATCCAGCCAAAGTCTGCAAAGGAAATTTGTGCTGGTATACCCATGAAAAGAGGGCATTACTAGTACCGAAACCAGAAACAAAATTAAAGGTTTCGACCACAAAAGTGATGGCCTACAAATTAGAAATATGAGAGGAATCAGAAATGGAGGGCTGCTTATCGAGGCCGGTGATGAGCAAACTTTGGCCAAGATAAACAACCAGGCCAAGATAAAGGAGTTGGGTTTGAAGCTTGAGGCCCCAAGATAGTGGCATACGACGTACCGTGCCATGAAGATAATGGAGATTTTCCTGAAACAATCTTCATGCAAAACTTCCGCATGGGAGATTGTAGTGGATATAACTCGGAGAGTTTCAAGAAGGCAATAACAATCAGCCATAGGACTGGGAGGCGAGATGCGGACAAGGTTGACGTAGTCACGGAATATGACTCAAACATCAGAAACACACTTGTTGAAAAATACAGTGTAGGTGGGTTATGAGAGCTGTCGGGTGTGTTATTATATTGCTATATCTCGATGCTTTAAATGCCAACAATGGTGGCATATATCAAAGAGATGTACAGAAAATGAATTCATGTGCTCAAAATGTGGAGTAATGGGACACAAGTGTTTTACTTTCTGTTGGCCATCAAGGTATTCACTCATTCAATAATCCCATGTTCTCTAAAGTTGTTTATTACACATAACTTGAACATTAATCACAGTGAATCCTTACACATTTAGCCTAGAATGCTATAACGAGACGACATAAACAGTTAATTCTTCATAGACTGCGTATGATGCATGTCAACTTACAACATGCGAAACTCTCCTTGACCTATAGTCTTACCAACACAACACCTTCCCCTTTTGGGAATATGCTAATACACTGACATACACAATCCATGGCAAGGCATAACAAGAATACACACAAACTTAACCTACATGACACTCTGACACCCAATATTTCAAAACATTTCAAAACAATAAATATATCGGTCAGTGTGGGACAAACAAACCCAATAATCAGGAACATCCCTTACAAATCAAGCCGCACTGGTGGACGAACCGCTCTACCACACCTACATCTGTTATGAGTAGGTTATGCTTACTGGAGTTGGTGAACACTCTTGTTTTGTTGAGAAGGACCACATTATGCCTGACAATTTTGCCGGAGTTAGTTTTCACTAGATACGAGCGAGGACAGTTGTGTTTACCCACAATGACTGCATGTTGCCACATATCCCCTTGCCTAGTCTTCATGACAACTGGTTCATTCAGAGAGAAACTTACATCAGGGCGCCTAGCTGTTTGGTCATAGTGATATTTCATTCTGAGCTTCTATTACCAATCTAGGTTTAGGGACCCTCGGTTTGAGTCCAGTATGTGACACAGGTAGCTTAGTGCGAATCCTCCGGCTGAACAAGAAACATGCAGAGGACAAGTCCATTCCAGGAAGTGGGGTGCTACTATATTCTCGCAGCAAATTCCTAAAGTCTCTTTTCTTTTCCCTAAACTTTCTTAAAATGGTTTTATAAATCTTTACCCCAGTCTCAGCTAGACCATTGCTTTGCGGTAGATCAGGGCTACTGGTATATAGTTCTATTTAATTTTCTCGAAAATACTTACGACAGTCACTAGAATTGAATGGCATATTATCTGCTGTTAAAACTTTTGGAAAACCATGCACACTAAACACATTCTGTATTGCACTAATCACTGCAGCTGATAACATGTTATATAATCCACTTAAATCCAGCCACTTGGAGTACCTATCCATCAAGGCTAAGTAGTTGCATCCTGCATGTTGGCAAATGTCCGCACACACACTTTCTCATAGGGTAATTTGGGGTCTGATGTGGATGTAAGGTCTGTTTGAAGTTACTGCACCTAAATTTCTCACAAACAGGGCACTTACTGATGTGTGCATCAATGTCAGCATTAAGAGTAGGCCAATAGTACAATTGTCGTGCTTTCAACTTGGTTTTTATCATTCCACTATGCCCCTTGTGAAGGAGACTAAGCATACACTCCCTGAGTGTGTCAGGGACTACAATTCTATCACCTAAATAAATAAGTCCCTGCTCAACATATATGTCGTGTTTAGATGGATGATAGACCATACAGTAAAGCAGGAACTTATCTTAGCAAGGACAACCCTCATTATGGAAGAGAACTACCTTACTCAGTGTGGGGTCACTATCTGTTGCATCTCGGAATTGAGAGAGCTGCCGCTCTGTCAATGGTGAATGAACACTATCTGAATGTATTATTGCTAGCATCTGAGGGTCATCCTGGACTTCATCTGTATGGTATGACTTTGACAGATGGTCTGCAAAGTACATATACCTACCATGAAGAAATGTCACATCTAGATGATATTTTACATGTTTCAGACATAACCGCTGAAGACGAGTAGCACCAATTTTGTGTATACCTTTTCACATAACATTGACCAATGGTTTGTGATCTGCCTGCACCTGTACAGACCTGCCATATATGTAGTAGTGAAATTTGTAACCAGCAAATTGCACGACCAGGAGATCTTTTTCGATTTGCCATTAGTTCTCCTCACTCACTGTAAGGGATAGAGATGCTATGTGAACAGGTTGGAGTCCATTAGGTCCTTCTTGAAACAATGTACACCCCAAGCCACTTTTTGAAGCATCACACTGAATGACTAGTTTGAGAATAGGGTTAAAAGCGGTTAATACAGGAGCAGAAGCTACCACTGACTTAAGTTTTTCAATAGCCTCAGTATAGCTCGGTAGCCATTGCCATTCCACACATGACCACAACAGATCTCTCATAGGACTTACAAGTGTGGATATGTGGGAAATAGTTTTTTAATTGCTCTATGGTTCAAGTGAAACCAAAGCTCTTATCTCTCTCTCTCTGGGTCTGGAGACATGCCAGATCGGGAGAATATTTGACCAACATACTTAACCTCTGTAAACCTGTACTGGAGTTTGGCCATGTTAAACTTAATTCCAGAGACAGGGCTCTTTCTACAATTTTATTCACACAAGTATCATGCTCTTGAGTCTTCTAACCTGATTTGACGAAAGCCTTCTTTTAAATCAAATACTGAGTAGTAATTTTTGACAGTTAATTTTTCTGATATCTCCTCAACAGTGGGTATTGACTGAAAATCCCTTACAATCACTTTCGTGAACCTACCTGTTTGACCTTTTCAATTACACCTTTACTTTCAAGCCTCTGCAGTTCATTTAAGAGCTCTCCCCTTATACCCCTAGGTACCCGCCTTTGTGGTTTATATACAGGATCAGCACCCTCCTTAACTTTAATGGTACATGTTTGGGGAAAACAAACTAAGCCAGTAAAAACATCCCTATTTGTCTCAACAAATTCATCCCTGAGCTTATCAGACTCCTCTACTGTATTACAGTGAACTCGCTTAATTAAATTGAACTGTTCATGTGACTTGAGTTCCAGCAGGGAGTACCTTCGCAATCAACTACCACAAATGTGACATAGTATTCTTTACCCTTTACAGTACACCAGAGATCTACAATACCTGTAACAGGGAACGTTGCCCCACCCCATACTTGTAGCTGCATGGTTGTGGGTTTAACGACAAACTGTTTGTTTACTTTTTTAAACAATTGAAGTGGCGACACATTAATTTCTGCTCCAGGATCCAGTTTGATACTTACTTCTTTGCCTTCAATGAGGACATTTTCCTTCCCCTCGGTAACACTTTGCACATGATCGGAGCCCTGTGTTGTAATCGAGAATATTCTCACAGTGTCACAGCAGACAGTTGAGTCATCTGATGATTCATCCAACTTAACCTCCCTAACCTTATGCACATTGCATGCTACTGCAAAATGATTAAGCAACCCACACTTGTTACATTTTTTCCCCATATGCAGGACACTGCCCAGGTTTATACTTCAAGTGGTACCGGTGGCACTCAAAATATTCAGATCCAGTGGCACCACTATACTTACTGCTTTCACTTTTAGCTTTAGAGAACACATTCTTGACAGAGTCTACCACTGATGGTGCATCAGTGGTGGACTCTGTCAAGTTGTGCTTCCTGCACAACTCTGGTCTTGTCTTCAAACTTCTGTGCACGAGATCGGCTAAGTTCAACTCCACGACAGTATTCTGCCACCTTTTCGAGAGATGTATTGTCCATTCGCATTATTGTTTCCCTGACACTTGTCCCGAATGCCTTGCAAAACCACAAGAACTAGCAGTTTTTCTTCTTGTGGTTTAGCTTTTTCGTAGCCACAGCTGTTAACTAATCGCCTGCAGTCAATTAGAAAGTGGTCGAAAGACTCACCTTCTTCCCGATGACACTGGTGAAACAGAAATCGTTCGTAAATGATATTAAGTTTCGATGCAACAAATGCAGTATACGCTTCTTTCACATTCTGATATATCTGTTTGTCTTCATCTGATATTGTAAATGTGTCAAAAAGTGCGCGCCCCTTTGACCCAAGCATGTTTTTCAGGAGAACGATTTTAACCTTGTTTGCAGATTCATCTTGGCCCGTGGCTATCAGGTAATTGTTGAAATCCCCTTCAAAGGTGATCCAGTACTGGTACACTTTCGGACCCTTTAAGTCAATACTTTCTGGCAGTTTTACAAGGTGCGCTGCCAGTTTTTGGTTAAGTGCAAAACTTCGGCGAATATACTAAGCTCACATGAAGGTAATAACTTGCACCACCCCCTGGCAATCTTCAATAATGTAATATTATTTCCGATGCATACCAGCCACAAAAAATTTCCGCCAACTGCAGAACTTCATCATAGGCATAACGGAACTCGTTGTGATACATCCACACGACTGCGCCATGTTTTACTTTCTGTAGGTCATCAAGGTATTCACTCATTCAATAATCTGATGTTCTCTAAAATTGATTATTACACACAACTTGAACATTATTAACAGTACATCCTTACACATTTAGCCCAGTGCTATAACGAGACAACATAAATAGTTAACTCTCCATAGACTGTGTATGATGCATGTCAACTTACAACACGTGAAACCCTACTTGACCTACAGTCTGACCAACACACAATACAACGAGTATAACCAATGTATGAAGAAGGTAGATAAAAAACATAAGGACGTATCTACCAACTGTCAAAAGAAAGGTCAACCACATGAGCACAGGGTAGATAGGAAGGAATGCCCAACTTATCAAAAAGCCTTCTCTGTAGAGCTTGCCCAAACAGGCTATGGATGTAATAACATCATAAGATGTGGTCAGCTAAATATGCAGCAGTCAATATAGTGGTCGCTGCAAGGATCAACTGAATTGTTAAGGAGCATAAATCTGATGTAGTTCTCTTTCAAGAGACTTACATGCCTTTTGACACAGTTGTGGGTCTGGGGGGCACTGTCTTCACGAGTGGTGTTCGCCCCCAGGCTGGGGTAATGAGGACCAACATGCAAATGGATGTATCTGTCATGAGTAGTTGTCTCTAATACACATTGTGTATGTGTACAAGTGATCAAAGGCAAGACAGAGTGTTGGTTGGTGTCCGTAATACTTTCAGTTTGAGTATTTCTTTAATGATAGATGACGTGTATACTCTTTCAAAACTGTGCAGACAAGGAAATGGCTAACAAAAGGATGTCCCTAGGTATCGGTCCTAGGACTGATCTAATGGAACATATTGTTTAATGGATTTTTGGAGCTGGGTCTCCCGCCTTGGTGTACAGTCTTTGGATATGTGGATGATGGCTTGGTGCTAATATCAGGTGACTCCAGAATATCATTAGAAGAAAAACCAGCAGAAGTAATGTGCATGATCCTAGAGTGGTCAGTAAAAGTTAAATTACAATTCTCCACAGATAAGACAAAGATAATGCTGCTAAAGGGAAGCTTCAAAGGCCACCGACTGTGTGCTTTGGTGGCGACTCAGTTAAACATGTGCATGAATGTAAGTACCTGGAAGTCATCATGGATGACCAGATGACTTTCCTCAAGCACATTGAGTATCTGTCAAGGAAAGCTGTGTTGGTATTCCTTAAGCTGCAAAGAATAGGGAATAAGAGCTAGTGCCTTAAATATAAAACTGAAAGGACAATATACAGATCAGTGTTTGAGGCCATTGTGACCTACAGCACTGTAATGTGATACTACAGGGCTGAGTTAGTGGATCATAAGACGAAACTTATAAGTGCTCAAAGGGCGGCACTTCTGGCTGTAAGAAAAGTGTACAAAAGAGTGTTAAATGAGTCCCTCCCAGTGGTTGTAGGTGTGTTGCTGGCGGACTTGTTGGTGAAATACGGCGGAACAAAGGCAGAGAGAACACGGGTTGCGAGACTGTCAAATGAAGATAAGGAGGACATAATGGAGAACATCCTACAAGAATTGCAGACAAGATGGGATGATACAGAAAAAGGAAGAATGACGTATGAGTTGCTGCCCAACAACAGGGCAAGAATGAAGAGTAAGTGGATTAGTGTTAACTACTAGAGTATGCAACTATTAAAATATCATGGCTACTTCAAAGTGATGTTATACAGTCTGCAGTTTGGGCAATCTCTGCTTTGCGACATCTGTGGAGTAGATCACACAGTCCAGTACGTGATCACATAATGTCTGAAGACCGAAAGCATTAGACAATGGCAGCATGAAATTACAGAGATAAAGGGCATTAACTTAAGACCAGAAAATGTCATGATTAACAAAGTTCTCCATAAGATCTGGTAAGAGTTTGCCGTAAGATTGGTAGAAGACTGCTGAACTTCGAAAAATGGCAAGGAGAGCAAATTTCCGATAACCCATGATGGGGTACTCTAGAAAAGGCTTCAATGATATGAAGTCGGATTATCTCAGATTGGCGAAGAGGGCAAGCTTTACTGAGAAAATCTGTAGAATAGCATGTAAGGGCACAGAATAATAGTAAATGACCCAAAAAGAGAAGAGGAGTAAGTGCTGAGCACTATTTTACTTATCAAAGTACAGTTACAGTGTGGGAGGATGGAGGGAATGATGGTTTTCGGGCCCTAAAACATGTTTGATGGTGTTGGTGCCCATTTCCCGCTACCTGTGCCGACATCCTGTGGCGCAGTCAGTTGGTGTGCCCCTGGTCTGGGGTGTGGGAGGTTGTGAGTTCGAATCCCAAGTAATGTATGGGCATTAGTTTAAATTAGGTCATAAGTTAGCTTGTAAGCCTTTCCCTGATAAGCCTTAAATTATAATACCAGAGGATGTTAATAATTCATTTGCAATCCAATATGCTTCATGTTTACAGGTCTGCGCCATCGCAAACAAGGTAGGTGGTGCTGTATGGCCCCTCCTCGGCCTCAAAGTCTTTGTTGAACCAACCACGTGTGGCTTCAATATTAGTTAACATTCTGAAAGTTTATTTTATTTGTCCATCCGAGAGAAGTGTTGCCCCATCCCTGCAGGCTCATGCACTCCAGGGACGTAACTGCAAGAAGCAGAGAGGAACAGGAGATATAAGGGCGAGACTGCCTCGCGCATCACGTATGCCATCGCCACTAAACACAAGGCTTTGAACTGATGTGCAGTGTTCTAGCCTTGCCTCCTCTACATATGGGACTTTCAGCTATGACTGTATTATTTTATTGTTGTAAAGTGTGTAGGAAGGTTCAGTGCAGGGCCCTTGAGTAGTTTTGTATGTCTGTGATGCGTATACATGGTTGAATCACATTATTATGACCACCTGATAGTATTCAGAGTAACCACCATTCGCAGAATGGACAGCATCTAGACGAGCTAACAGTTCGGGTGCTGATAGGTCTCTATGGGTATCTGGAGACATGCTGTCTGCAGTGCATCCCACAAGTGTTGAAGGGTGCATGGCGAAGGAGACAGACAGCGAACACGATGATCGAAGTGGTTCCACAGATGTTGAATTGAATTGTGATCGCCACTATTTCGGTGATATGGAAGAAATTTTGAAGTCTTGATCGTGTTATTTCAGCCACGTGCATATACTTCTAGCCATGTGGCAAGGCGTATATCGTGCTGTAAGATCCCATATTCTCGACGAAAACAATCATCATGTACAGGTGGACGTGGTCGCCGAGGATGGATTTATAACTAAATCGATAAAGAGTGTCTTCCACATGGATGATGGGACCTACAGAATAACCAGAGAACATTCCCTAGACAATAACACTGCTCCCACTGGGTTGTGTTCGTCCAGCAATGGATGCAGAGTGTCGGTTTTCCCGATGTTTCTCACTGGACACACAGACGTCCAACCGTTCTGTGCAGCTGAAAATGTGACTCGTCGGAGAAGGCTACCCGTCATCAATCAGCAGCGGTCCAGTCGCCATACTATCGACAAAATTCCAGTCGTTTTCGTCGATACAAGTGTGTTAGCATGGGCACAGTCACCCACCATTTTCTCTGGAGCCTTATTCGCAGAAGGGTTCATTGAACTGTTGCATTAGACATGTGTCTGTATGGTCGCTTGTTCATTCTGATGGTGATATATTCCACTGTAGCCTGTCAATTGACATTCATGAACCATCGTAGTCGATATTCACCTCGGACATCAACCATGTGTAGTTATGCAGTTTCCATAGCAGTTATTATTACCAATGGTGCCATTCGTCCACTCATGACACACCTTTACCAAAGAGGCATGTGAACAGTTCGCAAAATCTCTGTTTCCGAAATGCTGTCCCCACTGTCCCGAATGCCGATGATCATCCCTTTCAGCAACTCGATTAAATAGCTTCTCTTACCCATAACAGTACTGTGTACAGCCGACCTTTCGGTAGCATTATATACCCGATTCACCAACCAACATCACGGGCCATACGTCATTGGCTATGCGCTGCAGATGACACTTCTAGCAGGTGGTCATAATAATGTGATTAGACCATGTATTTTGCGATACAACACTTTGAAAAAGCCATTTTTAACCATTTTGGAGTATTCAAGAATGGTGTTCCTAATACTTGTAATCTTTGCTCTCACATAATAAGCCACTGATAGGTTTAGTGAATAGGACCAGTTTAATTTTTAGATGTACAATGTATCACATGTGTAACCAGTTGAGCTACAAAAATAAACACGACAGAGAGAGATAGAGAGAGAGAGAGAGAGAGAGAGAGAGAGAGAGAGTAGAGTGTGGGTGTGTGTATACTGATTTTGGTTCAGATCACTTCTGGGTTTTACAGGAGAGCTGGACTTAAGCCAGCTACGATAATGATATTTTCAGTACTTGTTATGTTAAATTGGCATGTAAAAACACCAGAGCATCTCATACAGGTTAGGGGCATCTCGCAGGTATAGTGGTTCGACAAGTCCTCCTACAGTTAGAATGCACACCGTCACAGGTACACCAAAAGCCACCCACAGTTGTGAAAATATATCCCTTTCTCCTCACCTAGTAACACGTCATAATTTTCACAAACATATGGCTCAGAATTTTTCTTCACCAGCAGTGTCAAAAGCATTCGATCAATAATTAACTTCTTGATGATATCGGCAGTGATCAGTACAATGATAAGCATATCATTATGGTAAAACATAATTATTTTTATAATACTGCGAAACAATGCGAAATTCAAACGGGAAAGGAAACATATTGTTCCATGAATTTCATTGAAGAAATGCTGATGTATCTCTCACTCGTTGGGTCACTTTTTATTGCTCAATTCACAATATAAAATACATACAATAACGATCGACAGTTACACACATTTCTCCTCTGAGAACAACAACATCCATAGACCTAGGCGCAAGACATTTCACTTGAACTGTAAACATTGAATAGGACACAAGTTCAATGGTCATCAGTTAGTTGATGGTCACACTTACTCTATGACATAGAAAAAAGTGAAATAAAAACCAAAATAAACTTGAATTCATAATCTAAAAAACAAGCTGTTCAACGTTCCCAACATTCCACCGAACTTGTTAATCCCTGGTTAACAACAAGATGTGTATCACTGCTTGATCTAAAATGTATATATATTACATTAGATGTTTTCAAGAAACGCGACTAAACTGGATAACAATTTTCAAGTCTTAGAATGGTAAAGGCACAATGGTGACCACTGGTCGTTTAAACTCTCCAGAGGCAGTTTTTACAGTTGCAGTCCGCACCAGGCCATCAACTCCAGGGAATGTGTTGACAATACGGCCAATATTCCACTGCTGAGCTGGCAATTGTTCATCCTTCAGGATCACCATATCACCAATGTGAAGATTTTCTTTTTTGATCCACCATTTTCGTCGATTCTGAAGTCTCGTCAAGAACTCTGATGACCAACACCACCAGAAATGTTTGACCAGCTGTTGAACCAGCTGCCATCTTGCAACATCGTTTAGTTTACCAAAAGGCTCTCCAGCTTCAGGGATTGCTATTAAAGAATCTCCGATCAGAAAGTGACCTGGAGTGAGTGCTGAGAGGTCCCATGGGTCGCTAGACAGCGCAATAAGTGGACGAGAATTGAGGCAGGCTTCGATCATTGTTAAGACTGTGTAGAATTCCTCAAAATTAAGAGTAACATAACTCACCACACAATACAGATGATATTTAATGCTTTTTACTCCAGCCTCCCACAATCCCCCTTGGTGAGGAGCTGCAGGAGAATTAAAATACCAAGAAATTCCCTGGTGAGCTAAATAAACTATTTGTTGCAGGTTCTCGGACTGAACTAAAGTAAACAGTTCTTTCAGTTCTCGTGCAGCACAGACAAAATAGGTACCACAATCACTAAAAATTTCACGGGACCTGCCACGCCAAGAGACAAAGCACTTTAGAGCTGCCATAAAGGCTGCTGTAGACAATTCAATCATTAGTTACATGTGCACAGCCTTCGTTGAGAAGCACACAAAAAGGGCTACATAACCTTTAAATGTAACTCTACTGCGGTCCTTACAGTTTCAAAGTTGGAATGGACCGGCATAGTCTACTCCACAATGTAAAAAAGGACATAATGGGTGTACCCTTGCTGCTGGAAGATATGTCATTATCTGTATGGCTGTGGCAGCCCGCTGACGACAACATGTTACACATGTTCTTAACATGTGGCTGATAGTGTCTCTAGCCCGAAGAATTCATAATATTTGTTGGATAGTCGTTTGAACCAATTGAGGTCCTGCATGTAGATTTGTCAAATGTTCGTGCAGGATTATCAATTTTGTGAGTGGGCTGTGTGGAGGTAGTAACACAGGATGTTTCTGCTCCTCAGAAATGCAGTCTTTCTGGAGGTAACCGCCAACCCTGAGCACCCCATATTTACCTAAAAGAGGAGCTAGACTTGCAATGCGACGCTTTGAGGGTAGAGTCTTATCGTTTTGGAGACAATGAACTTCGTCAATGAAATTCTCCCTCTGTACAACGATCACCCAATGGATTAGGGCTGTGTGAAGTTCATCTACAGTTAGTGGATGTGATACTTTTTCAGTATGCGAGGTTTTACAATTTTTTCCAAACCTGAGGCACCATGCTGTCACTCCTTGAAGCTGTCACAAGGAGAACCATCTGCTCAACAAGGACGACTCGGGTTCAATATGAGCAATTACCACAGTTATCTTCATCTCACTTTCCACAAGGTCTCGATTAGGTCTGACCACTGCACTGTCTTGCAATGGCCCAGGTTCGTGTGGCCAGACAGGACCATACCACCACATGGAATGATCACATAATTACTTTGGAGACAGTCCACGTGATGCACAATCTGCTGGGTTGTCCTCTCCATTCAAATAATGCCACTGACTTGGAGGAACAAGGTCCTGAATTATGGACATCCAGTTAGCAACAAATGTCTTCTACTGTCTTTACAAACAAGCCAACCATGCTAAAACAACTGTAAAATCATTCCGTGCCAGAACATGCTTCACATCCAGTTGGAGTGCCTGTTGCACAGGCACCAGCAATTTTGCAAGAAGCATTGCTCCACAGAGCTCCAATCGTGGAATGGAAATTTGTTTAAGTGGAGCTACTTTTGTTTTGCCAGACACTTGTCTTACCAGTACTGTACCATCAGGATAATGAGAACGCAGGTACACAACAGCAGCATATGCCATTTCGGATGCATCACGAATTCCAACTAAATCACACTGACAGGGGTTAGAAAATATGAGCCATATGTCAATTTGGATATTGTTCAATAAGGAGAGTTCACTGCTAAATTGGTCCCAGATTGCAGAAAGATGCCCTGGAAGAGGATCATCCCAATCAAGAGAGAGATCCCAGACAGACTGAAATAAAATCTTCACTCGATGATCACAGGAGATAGCCACCCTAAATGATCGAACACTTCGGAAATCTCCGATAAGAGTCGCCGCTGAGATATGGGAACTTCAAGCCTCGATGGTGTGCAGGTAAATGCAAACTGGTCCACTGCAGGGTGCCACTCGAGTCTCAAAGTCTTGATAGTACTGTCTTCACTAAAAACAATGGTAAGGTTGAACACCGCATGTCCAAGGGCACCACTTCAAGTATTTCCGGGGCATTTGATGACCATTGGCGTAGCTGAAAACCACCACATTCCAACAAGATGATCAGTTCTGCTTGCAATTTCAAAGCTGCTGGGATGCTGTCTGCTCCAGACAAAAGGTCATCAACATAAAATCATTCATAACGACATGAGATGCCAATGGAAATTTAGCTTCTTCATCGATGGTAAGTTGTTTTAGACACCCAATTGCAAGATATGATGCACAGTTTTCCCCATATGTCCCTGTCAAGAGACGATAATCTAGAAAAGGTTATGTTGAGAATGATCTCCACACAATCCTTTGAAATTCCGTGTCAGACTTGTTCACCAGAATCTGACGATACATCTTAGCCACATCTGCAACAAATGGTATTGCGTATTTCTTAAATAGCATTAAAAGGGACCAAATATCTTCTTGTGGTTTTGGACCAACAATCATTTTATTGTTTAATGATACATCTGAAGCGGTCTTCGTTGAAGCATCAAACACCACCCTGAGTTCCGTGGTAGTACTACTCTCATTCAAGACTGGTATGTGAGGAATTGAACATGTTTCACGAGGTGGCTTCTGCAGTTGCTCTGGTGGAATGAGTTTCATATGCCCTAATGCAATGTATTCATTCATGAAGTCTACATACTTCTGATGATTGTCAGACTAGTGCTTTAACTGATGTTCTATCCTGTGCAATCGGGCTACTGCAATGACATGTGATTCTCCTAGTTCAAAGTTGTTGTCTCGAAAAGGAAGCCTCACCATGTACCTACCATCAGCACCTCTTCCATGGTTGACATTGAGGTCATGGTCACATAAAGCCTCTTCTTTAGAGAGCATGCTGGCAGAAGTGATCTCTTCTAACTCCCAAAATTTATGCAACACTTGAGTAACATCATTACACTGAACATGGAGATACATTACTTCTGGTATTGATGACATAGTGGGAATGCTACTAGACAGAGCCCAGTCAAGATCAGTTTCAATAGCAACTGGAGAACCATCAACTTCTTTGCAGCGACCTGGTCTGAGTAACAAGGGGTAGATATCACCACCAAGAAGAATGTTCACCTTGCCAGGAACATTGTACTATGGATCGGCCAGTTTCAGTCTTGTGATGTGTGGCCATGATTTCTCAGGAACACTGGACTCTTTTGAAAGATACCCTTAGGCATCACAAGTGCCTTTACGGTGAACACTGGAGCACAACAGTATGTAGGCTGAAGTTTCAATTGAACAAAGCTAGAGCACTGTTCTATGTTGTTGGATGCTAAACCTGATACCGTAACATTCAGTCGTTGTTTCTTTAATACCAATTTTTGTACACAGCTCTCTGTCACAAAAATTGCCTCTGAACCAGAGTCAAGGAGTGCTCGAACTGAAAAGAAGGTTCCTCTGAATTCCTGGGTACTGACTAATGCTGTAGACAACAACACTCTTGATGATACAGACTGTGCTGGGTAATGAGATGCAACTTCTGTCTGCCTGGGTTCAGAGGGTTAACTCACAACACATTCACAATGCAATAATGTGTGATGATGCCCCTGACATACCTTACATTTTGAGGGGGTGCATTGTCTAGACATATGATCAACACCCAAACAGTTAAAACACAGCCATTTACTTTTGACGAATGCATATCTCTCTTGCACTGGAGAGACCAGAAACACAGGACACTTGTATAGCGTGTGAGATCCAGCACATTTCATGCATCCATTGTCTTGTATGGTCCCATTCAAGGCTGAAAGGCTCCTGGTGCCTTGAAATCTACTGGTAATGACAGTGGTGGAAGTCTTGGGTTTGACAACATTTGCTGCAGCTAATGCAAGAGTGCGGTGTTCCAGAAATTGTACAAGTTTTTCAAACTTTGGCAATTCATCCTCAGTTAATGACAACTGCCATTCTTTTCTTGATTTACAGTCTAGTCTTTCGGTCACAAGAAACACAAGTATCGAGTCCTAGTGTTCAACTGGCTGTACAAGAACTTTTAGTAACCTAGTATATTCAACAACACTATCTAGCAGACGGTGCAACAGCACTACAGAACTACTGTTGAACAATTTGTTGTGAGAATAGTCGTTTTAAGGTTGTATCAACTAATTCATGCTTTTTTTCATATCGGGTAGTGAGTATACCCCAAGTTTCAGGGTAATTCGCAATAGTGATTGGTACAGACTTCAGGAGTGCTGCAGCTTTACCTTGTAAAGATCCTTTGAGATACTGGAGTTTCCGGGCTCCTGTAAGGTTTTTTTTACTATGCACTACAGATTCAAACAAGTCTTTAAATTATAACCAGTCTTGTAAATTTCCACCAAACACTGAAAATTGTAGTTTCGGCAACCTAATCTTACTAGTAACCTCACTATTTGGTGACACAACAGCACAATTTTCTGTCCCAATATTATGTAATCTTACAAGTAGTGTAGTAAGTCGATCTTAGACTTCTCCCAAGTCATCGTCATGTGCTTCACTTTCCTCACCACTTGCATCAATATTGAAACCTATCAACAGTTTATCAGCTTCATCGAGCATAAGCTGAACTCTTTTTTGATGTACTGTTGCTGCACTTACATCCCTACTTGTAAGTTTGTCAACGGCCTTCTCAGCACGAGTAACATTCGCTTTGATCACCTTCTTTTTTTTGTTAAAAGTGTCTCCATTTCTGATGTCTCAAATCGCCAATTTCATCCGATTCCCGACGAGTAATTCACAGAAAAATCAACGCCAGATCTTACATAAATCCGACCCGAAGGAACAAGTAATGTTCCATGAATTTCACTGAAGAAATGCTGATGTATCTCTCACTCGGGTCACTTTATATTACTCAATTCACAATATAAAATGCATACAATAACGATCGACACTTACACACATTTCTCCTCTGAGAACAACATCCATAGACCTAGGCACAAGACCTTTCACTTAAACTGTATACATTGAATAGGACACAAGTTAAATGCTCATCAATTAGTTAATGGTCACAATTACTCTACGACATATAAAAAAATGCAATTAAAAAATGTATATGAACTTGAGTTTATAACCTAAAAAAACAACAACAAGCTGTTCAATGTTCCCGTCACATATTATGTGGAAAAGTCTGGGAGAATCTTATGTGAGCAGGTAATTGACTCAAGCTGTAGAAACTTGCCGATATGTTTATCACAAACAATATTTGTACTTATTGTACATATAAATTAAATAATTTTAATTATTTAAATGTCCATCTAAAGGCCTAAGAGAAGCATTTTTGTCACCATTAATTGTCATTATAAAGTTCATGTAGTAGGTAAATATCTGTCCAAGCAAAAAGTGTTCCTATAGTTCCTGTAGCTCCCTGAAACCTATATTGTGGGCTATTTATCTTAAAGTCAAATATTTAAATACGAAATTAAATGCAAATACTGCGTGCTCAAAGAGAATTATGTCCTGTGACAAAATATCAGACTCAACAGGATGTCATTATTTGTGGAATAAGGACATGTTGGGGTCGTTTTTCGTTACTTCTGCAATACTAAAATGAGCAAACAAGGTTTTGCTCCCCGTATAAAGGCGCATTTGTGTACATCATACGTGTATGATGTACACAAATGCAAGTCGTCTGGAGCACAAATACTTCTTGCGCTGACATCACATAGGCGCAAATTACTGGTCGAAACATGCCACAAGTTAGACTAAAATGCTAAAAGAACTGCTGTGCCATTAATTAATGTAGGCGTCTGCCAAGATGATTTATTTGTGTTGTTTTCAGTATGGTTAAGCCACATTATGTATACAACTCATGTTAAATTATTTTATGTACGCAAAGTAAGGTTAAGGTGTGCGGAGTTTGTTTACACGATGTGCAGTCTCCATCTTTATTTTCTACCACTTGATAAATAGGCGCACGGGGTTTGTTACGTTGCCTTGTGCACTCAAGAATGTAACAGAATAATACTGCACGATTTCTATAGAAGCCATATTAGTACAGGCAAAAGAACACGACATTATCCGTTATCATGCTTGGATTAAGAAACAATGTGTGCACATAAATATTACCTGTGTATAATTCCTTGAGTCTTGACTCGGTAAGAAAATGTTGACTAGAGCTCCAACGACAACCTTCGAGGTACAACCCGTATATACAGCATCCATCCTCTGGCTTCTTTGTGGGGAGTTCATCTAGAATCTGCACAGATGAAAAATAATTTTGTTTTTTGTTATCTAAACCTACTGGATCCTGCAGCACACAACTGTTATATAAAACTTAATTCAAAATTACAAATATTTAGCAAGTGTGTCAAGTTATATTTGAGTACTTATTTTCTGCTAGATCAATGAATATTGTTTTCGTGTTCTCGAAGCCCTGTGAGGTAGGATGCTAACAACCAGCAACAATTATTGAAATTCTTCTGCCGTCAAACAGCTTACCTCAAATGCAAATCCTATGGTGTCTATAGATATGACGTATTTGCGGGCGAAGTTCTGCATGGTGCCTGTCAGGAAGGCCTGGGGAAAATAAAAACCAGAGATCCAGAACGCCGGAGGTACGCCCTCATCTATCCACTTCTGCACAAACTCCACTCTTTTCTGCAAGTCCTTCACCCATGCACCTGTAAACATAAGCTTGTGCAAGGCTGGGTACACTTTATATTTAATGCAAGCAAGTTGACACTTTAAAAATGGTGCTCGTATTCCATACGGGAAATCATTTAATTATTTTCTTTTTATTTTGAAACAGTATACATTAATATAATACATTTTATTTTGAAGTCTGGTAACCAATAAACATAACATGGGAAATTGCTTGTCAAAAATAACTCAGGGCTAAAAACACCACCTTAAATAAGTCCCTTCCTATAATATTTTATTTTTACAGTGTATTGAGTCACTAACTATTGCGATAGGGCAACTTCTCATAAACGTACCGAGAGGTTTAAGTGAAGGATAAGCAAAGGTTTCCCACAAGTGAGGCACGCTGTTGTTAAAAATGCTCTGGGACATGTTCTCCAAATCTTCAGACATGACTACCAACCCTTTGAGAGCATTCAACATCTTGGAGATGCTGTTATGTATCATATTAAAAGTCTGTTGTAGCGTATGACCTCCTGGACCAGAACTGTGTTGAGGGACTCCTCGTACAGGACAGGGTACCTGTTGACAATTACAAGATTCCCGGGATGAATATGCAAAGTCCAATGAATTATTTTATTTTATTTACCATACACTACAATACTGTGTCCGAATGGTTTTGATGGGTGGCAAAAGTTTCTAAGTCAAATGCTATAAAGTCAAAATGTGGCAGAATGATCTTACGGACAGTGATACTGGCACAAATAAAAGCGAAGAAATATTTATGTCAATTTACAGAATTTACATTTTACATTAGCAGACACAAACTTCAACTAAAATTAGAATATTTTGTTTGCAATGTAAGTCTAGAAAAGTAGCTTAAGATACTTTGTAGAGTGTGTATTGCAGTGATTCTGAAGTTATTATCGGCATGTAACGGGAAATGAGTAGATGGAAAAGGCGGGTTCATGGACCAGGATACAGGATGCGGATACGTGGACACACAATGGACATTTTGGATTCTGTCATGGTTGCTATCTTGAATGATGTCATGACCACCATCTTGGATGATGTCATGACTGCCGTCTGGGATGACGTTATGGCCGCCATCTTGCCTGAGTCGTCTGCTAGCATTACACCACTGCCACCATCTTGGATTCCCCCCATTTACATTTCCCACAGTGCCCGTCAGGAGTGCCACCAGCTTCGTTTCTCCCATTGGTCACCAGAGCGCACAACCACAAATCCATGCTTCCCCACCGCCCACCAGAGGCACCGTGGTCTCCACATCGTCTGCTAGAGTGCAGCACCATCGCCATCGTACGTTTTCCCCTATTGCCAGAAAAAGCGTGCCACCACCGACCACCATCTTCACTACCGATGTCTGCTGCTAAGTGCAGCACTTAAGTACAAAAACCAACGCACTGTATGTGAGACCCTCGCCCTTACACACGGGCTATTCAGCACAAGTAGAGCTAAAAAAAAAAATGCCGGAGGAGTGCTGGACCGACCCCACGACGCTTGGGTCGTCAGTCAGACGTCTACACCGCCAGACAACTGTTGCAATGGAAAGTGTAGGACACGAAAAGCGGTACACATGAATGTACTGCAATGCGGAAATATGACGTCATTCAAAACGAGGCCCGCACGACCAAATGTGCATATACAAACATAAATAAATGGTTATATAAAAATGCGAGTCTAGCGAAAAAATATATATGCAAGTCTAGCAAAGAAATATATATAAATGATGGTACCCAGCCATTGCCCTGGCCACAGTCCTGCATGCCCATATATATATATATATATATATATATATATATATATATATATATATATATATATATATATATATATATATATATATATAAGAGCAAGAACATAAATAAATTACCGTACTCAAATATTATCGTTCGAAAAAAAAAAATAAATGATGGCAACCAGCCAGGACCATGGCCACAGTCCCGATCGTGCGTATATTTAAGAGAAAGAACATAATAAATGACCCGGAACGTAAACAAAACTCACAAAAAAAATGGAAATTATATAGAAGCACTTACCAGCCAACAAACCCACCGCAGAAGTCGATTTCGCTGAGAAGCACGCCAGACAGAAAGTCAGTCGTCAGTCAGTCAGTCAGTCGTTAGTCAGTCAGTATCGTCTACACCTCCATACTGCCACCTCCACTGTTTTCCACGACGTCGGCACCGTTAACATCGTTGACGTCGGCAATGCCCTCGTCCTTGTCGTCATCGCAGGTACCGCCATAATCATCGCCATTGTCGACCTCGTTGTTGTCGGTACCATGAGAAGGTGGATCACCCAGGAGGACGACCGCACAGCACAACAGGAGGGTGTGAATACCACGTAGCTCCATAGTACAGTCTTCGCGAGTGGCCTGAGCTCTCGCATCTTAACCTGATCTGCGAGGAGAACATCCTGCAGATATCTTAATGCTAAATTGTTAGTGTAAAGCTCCATTATATTTGCCCCCTGGACTGCCGTGCCCATCCACTGCACCTCCACGGCCCTCTGAGGGACTAACAGAGACTGCGAACGAGGCAGCAGGCCTGTCGACCGCGACACACCCCTGCAACAACGACCGCGAGAGAGGGCAGTTGGTGCATAAATTGTCCTCGTTATGGTCCTCGTCAGAGCCGTCGTGCGGTTGCAGAGGGGGCACAAACAGCCCCGAGTCGACCGCACGATACTCGCCCGTCGACAGATGGTGTGACGCACCAACCTCTGTGTCATCCAGAGCACTGATGAGCAAAAAGAGCCCCCCCCCCCCCCGAATCGACGGTACATCGCTTGCCAGTCGACAGGTGGTGCGATGCACCAGCATCTGCGCTATCCAGAGCGTGGACGAGCTCGTCATCGGTTAAGCATTCCTAGTCCATCAAAGCGCGCAAAAGGGAAATGATCACTGGGTTCGTGGTAACATGTAGATATAAGGACCAGTGAGGGCCTATATTGCCTCCCTATCAGCCCCAGGCAAGAGTAAAACAACTCCCAAACATGACTGCTGCACACAGTAAAACAAAAACGACAATATTCCAGTCCCACAGGCTCGTCCAAGAATACACAGTGAAGATGGTAATGAATAAGTGGAGACCTAAGAAACGGTGCGAGGGAAAGGACTGTTGCAATCAGTGACCTCCCCCTCAAGAAATACCATGGGAATGGTCGACGTCCAAACCAGAGGTAATTAATAGCAACTGAAGCTGACGACAAGCTGCCAGTCTGTGTGCCTATTCGGGGAGCTACCATAAATATTAAGAAATATGCACCACGCTGTAATACAAGTCAGAAATTATGCCCCAATCATAAAAACTCCAGTGAGAACAGATGATGCACCCAGCCAGTCTCCAAGAATATTTACAAGCCCCACACGGTGATACTAGTCGGAAATTATGGCTCGATCTCAAATGTCACAAACCCACTGTGGAAAAGGAGGTTGTTAACAAGTGTTGCCATAAGGCCTACAGGAATATTAACGTGCACACAAATTGTAAGAAGGCTCGATATCCAAAAAACCTCTGTGAGAACAGACAGCGTGCCAAGCCTGCAAGCAAACACCTGCCCGGAAATAATCACAGGTGCAAAGAGAAGTGATCAGTAACAGACACCATAATTGATTACCGTTTACACATAGTCCAGCCTTCTGCATATGGATCCTCACATCTGCCTGTAAACAAACATAGGCACGGTCATATAACAGCGAGGTAGTGTGGGAGGGAGGGAGGGATGATGGGACCATGAGGAAAGGAGAGAATAAGGAGTAGGAAAAAATTTCAAAACACAAGTATTGTAAGAATGAACTTATATGTACGTCAAAAAATACATTTGTCAGTGGCACACATAAGAACACACCTCTCTCTCTCTCTCTCTCTCTCTCTCTCTCTCTCCTGCGAAGATCCTTCCAGCTCGG
Source organism: Dryococelus australis (assembly GCA_029891345.1). NCBI lineage: Eukaryota > Metazoa > Arthropoda > Insecta > Phasmatodea > Phasmatidae > Dryococelus > Dryococelus australis. The sequence continues at coordinate 56,503,821 of CM056998.1, read as the reverse complement.
TAATCGAAGAAGCCAGTAGCCAGCTGTCGTGACTGGAATCTTTCCCTAGCAACAGCACAGGCAGGTACTTCCCTCGTCGCCGCAATACTCTCTCGATCAAACATGTATGTGGGTACCTCGTATACAGCAACTCCTCACTGTAGAATCAACCATGTATTTGGTTCTCATCAAGATCCTCAAGATGGAATGTCCGAGGTTGTGGGCGCCGGTAAGTGTAACTCTAGTGCTTTCTCTACACGCGCCAGTCATGCAGAGAATCGACGCTGTATTCACGGGGGAGGGAGGGGGGGAGCCACAGGCAGCGAGACATTTTGGAAACACTAAAATGTTTGTAAATCCGTGGAGAGTATTTAGCTCCGACAGAGGCTCGAAGCGCGGTCTTACTGTAGCTAGATGACGGAGACGCATGATGGAGTGACGAAGGGTGTACCGAGAACCGCCGTAGCCGAGACTACATGATGAGCAACCTTCGGCAACGGCAGTAAAGTGATAATGTTCCGGTGGTACAAGTAAAGAATGTAGTTAATTATAGCATGGCTTGGCATAACACAATAACAGTAACTTAATAGTAATTAATGTATTTAACTCCCCGATGTTAAAATAACTTATTGTTTACTGTTGAGTGTAATTTGATGTAAACGTTGTACGTTCAAAGCTTTAAAATATATTTGAAGTAGTAGTAAAATGAGTGACTACCATCTGTCTACATTTACCCTCTCACTTTGTATGGCCCATACGACAACAATAACAAGTGGCGGAGGCGCCGGCCTTTCCCAAACTCTCGCGAGCCAAGTCAATTTTAATAAATGCAATAGCATAAAATTGGTGGAGGTTAGGGCTTTCCCCACCTCTTCTTAACATGTAAAGCTCCGCCAATCCCCTTTAAATAGTTTTACATATTCTATATCGTTATAATTTTATAAATTGGTTTATAAAGATCAACATGAGTAAGCATACGATTTGTTGCAAAGGATAAGCTATATACCACCTATCCCAATTAAACTTAAGTACCCCTCCCACCCATGCTAAATAGAATAATCCATTACTAGTGGCATCACAAATACATTTTAGTTATATTGCTTCAAATTGCGTAAAAAATGTAAGATATGAAAACGGAGTTACAGTTCAATAGAAAGATTGTAACTTAACGAGATATAGGAACACCTTTGTGTTCGACGGACGTATTAGAAAAGGTAAATATTCAAGACACTATGTGATTATTTTTGCTAATTTAAATAATGTTATTATCAGATTAATAAAACGAAATAAGGCAGTAATTTTAATAAAGAAATCAGGACGTAAATAAAATACATTAGATATATGGTTAAGATTTTATGTAGAAATACGACTGTACATTTAAAGACAAATAGAATTTAAGCCAGCCATATGGTAGGTTCACTTGCGGTCAAAGAAAGACATGGAACGCATGACCTAGTGACAACGCTACGGTTACATGGTATTCTGTAAGTTAGCAGTGTCCTTGCAGAACAGGCAGTTCCGGGTGCGAAGAGAGCGCACCGACCTTAGCCGTATGTCATGACAAACACATTTCGTTAAATACATATTTCCTTTACAGTAATGTCTCGTTTCGTTTATTTTCACTAAACCACATCTGGCAAGTTTAGAATAGAAGCAACCAAGTCTTGACGGAACTGTGATCGGGGACATACCCAATCCCGTGGTTCGATCCGATGCTAGCGACGTGAATCACAGGCCCATAGGATGCACAAATTCTTGACTTGGGAGCGAAAAATACGAGTACTGTGTGTAATGGGAAGAGTTTAAATCTAATGGAATTAGTGCATAACGAGACACGTCCATTCCACCTGCGATGCGTAGTAGAAGGCAAACTCATGTGCATGCGGTAGAACAAAGTCTCTTACCAAAAGGCCACACATTCGGTTTGTTTTGCGCTCGTTTCGGGATGCTGACTTGAAGTAAATAGGCCTTATAATTGTGCTACTGACCTGTAGACGGAGTCCAGAGAGTGAAAGTGCTTTGGAAAGTGTCGGATTTTAACTGTGGGTTTAAGAGCAGACAAGATGTTATGTAATTGCATGTTCATAAGAAATTTGCAAAAACCTTACAACACTAGACTATTCTACATATACGTTTTACTATTTAAAACAAAAATTAGTATTACTCTAAGTAAATTATCTGGCCAATAAGGAAAATTATTAAGTAATTAGAGAAGCATTAATTAAATATAAGTGAATAACATAAGACTAATGAATTAAATTAGTCAACTGCCATGCACACAGAGGGCGTATGAAAGAAAGTCGCCATGTGCAGTATTTAATTAATTACAAATGAATAATCAATATAAGTTATACCATGTATCTTGAAGTATTATATATATGCTAGTGCTCACAACTAAATAGAGAGAGAGAGAGAGAGAGAGAGAGAGAGAGAGAGAGAGAGAGAGAGAGAGAGAGAGAGAGAGAGTTTAAAAATAAAATATATAGTTAAGGAGAGTTGAATCTCATAATATTAAAGTACGAATTATACAACCTTGAAGTTATATATGTCTTACTGAGACAGAATTAGGCAGGACAGGGCAGAGGGGCGAGAGAGAGAGATAGAGATAGAGAGAGAGAAAAGAGAGAGAGAGAGAGAGAGAGAGAGAGAGAGAGAGAGAGAGGAGAGAGGGAGAGTTCTAGCTGCGGTGTCGTCGGGGAAGGACCTGTCTGCAGAGAGCTCCGAGGAATAGGTGTGTTTAGCATATTTTTTGTGCTAAATCGCCGCGCCAGAATAAGTTAAGTGCCTTTTCCAAGGCTACTTGAAAGGTTTAAGCTGTTCCACTATTAAATACAGAAATAATATTTCTTCTTGAGGTAAAAACAGAGCGCTAGTAACCCACCCCTCCCTGGTTTTGTCTCCGGTGTAAGGGAGAGGATAGGAGGGTGCGGGCTTGGCGAAGGCGCACACCACAACAACAGAGGTTTAGGTTTCTCTGTGATTTAGAATAAATTTGTAATTTTCCCTCCACTCATTTCATGTCAGTGTAGTTTCCGACAACAAGCGAAGCCATGGCAGATCCCGAGGCTGCCATGGACTCAGAGTCACAATCCCTGAAGCGCCCAACCAGCGAAGATGCACCCAGAGATGCAAGCGAAGAAAGACAAAATGCGACACAAAGACCAGCGCTTCAGGCCACAACTGCTCCCCCTCAGGACACAAAAGCGCCACAAAATGGCGCCGCGCAGCAGCCAGCTGCTAAGAAGGTGAAAATGAAGCCCTTCACTGTGTATATGTCCAAAACACACAACTACCCCGCCTTGAAAAGAGCACTCGATGCACACATGATACTGTCATGGAGTGCTGTTTGCACTGGAGCAGACAGCATTCGTGTGCATACGAGCACGATTACTGACTACATAAATAGGGTCCGAATTGTCAAGCAGATGGGATACGAACATAGCCTGCTCCGACAGGCCCAAAAAATCCCTGTGAAATTGGTTTTCTGTCGTGTCCTGGCAGACACACCCATGGAATTCCTCCAGGAGGAATTTGCGGCAGCACGAATACCAGTGCAGTGGTGTTGGTTTATCCATGATCGGAATCGCCACGCAATTAACAAACTTGTGATTTAATTGCCAAATGGCACAGACCCTGCGCCTTACCTAGCTCTGACAAGTTTTGCGGAGCTAAAAATCAAAGTAGAAGAGTTCCAGCACCAGACTGGACCTTCACAGTGCGGAAGATGCCAACGATCTGGCCATGTGACTGACGGATGTAATTCGGCACCTAAATGGAGATACTGTGGTGGAGATCACCTGCAGTATTCAAAAGGATCGAACACAAGTCAAATGTGCACAGTGCTGGGACAATTACTGTGTAAATTACCGCTGGTGTAAAAATTACAAGGCTGCCAAGTGGATTGACTGCCATAAGATGAGAGACAGTCGCGCCAGCTCCAGTCCAAGCTGGCTATTCGCGAGAATGCGCATATAAATGCATGGCAATCAACCCCGCAACCTAAGGCCCCCTCAGGGCAACAGCAAGCGCCACTCCAGCCTCCACACAACACTTTTATGCAACACTGGGCACAACAAGCGTAACCCGACCTATAACAGGTTTGGATATTTTGTGAACAAGGCAGAATGCCCGCCTCTCGCGAATGATTAATTACATTCCCCGCGATACAAACAGGCGCCGGGGAAAAAAAAACCACGCAAAAACACGAAGAAAAACGGAACAAAAATGTTTCCCTCCTCCCCACTGCCCCAGGGCGATTTCTTTTTTTTTTTACTGGTGAGTCCCCAAATCCCGCTACGCCTGCATGAGAACCTCCACAGTTCTGTGCCTTCCAGCACGCATGTTAGTAGCTAAGTCGGTTGGAGAATAAAATGCGTCTGAGGGCAAGCCCTACACGCCTTAGGTCGGGTTTAATTATTATAATGGGCGCATGCATCGCGGCTAAGCAGGATTGTAGTGCCATGGCCGCAATTGTAGCCATGTGCGCACCCCGAAAGAAGACGGGTCTAGATGAAAGAGCATAGCAAACCAGGCAAAGCGGAGAGGGCCGTAGAAAATCTATGCGACAGTCGCGGAGGATAAAATAATTCCTTTCAACTGTATTAGGGCTGGATAAAGTAGGGTATTTGTTAGTTCGGGAAGAAATACTTCTGTTGGTTTGATGCGGGATGAAATGAAATAAGAGCGCAGCTGGTGTGTATTGCGGGGGACAGAACAGCCCCGCGCCGATGCCAGTCATCGTGTGGGAGCTGGTGCCCTTTAAGTTGATCTACAAGGCAATACTGCCGTGCAGGCGAACCCGTACTGCAGCACTGACAGCAACTGAGGATGCAGTCCCCCCCCCCCCTGCTTCTCGTCGTGTGCTTCGGAAAACCGGACAACCCAGTCATGGCACTCCATCTTCGCCTTTCCGCGCGTATGCCAGGATCTCCAATCCATGGGTGAAGGTGGGGAGAGTTCTTTGTGGAGCAACCCCTCCCCTACATTCAAAACAGCCCGTCGGTCTGGGAAACACGAGACATCCGGGGCCTACCAGGGGTGGTGGTGAATCCGCTGGCCCAGGAGTGAAGGCTGACATCGGGGTGCTTCCAAGGTTCGATGCATTCCAATCCATTCATCACGCACCCGCATTCGGCAGCCCGCAGAATCCAGCAGTGAGGATCACTACACTTCGTATTTTTCAGCACCTCGAGATCCCTTTCCCCGCCTTGATCGTTGGGCCACCTCCAGCAGATGCGCTTCGTCATCTTATACTGAGCTGCCCAGGTTCCAGACGTCCACAACGATGGCGCTCTCGCACCGGCTAGTTGGGCCGCGGGCTGGTATTAGAATATCCCTAGCCACCCCAGAGCCTGAGGATCCCCTATCCACCACCTGAGGACGCGACGAGTTGCGGATAGTCGCCGCACCCAAGCTACCATGGTACCATCGCACTCGTAGATGCATCTCGCTTTCGCTGGTCCTTCAGTCGCGGGCAGTTCCCAGCGAGCGAGCAATCACGAGCGCGATATTCATCCCACGACAGCTTAGCTCGTCCCCAGGACGAAACTCCAGCCGCCACAGCCGCGCCAGAGGCCGCTCCTACCTCCGCGACCAATCAGGGGCAAGCTCAACGCAAGCAGGTTCGCGAAGCTACTGTACAAAAGAAGCCTGAAAACGGCCAAACGGCCAGATCACACAGGCCAGTCAGTCCGACCAGAATCAGCATTCAACCAGTCCAATCGAGTGACAGTGCAGGCAGTCGAGTTATTCGAGCCAGTGTCAGTAGTCGGAAGAGGAAGGAGCTCCAGCAGCAGAGGCTACAAGGAAGAGGTGCGGCGACTCGGGGAAGAAGGGAAGGCAGCAGGAATCGAGGAAGAGGCGACAGAAGCTCCAGGCAAACTACAAGAAGCCGGCGTGGCAAGAGAGTGGAGACGAGCCCTGATTGGCCGACTGCCTTGGTCATTGGGGCCACTTGATAATGCGCCCCAGTACGTGGGCCAGTTCAAGTAGTGGGGACAAAGGAATCCTAAGCCAATTATGAAACAGTTTACAGAAGCCTACAAAAATATCAAAAAAGTTCTCAACCAAAAGAATAAACTTAACAAAGGCAACTAAATCCCCAAACAACATGCTACCATCAATCAAGCCAGCACCCCCGGGAAACCTAACGTTACCAACGAAGGGGGTTCAACCGCATAATTCTCCAAATGAGCCCACAAAGCAGTCGGGGAGAGTCCCCCATGACATAGCCTGGGTAAGGTCAGTGGCTGCTTCGGGTAATATGGAAACTGTAGGTCGCACCCACAATGCCTTATTCTAGTCTGAAGTGAGCCCCACCTGGAGCTCACTTCATTATATTAAAAATAAAAAAGGTGAAAAACACTCAGACCTAGCACAGAAGCAGACAGCTATACTAATGGGTCTCCTGGAAGCTCTAAACACATCAAATGCAAATAGATCTCAATAAGAAAAATGTCAAAGTCTGAAGACGAAACTGACATAACATGCTCAAGTGAAGAAGAACTACCAACAAAGCATACAAGAGAACAGTACCACAAGCAAATCCTCGAACCTATGGACAACAGTCAAACAAACTCTTCTACAATACCAAACAAAAATGAACGTCACAAATAACCTGCAAAAAGTTAATGAAGTAAACAAACTCAAAATTCTCCTATGAAATGCTAATGGTATTAGAAATAAAGATTATGAATTCGCCAGATTTATGTTAATTGAAGACATAGATATAGACCTCATTACAGAAACCAGATTAAACCCATCCAAAAGACTAATCCTCCCAAACTACAGCATATATATTGAACAGACAGACAAGATTCTACTGGGGAGGAACTGCCATATTTATATATAAAAAAAACATAAAACACAAACCTCTAGGATCGAAAGGAGAATGCTCAATTATAATAACACCAACACAAATGGGAGAAATGACCATGGCAGCCCACTACAGTCCACTGAACCACAAAGATATCGAGAAAAATACCCAACATATAATGAAACAGGCACCAAATTTTTTCATAGGAGGAGATTTCAACTGTAGAAGTCCATCATGGGGATGCAAAACATACAATAAAAATGGTAGAATTCTAGAAAACATGGCAGTACACAAGAAATTCAATGTCTGTTCTCCACCATAACTAACCTTTTATCCAAAAAAACATCATATTCATTCCCTCATTCCTTGACCTGTTCGTCACAAATCTTTTTATAATTACTGATCTGGAAGTGAGGCATGAACTTATCTCGGACCACTTACCAGTTGTTGCCAAAAATCAACCTTCCATAACAGTAAACAAGTTTTTAATAAGCCACTTCTTGAAACAGACTGGGAACTCTTTAAAACCAAAATGGAAGCTGAATATCCTGTACTACAGGACCAAAAAATCGACGATATCAACGTGGAAGCAGACATAATATCAGATACTATAAAGCATCACATTAAAAAATCAATAAAAGCCAAACAAACCAATCCATCAATACAGAAATACATGCAGAAATAGAAAACCTCATCATAGAAAGAAACAAAATCAGGAGAAAGTATCGGAGGTCAAGAAATTTGATGATACAGTAATATATACAAAAGACAAAAAGCTGATTTACACAAAGATTAAACTTCAAAGCTACATATCACAATTAGAGGCATACTGGGTAAAGTGGGCAATTAAAGTTAATCCCACAAAAAGTGCATTAATCATATTTACGAAAGCAGAAAACGTCAACAAGGAAATACAAATGTACAACGAAGCTATACATACACAAAAAATTATAAAATGTCTAAGTATTCATTTTTACTCTGGACTTACATGGGAGCACCATGTAACACATGCAGCAAATTCGACGACGGGAAAATTCATTAAGGCATACCCCTTACTAAAGTCTGGAAAACTCACAACAAAGAAACAAACTCTTGCTTTTTAAAGCGACTTTACGTCCAACAATGCTTTACGGAGCCGAAACATGGGGATCAGCAGCCCCCACAAATATACAAAAGCTTCACACAACCCAAAATAAAATTATACGCCCTATATTAACAGCACCAAGAGGCACCACAACCGAAGAACTACATCACAGGGCTAATATGGCCACAATACAGGACAGAATTAAACACATGAAGAAAAATTTCTGTCAGTCAATAGCAAATCATAAAAATCCAGCCATCAGAGCCCTCAACAAATACAAAAATAGTGAAAATAGGACATTCATCACTTGAACAAACCAGTTTTCCTAACATAAAACCAAATTCCAAGACTAAGAAGAAAATCAGATTGCCCACCTGGCTCAAAATACACAGGAAAAGTGTAAAGCAAACCTTGAAGCAAGAAGTCAAGAGGCAGCAACAATAAAAAGAAGAAAGAGGTTAACAACCTAAAACTGCAAAATGAACTCTCAAATTCATTTCACCTCACAGGGACGATCTGGAGGGAAAGACTCAAAGTAGGGGATTGCTTGGCAGGGCCAGTGCCGGTGGTGAGTATCACCCTAGAATGCCACGCTAGCCGGAGGGGCCAGTCAGGAACCCTGAACACTGGGCGATACCCATAAAATCAAAATGGACACTAGATCACATCATTATCAATCAACAAATGAATTAGTAGGCACACAATCACATGCAAAACTATAGCACACCATCATGATTACGAATTCTTTTCACATTCATCACGTATGTCACTAACTTATCAGCAATCACAAACTAGTACTCATAAACCCTCATGCACCTGATACTTATGGAAATTACATTTTAATGGCGACTCTGTAGATAGGTCAATACAGGCCATCTAAATTCAAGTAGGGAAGCCCCATCTAGGTGCATTTATTACTTAGGTGGGGGTAGGAATAGTACTGAAACTAGTTATAGTCGCTGAAAACCAAACGCCAGAACGCGTGTCATCTAGTCTATAAGTAAATAATAATAATAATAAATATAAAAAAATATATTAAAAAGTCACATTCATATCGCACGTAGAATAGAAGTCCCTTAAGAAGACTCCTAAAATTTTAAATTATATAAATGGTAAATGGTAAAAACATACAACAAAATCATGAAAGTGAATTTTCACCCCCCCCCCCCTTCCCCAGCCAAAAGATCCAAGGTCTAATGGATGGGTAACCCTTTAGGCACGAGAAAAAACCCCATGGGTCAGGTCCTCAATAAAAAAAACTGCAGGGGATCCTCGGAAATGGTCAACACTTTGATCTTGTTCGGGGATTCAGGCAAACAAACGGCCAGATCGTGCCCAGAGCCCGTGGAGGCAGCATCTGCACCTCTCCAGGCTCCTTTTATCACGGATGCGATTCAAACCTGCATTCAACAGCGATGCTGAACTGAGCCAAACTCCCCAACTAATAAATGAACTAATGCCCCTAGTACAACTGATTGTCGTTTGGACAACTCCCGGCCTTTCGCAGGAAGACAAAATTGCACAGACAATCACGCTCCACCAAAAGATGGTCAAGAGTATTGACATTCAAGTAAACAACTGTAATGCAGCTACACTAAATAATTCCGATCTACACATACACACAATTTTCTACTGGAATGCGTATGGCCTAAGTAATAAAAAGGACGAATTTATTGATTATTTGTCTCGGCATAAAGTAAAAATCGCGGCAATAAACGAGACACATTTTACACCAAAAAATCGATTCTCTGTTCCAGGCTATACCGTATATAGGCGGGACAGGGCGCAGAATGTAGGCAGAGGTGGCGGAGTTGCAATTTTTATACACCACTCAATCGTACATAATGAAATAATACTTACAGATTTTCTTACACTGGAATCAGTGGGAATTGAACTTAAATTAGGCCGACAAAAACCAAACTGCTATCAATTTATGCCCCACCAGAGCGCTCTCTTAAAGTAGCAGATCTTGACACATTAATTTATAATGTAGGCCCTGTAATACTAACCATCGGGGACATTAATGCGAAACATCCGTTTTGGCATTCGCGAACCAGAACTACAAATGGTGTGCTATTGCAAAGGCACCAAACTAACCAAAATAATCAGGTTATGGCACCTTACGAGCCGACATATAACCCGAAACAACGAAATAAACATACTGATGTGCTTGATATCGTAATAAATAAACAGTTTAGTGCTGGCTTCGACCTCAGGGTCGAGCAGGATCTTTCTTTTGACCATTTACTAGTACATATAGATTTCCACCCACTTAATGTTGAAACTACTGCCCCTAGAAAAATTAAAGGCTATTCCTATACGAACTGGCCTGCATTTACAAATTATATTGACGAAAATTTACCGCAATTAGACACAGCTTCTATAACATCAACTGCACTAATTTACGAAGCAGTCTCAGTCCTTACTGAAACTATTAATAAAGGTATGGCAGAGCACATTCCAGAGAAAATAATCACAACAAAACTAGAAACTTTCCCATAATACATATGGGATATTATCACGAAAAAAAAAAATCGTTTAAGGCGCCAGTATACACGTCGCATATATCGCAGAATTAAGGCCCGCATAAATGAGTTGCAGGCAGCGATATCGGACGAAGTAACCCTTTGGAGGGCTAGTGTTTGGGATGCGAAAATCTCAAAATTAAATACAAACACGAATAATCTGTGGGGGCTAACCAAGCGCATATTAAACAAAACTGATAAAGTTCCGCCCTTAACTTTCACCCCTGAAGCGAAGGTACAGGCCTTCGCCAATCTGCTGGAAAACACTTTCCAGTGATAGAATTTTCACCGCCCAAATTCTCCAGGAACTTGATATTAAACAATGGCAGCCCACAGAGCATGAATCCGAATATACACTATTGCAAGAAATTAAACTTGCCATTCGCCATATGAAGCCTAAAAAGGCACCTGGCGAGGATGGCATACAAGCGATTGTATTAAAGAAACTCCCCGATTTAGCTCTTGAACATTTAGCACTCAGTGTGAATTCAATGCTCAAGTTCGAATATTTTCCGAATAAATGGAAAAAAGCCAATGTAATTGTTTTTCATAAGCCAGGAAAAGACAAGAAACTACCCCAGAATTATAGGCCAATCAGCTTATTCAACACACTTTCAAAGGTAGTTGAATATATTATATTAAGGCGAATAAATTCTCACCTGGAAAGTAATAACTTACTACAAGAGGAGCAATTTGGCTTCCGATCGAAACACTCGACAACACAACAGCTTGTACGAGTTACGGAATACATTACGAATGCTTTTAACTTTAAAGATTATGTTGTTGCAGTATTCCTTGATATCGAAAAAGCCTTCGACCGTGTATATCACGCAGGCCTAATATATAAATTGTATGACATAAAACTCCCTGACTGCTATGTAAAATTGATAAGCAGCTATTTGGCGCACAGAAATTCCACTGTTTCATGCGAGGGTGCTAAATATGGCGCAAAAACTATCTGTGCCAGAGTGCCACAAGGCAGCATTTTAGGCCCAGTATTATTTAATATATACATAAATGACCTACCGAAATCTGATCACCGACTGGTGCAATTTGGGTGCTATGCGGACGAGACAGTTATTTTCAGTCGCTCCTACAATCTTGAACTAGCAATCCACAGGTAACTAAATGTCCTAAATTCTTTTCAAAAATTTATACAAATTGGCGGATAAAAATTCATCTCTGCAAAAGTGAAGCTATTGTCTTTATTCGTAGACAGTTAACTTTGTTTGACGAACAAATTCCCCATAAAGATGTGGTAAAATATTTAGGCGTCCATATGGACCGAAAGCTCACTTGGAAGGAGCATATAGATGCTAAATATGCCAGCGCCCAAGCCCGGATATCCACACTCTATCCTATATTAAACCCACGAAGCGCCCTAACCCGAAACAAGACCGTATTACTGTATACGATGCTAATACGCCCAATTATAACTTATGCTGCACCGACCTAGGCACATGCAGCTAAAATGCACACAAGGCACCTCCAAATAAATCAAAATAAATGTCTGCGAATAGCAGCAGATGCACCCCGATATTGCCCTATTGCATATCTGCATCGCGAATTAAAATTTGAAAAACTGGATGAGCACTTCGTGAAATTAGCACAAAAATTTTACACTGATTGTGCAAACAGTGCAAACGCAAAAATATCCAGCCTCGGGGATTATGACCCAGAGGAAATTCAAAAATATAAGCGGCCGAAAAGCATTTTGGCACACAGGCCGCCATTACTCCCCTAATCAACCAACCTGGCCATCAGCCAAGCGTGATAATTCCCACACTTTTATTAATTACCAAATGTATTAAATATTAAATTGAAGCGAAGCAATCTGTGATCGCAGAACAAGGCAAAACATACGCCATTAAGCACCTGGCTGGCGTCGGCCCTGCGAATTATATTGCATACACCTGTCCCACCACACACACATGTGCTGCAACACCTCTCTTATCCCACAGCTGTTTGTATGTATGGTCCGTCGCAACTGCCTATTCCAAGGTGGTCTCTGGTCAGTTTACCAGCAAAAACTGAGGAGACTGTGGCATAGCGTGCTCTCTGCAGCAGCTGGTGGGAGTTGTTAAGTGGCGCACTCACACTAACCCACACAACACTTACAATACATAAAATACATTTCTACATAAATTGCTGTAAGCGAGATAATGCCTTAGACAATGCCATTTCATTGCAACCGCCCCACCACCCCCTTTCCATTTCCTAATTACTCCTACTTTTATGCCTGGAAACTAACACTTTTTTTGCTTCCAAAGCGATGACTGGCATCTGCGAACGGGTGGCGCAGTTGTGTCCCCCGCCTCCAGGGCTGTGCTACTGCGGTACGACCCTGGATACATTCCAGCAGCGGATCGACACATTTCATATCACTCTCATAAACCTCACAAAGTCTATCTTAACGAACCAACAATAACCCTACTTTTTCCAGCCCTAATCTAATAAAAGGAATCATTTTTATTCTCCGCGACTGTCGCATAGTTTTTCCTACGCCTTCTCCGCTTTGCCTGGTTTTCTATGCCCCTTACTAGACCCTTCTTCTTTCGGGGTGCATCCATTGCTTCAATTGCAACTATGGCACTAGACAACCTTGCTCAGTTCGCAATGAATGCGCCCATTTTGGTAATTAAATCTGACCTAAGGCGTAAAGGGCTTGCCTTGAGACGAATCCAGTTCTCCAACCGTCTTAACTATTAACAAGCATGCCGGAGGGCACACAGAACTGTAAAGGTGCTCACGTTGGACTAGCGGGATTTGGGGGCTCGCCAGGAAAAAAAAAAGGCAGTTCTTATGACCATAAATTTAAAAAATGTGCATATGTTTAAATTTACACTGCAGATAATTAAATAAAGCAACTTAAATAATTAAAGCTAACTGTGTGCGTTAAATAAGAGTTCAGTAAAGTATGATATATGTTTTACACTACACATAACCATATCAGTCAGTGGCTGCCAAGCCAAAGTTACGATATAATTAAACTTTAATAATTTAAATGTTAAAGTATATTTAGCACATTTTGAATATCTAGCAGTAAATATAGAGTTGTGTTATGAATAATGTAAATTAGCAAGTGAGTTAAATGTGTTATACAGTTACAGTGTTGTATGGTGTACCGAACACCATAATTCAAAATTGCTTTTCGTGAGCCAGAACACAGCTTGGCAAAGTGCGAGAAAGCCCAAGGTCGCGGCGATACAATGCGACTTCAATACGTGTTGCATTTCTGCACTCCAAATACCCCACCCCCCTTCAAAGTGTGTCAGCACCTTCTTCGAGCAACGCGCAGCGTGTGCTCAAATGTCTAAATACGTTGCTGGAAGGGCGACTAGATTGCCGTCGACAATGTTCCAGCCGACGTGGGCCCCTTGTTATCATGGAGGTATTAGTCTATGGTGTGGAAACCGAGACACGAAAGTGAAGCCGAAAATGAAAGAAAAGAACAGGGCCAGTAGCGGCAAAAAGGTGCATGTTTTGCATTGCTTACTGTGTAATTTTTGCCACGCATAATATGGCGGCTGACGTAAACAATCGGTCTGCGCATGCGCAGTTGAAAGAAGTCAAACGAGGCATCGGCTTCATTTGATAAACCTGGAGAAGATAGGCTGTTGCCACTCCATCATCTATTACCTCCATGCTTGTTACACGTGACCTGGGCATTGGCGGAAGCTCTCGACTAAAACACAGAGGCGCAGCAGGCGGTCGTGGAGGTGCAGTGGTCGGTCACGGCGGAGGCAAATAGCATGGAGCTTCATGCTAACCATTTATCATCAACATCTCTGCACGATGTGCTCCTAATGGATCAGGCCGAGCGTGCGAATGCTCAGGCCACTCGTTCACTCGTTGTGAATACAATGCAGCGTGATGCTACACGGTATTCACACCCTCTTATTGTGCTGTGTGGTTGGCCTCCTGGGTAATCCACCTGCAGGTGGCGCTGACGAGTTCGACAGCCCCAATGACAATGACAATGAAGACAATGACGACAATGATGGTGACATCAGCGACGGGGACAGTGAGGACAGTGCTGATGTCAACGACCTTGATGGTGCCAACATCGTGGACAACAGTGGCGATGGTACAAATGGTGTCGACGACGCTCACTGACTGTCTGACATTGACTGACTGTCTGACTGATGACTAACTGATGACTAACTGACGACTGACTTTCTGTCTGGTGTGCTCCTCGGCGATGTAGACTCCTGCAGTAAGCTCGTCGACTGGTAAGTGCTTCTATATTCTTTTCCTTTTGTTTTTTTCTGTAATGGTAGTTTCGTTTATGTTCCAGGTCATTTATTTGTGTTATTGCTCATATATATATGTGTATATATATATATATACATATATATATATATACACACACACAGACTTGCGGGACTGTGGCCAGACCACTGGCTGGGTGCCATCATTTATGTATATATATATAGCTTAGTAGAGTCTCATATAAATAAATAAATAAATATATATATTTATTCTCTATACTCGCATAATTTTATGTGGCTGTTTATTTATTTTCATATACTCACATATGGTCGTGCGGGCCTCATGTTGGGTGATGCAGTTTTTCCGCCTAGCGGTACGTGCATGTTTACCATTTTTCGTGTCCTACACTTCACATTGCGCCGATGGTCTGGCGGTGTAGACGTCTGACTGACGACCCAAGTGAGGAGGGGTCGCGCCTATGCTCCTCTGGAATTTTTTGAGATCTACTTGCATCGAATAGCATATGTGTAAGGGCGAGAGTTCTGCCTATTGGGCACCGGACTTCGTCCTTATGCGCTGCACCTAGCATCAGACTTCAGAAGAGAAGGTGGCGCTCGGCGGTGGAAAATGGACGACGCGATGGTCTGCACTATAGCAGATGATGTGGAGACGACGGCGCCATTGTGGGTGGTGGAAGAAGCCCGGGGGTTTAGTGGTGCGCCCTGGTGGCCAATGGGAGAAACGAAGCTGGTGGTGTTCCTGGAGAGTGCTGGGGGAAATGTAGATGGGGGAATCCAAGATGGTGGTGGAGGTGTAATGCTAGCAGATAATGCAGGCATGATGGTGGCCGTGAAATCATCCAAGATGGTGATTGTGATGTCACCTAAGATGGCGGTAATGACATCATCCAAGATGGCAGCTGCGACTTCATCCAAGATGACGGTTATGATATCATCCAATATGGCGGCCATGATGTCATCCAAGATGGCCTACGTGTGTTCACGTGTCCCATCCTGCATACTGGTCTGTGAATACCCCTTTTCTATTTACTAATATGTTTTCAATATTATAACCACTGCTCATACGTACGTTTAATTACAAATATACGTACACTGTATATAATAGTTTTCTTTTAACTCGAACATACTAATTATTTGGTAGTTCTGAAATACAGCTAGCCTTCCTTAACTCCAACATGAATACAGGTACAATTTCATTAAAATTTTGACACAAATTCAGTGGCAGCTCCAGGAAAAATTTGGAAGGTGGGTCCAAAGTTAAAGATTAATATAATACTTTATTGAAGAGCCAACGAAATAAATAAACTATGAGCACACCGTTGTTCACTTTTAGTAGTTTCATCATGATCTCCAAGACTTACACCAAAAAAAATCCATACAATGTATTGCAACCTTTTAATGTAGATAGTATGTAGGTATCTATTATTTCTACTAGTTCATTGGTTTTTAAAGGAACTTTTGTATACTTCATACAACTGATTTAATATATCTACCTGGCCCAGCATAATCACTTTCATTTAATTTTGCAAATGCAGTTTGTTCATTAACTAATTTTTTTTCCTATCTTGTCATCCAAATGTTTTATGGCAACAACACCTGTAGTCGTTCATATATCATCAGAACCAAAATAAATTTAACACAAACAATTAAACTTGGTTTTACCACTATGCACTGCTAACAAAATGGCTTTATGGATTTTTTTATTACTAAAATTACATGTATAATTTCTCTTTTGGGTGTCATAGTTTCGCATTCGAATATGTCGTGGTAACGAAGGCGAAGCTTTTTTATTTCATGCCTGTCGTGATGCATATTTATCGTGATACATATTTAATACTGTTCACTTAGTATTTTGAATGAATATGGCATGTTCCATTAAGTTCAGTAAATACCTGTCTACAATTCCTCTATGTCAACCTGTGTCTTAGGACAAAGATACACTGATTGGTGCACGTGATCCTCTGACATCATGGGGCTGTCCCAGCCTCCCGTGTTCCAAGTCAAAGCATTCAGAAAACTGATATTTTTTCCCAAGTTGTGTCCTAGGATGATAGAAAAATGAGACTACAGATTCTTCCACGTGCATTTATGGAATTTTCATGTTCTAATGTAAACAATGTACATGAAATATGGATTTTCTCGAGATTGACGTGATGTAATGCTAATTAGTGCAGTCTGCGTTTGGCCCGAACTATTTAATATGAAGGTTGAAAGTAGTAAGGCATAGTTTATTTTATGACCAAGGAATCACCATTTGGGATTTTTTCTCTCAAAATGACTTGTTTTTACCAAAAAATCACATGTTTTTAACCACAAATCACTTCTGAAATCGATTCTTTCACCCAAAATTTAATTTTTCGCCCCTAAAAAAAATTCCCATTTTCCCAGCTGCAAAAAAAATAACCCCCCCCCCCCCCCCCCAGAAATGTCCCGTTTTTCCCTTAAAATTCCCCATCTTTCCCTCACAGTTGGTCATTTTCACCTTGAAATCAGCCTTTACCCTAAAAATCCCCTTAAAATTTCACTTGTTCGTTTTCCCTAGAAAATTATAAAAAACTGCGAAAAATATAAAACTTAGCTAAGAAATTATTTAATAATTATTTGAACATTCCATTCCCCGGCAGACATCTTGGTAGCCAGTACGACATTTTGCACTTCGTGCTCTATCATTCAGTGTTGTTTTATTATGCTGTATCATTCCGTGTGAGGTAGTTTTATCCGAGTGCTCCCGATATCCTTTCTCTCTTGTCTCTCTCATTCCACATATTTCTCTCTTTCCTTTCTCTCTCTTGTTGCCTTCTTCGCCTGCCGTCCACGTAGTTACTTCATTGCCTGCTAGAGTGCACGATTCGCCATTGCGCATATTTATTTACAGATTTAAAAATGTAATTTTCCAAACACGAGTAGGTATATAAAAAATATTGTAAAATACATTCCACGCAGGAAAAAAATTTGAATTTTAATACTTTATTTTTTTAAAAACAATTCAATTGATATTTTTTTAGTATTTACTTTATTAGATTTGTTTTTACTGTTGTACGAAAAATTAATTTAATTTAAAATTAAAAAATCTAGCCTTGTAACCACGCACGCACCGAGAGACGTGCAAGTTATGGCAGGCGAATAGTGCAGTCGCGTCCGCAGGAAACTGCGGGAGAAGAAGGGCTCAGTGTAAATGGCCCAATTACATTGAATGTCCTTGAAAACAAAAATTCGAGACAAATACACAAAAGTCGTCAGCAAACATACTACATTACAGATAACTACCACCATATTGAATGCGGGTGACCTCGACCTTGACCCCATGACCATAAACCCAAAAAATAAAAAAACCCAAGAACAATTTCAAATATATGGGTCATTTATGGGTCAGCCTTGTGAGGGGTTGGTCTGCCAGTAGTCAATTGTCTGCTTTAAGTGTTACCATGATTTAAAGCTGAGCGAAGAACTTGCCTGGAAGAAACTGTTGATGCTATAACTGCATGGTAATGTGATCAAGGAGCTAGCATCTAAAGCCTGCTTACATGCCTATGCATGATGTCTCAATGCATTTAAGCTATTGGTTAGCTGCAACCACATGGCAACTCGGTGATTGGCTGGTCGGTGTCCGAACAGTGTTTTAATGGTGTGATATGATTGTTTTAAAGTCAACACGGCATCGTAGGTCTTGCATACGCGTATTTTATAAGCAGTAGGGTGGTCAGCTGAGAGGCTTAGTTCGACAGCAGCTCCTTTGAAAAGTGGATTATCTCGGCTAGCTTCTGCATCCTCGCATCTATGTCTCATTCTGCATCTGCAATGTCTTCGGGCACTGCTGAGCTATCGGTAGCCACGGCAGTGTCATCGAATTCTTCGTGAGTGGTACCTAGAACATCATTGCTGGCATTGCCTGCTTCTTTAGCTCCAGCACATACATCTACAACAGGCCTGCTCGAGTCTTTGCCTGGACCACTATGTCATCATCAGTGTCACTTTTGTGATAAGGTATTTACTTCCTACCATAATGTACAGCAACATGAGTGCTTTAATTGTGCCAAGTCTCCCTGTCGTATGTCATATTTGTGTTACAGGTGCGGTAAACAGTTCAGCCATACCGATAGTTTACTTATACATGCAAAGACCTGTAATGGTGAAGTATATTTCTTATCGGTACCAGGTTTACTGTAAGCATGTCTCTTGTGACTACGGTACATGTCCTCAAAAGTGTAGTTAACTACATAACCTGACCTGCACATTGTGTGTTGGTGTAATAATTGTCACAATATATTCGCACAAGAACAATACGAGTGTGAATAGCGAGCCGCATAAAAGACTATAACCTTCAACAACGTTGCGTGTATTTAAATGTATACATTTGAAATTATTTCTGGATTTCTTTATTTTTGGGTTTAAGATCATGGGGTCAAGGTCGGGGTCACCTGCATACAATGTGGTGGTAGTAGTTGTCTGTAAACGCAGTTCACGGTAAAATAAGCACTTTTTGAAGCTGTTTCATCAGACATAATAACCAATAAATACACTTAATTGTGACTTCGTACTTTTGGTTTTGGGTATGGTGAATGTATACACTGTGTTTATTAGTCACATGCAAGGTTTACATTAACAAGTGGTGGAAGTATATAAATTGATTGAAAGAAAAAAGTAACCAGGGCTTAAAAAGTGCTCACCTTACCATGAACGGCCTATAATGTAATAGGCCTATGCTTGCTGACTTTTATGTATTTTTCTCGAGTTTTTGTTTTCAAGGTAATTCAAGGTCCTGGGCAATTTACACTGGGTCCTTCTTCTCCCGCAGTTTACTGCGGACGTCGACTGCACTACACCTGTCATAACTGGAGCGTCTCTCGCGCGTCTGTTGTGCGTGGTTACAAGGCTAGTTGGCTAAATTTTTAAATAAATTAGTATTTTTCGTACAACAGTAAAAACAAATCGAATAAACTAAATATTAGAAAAATATCAATTGAATTGTTTTTTTTTTTTAAATAAAGTATTAAAATTCGAATATTTTTCCCTGCGTGGAATGTACTTTACAAGATTTTTTTATATACCTTTTCGTGTGTGGAAAATTACATCTTTAAATCTGTAAATAAGTATGCGCGATGGCGAGTCGTGCACGCAGGCGATGAAGTAACTACGTAGTCGGCAGGCGAAGAAGGCAACAAGAGAGAGAAAGGAAAGAGAGAAATATGCGGAATGAGAGAGAGACAAGAGAGAAAGGATATCGGGAGCACTCGGATAAAACTACCTCACACGAAATGGTACAGCATAATAAAACAACACTGAATGATAGAGCACAAAGTGCAAAATGAAGTACTGGCTACCAGGGAGACGAAATGTTTCAATATATTTAAAATAGTTTTAAATAATTGTTATACATTTTTTTAAAGGATTTTTGTAAAGAAAAAAAGAATTTTTAGGGAAATTTTTAGTGTAACAGACTGATTTCAAGGTGAAACTGACCGACTGTGAGAGAAAAATCGGAAATTTTAAAGGAAAAACGGGAAATTTCTGAGGTGTTCTTTTTTTTTTGCGGCAGGGCAAAATAGGATTTTTTTTAAGGGAAAAAAGTGAATTTTGGTTAAAATAATATATCTCTGAAGTGATTTTTTGGTTAGAAACAAACGATTTTTGGGAAAAAAACAAGTGATTTTGAGAGAAAAATTCCAAAATGGCGGAATTCAAGATGGCGAGTAGAAGTCTGAGCCCGAGCGCGATCCTGGAATCTCTGGTCATTTCAAATCTCCCCTACTACTGATGAACATTTTAAAGATGTAAAGTCAAAGAAAATTGTTGGATGTGAGTTGCCGAGCTTATTTAAAGCCAAATTGTTAGGGCCTGTATCATAAAAATAAATAAATATTCAAATCACACGTCTCGTAAACATTATATAATCAACCATCTAGCAACATAAAAATCAGGACATAAAAACAAATAATGTGCCGAATTTATTGCGATCTAATGTCATATTCTGAATGCTCACTTTCGGACAACGCATTTGTAGACCATAAATGAACTGCGTGAATGTGACGTCACTTGCTGTAAAAATTCTGACGCGTCCACGTCCACAGGTACGGCCGATTGTAGACAGGACTTAACACAGCAACAAAAATGCTGTGTATAAACTTTAACCAGTGAATAATACACACTCTTTAAAAATTATGATATCACACACTGTTAATTTCAAAATATTCACAAATTCTCAAGCTCCAAATATAATACTGCAACAGTAACAGTACATTACAATGTGTTACGTCGTCAGAAAACACATCACATACGAGACGCACCTGCGATCTATCGAGCAATTACAGCACTACCTGAACCATGTGGGCACAGTCGGCTCCTACCACACATCGGCTATTTCCGAGACTTTTCGTGTGCCTTCGGCAAGAAAAAAAATATACAGCAGCGTAGGCCCAGACCGTCTGAGCCCCAAAGATGCGAGGAAAAATTTCTTCCTCGCCTAAATTAAGGAGACATTATTCACAGCCTAGTGATACAGGAATTATGACCAAATACGTTACTTTTACACTTAAATTATTAAAGAAAGATTTATATAGAGCATTTATTTGTTGTGGTGTGTTAAATTTTATTTGGGAGGGCGTGTGCCCCTGCACCCATTGACAAGAGCCGTCACTGCATAGAGTTAACGCAAAGGTAACATAAAGAGCTCTATATTAATGTCAATGTGAATCAAACTTAAAGGCATTGATACTTCTACAGCTTCCATCACAAATATGGATAGATAGGCGATTCCATCATATGTTTTAAAACACACATCTATGATGGGGCAAAGCGTGCTTTGCCTATCTATTATTAACTCTAGATGGCTGAAAGAAATTCAATAGAATGCATTACCACTGGTGAAATGTTTCACATAAAATACGAAATAGTTATTTTCTTGCTTTGAACTATTTCACTCAAAAAATGTCGCCTACAAAGAAGTACACAAATTATGTAAATATACGTACATTTGGCTCTAAAAATAAATGACAGCTCGTAATCGCACAAAACGACACGATATTATAACATTAGACTGTTGTTCTAAATAAATCCAAATATGACTGCATTGAACAAAAAAGCTGAACTCTGCCAAACTGCCCAAGATCAGATGATTTTACAAAGATAATTATTAACATGCACATAATTATATAAATGCTTACATTACAGCAAAAAAAAAAAACAGTTTCCCATCAACACGGATGATCTGTTCTAATGTGTTACTACCACAAAACTTTTACTTATGATATAAAAATGATTTAACACATGAGTAAAACCCAACCACGCACACGACACGCAAATATTTACTACGAACTAACATGTTAAACACCACACACTGAGTTATGCAAAGGTCATAGTTCCTATGCAAGCCCATATTTTCCTATCGTGAACTCAGCTTAAATGATTGACTGACTTGTTTCGGAACAAGTCTTTGATGTGTTAGCATGGCATGTAAAACAACAACGAAAGTACATTCAGTGTGTTCAGGGTGTATTCGGGGCGATGTTACAATCTTCCACGGGTAATGGAGAACGGCAGCAACATCCATCTGAGATAGGGAACTCTGGTCCGGTAACACCTCCGTCGGACCTCACAACCAAACTAGTGTCGGGATGCCCCGCACAATCGTGCTGCTTCCCTACAGTTTCCATAATCTTGTCCGTTACAAAAACACCATACCCACCCACGTTCCGCTGCAGTGTACTTACTTCATTTCACCGAGACTGATCAACGGCACTCCTCCACATGCAAACACAGGCTACAGTTTACCCACACTCGCACCTCGGGGCTCAACACGTCGACACACCACATGCCATCTACCGTGCATAAGCGGAGCGTACGTTCTCCACATCATGTGTTGTATTACAGAAGATGTTAGCCGATTCATGGCATCGGGGTCAGCGTGTTTAACAGCCACCCTCCAGACACCGAGTTCGATTTCGCGCTCCAACAAGGATGTTTATCCTGGTTTCGCAGGCTTCAGGGCAATGTCACTACTACACCAAATAACATTAAACGTAGTACATTCATCCACAACGCCCCGACCGCTGTCGCATTCCACTATAAATGGCATCCTAACAATGTTTTGCTTGTAACGTTCGACGGAGGCGTTTCCAAACCAGGATTTTACTATCTCAAATGGATCCTGGTGGCCTTCTCCACCATCCCTGAGAGTTTTGTAACAATCTGTATATGGTGGAAGTAGTAGAGGCATAGGATATTCACGGTAATATGGGCACCTTTGAAAGCCCTGCTCAAGATCTACTTGTATTCACAACTTGTATCTTTTAGTCATATGTAAAATTAACATTGCCATGTGCGTGATCACTTTATTAATGCATCAGTCAAGCGAAACTGTGGAAATATTTGAAAAGCGAATATTTAAAAAAAAAATTGTTAATTGTTACATTTATATGAATTAAAACCACAGAAAACCAAAGAAATAATTTCAAGTATTCAAAAGTATGTATAATTCTTACTCTTTTAGTTCAGTGGGACCACGGTGGTTGAGCGGCTAGACTGCTCGCTTCAAACCAAGGAGAACTGGGTTCAGTCCCCATCTGAGTCGCTCCGAATTTTCGCAAATGGGAATCGTGCCGGACGATGCCTCTGGTCGGCGGGTTTTCTCGGGGATCTCCCG
Organism: Dryococelus australis; assembly: GCA_029891345.1. NCBI lineage: Eukaryota > Metazoa > Arthropoda > Insecta > Phasmatodea > Phasmatidae > Dryococelus > Dryococelus australis. Next base: position 56,480,549 of record CM056998.1, on the reverse strand, counting down.
TTTACCCACCATTGTGTTCCGGCGCTGCTACATTCTCGCCTCATTTCACTCTAATCGGCTCTCAAGAACTCGTTAAAAGTCGTCCAAATTTCTCAACTCAACTGTAAGTTCAACGTTCCATTATTACCAACTTTACTGGGCGCATGTCAGAGACAGTGTGCCCGTTCAAATTTATGCAAGGTAAGGGCAGTGACATTTTTCTAATGTTGGTTTGAAAAGTGTGTACTTTACCGTGAACATCGTATACTTATACGTAGGGACACCCGAATTTTGGGAAAAGATTTCACGACCAGATGTATTTCATAACAGTTTAGCTCGTGATTAGATAATTTAGGATGTCACGCGTCTTACGTGTCTCCTCATAAATCACGCACATACATTATCGGACTAACCTAATTTTGATTGGCTAGTCAAGTAAGAGAATGCGTTCCCGCAGAGTCACACCGCCAACAAGCAGATGAAAGCTGATGGCACGTCCGTAGGGCATTGAAGTCTAGTTTGTGCGGAAATCTTTTCGCGAAATTAGGGAGTCCCTTCTTATACGTGGGGGTGGTAAAAGGGGGGGGGGGGGCGTACTTGGCGGCGGCGGCGGCGAGGTTGAAGGGCGGTGGCACGGCGCGGTCTATGGCGGCCGCCTCACGCGCCGTCACCTCCTCCTGGTCGGCACTCGAGTCGCCGCTGACGGCCCGTGGCTGCAGCTGCAGCAGCGTCGCCAGGCAGCTGAACGTCTCCGCTTGCGCGTAGCTCATGTTCGCGTTCTCGTGTAGCCCGAAGATGGCGGGCGAGTCGTTCAGCGGCAGCGTGCGCATGTACGCCACGTACTGCGCCAGCGACGTCTCCACTGACAGCTGCCGAACGTACTCCAATCACGATCACTTACAACTTTTTCCGAAGCCCTGCTTAAGTTCTACTTCCAGGATGCTCCTCCGCCTCATGCGAACAAAGCTTAACAGAGTTTGGAAAATTACCACGAAGCGACAATGCACCGCTTTCGTGCGCACTCAGTGTAACAATATTTTGCATAAGATTTATTCCTTCCTACACATTACCTACACACCTATTTTCTCACTTTTTTAAATTCATATTAAATAAAATATAATTTACAAATTAAAAACAAAAGCAATTTTAATTAGAAAATAAGATATATATATCACATTAACACAATGATGATAGGCTTGTGATATATAGTATATCCCAGAACTGCCGTACTAGCCCCCACCCTCTCTCTCTTTTTTTTTTTTTTTTTTTTTTCGGAAACTGTGTGTCCCAGACTTTACAAGTAAACTGTGTTGTAATCAAACCTATAAAGACGTACTGAATGGTGAACCCTACATTGCCTAGAATCTGCGGTAAACTTGATGCAACGGAGGTAACTTCAGAATTTCAGATGGGAAGATGGTGCAAAATTAGTTTCATTGAACAGGGCTCGCAAAACTGAACATTTTTGCCCGGAAAGTCTTTCGGTACGTGCCGCCGATTAGAAGATGTCAAAAATCTCCCTCGCGCTGACGAGATGATGCGCCTAAAAATATCTAGTGAGGAAACAAACTTTTGCTTACACTTCCAGTTTGAAATAAACGCCATTTGTGCATCTGTAGAATCCTACACGAGGGTGGTTTACATTCCTACCACATTCATGTGCATCAAACATTAAGCGAAGGTGATTTCGAGACAAGAATCTCGTTCTGCAACTGGTTTTAAAATCAAAATCTGAATTTCCTGACTATTGTACTCTGGGCTGATAAGGCGACTTTCAAATCTAATGGAGATACCAATATCCACAATGCTCAGCATTGGTCAGCAGAAAACCCTCGTAGGTTACGTCAGCAAGACAACCAGCACATTTGCAGCCTAAATACCTGATGTGGACTCATCCATGATCAAGTTATCGGACCTTATTATTTCAATGAACAATCTCATTGTGAGCGGTGCTCCGAACTTCTGCAACACTCACTGACTGAGTTGCTAGAAGATGTTCCACTAGCAGCACGGTTGATAATGTGGTTGCGACAAGATGGACCCATTTTTCCTTGGTGGTCGGGAGTACTTTAAATAAAAGTTTTCCTGGTCGATGGACTGGGAGAAGGGGGCCAGTGATTTGGCCATTACGGTCGCCAGACCTAACTCCCCTTGATTATGATTTTGGGGACGCATTGAAGACAATGTGAATCAATAGTGTCCTACAACGAGAGATCAAATGAAAGACCGAATTAGAGTAGCATGCTCGTCGCTACCAGCTGCAGAGATACTTCGCGGCGCACGAAGTGCACGAAGAGGGGCACAAATGTGCTTAGAACAGCGCGGAAAACATTTTGAACACCTGTTATAGTGAACAGAAAACAAGCAAATGTGTTCTGTTGTATTAATATCTAAACAAAAACATTATTTACAATTTTAAAAAAAAACATGCGTTTTTGTACTGTTAAATTGCACAAATTGCGTTTATTTCAAACTGGAAGTGTAAGAAAATGTACATTTCCTAACTAGGCCTACAACATTAAAATAAATTTGTGTCATCTTACCAATTTTAAATTCTATAGTTACCTTCGTTTCAGCCAGTTTACCGCAGATTATAGGAAATGCAGTTCTCACCATTAAATTCGTCCTTCAGGGTTTGTCTACAAAGCGCTTTATCCGAAAAAACTCTGATGTACCGTATTCACGAAAAAGGGCTGGTATGGTAAGTCTGGGACATTCTGTATAATATAATTAGAAAACAACCTATCCCGTCATATTTGAAGTGATTTTTCGAAGGATTGATTAAAAAAAGTGTGAAGAAACCGTGAACAAACTGTAATCAAAATCTATGTTACTACACTGACATTCTAATTGAAAACACGAGTCCGAAAATATATAACACTTGGTATAGTTACTGGAACATCTGTTTCAAAAAACCAATATGGCATCAGATGAAGGCACATAACTGCATTTCCTGATGTAATTTATTAGATTAGAATTCTTAAAACACGAGTTCTGCAATATGCCACATGATATATCATGCCTTTAAAATTTTATATGTTGTTAAATTCAATAAATTTGAACAATTAAAATTCCAAATTTTTTTATTTATGAACATATCGTTTTCGGAACAAGTCTTAAAATTAATCGCGATTAGACATGCCCTACGCCATAAATATGTTGTTAAAATAAACAAAGTTATGAATAATTTACAATATTCATTATTGTACAGTTGTTGTAAGATAAAAAATGCATTGGTACGAAAAAACAAATTATCAAGTAAAAATATTGAGGGTTGGACACACTACATGGCAATTCCCACTTGTGCACACCTGCGACTCAAGTTACCTGACGTCCTGTGAGTGCATACCCGCGAAACTGCTAGCATGACACTTCCCATGTGTGAATGTGTGTGAACTCAGGTTATCCGACACCAAGCGGGTGCGTTCTTCTAAAACTGCAAGGTTGTAAATTTTTACTTTGTCAAGGTCAGCGATCTGCCTCGCTCTCATGCGTCTGTCGATGCATGCTCACCAACTCCAGTGGCATATATGCTAACGTTGAACGAGGTCACTGACCTTAGGTTCAGTAGGTACTGCTCGCAATCTCCATTCGTCACACAGCTAGACAGTTTTATTTTGGAAATTAAAATTTAAGAAACAAACATTGATTTAATAAGAATTCTAAAGCAGAGTATAAAAGTTGAATATTTAATTTGATTGCATCATTGTACAATTGAATTTAATGGTAATTAAAATAATAATTTTAATTGGAAATTATTTATATAGAAATATCGATTAAATACATTGTAAGAAGCATTGTATGAACAATTTAAAGTTTTGCAGGGTTCTATAGTGTTGTGCATTCGATTTCATAAAAAATAAAAAATAATTGAATTTGTAAAAGCTTAAAGTTTGTAACACACAGATTATATATATATATATATATATATATATATATATATATATATATATATATATATATATATATGGAGCTGCGGTGGCTGAGCGGTTATCCCGCTCGCCTCCTACCAAGGCGAACCGGGTCACCAGATCACAAGATTTTTCGCATTGGGAATCGTGCCGGACAATGCCGCTGGTCGGAGGGTTTTCTCGGGGATCTCTCGTTGCCCCACCCCTTCATTCCGGCGCCGCTCCACACTCGCCCCAATCACCCTAATTGGCTCCCAATACCTCGCTGTTAAGAGCCACCCAAATCTCTTCACTTTACTTCACACACACACATACACACACCAACACACCAACTCACACATACACACATATATATATAATACAAGCATACTATTATAAGTATTGAATGTTAAAATTTGTATATACCTCATTAAAACCTTCGCACTGCAGCATGTCTCGATAGTTCAGTCGTTTAGATTACATTTCTGCTAACACAGTGTCCACTAGTTTGAGGCTCTCTTCTCTCCAAATAATTTGTAAATTATATTAAAATATATTTGTGAATACAGGTGAACTCATGTATAGCAAATGTTACGTTGCTCTTAAATTAATGGTATAAAATATTAATACCCTGGTGTCATCAAGCAAATTGCAGCACAAACACAGGTAAACTATATTGGGCCAAAAAAGTGGAGACCGAAAAACCAATGATGGCGGACAAAGGTTAAGGTCATCCCGGATGAAAGTCAAGGATAAATCCAAGATGGCTGCTGTCCGACCGGAACGACAGCAGGAGAAAGCCGTGGATGTCAGAGAGACTGTTGCTAAGTCGTCCAAATCACGACTTGCAGCCTTTTGTTTCCGGATAGGCAATATCTAACTACTCATATGGCTTAGACCTAGGTTAGCTCATTAATTACATAAATTAGTGCGTGTTTTGAAATGCGAGCATACTTTCATTTGCCAAGTTTAAATGCAGCTGGTTTATTTATTCACGCTGTGCTAAGATTTTAAACGTAAAAGCATTAGTCTGTTAAAAAATTAGGGTATGTATGTGTGGGGAACGCGGCCGTATAGGTTTTATATGAAAGCATCTGTGTTAGCGAGCAATATTTTCTTTACGATATAAGAATGAAATGAAATTAACGAAATGGAAGATTTAATGGCATAAATCGACAGACTTGAGGTTCGCCGCCAAAATCAGTGCATCCATGCATTATGGAATAGCAGTAAACACGAGGTAAGATAGTCATACCAAGCACAATATACTACAGCATGTATTATTCTCAGCTTTGAATACAAGTTTTCTTGTTTGTAGCTTATACCCGTAGTTAAGCAACATTTAGAGATCGAAATTTATTTCGCATTTAGGTATGTTGCATCATTCCCCATAACTCGGAGCAGACTACAAGAACAATTTTTTTTTTTAAAGATTTGCAAGCACAAATCTAATATTCGTCCACAATAAAATTGGGGTAAAATAAAGTAAAAAATACAACGTGGGAGTGCAACTTGTTTATATTTCACAGTATTGATAAAGGAACAGCGTTGTTTCTTTTAAGAATACTTTTTATCTAGGCAGTTACCGCAGAATGTTCACAAAAAATCCGCTAGTTCCCTCCAAATAAGTGTCAAAAAATCAAATAAAATTTATTAAAAATTATGATTTAAAAGAGAAACGCGTTAATAATTTTTAAATTGAAAACAATAAAATAGTTTGATCATAATCACACCCAATGCATATTATTTTTTAAACTTAATTTTAGTGTCAAATGTTAACAGTTTTTGAACTTTGACATATAAAAATCCGATTTCTGAAAACATATTTTACTCCACTAAAAATTCCGCTGCCCTCTAAAATGAATATTTTTCCGCTAAATGTTTCTAAATGCCGTCGAATTTAGCGGAAAGTCCTCTAAGTTGACACCACTAGGCCGTGCACACGGGAGAATACTGCTGACACGACTCTGGCGTATCACGTCATATCTGCACGGCCTGCCTACCTTACACTGTAGTCTCAGTGCTTTATAAACTACCTATGCACGGTGCTGTGCACATATAGCGACTTTAAAAATTCAATTAAATGTGCCCTATTTATTGACCATCTCTGTTTTAAAACACCAATTCTAAAATAAAGTGTTTATGGGAAAACGAGTAAATTGAAACTGCTGTGATAACTATTCGTATGTGTGTAATTATTCAAAACACCAGTTTTGTAATGCCGGAAGTGATCTGGATCCATATTTTTCAGCGTCACTAAGTAGCTTTTATATCTGAATTACTCTTCATTCCAAGTTTAATCCCCTTTGCATTCTTTGTGAGAACTAAATGATCTGTGTGTCCAGCTTAAGCTGATCACAAATGCACAATTCTAAAAACTAACAGTGGAGTGGAGAGTATTGGGCAGTTCTTAATAACGAGGTGTTGAAAGCCGATTACAGTGAAGCGAGGTGAGTATGGATCATTGTTGGAATGCAAAGGCGGGGTAAACGGGAGATCCCCAAGAAAAACCCGCCGACCAGCGGCATCGTCCGGCACGATCCCACATGCGAAAATTCGCGAGCGAACCCGCCGGGAATTGAACCCGCTTCGCCTAGGTGGGATGCGAGTAGTCTAACCACTACAACACTGCGGCCCCACTCAAATCGATTAGTCCTCATGCGACAACAAGGGAATAATTTATAATTAGAGTACTCGAATTTTTAAATAAAAATTACACTGCCAGGCATGAATGTTCCTGCGGTAGTTTCCTGAAATAATAAGTATATATCTGTGTGTTACGGTAGCTATTAAGAGAGCAGAGCTTGCACACTTCTGGGAGAAAAGCTCATGATCACCCGTATAACAATAAAAGAACACACTTGAGAAAAACGTTTGTTTTGCGTGAATACGTCTACGTTGACGTGCTCGGACGCCTTGATATTTACTTGGCTTTTTGACGATATAGGCCGACATTTTGTTAACTTTCCTTAATATTTTACATTAAACTCGTACAATTTCACTATAGCCACCCCACACAAATGTTTTTTTATACACGAAATCGATTGACATTGCCAATAGCTGTCGATTGAAACTTAAACGAGCGTCGTAGCTTCTCCTAGTCAAAAGTTATACTACGCAGAAGTTATGAGACGCGGCGAAACGAACTCAAAATTGCGCCCCCCCCTCCACCCCGCGCGATGCTTCGCAGTCCTCACTCAACGTAAAATATTATTTGGTCCTTTGGCAATCGAGTGGTGTAATTGAATTTTGAATGTAGACAATAGATTTGGAGCTGCAATGCCAAACTGTATCCCCCCATTTTGTTATCATCGGGTTTTCTGGATTGCCTCCCACTATGGTCACAAATTTAAAGACGCATTCATGTCAAAAAATAATCGTCTCAATTATAATTCATTGTTACCTGGTGGTAAATTCCATCCTCGTCGAAGCTGTAGCTCTCGTCCAGAATCTTGGTGTCGTAGAAATCGTCCAAGAGGTTCTTGATGCAGCGCCTGTCCCAGTCGTCTGTCACTCGACCACCGTAGTTGATCTCCCCAGCAGTGAACTGTAGAACCTGGAACACACGGATTTAAATTCCTGATAAGGGAATGTGCTATCTGTGTCCGAGTCTGGGGCAGAGTTTGGGTCGAGTACCTGGTCGAAACTACCTTGACCTCCTGCCTATTCATTGTTTGACCCTTAGTAGGCTTGCCTAACTGTGGATGTGTCCCAACGGCTACGCGGCGGTCCCTAGCGATGCTGACGACGCTCGACGTTGTTGAACCATGGCGATCAGCAGATCACCGGGTTGCCAGCGCGGTATGGCCATCAGCAGGTTCGGGTCGTGTCTCAACTCGAAAGTGTGCTCACACGCTCACTCTAGAGAATTGAGACTTGCGGCTTCTGTAAGCCTTCGGCATTATTTCTCTGACAGGAAAGGTATTAAGTAGTGAAAAATGAAAAATAAAATATTGCTAGCTAGCCTTTCAATTTACTCGAATAAATGTACGGTATTCTATGAAATAGTAACCTTTTTTGTTACATTTTTGTATTATTAATTACCTAATTGTTATGTGCAAATCACAGTATTTAATAAAGCACCAATTAACTTAAATGAAACATGAACATAATAACATCACAATTTGTTATGTTCCATATAAAACGGAATATTGTTGTTATTGCACATTTCACAATCGCAATGATTAAGTTAAGTCGATTAAATATTTCTAACACTAGTTTAGAAAAAACAAAATACATATCTGGATATTTGAGGTTAAACTTCAAAACAACATGGCTGCCAGAGAGGGTGCGAGAGTGAGCGCCGAGTGTACATCGCCATATACTTTCCCTCTCGCACTTTTTCCCGAGTTGGGACAGCAGAGAGGACTCTCTGTGACGTCAAGAGTGAGCGAGAGAGTACTCTCTCGGAGAATTGGGATACGGCCTAAGACGCCTGACAAACCAGTTTCATAGACTACATGACGACGGACATCCACTGAATAGGGAGGAAGGAAGGGCAATAGGAGCTGGCTCCTAATCTACCTTAATGTTTTGCATGATCTTGTCTAGACTGTTTTAATAATGGCAACTTGAAATAAGCTCCAGGTTGCTCTAAACTTGTTTAGAAACGACTTCAGTGATGATTTAGTTTGAAGTATGCTATTAACATGCACGCTCTGTTGGGAAGGGAACGCACGAATTTTAAAAGGATGCGCCATATTTCTCACAACACTTGGAAATAAAGCCTTTTTATGCATATGCAAATTAAAGCAAGAATTACTGGAATACGTATAGCGGGGAATGCTGAATATAGCTTGGGCGTATGGTATCGTATCGTCAGTCGCGGATAGTGGGTTTCAGCACAGGTTGGGCTGCACAGTCATATTGAATATTTGCGGGGGGAGAAAGAGTGAGCTAAAGAACTGCATAGTCATTTAAAATTCTTAAGTGTGGAAATGAGCTTTATAATATTCTAGGGTTGTGCGAAAGTTACTTTCTGTTTCACGAAACAATAAATAAAAATACGATGCATTTCACGAAACTGAAACGAAAATTAAACATTATTTTATGAGAACTCAGCTTTAACGAACGTGTAACTAAAATTTGAACATTTCATCAAGTTTTTCATTATACATTGTCCTTGCACATAATCAACTGAATTCAATTCAAATGCGAAATTAAAACATGCCTAGTGTCGTTAATGGCCATACACTATAAAAATATGCTCCTAAATATTTCCTTAAGTATCAACTAAAAACAATAGACATGAATGAATTGCAATATAAGTTCGTTCCAAATATTTATTATTACTTCTTTGAAATTTCGATATGCTATATGAATAGTCGAAGAGTTTGCATTATTATTGTATATCTGCTCATACAATATGTCAACATGAGGCATGATACGATGAAAAACGGATAGCCAAAATCAATATCATGAGAAGACCTGTTGCTGCAACGCATGTCTGATGTGATTTTACTTTTTTTTTTGAAGCTCTTTGAAACAATCAATTACATGGACAGTCCCTTTTCTCTCATATTGGAAGACAGTAAAATGTTGAAATTTTTCTGAGATATCTGTGATATCGTCTAACGTCACAGCTACAAAACGCAATTGTTTTATATTGGGACAAATTTCTCTTGGCAGACTCCTAGCATGCAGCCTAAAAAATCATTTATAATTGTCTTTGAAGACCTCTTAAACACAAGCAATGCACGTGTGTACTTAGACTTTCGTCTAATTTGCTAGCAATTACAATAACCCCAGGGAAACATCCAGGTTGGGTAATTCAGCTTTTTCACTATGACCACGCAGAGGAAGCTCAAATTTTTCACAAAATTACTGGTAAATTATTTTTTAAAGTAATTACCGACTTTCCCTTACTCCCTTACTGTGTCTACTAATTTGTAGTCTGCGAGCGTCACTCAGCTGTGCAGCAATATTACTGTTACAAGTTCACAAAAGTCAGAGGGCTAAACCAAGTTAGTTAAGGGTGGAGGTCTCAATCAAATACAAGAGTTAATTATAATTTCCTAGCTTTATTTACAATAACTACAAACAAAATTCTTTCGACTCAAAATCTCACAATAAATTGATATCACTTGCTGCTTACAATTGATGGCATTAATCAATATAATTTACAATTACCGCAAAGAAATTAATGCAATTCATAATTAAAAATCCGTCCCAATGGACAGTGTATCAAAACCTATTCAATTATCTTATAAATTATACGTCCATATTTCACAATCCGAATATTTACAATAAGTCCGTATCGTATGTACATTCAGTCCCACGTCAGTTTAGTCCAGGTTCCACCAGTTCGCAATGTTCTAGAGTTCTCCGAGCGTCCTCATACACAGCAGCGTTCACTCGTCGAGTTTCACGCCTTCTTGTACATTCACACCACAAACACCTCGTCTGCGGTCGCCCCGCAGTTTCCCGTCGTCGCCTGTCCCCTTCACCGATGTCTCTCCCTGCACCAAGCGTCGCTCGAGTTACCGCACTCAGCCAATTGGCTTCCACAAAAAGACCGCTGCAATATTTACAAGGTCGTAGGCCATCGCCCAGAAATTTCTCTAAATTCCAGGTTGCGACGATGGTCCTAGTTGCCGTAATATTCTTGTGAATTCTCTAAACTCGTCGGCTTCTCCAGCAGGGAGGAGGGGGGATGTGAAGCCAGCCAGGTCACCGCTGTCAATCATTCCCCCGGCTGCTGCGTGACCCGACGGGGCAGATCGCCTGCGGTAGAAGAGGAAGGTCGAGGGGCTCAGCCACCACAGTGCCAGACCGCGCATGGAGCTCGCCCTCGTACATCAGTCGGCGCGTTAACTTTTCCCAAAACAACAAAATCAATTACATCCATTAAAGGTTTTGTTGAGTCTTCAAATGTTCTAATTTTTTCATTTAAATGTTTTAAGTCTGCTACATAAGTCTCAACACAAGATTTGTCATCATACAACAAATAAGGAGAAAAAAAAACAGAGTATTGTTCGATTCACGATAACTTCGGCCTTTTCTGAAGAGCTGCTAAATGTATACTTTTGGTTACTTATTACTAGGGATAGGAACATTTCGCGAATTCATTTCAGGACAAGATAGAGGTCAAACACGTGTACACTGAAGTTGACTTTGCAATTGGATCACAGTTTATTATACACGCCCTGGACGACTCTGAGCCAATATCAGACTTGCGAGGAAACAAGTAGCGAGTGTCATACCTCCAGGTGTGAAGTAACACTGGCTACTCTATGGGGCAGCAGCCAATGAACAAACATCTAACGCTCGAGTATACAAATGACTGTGGAGTCTAGCCTACAGGTCATTTAAATCGCGAATTTTTCCTATCCCTACTTATTACGTATCCTTCCGCTACACGTAAACATAAACACTGTCATGTGACTTCTACTTTTATAACTATCAAATGCGTTGGTTGCTGTTTACAGATGTTCAAAAAATTATGTTGTACTGCAGAAACAATTTCCTACGAATGTTCACAATTTAGGCCTGTAAAATATTTTGGTCAGCTTTATAACTATTTGTTACACACGATATAGCACGTTACCCATAATACACAGTAATATTTTGCCACGGCGGTGTTTGTCACAACTGTGGAGGAAACAACAATAGTATTTAAACTGTTGTTATTAATATGTGTTTGGAATAAAAATTAAAACGAAGGGACAACTAGTCCAACGAAACTACACAGTAAATTCAAGCACGCAACTCGTGTCGCTTATTTAATGTACATCGACAAACGTAAAATATAGTGGTGAACATGCAGCCACATAGGCCTACCGTAACATTTATTCCGCTAATATTTACATGCGTTGGTACTTACTGGTTTGTAGGTTAATTTTATTATTTATTTAATTTTATCTCGGTGGACTTAGTATTTCGTTGGGATTGTTGAAGACATTCAAATCACAGAAACGCAAGCTCGTTACACAACTGTTTTTCAAACACCTAGCGCGAAGGTACAGCGTTGTGATTAACATACGTAAATATAAATAATTAACTTCGTCATAACTTCAGTTCTTGGTTAAAACGTATAAACTTTGCACATGTTTGAAATCCACACACACCTAGCCTATGTAACGATTACAACGCAAACACCGCGCCCGTTTACACGTTACGCAGCGATCCAACACATTTAACCCTGCCGTGGAAACACATATTTATCACAACATTGTAACTTGACTAGGATGTTTCAAAAACACGAGTACGAACTTGACCCTTCGCTCAGAAATACGCCGTGTGATTAACACGTCGCCACACCACAGCCAGTCGTAAGACACTATAAAACTGGGTATGATCGCCCGCCATGTTGGGACAAGCACGAGGCCAGGGGAAAGCTCATCAAATTCTAGATTCTCCTTTCCACACCACGTCTGCCAACCTGCTGGAATTATAAGTGTCGTGCCATCGCATCTAAATAATATATAATAGGTATTTAAACAATAACATCTGGTTTCAGTTGTAAATTACAATTTCAAACATCATTATTGTTGTTGTAATTAGTATGAAATGTGCTGAAATTAGAAATAAGATTTATGCCTGCCTGTTAGATAGGTGGTACGAACTTCACGAGAGAGTGAAGAGAGAAAGAGAGATAACAAGAGCGAGCGACACGACCCGCTTCACTTATTGAACTTTTATTCCGGACGGAAAAATAAAAAAAACACCGTGTCACTAGAGCGAGTCTACGCACGATAATTTCCGCTGATATTTTTAACTGCAGAAATAAAATGTGTTTCCGTCAGTGCTTCCTATCAATACAAATATATCAATTGGCGACGTTTAATTTACTAATAGTATACATAAAAACGAGGTTAAAATATATTGTAAATGTGAACTATTTCTTACCGGCCGTTGCCAATACGTCGCTGCTCTCGCTGTTATTCATTCGTATTAATACGAAATTAATATCACAAGTTATACAAGATACCAAGTAGATTATTAATATATTCAAGAATGCAGTACTTTAACTTTAATCACAGGGTAATATAATCGTTGAATACAAGTGATTGAACACAATAGGTTGACATGTTACGCTTAGGGTGATAATTCAAAGGTTCGAGTCCAAAAGGCCGAAGAAAGAGTGAATTGACTATATTGTTCGATTCACATCAACACCGCCATTTGGGCTTACCATACACGTTATGATTAAATTTTCTTTTATATGTATGTCTGCTGCCTACTTGATGAAGGCTGATTAATTATTATGCCAGGAATAGGTTGCCCTTTGTTCTTAGCTTTATCTTTCTCCTCTAGTGATAATTGAGAAAAATAAATAGCTCGCAAACCTGTCACAATTCTGTTATGTTAAATTTAATTCATGTATAGTGAATTAGCCAAGCAACAAACTTCTAAATGCTTCACTTCACACCTGAAGTAATCACCAGCTTGACGACAGCAAAACAATATAAACACGAGTGCCAGTTGCTCAACCCGCGACAACCTGTAAGGGTTGGCAGAATTGCAGCCCAAGTGCGCGCGAAGGGCGAGACACCCCTCTTTCCTTGCTAGCCACACTCGACGTCCCTGCCAGTAGTGTGCGTATGCGTTAGCAAAGCCAGACGGGCTGCCTTCACCGCAACCCAACAACGCCGCCCAGCCTAGCACTGTGCAAGCTACATAACACGCGTTGCTCAGTCGAGGGGATCGTTCTATGGTCGTTTGCCGAGTAGAAAGCTCGAAGTGACAATAACATTTTCTTTAGATTGAGAGCAACTGCGACATAAAAAGCTTGTTTACTGTAATCCACGAAAAAATTCAGGGGGCCAGCAGCCCTATAGCAGGAACTGCAAATGTGTATCGTACTTATAAATACTTGAATAAATATTCATAACCCATAACGAATTTTGGAAAAAAATTGTGGCGGATTGTTATTTTACCAATTGTTCAAATAATAGGCCAATTCATAATTTCTCGGGCACTACATAGCTGATATCAACCATTTTACTGTCAAGGCTAATTCTGTCGTGTTTCCAACAGTAAAAGCAATACAAAATTACCTTTGTATTATACTGAAGGTGTAGTCTCTTTTGTCTGAAATGCATATTCTGAAACCAGTAAATGAGGAGGTCGCGTGAAAATCATTTTTAAAGTCTACTTTTCTTCAAGTTTGTAACGAAACCATTTCTTTTAAATTATTTCAGATAACGCATTTCATACAAGCGCAACTGCACATTCAAAATGACACAATAATTACAAACTTAGTATTACTTTTATTGCTAGAATCATAATTAAATTAACCACCAATAATATATTATTATTATTTCGGAAATCATAGTGTTTTTGGATTACTGAAACGAACACTTAACTCAAAGGACAAACTTTTAAACTAACACATGCTCGATATTTATACTAGTTAATGAAATGGAAATCAAACTCATTCTTTACAACACTGTGAGAAGTTCACTAGTTTACAACTTAGGACAAAGCCCTGTGTTTACTTGGCTTCCAAACAGAAGACAGGATGTTTGTGGGATGGCGCATGTGCTGCTTGACCGTTCTGTTCTCGCTCAGCTACAGACCTGTCCGTGACAGGCTACGGACCGGTCCGTGACGGGCTACAGACCGGCTCGTTATGGGCTACAGACCGACCCGTGATGGGCTACAGCTTGGTCCGTACTGGACAGACCGGTCTGTAATGGGCTACAGACCGGCCCATGATGGGCTACAGACCGGTCCGTAATGGGCTACAGACCGGCCGTGATGGGCTACAGACCAATTCGTGACGTACAACAAACTAGCGAGCACGAGGGAACTCGCGTGCCCAGACATCTGCCGATCACCTCCCTACCTACCTTAGCTAGCGATGGAGGTGCGCTACCTTGAAGGGCACGTCGTCGTACTCGAGGAGGAACATCTTTAGCTGGGAGAGGCAGATGCGCAGGTCGCCGTCGGTGAACTCGTAGGCGATGTTGAAGCCGAGCGGGCCGAACTTGCGCCTCTCCAAGCACACGCTGTGGAAGAGACAGAGCGCGAGCTGCAGCAGATGGAAGGCGGGCACCTTCGGGTCGGCCGACCCCATAAAGGTCTTGAAGTCCGGCACATGGTTCATGTACGCGCGCAGCATGTTGGCCTGCGGCAGACGCCCACGCCGTTACACAACAGCAAACTCTTTGTATTACACTCGAGCCGAACAAATGTCTACTTGTACACTATAAGTAGTTTTTGCATAGCCACCAGGCGTGAATCCAACTGGGGGAGAGGGATGGTTAAGGAGGCTTCAGACCTCCCCTTTGAGATTGATTTCATACTGGATAAAGTGATATTATTCTTGAAACCAATAACTTTATTAATAACGAAATGTCAGTATAGATGACATTAATTCTACTCGGGTTAGGAATGAAACGAGTTTCCTCATGGGGGAGTTTGGTATAGGAACAATTTCCGTCACTAAGTATGCGCTACTGTTCCAAAGAGGCCATTTTAAATTAAAATTCCAAGCTACGTGAATAATAAAAGAGAAAGTTTCCACTTAGTTAAGTAGTTATTTTATATTTTGAGTTATGAGTATTGCAATTATTTTGTTTTTAAACTTAGAAAATATAAAATATCCGGTACACAATACCACACTAGCGCTTACCTAGTGGCAAAAAACTTTAGTTGCCAAACCAAAAGCATTGAGTTTCCCAAAATCAGTATAATTATTCTTAGTATAGATACACAGTACGATAACAGATAATTTCGAAAAGTATTTAGATATCCTATTGATTAGCTACTGATATTTATATGTTGCATTAAAAATTCACGCCTACTGTTAAACTTCTGGTTTGAACACAATGCATAGTAAGACTCCTCAAGCAGTACCCTCCTTAACGATTCTCTAGAACTGCTACTGCACATATCAAAATTACTATTTCACAATATTTTGAACACTCCGGTCCGGAATGGATAGAGTGTTCTTATAAAAGAGACTAGTTTGCCTTTCCGAACAGTTGGCAAAACTATTCACGTCAGAGAAAGGTGCCCTGGTACGTCACTGTGATAGATCAAAATTGAAGATGATTTTACTAGTTTCAAGACACAAATTTTATTCCACGCTCATTAGTAGAAATTTACTTGTGAAAGCCACAGGCAACGATTCAGCGGATAATCATCAATCACAGCTTTGGAATGGTGAATAATTTTTCGAACTGGAAACACCAAAAAAATCCACACAATGTCGTGTGAACATAAATCATATAATGTTTTTAAGTGGCGGTGTCTGCGCAACCTGAGGAATGGCGTTTGTATCAAAGGGACAGGCCTATAGTCCCCGGCCAGTTTGAGGAATGACATTTGTGTTACCCAAGGGACAGACTCATTATGGGCGCTATATACAACATACGAGCTAAGAAAAGCTCAACTTCAAAATCGTGGAATTAGGGCTTATGAGACCTACATCGGTTTGATGTCACGGGAGCATTGCACATAAAGCCCATGTATCACGGTGGAAGTTGCCTTGGAAGAACAAAAGCAAGCTTGCATTGCCGCTGATACAGATGTCCAATAGGCTGTTCACGGTAAAATGAGCACTTTTGAAAGCCCTGCTTAAGATCTACTTGTATACACGTTGTGTGTTTTTCCGGCTTATGTAAAATTAACATTGCCATGGGCCTCATCACTTCATTCATGTGTCGATCAAGTGAAACTGTGGAATTATTAGAAAAGTAAATATTATACAAATTTGCTCATTTTTACACTTAGATGCATTAAAAAATAACAAAAAGCGAGAGAAATAATTTAAGTTATCACAAATAGTTACCTAACACTATTTATTAGACGTTAATATATGGAACTACTTACCCATCCATCGATACCAACTCTACTGGGCACATGTCACACATTGCGCCCTTTAAAATATATGCAGGTGGGAGTAGTGACGTTTTTCCAAGGTTCATTTCAAAAGTGCTCACTTTATCGTGAACAGCCTTTAAGCAAATTTTAGCCGACTGCTGCCCGTTTTCACGACGCTTTCGTAATTGGTAGTATGCAATTTTCGATGGAAGGTTTCTTACAAGGTTGAAATTTTAGCAATCTGTATGAAGGCGGTATTCATTATAGTTGTTATTTTATTTTATTTCGATAAATAGCAATAAGACAATTAAATTAGACTAAATAACAAATAAAAAACCGCGAAAATGTTTACTGAAGTTAAAACAGCGTTGTGTGAAAATTATCGCAAACATTTGTGCTTATTAACGCAAATAGGTTAAGAGTTATCGCAACATAATCATTTGACTCTCTGCACAAATGGATACTGCAGAAGACGTGTGACTGACGACCGTTCCTCTACCACAGTTACAGAAGTGCAAGAAAAATAAATACACTCGATTTTACCTGCGAGGCCGCAAGAATCGTGTGTTGGGTACGCTATCTACCAAAAAGTAATTGGGCACAAGTGAAGATAGGTAATTCAGTACGTCAGTTGACTTGTGTTTCACGGCCTTGGGCGTAGGACCGCTGGTGTTTGTCCGTGGTAGCAGGAACACAGAGGCCTATTGTAACATTCTGGATAGTGAAATGCTCCCAACATTGTGGCGTTTTTACGGAATGGACCCGTGTTACTTCCAGGATGACAATGCCAGGTGCCATGTTTCAAGGGTTACTATGCAGTGGTACGCCGACAACAATGTTCGCCGATTGGACGGGCCCGCCCAGAGCCCCGACCTCAACCCTATAGAACATCTTTGGGACGAATTGGATCGCCGGGTGAGGGCTCGTCAGGCGCGGCAAAAATCTATTGCTCAACTCATGGAATGGGTTCAAGAGGAATGGTGACGGATCCCCGTGGGTGTCCTGCAAACACTCGTAGAGAGCATGCCAGACGTGGTGGCTGCTGTTATAGCCGCAAGAGGTGGCACTAAGAGATTCTAATGGGGTGACAACCACCGAGCAAACATCGTGGACAGGTGCCCAATTACTTTTTGGTAGATAGTGTAGTTCCGTAGAAACCTCCATACCAGCTAGCAAGCAGGCTCCGATGACAGTTCACATATAAGCATCCTCTCGAGCTTGTGTGGAATATAATATTGTGGCACACGGGCTAAAGGGGCTCCCTAGTAAGACACTGTCTGTAAAATCGGTGTGTGCAGGCACACGCGTATATAGGCAAATACATATAATGGGAATACGACTTTTGATCCAACAAAGGTTAAAGACAAATATCTACAACATTTACTTTTTACTTTAAACCTATTTAAGTATATTCATTACGAATAAATCAATGTAAAAGGATAAAATTGCATATTTAGGGTTTCCCTGCGCTGTTTATATAGGGAATGGAGCAAAGCGGAAGTTGCATCTTTTGTTTACTCCACTGGCTTAGATCGTGTGTAGTAATATTCAACTGCTACATAGCTAGTTTGAGAGAAATTCAGCTCTCCAGGAATCCATATCGCAATTTTGGAAGGACCCACTGCAGTGCATTCTTATGAGTAAACAACACCTTGGTACGTAAACAATTTTTACACAACTCTTCCAGGCATGGTTTATGTATTTTGGAAGTTGCAGAGTGAGCGGATTTTATGAAGTACCTGTACACAGGAGCAAATCGCATAAACAACTGCTTACACTAGTGTCAAACACAGACATACGACATAGCGTTATACTGAAAAAAGTACAGTTCACAACAAATAAATTGTTTATTGCAACTCCTTAAGGGGGTAGTTCGCCTTCCATCTAGAAATTTTTTTTTTTACAAACCTTCATAATCAAAATTCATTATCAGGTATTAAAAATCAAATCTTTACACGCCAGAGTACTACATAGAAAAAGTTTTGTAGTTTGTGCAGCTTCAGTTATATTCGTATTTTACCACGTGCTACTGAAATTATTTAATAATGAGGTAATCTTTGATTTGCGGTTACAAATGAGAGACGAATCATGCAAGGAAAATAAGTAGGATTTTCAAATAACTGTAAAATTGTTCCCTGTGCTTCGAAAAGCTTTGTTCTTACATGCTGACTCTAGAAAGTAAGTTATTGAGGAATAAACGCAATTGAAAATGGTAGGGATACTTCCCCATTAAATTTTTTTAATGTGCCGGATGGAGTTAAGCTGGTTACACAACCATCCGCCAGACCCGTCAGTCATCCGTCCGGCGGTCACGAGATCTTCCACCAATCGCAGGGGGACTTATTTTTATATCCGTCCATCTGTCAAATATTTACCAAACTGAAACTTTCGACGTGAATACGCACTTTGAAATAAAATGCAAGGCGGTGGATATATGTTTATTTATATTTGGTGGTTAAGTTAAGGAATTTTAAATGTAAAAAAAATCAATATTAGTTCTTTTCACGTGGAAAAATTGTTTACCCAGAATATTTCACTCTTGAAAATGTATTTTCAACCAAAATATATCGTCAACTAAGGAAATATAACAACGTTAAGTTGCCACACTGAAATTATTCCGTACAGGCGTATTGACGGACGACGGGTTGTTGTGAACCGCTTTCTACTGACGGACGAGCTCACTGACGGATGACTGACTGACAGACGACTGACGGATGCGACGGACTATTGTGAGTCCCCTTTTAAGGAGGACCAGTCCCGGCCATCTTGGAGTTTTACTATTATTGTCATAAGTTCCATTTATTAACATTTAATGAAATTTTTCGCTCGACATGACATAAATAACAGCTCCTTAAGCTTAATCAACATATTACATCTCTATAAACTATAATTAATTATTTTTTTACTAGTGACTGCAGGCAATAAATTAATAATTTTCTCTTGCTTTCGCTTACAGAAATGAACCTGACAACAATAGTCTTAGCAATACAAGTTTTAGAACATGTGCAATGTAATGTCCTACGCTTTGTCGAAACCCAAAATAAAATGCAAAATCTGTAATGCAATTTACGACGAAAATTCCGAAAGTCCAAGATGGCGGGGACTGATTCCCCTTTAGCTACGAAAGCTAGCGTGTGAGGTGAGGGATAAGCGAAGGTTACCTGTATGCCCCTGGGTGGCTCGACCGTCATCTTGGAGCTGTTCTGCAGGATGGAGACGGGGAAGTGCGGAGAGGGCATGGCTGTCAGCCAGAGGCGGAAGTCCCTGTTCGTGTCGTCCGGCGCGAGGTTCTGCACCAGCATCTCCAGATCCGGCATCCAACTGGGCGACAGGTGGCAGTTCTTCACAGCAACAACACGTATCATCAACTCTAATAAGGATGAACGAATCCTTACCGAAGATAACCGAAGACGAGGTTCTACACTCTCACAACATCGGCATAACAAAAATTGGTACATATTTAAAAATAAAGTATACCATAGACAATTCAGGGTTACATCCAAAATTTTTGAAGCCCCACTTAAGGTCTACTTCCAGGATGTTCCTCCGCCTCATACAATGAAATCTTAACTAAATCTGAAAAATTACACTAAATGGACAATGCACCGCATTCGTGTGCACTCAGTATAATAATATTTCACATAATAACTATATCTTATCAAGCATTACCAGTAGTACGAGTATGCCGATCCAGAGACAGTGACTGGGGTCTGAGGTGCAGAAGCGCCGTCCGCTACATTGGAATTTCCCGTTTTCCCTTCCAAATTTCCCTTTTTTTTTCTTCTCAAAGTCGACCATTTTCTCCTTGAAATATGTCTATACCAATAAAATTTTTCCCCCTTTTCCCTTAAAATATCCCCTTTTTCCAAAAATTTGTAAAAATGTGCTTGCTCCTCAAGGTAGCTGAATCATTCCTCTATATGGCTGAGGTACGCAGAACACCAGCCACGCAATGAGGAATCTGAAGTGCCAATAAAATAATATTAATTTAACATTTTTCAGAATTTAAGTATATTTTTACATTTACAAAATTTAAAGGCGTAAGTATTAAGTGTTTTTTATCACCAGATGCGGTCATTTCAATGCGTTTACAATCGTGATGTAATATCGTTTATGTAACACAATGTCAAGAAAAAATATTGGCTTTAAGATATATGCCCCTAACACCCCCCCCCCCCGCCCCCTCTTCAAAATTCATTACTATTACCCCAACTTACCAACACCCCCCAACTGCACCTCAACCACTATACAATATCGTACCCCACCTTACCCCCTCTCGTACTATACCCTCCCTGTCACTCCATCAAACCAATTTTTTTTATAAAAGTATCTAAAATATTTAAGTGATTTATACCACTGCCCAAACACCGGCGGAAATTATATTCAAAGTATTAATACATTCACCCCCCACCCTTTTCAAAAACACCTAAACTACCCTGCACACCTCAACACAAGACAATGAATCCCACCCCCCCCCCAAGATATGTTATATTCCAAACACATAACCATGACCCCTCACCCCCCCCCCCAAATACTCCTAACAGTCGTGAAATCATCAACCGCCCCCTTCCCGCTGTCCAACACCGCTCTCGAGGGCCAGGCAGTTCGCTGACCTTGTCAAATCAATCGTAAAATGATCAGGCATCTAGGAATCTAGTCATTTATAAATAATTATAATTATTTTTTTAAATTTATTGTATTTATTATTTGGAAAATTCCCAAGTCTTAAAAAAAAACAATAAAATGTATCGAAAATTTATTTTTAATGCAAAATCGGTTTATAAGAGTTAACTTATCTAAATGTTACACTTTTCTATAACGCTTTGTAACATTTATGAAAAAAATAGTAGTCATGGAGGGATGGTAACTTGAACCCCTAACCACTAGAACAGGAGTCGGGTATTCTAACCACTGAGTTACTTAAGCAACGTTCGTAAGATTGTCATAACATCTGCTACAATTGCCACCAAAGGAAGAGTCTACCATTCCCTCGTGAAATTACAGAAATTTTTTATGTATTGAACATTTTGTTGTAATTTTTTTCAAGCAGTCCGTATATGGCGCATGATCACATTAATTTATAAGGGCATTTTTCAGTTTAAAATTAATCTTAATTACAATTTTGAAAACTTTTTAAAGGAAAATATTGTATTAAAAATATTTTGTTATTTTCAGTCGGGTTCTGGATCATGCTCACATTGATTGTTTTTATATATAATTTTTAAATAAATATGTAGAAAACTATATTTTTTTTCGCTAGTCAGCTCGTAACCAAGCGAATATGTACAGACATTAAGGTAGGCAAATATAATTTGTGAACACTTAGAAGGCAGGCTCGTGAAATTGAGTTTGTAAGTATAATTTATAGCTCCGGGAATGCTTTTTAAGCTCTTTATAACCATAGCAATTAGCCAATATTTACTTAATAGTAATGTTTCTTTAACGAAAACAGTTTATTAAAGACTGGTTATGATATGGGGTTAGTAAGAAAAGTGTTTGATATTTATTAATACATGTTATTACGAAAACACTCAAAAATATCCTGAAGTTGCTACACGAGCTGAGACGAAATGCCTTTCAAGACTGCCACTAACAAACGAAACTTCGTAACAGGAACCCAGCTCTTTATATACTCACAAGCACGCACTTTGACATTCATTGTTCAACCCACCATAACTCAAGTTTATAGAAACTATAGAGTTCAGGCCAGCCGAAACACAAATGTCCCTGCCGTATGTCAAACTAACATAGCTTAAACGTAACAAAGGACCCCCTCAAAAAAAAATTAATCCTACTATAACCTAACCTACCAAAGGCCAGAAAAAATCAAAATATCTAACATAAACTGCCAGTCCAGATAAAAATTATACCTACCCTATGCACATATATATTCTACATGCCTAGCATTATTTCAGCAACTTAAGAAAATTTGATATTTTCAGACATCAGAAACACACTTCATTCAGATTGCGTCAAATCATCACTTTGAGTAAAATCCTCCTTTCACTTACAAATAAATGGTCGCAACCAGCAGAATTAAAATTAAAATCCAATATAGTCAAAGAGAATGACAGACACCATCACGACTACCCAAGTGACGATACATTAAAGACCAGCCCATTTCACAATAATCCCTACCATCTGTCAGTGTAACATAACCGACTGATAACAGGGCATCCAATGTACCAGCCATAACATTATCTATGACACAAAAAGTTCAACCATTATTAATCAACCATACCACCCAACATGCCAATCATGCCATCCATCATACCTCAAGTGTGCCAAGCAACTATAGAGTTAAAACCAGCCGATAATCTAACACCCATTATATCTGGTCTGCCAATCTACACCATAGCCCCTAGTGATCCATAATAACCCATAAATGACCATTTCCCCTCCTCCTTGACCCATAATTGACAACTCCTGCTCCAAACATTACCACTAATGACCCCTAAATGGCCCCTAAATTACTCCTAGTATATGACCCCTTTTCATCCTTGACACCTAAGTGACTTCTCCTCTACAAATGACCCCTAGTAACTCCTAGATGGCTCATAAATGACTACTAATGACCCAAAATCTTCTTCACTTATCTTCCTTGATAGCTATCTTCCTTGATAGCTAAGTGAACCCTTCTCTTACACAAATAACCCCTAAAAACCCGTAATGACCCCTGAAGACCACAAAATGATCCCTAAATGACACCTGATGACCCCTAAATGACATCTAAATGACTCCTGATGATACCTAAATGACCCTTCCTCCTCCCCCTTGACCCCTAAATACACCTCCTCCTCGACAAATGACCTTTATAACCCTTAAATAAACCCTAATGCCCCAGAATACCCATTAATGATCCCTAAATGACCCCAATGACCCCTAAAAGACCCCTTATGTCTCCAAAATGACCCCTGATGACTCATAAATTACACCTGATGACCCCTAAATCACCCATAAATGACCGCTTATGACACCCAAATTACCCCTGAATGCCCCTAATGACCTCTAAATGACCTAAATTACCCAAAATAACCCATATATGACCTTTAATTGTGGCGAGTGTGGTGCTGACTGCAGTACTGATTGCAGTGCATGCAGTACCAAGCACAGTACATGCAGTACTAAGTACAGTGCATGCAGTACTAAGTACAGTGCATGCAGTACTAAGTGCAGTGCACATGGTGCTAAGTGTGGTGCATGTAGTGCACACACTGCTATGTGTGGTGTATGCAGTACGAAGTGCCGTGTGTGTGGTTCCAAAATGTGGTACAAAGTGTGGTGCATGTAAGCTGCAAGTTAAAATATTAAAAATAAAATTATATTTTCCTACCTCCAAAGCTGAAGGGTTGACATTTTTTAAATAATTTCGCTTTATAAAGTATAATTTTATGTCTCTCGGTATATTTAATCACTTCCTGGGTAAACTGAATTCGCACTTTGTACTAAAAGTGCCAAGGACTACAGCAGGCCCCCACCATGATTCGCCATTGGTAGATGCACAACTTGAACTTTCTACTGAACAATGCAGCACAACGACAGGCCTCCAAAATGCTTCCCAATCGGTCATTGCGCAACTTGAAACTTGTACAGATTGTCCGCGGAGGGATACAAGGAAAATAGTTCAAAAATCTGAAAGAAGTAAGAAACGCACCTGCTTCGTTCCTTTCTGACTTGTGAATTTGCTGTTTATGATTCCGACTGCTTCTCTTTTACTGTCATCTTGAGTCCATCAACAAGTTCACTCGGGTCTTCGGGAAATAGGTAGCCAGTATTCTCGGTGTCTTCTGCCTTCCTCATGTAACTTGTTGCAGCATATGTGTTGGAGGGGTGTGTCAGTGCATCGAAAAAATCGCCATCATCGTCTTCAGCAATATCACTATCTTCATGTTAATTTTTATCAATGGTATTTTCATGGCCATCTTCACCTCCTGTTGTGTAATCTATATTGTATTTGCTTTTCTTTGTAGCAGGAGTTATATGCTCATTAATATTTAGAGCCAACGACGTTTGTTTTGGAGTATGTCGACTTCAGGCGAAATACTTGCAAGTGTACATTCCATACAAACCGACTCTTTTGCACTCATTGCATCTTTATCATTAACTGTCTCGTCATTATCGCCTATCGAATCGGTATCCATTGATGTAACAAAAGGCACTACCGACAACACCTGCTGACTCCTAGTAGACCAATCCTTGCAGATCTTAGTATGTTCTTTCGATGTATCGCCCTGCACAAACTTCATGGGGCCAAAGTTGTAACGTTTCATTACACGAAAAGAACTCTTCGTACAAACTGTTGTCTCATGCCGACGAGCATTTTGACCATATGTGAAAACTTGATCGCAGAATCGGCATTGGCGACAACCAATTAGCGATGATGCAGGTCGCGGCTCCATGATCGTTGAAGTCAAAGGCAGGCTTTCGCATTCGGAATTTATCTTCGTGGTATGATGAGAGAAAGCTTCCAAAATCGATGATCACCTAATGGTGTCAGAATTTATTTTTCTACCTCTATATAAACACGGTTATTTTTTCCCCAATAAAGAGCTTACCTTGTGCCCGCAAAAGGGCTTCCACAATAAAATTTATATGTAAAAAAATACGAGAGCACTCTGAGAAAACCCACATACATGTTCGCTCCCAAAATATAACAAGCAGATACTTAAATGAAAATACTGTATTTAAATATGCTTATAGTCATATGTTTAAATAAATATGTAAATAGAAATAATTTTATTTTCTCATGTTTATATTACATAACTATGGATAAGATTAATTAAGAATATTCATTTATTTACATATTTATATGCCTATACATACCAATGTATATAATTAATTAAAATAATTTTATATTTCTATATTTAAGTATACATATTTATCTGCTGGTTTTCTTCTGGAGGCGAACGAGCATGTGGGTTCTTTCACAGTGCTCCCATATACTTTACATTTATATTTTATGATGGAATAGCCTCTGTTAGCACAAGTTAAGCTCTTTACTGAAAAATAAACTGCATTTATACACAAAAAAATTACAGTTTACGTTCTGACACAGTGAGGTGAATATCGATATTGGAAGCGTGCTCTCGCCATACCACGAAAATGAATTGCGAATACGAAGGCCTGCCTTTGACCTCAACGATTATAGAGCCGCGATCATCATCATCGCTAACTGGTTGTCACCAGTGCCGGTACTGCGACTGAGTTTTTCCTATAGCAAAAATGATCGTCGGAATGAGAGAATAGTCTTTACGAAGAGTCCTTGTCGTGTGATCAAGTAGTACGACATTGATACCATACAGTTTGTGCAAGGTGATAAATTGAAAGAACATGCCAAAATCTGAAATTATTGGTCTACTGGGAGTCAGCAAGAGTTGTCGGCAATACCTCTTGCTACATCAATGGT
The DNA here is from genome assembly GCA_029891345.1 of Dryococelus australis. Classification (NCBI taxonomy): domain Eukaryota; kingdom Metazoa; phylum Arthropoda; class Insecta; order Phasmatodea; family Phasmatidae; genus Dryococelus; species Dryococelus australis. Next base: position 56,454,503 of record CM056998.1, on the reverse strand, counting down.
TAACGATTCGATAGGCGATTATGATGAGACAATTAATCCTGAAGATGGAATGAGTGAAGAAGAGTCGGTTTGTGTGGAATGTACATTTGCAAGTCTTTCATGTGAAGTCAACAAACTTCAAAATAAATGGTCTTAGGCTCTAAATACTGATGAGCATACATCTCCTGCTACAAAGAGAGGCAACTTTAATATACAATACAAAACAAGACGTGAAGATGATCATGAAGAGAGCATTGATGAAAATGAACATAATGACAGAGATAGTGCTGAAGATGATGGTGATTTTCTTGATGCACTGATACACCACTCCAACACATTTGCTGCAAGAAGCAACATGAGGAAGGCAGAATACACCGAGAATACTGGTTACTTATTTCCCAAAGACTCGAGTGAACTCGTTGATGGACTCAAGATGACAGTAGAGGGGAAGCACTTGGAATCATAAACAGCAAATTAACTAGGCAGAATGGAACAAAGTAGGTGCATTTATAGCTTATATCGGACCTTTTGAACTATTTTTCTTGTATCCCTCCGTGGACAATCTGTACAAATTTCAAGTCGCGCAACGACCAATTGGGAAGCACGAGGGGGGGGGGGGTGCATGCTACAGCTCTAGGCGCGTTTAGTGCAAAGTGCAAATACAGTTTCCCCAAGAAGTGATTAAATATACCGAGAGACCTCGATATATATACTTTTTAAAGTGAAAATATTAAATAAAATGTCCACCTTTCAGCAGCTTTGGAGGTAGGGCTATATAATTTTATTTGAAAATAAGAGCAATTAATTTTAACTTACCACCCAAATGCACCACACTTAGCACCATACTTAGCACCGCACACACTGCACTTGGCACCACATGCGCTGCACTTGGCACCACACTAAGCACTGCATGCACAGCACTTAGCACTGCATGCACCACACTTAGCACTGTGCACACTGCACTTAGTACGGCATTCACTTCAATCAGCACCACACTCACCACAAATAAGGGTAATTTGTGGGTCATAATGGGTAATTTAAAGTCATTTAGAGGTCATCAGGGATCATTTAGGGATCATCTAGGGGAGTGATTATTGGTTATTTGTAGAGCAGGAGGGTCATTATGGGGCAAAGGAAGAGAAGTTGGGGTTATTTACATGTCATTAGGAATTATTTAGGTGTAATTAGGGGTAATTTAAGGACATTAGGGGTCATTTGTGGAGCAGGAGGGGTGATTTAGGGGTTATGGAGGATGGATCATTTATGGTTCATTATGGGTCATTAGGGGCTATGGTGTAGATTGGCAGAGCAGATGGAATGGGCGTTAGGTTATGGGCTGGTTTGAACTCTGTAGTTGCTTGGTACACTCGAGGTATGATGGGTGGTATGGTTGATTAGTAATGGTTGAACTTTTTTGTGTCATAAGTGATGTTATGGTTGGCACATTGGATGGACTGGTATCTGTCGGTTATGTTACACACACAGATGGTAGGGATTATTGTGAAATGGGCTGATCTTGAATGTATGGTCGCTTGGGTAGTCGTGATGGTATCTGACAATCTGTTTGGCTATATTGGATTTTAAATATAATTATGCTTGTTCCAACCATTTATTTGTAAGTGTAAGGTGAATTTTTCTCTAAGTGCTGATTGGACGCAGTTTGAATTAAGTGTGTTTCTGATGTATGAAAATGTCACATTTTCTTAAGTGGCTAGAATAATGGGACATATGTGTGCTTAGGATAAGTGTAATTTTTATTGTACTTTGGTAGGTTATGTTAGTTTATTTCTGATTTTTCCTGGTCTTTGGTAGGCTAGATTATGTTAGGATTTTGGGGGGGGAGGGTGCTTTGCTACGTTAATTTATGTTAGTGTGACAGATGGCAGGGATGTTTGTGTTTCAACTGGTCTGAACTCCGTTTCTCTAAACTTGAGTTATGGCGGGTTACATGCCGCCTTATTGGCTTTGAGATGCTTAAGTTCCTTCACCACTTCTGCTCTGGAGGGTACCCGACCACAGTTGATGTTTTTGGTGAAATGTAGTGTCATCCTTCCTGTAGGCACGTCCGTGTTCAGCAAGTCTTTGAAGTACCTGGCCATTTCCTCGCACATATTTCTCGCCTATTTTCAATACACCATCTCTCCCTTTCACGAAAGGGTCTCTCACCTCATATCCTTTTATCCTGGTCTTCATTTTCCTGAAGAAAGCTCGTGATTTGTTTTTCTTGAAAGCCTCATCTGCCTCTTCCAGTCACTCGTTCCGCCGGTTTCTCCTAGCATTCCTGATCACTTTGGCCGCCATTATTCTTGATATCTCAAAGTTCGATAAGTCTTCTTCATTCTTGCTAGTCTGCCACTTCATCCACACCTTCCTTCTGGATTTGACCACCCCCTCACATTCATCAGTCCACCAGTCATGTTTCGGTATTTTATTATTACTGGCTAGTCGTTTCGATTGATCTTTTATCACATCTCTCAAGTTGTCCCATTTACTCTCCACTGTCAGGTTTTTCGTATATTCATCTGTGTATTTGTACAGCAGATCTCTGTCGATCATGTGCATATTTGTGGACTTGTTTTTCTTAGTTCTGTTCGGTATACATCTATATTGGATTTCGGTGAGGTAGAGGTCAGACTCCATTTGGCTGTTATTCCTTACTCTGGTTTTCATGATTTCCCTGTGATTCCTGTCTCTGATCGCTACGTGGTCTAGTTGTCTTTCTCCAATCCTGTTACCTGGGCTTACCCACGTTGTATTCTTACTCGCCTTGGCCTTGCAATGCGTTGTCATGATTCTCATCTTGAGCCTCCTGCACAGGTCCACTAGCCTCTCTACATTCTTATTGGTTCTCTTGTGTGCTAGGTAATCTCCAACAGGACCTTTAAATTTCCTTTCCCTGCCTACCTGAGTTTTCTACATAATTATTAAAAAATAATATATAAAAAACAGTAAGCACATATGATTCAGACCCCGACTGAAAATAACAAAATATTTTTAATACAGTATTTGCCCTTAAAAGTTTTCAAAATTGTAAATACGATTAATTTAAAACTGAAAAAAAAACCCCTTAAAATGAATGTGGCCATGAGCCACATATGCATTGTTTGAAAAAAATTATAACAAAATGTTTAATACATAGAACATTTCTGTAATTCCATGAGGGAATGGTAGCCTCTTCCTCTGGTGGCAATTTTAGCAGATGTTAAGAAAATCCTATGATCGTTGCTTAAGTAGCTCAGTGGTTAGAATGCCCGACTCCTGTTAGTGAGGTAATGAACGGGTTATAGTTACCATCCCTCCATGACTACTATTTTTTTCATAAATGTTACAAAGTGTTATGGAAAAGTGTAACATTTAGATAAGTTAACTCTTATAAACCGATTTTACATTAAAAATAAATCTTCGATGCATTTTAATTTTTTTAAGATTTGGGAATTTTTCAATAAATAAATACAATAAATTTAAAAAAATAATCCTAATTATTTATAAATGAATAGATTGTTAGATCCCTGATCATTTTACGATTGATTTAACAAGGTCAGCGAACTGCCTGGCCCTCGAGAGCGGTGTTGGACAGCGGGAAGGGGGCGGTTGATGATTTCACGACTGTAAGGAGTATTTGGGGGGGGGGGAGGATGAATGTATTGATACTTTGAATATAATTTCCGACGATGTTTGGGGCGGTGATATAATTCGCTTAAATTCTAGATACTTTTATCAAAAAAGTGGGTTTGATGGGGGGAAGAGGAAGGGGTATTGTGAGAGGGGGTAAGGTGAGGTACGAGATTTTATAGTGGGTTGAGGTGCGAGTGAGGGATGTTGGTAAGGTGGAGTGATGACAATGAGTTTTGGAAAGGGGGAGGGGGTGGTAGAGTCATAGCTTACCTCCTAAATCCAATATGGTTGTGTTGACATTGGGTTACATATTCGAAATGACATCACGATTGTAGGCACCTTGAAAATACGAAAATAGAAAATACGAGTCCGGTAATATACAAGACTCAATACCTACGCCTTTAAATATTTAGTATAAAAATATATTTAAAAAAATTAAATTTATTTTATTTGATCGGTTCCTCAGATTTCTCGTTGTGAGGCTGTTGTTAGGGATATCTCAGCCACGTTTAGGAATCAGTCAGCCACATTGAGAAGAAAGCCCTGTTTTCACAAACTTTTGAAAAAATGGAGACAATTTGAGGGAGAAAAGGAAAATTTTGAGTGATAAAGAAGTGGAAAATGGATTAACTTAAGAAAAAAAAAGGGGGAAATTTTGAAGGTAAACGGGAAATTTCAAGATGGTGGACAACGCCTCAGCCCCCAGCTACTCTCCCTGGATCGGCATACCCGTACCTCTACTATTATAAATACATTTATCTTGTAACCTTTTTATTCATATTAATTATTATAAATGAGATATTATTATTTGTAGATGAAAGGTAAGTAAAAGTTCAATCTAACCAAAAATGAGGGATTTTTTTTACACTATAATGAAACGCTTGTGGTACATAACATATTTAGAAAACAACCAAATACAGCATACATGGATTTGGAGCCAGCTTACTTCTACCTGGAGGCTGGCTCGTGTGGTCAAGCATTGTTCGATGTGACTATAGGCTATTCACGATGAAATGAGCACTTTTGAAAGCCCTGCCTCAGATATACTTGTATGCACGTTGTGTATTCTCCCGCCTTATGTAAGATTAACATTGTCATCGGCCTCATCACTTTATTCATGCGTCGGTCAAGTGAAACGGCGAATTTATTAGAAAAGTAAACATTTTACAAATCTGCATTACATTTACACATTGGTGCATTAAAAAAATAACAGAAAACGAAATAAGTAGTTAAAGTTAACATAAATGGTTACCCAACACTTGTTATTTGACGTTAAGTTACGGAACTACTTTCCCATCCATCGTTACCAACTTTACTGGACGCATGTTACCCAGGGTGCCCGTTAAAATATACGCAGATAAGAGCAGTGACTTTTTTTCTAAGGTTGACTTCGAAAGTGCTCACTTTATCGCGAACAGCCTCTACGAGTCCACCCAGTGATCCGCTCTGCTGCAAGTGCAGCATATATCTCTCGAAGTCGCGACTAAAAGTGTCAGCACTCACCTGGAAGTAGACCCAGTTTCCTTGCTCCACGGCAGTTTTGAATAGGATTTCTGCCTTCTCGCCCTGCCCCTGGCCAAGCGAGATGCTCTTCACTTTCTTGGTGAACTTCTTCTGTAAAAATTAATTGCCCACTATCCGTTAGAAAATCGTCTTGACGAACCTCCTCTGTAAAAAAAATTAATGTACACCACTGGGGGAAAAAAACTTTATTAGTCCATTTTTTCTTCAGATTTCTGGGTAGTTATGTCACTTGTTTGCTTCTACAGGATGCCTTCTACTTGTGTTTCAGTTATGGGGAAGAACGTGAGTCACAAGATACAGCCATTTTTAATATCGGCATATAGGGGAAGAACATCCCCAAATCTTAGATTTAAAATTGCTCTCCTGTAAAATTAGAAAAAATTAGACTTATAAAGTTTTCCCCCTGTGGTTTTCAAATGGTAGCACTATAACTTAGGAAATCGAAGAAAAAAAAACTCACTGCCATATTTAGAAAAGGAACTAGGGAGTTTGGAAACTCTACTAAACGTGGCGCGTGCGTGTCTGCGTACAAACTACGTCACTAGCCTGCGCATGAAAAGTGAGGCTAGTAATTACATATAATAAGTAGGGATTCGTTTTCAGAGAACCCGTTAAATAAAACCTCGTGAAGTTGTTCAGGTTTTAAGGCTTTCAATTTCAAATAATACTGCGTGTTATCATCACAACTACAAAACGAAAAACACGTGGATTTAAATTTTAAGCGTTACAAAATATCAGAGATTATTAGTGAAGAGGAAATATTCTGCTGAATTAGAAAAGGAATGCATTTCTTACTAAGCTGATGTAGGAATATTTGCATTCATAACGCAGAAGCCGTTTAAAGGTTGTTAGCCCTTGAGTACTGAAAGTGCAAAACATGCGCTAGTACTTAAATTTCGAATATCTGATCTTCTGTTATTGAGAACAATCGCATTGCCATACACATCTCGATATCAAAAGGAAAAAGAGGAAACCGGTAACAGAAATAAATAGCTTGTTCTAAGCCACATTTCTGTCGTTCGTTTGTTTGGTAGTGGTATTATTTACAAATGCACATTACACTTGTTACAACAATTAAACTTTTAATACTAGCTTTTACAGAAAAGAAAAATTTAAAAATTAAATCTTACTATGAAATCAAAATAACTAAGAATTTAAGACTAGTACATAAAAAAATTAATGAAATACACAAATGCAACAAATAATATTAATGCAATTTCAGACGAAACATACATCGAAATAATACTCATATGTTGTACTGCAAATTTATTATTTACAATGTATAGGGGATTCTTGCAGCATCCTTTGTTTACGCTATTTGATACACTAATAACAAAACAATTTATTTTTTATTAGTTTTTACTATGGGCCTTTGTGACTGCGCGAATACCACTCCAGCCTCCCGTCACAAAGATCCGTCTTCTATTCCCAGCTGATGAGAGTCCAGTCTTTCGCAAGTGGTAAATGCGGCGGATATTGCCGAAATAAGATTGAGTCTTCTCGGGGTGCTCCCATTTACCCCGCCGACATATTTTGTCGCAACTCCACTCTATCATCGCCTAACCTCACCCATTCTCCAGTCTGACCCTCGGTTGGAACACCTTGCTCAAATGATCGCCAGCCTCCTCTCACCTTAAGTCTTTGTTGATTTAACTTATATCTTCTTCGTCACAATTATACGCGTTTTATATTAAGTGTTACAACAAACAAAACTAAAAAATAATAGTTTATCGTTTTTAAACACAAATTTTTATTTCAACGAAAGCGTATCTTGACGTCGTAGGAAAGCCATAAAACAATTTCTTTGAAACTCGACAAATTGTTTGCTAGCGATTCAGATTTCACTTCTGGTTATCTCAAATTTTAATTATTTTACTGTAAAGTTTAAAACGCAGCTACTGGTGAAAGACAAAAGTCGTTTCTCATTAAGGATTTAAGTTAGAATTACACTAACAGCGCCGACCTCCAGTGGGTTGGTGCGCCACTGATGTGGGGTGCGGGAGGCGGGAGGCTCTGGGTTCGAATCCCGGGTAAGGCATGGATGTTAATTTAAGTCAGGTTACAAGTTAGTCTGTAGGCCGTCCCCTGCTAAACTTTCAAACATGAAACCGGGGGACGTTCAAAGGGACCTTTCCAATACAATACACTAGTAACCTTCAAAGTTATAAATAAAGATTACCTTTATTTATTTTATTTCTATTCGCCATTATTTTGTCACCAGAAACTATTTAGAGCTTCAGCCAAACCTGTTACGAGCTTACAGAACACAAGTGCGACTGATCCTACGTGTCGCTGCCTGAAGACGGGAACAGATAGCAATTCGTCTCATTCTGTCTGTTGGGGGGGGGGGGGGGGAACTTTGTTTGTACGTGTTTCTTCATTGTGTTTATTTGCATGCGTTTTATTATTTGTGCAAGTAGATAACTAGCTTGTGTCGTCTTCTGTGTGTTGTCTGTTGGTCGTATAGAGATTTTCGTATACATAAACATATAGTATATTAGTTTTCCGCATTTAGCTTGCTGTCCTGTTTTATTTGACTTGATTCCCTCAAGGAATTTTCCGGCTTTGTACATACATATATATTCTTGACTACAGCATAACTGGCTTGCATTCTGTAGTGTCTGGTAAAACTACTGCGTTTAAGTTAGTTTCTTTGCTGTGTTGTCCCATTCTGGTCCTACATGTTTTGTTAATGTTATCCTAATTTTCTTCAAGCAGGTTTATAACCTGTGTTGTTTTTGTATTTGTTATCTGTATGGTCATGTATGTATATACACATTTTTCGTAATTAGTTGCTGTCCTGTTTATTGACTCTTGGAATTTTACAGTGTTTTATACATATAATTATTTTATCGCCCATAGGTTACTTGTCTTATATTTAAGTATTATTTTCCATTTTCGGTCTTCTTTTTCCGTGATGGATATCTGCATCGCAATGCCGGATGCCAAAAATCTCCATATAATCATTCACCTCATTGCACTATTCATTCAAAGATCACAATGTGTTGGGCTGTTAAATTATTTTCCGAGTTTAAATCCCGCTACCGGAAAAAAAAAAAACTTAAACTGTTTTATAGTACTTTTTTTTTTATATGGCGTGCGTGGAGCAAGTCGGGTGTCGGTCGTCTCCTGGCGCAAGTCGCTTTAGAAGGTGAAAAACAGTCTGGCGTTGATTTTAAACTGTTCCAAATTGTCGGTTACATTGCAGGCGCCCAGGGCAGAAAAGAATTTCTAAGTTATTCTCATTAACTATCCCGTTTTAGTGAAATGGCAGAGTGCGAAGCGACCAAGCAAGTGAAGGAGGCCGTGGCGCGTGTGTTCGAATACCTTACCAGGGGTGGCCAGGACGTCCCTATTGCGGCAGCATTCAGAACAATAATTACGGAAGTACTCTTGTCCAACGACGTTGTTAAGACGGTTGCCGAATCAGTGGCAGATATTGTCTCGCAAAAAGTGTTCGTTGAATTGAAAAAAGCTAATTCAGTTCAACACGGAAGCACAAAATGACGTTACGCAGAAACTGGAAAGTGCGCGGAAACAAGTGGACACGTTAGAGATAAACTTAAGACGGTAGCAAGATGAACTGAAGCAGTACCAGAGAAGAACCAACCTGCGTGTTTTCGGCATCGAAGAAGCTGCTGCAGAAAACACAGATGAGATATTTCTACTCATCTCTGAAGAAATTGGAGTGCCTCTTAAACTGGAGGACATTGGCAGGAGCCATCGGGTCGGACGAAAACGCAATGGTGCACCGAGGCCAATTATGGTCAAATTCGTCAGCTACAGGAAGCGGAGTGAGGTGTTCAGGAAAAAAGAAAGAAAAAAACCTTAAGAACACAGGTGTCACAATTAGAGAAGACCTCACAGCAGCTCAGCTACAAGTCCTGCAAGAGTCCATACGCAGGTTCGGAATGAAGAAAGTGTGGACGGCGGACGGCGGACGGCGCCATCATGATACAGCATGAAGAGGGTAAGAGGCATGTTACTCACATGAGAGAGATTCCTAGCTCTCGGAGATAGTGTACGCACCAGAAGCGATCGCGAGCAACCGACCGCAAAAATAAACATAAAAATAAACCAGAAAAACTTCCTAACCACTTAAAATACTAAATAAAATTATAAAAAATTCTCCCCACTAGTATTTAGATTGTCCAACACTGTAGATCTAACATTATTCCTTTTGAAATTATAAGTGTAATAAGTAAAGTACAGTCAAGCTTAAAGTGTAAATTGTTGTTTGTGTTTTTGAATATTTATACTCATTTAAATTAATATTAATAATAATTTTTAAGTTGCGTGTCCCTATAATTAATTGGTGTTTTCAATATTAGCCTTATGAACTATTATGTGCTTAGTATTTTTAATATTAGTCTTATGAGCTACTGAATATCATACAAGTATTGGGTCTTTCTATTCCCCACGTAATACATTAGCTGGTAAACAACTGTTGTGGTTACACTACTGTTAATTCCTAATTAGCATTCTGCAAATTTGGCCTTAATTTGAATACAACTACTCTGTGAAATTTTATGTAAAATATGTAAAAATTTTCTGGTGAACTATATACCTAACATACACTTAGTATTGGTATTATGTGAGCTCGCTACAACTGAAATGTACAACAAACAAAAAGGACTTAGACTCGACTGATCACCCCTGTGGGAACACAATGGTGGTGGATAACGTTTGACTTCCTCCCCCAGGTTATTCCGACCCTTCTTTTTCCGGCCTCTTTTCGACAGCGTGTTCACCTCCCTCTTCAAGGTGACCCTACACTTTTATGGTATCATTCTGTTCAAAATGATAAAGACGTTATTTGTGCCTTTCCATATTTCAGAAATTTCAGACCAGTGAATTAGAATTCGTGCATCGAATTGCTTGTTTTGAGTAATTATTTTTGCCACTTTATGTTACGATATTTAGTATTTCAAACGGCAAGATGTAAAAAGACATAATTTTTCTTGTCGGATCAAAAAATTAGACTGTTGTTTGCGTAGCTTTTCTTTTAAAACATATATAAGACTACGTACATGTTTTCCAAGCTTCAAGAGGAGGTAGATAGGACTCTTAAGTACCAGAGACTATAAAATTTGTCACCTCAACATCAGTTCACTTATAAGGAACAGAGACAACACTCGTGATATCATAACTGAAAATGATGTATATATGTTTTTGCTGTCTCTGAAATGTGTTTATGCCCTTCTTTACCATCTTCACTCGTAAACATACCGGGTTACAAGCTCATTCGAACAGATAGGCCAGGAAATTGTTCAGGTGGAGGAGTTTGTCTACGTCAGCAACATGGTGAGCGTAAAGCGACTAGATATCTGTAACATTGTTGGTACAACAAATAACACAGGGTTAGAACAGCTCTGGATTGAAATCGCACACAAACACCAAAAATTTGCTATCAGCGTACTGTATAAACCACCAGACGTATCTTACAAAGAACTGGATTATATAGAAAATGTACTGGAGTCATTAATACCATTTTATGATAACATTATAAACCTCGGAGACTTCAATATAAAGATGCTTAAACCCACCTCAGACGTAAAATACGTGACCGAAATTATTTCAACTTCCGGATTCAAACAACTTGTATCATCTCCAACCCGAATCACCTTGACCAGTGAGACTCCAATAGACCTAATATTCATTAAAGATGATAGTTCAGTTTCCCATTGTGCTCAAAACAGTCTTCTTGGGTTTACCGATCATAATATGATTTATTTATCTTTGTCACTCGGCAGCCCAATAGCAAAGAAGCAAGTATAACAATCGTCTGTCAAATTAATCATGGACAGAAGTCTTCGCCGCCACGTCAGTCGATGAAAAGGTTTCTATATTAAATGTTTCTTTGCTGTATTTATTTAATAAGCATGCGCCTTTAAAACACAGAAAACTGAGAAAAAGTTACTCTCCACGGATGACGGCATATATACGAAGTAAAATGAAAGAGGGATGCAGCTAAAAAGAATTATCGGGCCTCAAAACTGCCGCATTATTGTACACTCTATAAGGAACTTCGCAGTCCTGTAACAAGTATGATAAGCAAGTCTAAAATAGAGTTCTTTAATGACTTAGCTAACATACATCGCCATGACACAAAACAGCTATGGAATGATTAAAAATATTTCCATGTTAAAGAGACAGTCGATAAAGACATCCCAGACTCACTTAAACTACCGAACGAAATAGATAATTATTTTATATCTTCTAGCAAAGTAGCAGAACTTACGCCTAACGCCAGTAACGAAATAGATAGTGAGGTGATAGCGCCGACAGGAGAATTTAGTTTCGTTAAAACGCTTTCTTCCGAAGTATACAAGTCGATTAGTCATATAAAAACACTAGCAATGGGCGTATATACAATTGATATAAACATGATTAAACTTTGTACTCCATACTGTATTCTAGTTTAAAAAAAAACACGTTCTAATTATTCTTTCCAATCGTCCACCTTCCCTACAACTTGGAAACAATCTAAAATAATACCTGTAAGAAAGTTCAGTCATCCCACAGAATTTAAACATCTATACCCAATCAGCATTTTACCTGTAATGCCCAAGATTATTGAAAGGATTGTACACACGCAATTATTAAACTATTTGAATGCTAATAAACTGCTCTACGATAGACAGTCAGGATTCCGATCATGTCCAAGCACATACACAGCTTTCATTTACAAATCTATGGACGAGGGCAAAATAACGTTTGCCATATTCATTGATGTTACCAAAGCCTTTGATACGATTAATCATTAGAAACTACTTGTAAAACTGGCGGCTACTGCGCTTTCAAATGACTCCTGCAAATGGTTTGAAAATTACGTTTGAAAACCGCACACAGCAGGTTGGAGTACAAACGAACCATGGAAAAATCTATTCCGATTGGCAGCCAGTGGAGTTCCACAGGGCTCAATTCTTGGCCCATTATTATTCTCTCTCCACATCACCCCGCTAGCGTCCTGATTCAAACACGTTGGATGCTATCAGTACGCAGATGACACTCAATTACTGTTGTCCTGTCGTATAAACGAAATTGACGAGACTATCGTAAAGATTAATAGTGATTTACTAAATTTATTAGAATGGTGTGAATCAAACTTTCTGTAACTTATTCCGTCAAAATGTTCTTACGTAGTAATTGGTTCACAAAAAATAATACAGCAAATTAAATCCTATACAGTAATCTCTATAAACGAAAAAAATCTACCGGAAAAAATCCATGCAAAAACCTAGGTATCATTTTTGACAAATACCTCAGCTCGGATAAACAGATGTCGGCAGCTATTCGGTCCGCACATTATCGTCTCAAATATCTATATCGACTAACAAAAATGTTGGCTACTGACATAAAACTTCTTCTGTGCGACGCGCTAGTTCTATCAGTCTTTAACTACTGCGCGGGGTTGTTTGTTAATATCAATAACAAGTAAAAATATCGAGTACAGAAAGTACAAAATGCGTGCCTTAGATACTGTTTCAATCTTAAAAAGCGAGATCACGTCACCAACGCTCTTTTCACATAAAAATGACTAAATGCGGAAAATAGGTGTTTGTATCATTCAGCCACTCAACTATAGGCTATTCACGGTAAAGTGAGCAGTTTTGAAAGCTATCTCATTTGGAATACTAGTCAATAAATATATTTTATTTTATCTTTAGACGTAAACTTCCGAGTGCGGTGGAATATATACACTGTGTTTATTACTTGCATGGCAATATTTATTTTAAAAGGTTTTTAAAGGATAATAAACGTCTGAAAGAAAAAAGTAACTAGGGCTTCAAAAGTGCTCACTTTACCGTGAACAGCCTATAAAAAGAATTATTGATACGCAAAAGCCAGAATATTTACTAATCAAGCTAATTAACTTCGACTTTTTGCATCACCACAATATTCGTAATAAAAATTCCTTTCAAGTTCCCCGATTTTCGAAGTCCATTTAACAAAAATCTTTCACATATATAGCAAGCAAAATTTAGAATGACCTGCCGGAAGATTTGAAAACCCCCTCGCTGGACTCGTTCAGGGTGAAGTATAAGTCCTTTCTGTTTCAGAGCCAGTTTAAGTAGAGCTGTCGTAAGTAAGTTTATTTTTGTGAACATAGACTAGGATTAAAATTAAAGTTAAATTAAAATTAATCAATTAAGGTTAAAATTAGAGTTATAGTATAGGCTTCCACCCTATGTATAATGTGTATTACTTATATTATAAAAAATATTGTATAACATATGTAGAATATACTAGGTTGTAAAAAGTACCTATTGTAAATTAACCTTGGGCTGAATTTGGTCTCGAATAAATAAATAAATAAATAAACAATGAAGTAAAACGTTTTTTGTTACCCCTTTTTATAAAGAAAATATAAAAAAAAAAAAAACTAACGTGCATAGTTGCAAACTTGGATACGTTTCGTGAATTCACAAAGATTTATGTAAAATTTACGGAAAGAAACGTTATTTTTAAAACCTAAGAGTCCGTCATTTCACGCAGATGTCTGAATAATTTGTAACCGGCACTTTACGTAATTTTACGGACTTTTTTCTAAGTGTGAAGGAAAGTTTTTTTAAATTACGATTTCTCTCCCTCAACTGTGGTCCAGGGGCAATATTCCCTCACAAATGTTACCATAATGTTCATGAAATGGTGTCTTAGAACCAGTAAACCTTTTCCTGGTATTTTTATTGACTATTTATTCCTATTTAATAGTTACACGCTCGTTCTCAAAACGAAATAAACAAAATGACTCTACCACCATCTCTCTGACTGGCTAAAATTTTAACCTTGTAGGAAACCTTCCATTTACAATTCGCACACGACCAATTGCGTAAACATCCATGTAACCGGCGAGCAGATGGCCAAATCTTCTACAGAACATTCCATACAAGCGGCCACGAAGCTCGCGTGCAATCTTCCAATGAATCTTAAATCGTAGCATATACGCTTAAGCTGCTGATCTACATTTAAAAAAAAATTTCCGGTACACTTCCTGAACGGAATTGGATGTTTTTAACCCGTATATCGTATGTAAATATTACCACACATCCGGCTACAAGTATGGAATGTTTAGAGTCGCTTCTGTACAAAGTTGGAAATTTTCCTACGCATTTCCCTGTTTCGGCAAAAGTAAGAACGCTACCATCAACGTATGGGAAATAACTTCATCATTCGAGCTTTTTAATTCTACGTATACACTCGTGTATACGCTGTTCACGGTAAAATGAGCACTTTTGAAGCCCTGCTTACGATCGACTTGTTTGCACTCTGTGTATTCTTCCGCCTTATGTAAAATTAACATTTGCATGCGCCTCGTCACTATATTCATGCGCCGGTCAAGTGGAAATGCGACATTATTAGAAAAGTAAATATTTTACAAATCTGTTTATTCTTACGGTTCGACGCATTAAAAAAAAACACAAAGCGAAACAAATAATTCAAGTTATCGCAAATGGTTACCTAACACTTTTTATTCGACGTTAAGATATGGAACTACTTTCCATTCATCGGTACCAACTTTACTGGGCGCTTGTCAAAATATATGCGGGTAGGAGCAGTGACTTTTTTTTCTGAGGTTGATTTCAAAAGTGCTCACTTGATCGTGAACAGCATTTACATGGTAAATTGGCGAATGGTTTCTTAGTGTGCAGATGAGAACTGTTGTGAGGTGTGGTCGACCTGGTCGGCGAACTTGTAGAAGTCCTCGGCGGGGTCGGTGCCGGCGGACAGCACGAAGACAAGCGGCGTGGTGGGGCTGGAGTCCCTGTAGAGGCTGTCCAGGTCCGCCGCCTGCGGCTCGACGAACTGCCGGCCGAGGTGGTGCACGATGTAGTCCTGCATCGCGTTCACCACCTTGTCTGGCCGCAGGCACTTCACCACCATCATGTGCTGGAAGTCGTTGAGCGCGCCCTCCCACGGCGCTGGCAGCGGCTCCCTGCGACGCACACACATACCCCGCTCGTCCCTCGCCGGCCAACAGGCGTCGCTAAGTGCAATATTACACGATACCAGATTCCGTACAAGCTTGTGCAAGTTCCGCCATAGCGGCCGCCTTACCGTCTAGCATGGAACCCGTCATGGCATTTCCCTCCTTGTACGGCCAGATTTCACTCCAGGTTTGGTAATAGGACACGTCCTATTTTTTGTGGTTGGTTCCATACCGGCTCTCATACCTGGCCAATAATATCACAGTTTCAGAGCTTAGGGCGCTCCCCGTGGTTACTACTTGAAACGATCTGATGAAGAAACCGAAAAGAATGCCTCCATATTGATTATAGATCCGTGAAGTTGAAACTCTTTAAAATAATTAAATTCAAAATACGATAACGACGAATAATATTGGCGATGACAACTTTTAATTACTGTCAAAGACCTTTCTAAATACTTAAAACATTTACTTCATGAAAATATTCATTCAAACTGTTTCGGACGTATCTAGAGTATATAAACACAAAACCTGGTGTATGAATTGGCAGTACAGTGGTAAAGTGGCGGCGACTGTTTATTATACGCAACTCTTGGGCGTGAGTTCAAAACTCCGTTGGACCCTCTCTTTTTACCATCAATTGTTACATACGTATAATAACTTGGTGCGTAAAGAAAAAAAAACTATATTTGGCAAATGGTCAGTAATTTTCGTTAAAATTAAAAATAACAAACTAGTATTCTAGTGACATCGCGTAATTTTCAAGAAAATGAATGAAACTATACTAGTAAGTAATCAACTGATGTAAAAGGCGAGAAATAATATAGCGATTTAAGACGTACCAGCTAGTATTTTTCGTAGGTCTACGCAAGTTACCAACTGGTAGCAGTTCCGCGAATGGGATTCACATTTACTACAAACCACTCGCTGCGCACCCACCGAGGGTGCCAAATGCTAGTACGCGAACCGCTGTCGTGTGACATGAGTCTCCCATAACGGCTCATATAGCGGCTGGTTATAGCGGCTCGTCCACCAGGTGTTGTAGAAGCTTGTACAAGACCAAGTACGGTTGCAGGTATCGTGCAATATTGGCTATAGGCTCGGCTTCAACCCTCGTGCTGAAATCCGTCGTTTTCTAGACATAATTACGGATTCATTGTAATTATTGAAGAGTGGTTTAATATTTTGGTGCGTGATTCTAATTGTGTATCTGTTTGTTGTAAAAGTCAGGAACATATTTATATCAATTTTACTGGCAGAAAATAACACACAGTGAATATTAGATACAAAAATTAAACAACTAGTAAATTGTAAATTTTCTGCAGTAAAACATTTTCAATAATACCTCTGAAACTGAAATTATGACATGAAAACGAAGCATTTATGGTTTTAATTAAAGCTGAGCCTTAACAATTTCAAATGCACCAAGGTCAGGCTATAAGGGAGCATTACCGGGTAGCTGAGGGGCCACGGTGGTGAGGTAGCCAGACTATTCACCTTACACCAACGAGAACCAGGTTCGATTCCCTGCGGGGTCGCTTCTGGATATTCGCACGTGGGAATCGTGCTGCGACGATGCCGTTGTCAGCGGGTTTTCTCGGGGCTCTCCCGTTTCCCCATCCCTCATATTCCGGCGCTGTTTCATACTCACCTCATTCCACTCTCATCGGGTCTCAAGATCACGCTTTTAAGAGCGGCCCAAATCTCCCGATTCCTACTCTTCATTCAACTGTCTCATTCGGCTTTGTGGAGGCATTTTTTTATAGGAATTACAAACACTGTACACTGATTAACTGTATATTACCTAGATGGATAGGCAGGGCTTAACGACTCGTCGACAGCTAAGTCATTAGTGACGGAGCAAGTTACTTACAGTAGCAGGAGAGGGGAAGAAAATCTGGCATTGCATGCAGTAAGTCACCATTACAACATTCGCCCAGAGCGATTTTAGGAAGCCGTGGAGAAACCGATATCAGGATGACCAGATCGGGATCTGAACCCACGTCCTCCCGAGTGAGAGCCCAAATGTTTACAACTGTGTCACCTCAGTCGGCATGTATAACTGCGACATTAATTGTAATAGGGATTGAAGTAACTTATACAGAACATACTGTAACGAGGTGTGGATAATCATGTTCATAAAGGTCAGCCAGTCAACTATTTTTCTATCTTGTGAATTATGTACAACTTATTTTATGGACTACCATTTAATCTATTACAATTTAATGTATGTGCATAAGGCCCTTTATGAAGAAAAAATGTAATATTTTGTTGTAACAATATACAAAGTTAAAAGTGGTTTTAAGTAATAAAGTTTATAAAACCTCTCCCAAAAATACTAGTGACGCCCATGATGCTCAGAAACATTGGAAACAGTTCCAGATCGGCTGAAACAGTTCCAGATCGGCTGAAACGACTCCTGGGAAGCTTATGTGCCTCCGAGCCAATAAACATTTCTGCAGTTTAGTAAAATTGGTTCCAAACGCCCCGAAGGAAGAATAAGCGGCATTTTAAGGGTTTTCAAGTGCCAAAAATTATTTTAGATATTTTTAAGATATTTTTATATTTCTGTTTATTATATCAAATAGTACATTGATAGAAGTATCAAAAACCATTAAACATTAATTTACAAAAATAGTTACGGAAGATATGGCAATTATAATTTACGTGTATTGGCATACAAATGAAATTTCTTTGCATAATTATAATTGCATCATTAGTTGTTAACGTCGTTAGAATAAGGTAAAGAAATCTAATGGAATTTCTTCCAGGGGTTCGGCCAAAATTTTGTTTGGCAACAATTTTGAGGATAAAATGCTGGTAATCCTACAAAAGAAATTTCGAGAGTTAATAAAAATTATTTGGCAGTTTTATCACATAGTTGATATTGTATCGCAAAACCTAAAAGTATCTTAAAAATGCAGAAAAAAAAATGTAGGCACTTGAACAGTCTTAAGGGCGAATTTCGGCTAGAGGTATGTTGCCTGTCTGTGGCCTACAAGGGAACCAAGCACGCGGATCACATGCTTGATCACCTCTACACGAAATGCGCGGAAGAGGCGTGAATTATTTGCGTCGTCACTTCGGCGCTGTAAGAATTGCAGCGGTGGCAATACCGTGTGTATGCCACAATAACATAGACACACTTGCCTAACGTGTCTCTATGCTGTACCGAGTTCTCCGTACCTATATTTGTTGACAGTTTCTCCAATACAATTTGAAAACCTAACGGACTAGGTCTCGAACGTAGACAGTTCAGTTTTATCACAACTGTATTTATATAGTACGTGCAAGTCAACACTCTGAAATGCTAACGAATGGAAGACGCATTATTTAAAAAATAAATTCTCTCAACGTTAGTATTTTTGACAGAAAATTAGAGAAAATATCTGAAAAGATTGTGAAAGTAAAATACGACACTCATCAATAGTATTCAACTCGTTCTATAACACCAATTTCATGTTTTCTCTGTTTCTATTTTCAATTGCAAGTTGCTATTTGTACGCTGACTTTTGAATGAAAATGAACTAGTGCCAAATAGTGTTCTAGGATTTCGATTTATGCTCCATGATTTTTATTCCGTTGCCATTGACATGGACGAATTTAAACTAAATTAGATTCCTTAAGAGTAATTTTCATCTGTCAGGAGTCATTTATACCGGAGGAAATTATAATTGATGTGCAAATAGTTATACCGAGATTGAGTAATTTAGAGCGCTTTGAGAAATTTCAAGTAATCTGAAACAATCACCGTTTTAGCCCATTAAATCAATTATACATTTTAAGATCATTAAGACCATTAAGGCGTCAGTCTACATAAAAGTTCGTTTATGAGTCAGACTAAACCACAGGGTCTGCTTTCGAGCTCCCGCTCCCGCCCCCTCTCTACTAGTATTTCCTACTCTATTAACTAAGAGCATGTTTTCCAAACACTCTGTCTCCTGTAGCATTCTACTTAATTAAATTTAATATAATGCATGCAATAATTTTTAAATTTTTACTTCTCTGTCGCATGGGTTTTTACGTTTCTCTGGACGGGTTTTCCCTTGCTCTTCATAGTTAAGACTAGCTCTAAATACACTTAGGGAGGTAGTCATGTCTCCAAAGTGCAGGTCACGGCTGCCCAATCCCTCTTTGCCGCGATGCATGTCTCCTTGCATGATTTTCCTAAAAGGCGTAAGGGGTTAGCCCTGAGACGCAATAAAATCCCGCCCTACCTTTGGGCCTTATGTTCACATAACACTTAGAATAAGGTAGTTTAGAAAAAAAGCCTGCTTTCGCAAGTAAAGACAAAACATTCATTACGCTAGCTTAATTATTATAGCAATGCTTAGAACAACAGTAGATTAATAATAAAATGTTACGTAGTTAAATTGTGCAAAAGCTCAGATTTTAAGAACACAATAAAAAAAAAGTTTTTGAAATGGATTAGAAAAATAGACGGTGTACCGTATTTACCCACACATATTTCCAAAGGAGATAACAGACGCTTAGTTAATGTTTTATACTTTTTCCCCATCGTTACTTTAAAGTGAAAATTTCGATGTGACTAGAAACTATAAATCACAAAAAATATAAAAATGATTTTTCCGTAACCAAAAAACCGTACCTTCAGTAATATAATATCATCGTACCTTTAGAAACCAGAGTTACATCCACGAAGCGTCGATAGAAAGAGCCAATTCTTGCAAAATGAATTGCAAGTAATTAATTAAACGTTCAATGTACTTGAGAGAGTAGATATTAGGCGTTTCCGACGTATTATTTTCTCCCTAAACTTATCCTTCAGGTATTGTTCTAATACGTTCGGACCTGGAGAAAATATGGCCAGCTCAGTGTTTTTCGTCATATCGAGGATGTTGGAATGCTTTTGCACTGTTATTTCCTTGACAGTTTTACAGTGAAACTAATTATGCACTCTAATGAGGTCGAGGAAATTATAGGCCATACGTTGCCAACATTTATGCATTTAAGTAAATTCGAGGGAAGGGTAGCATACAGGCGAATACAACTAAAACTTGTTTCTATATTTCGCGCATAAATCCTTTGGCTTATTTAAGATTTGAACCCTTAATCTGCGTGGTCCGAAGGTTATCAACTTAAAGAGAAGAAATCTGGCTGCATACATTACCATTCACAGGGCTGCGAATGGAGTAGTGGCAAGAGAGCTTGCCTCCCATCAAGGCAAACCGGGTTCGAATCCCGGCGGGGTCGCTGCAGAATTTTCGCACGTGAGAACCGTGCCGGATGATGCCGCTGGTTGTCGGGTTTACTCGGGGATGTACCGTACTCACCTGGCTTTACCTTCATCGGCTCTCAAGACCTCGATGTTAAGAGCCGCTCAAACTTCTCCATTCCACTCCACTTCCATTCC
Organism: Dryococelus australis; assembly: GCA_029891345.1. Classification (NCBI taxonomy): domain Eukaryota; kingdom Metazoa; phylum Arthropoda; class Insecta; order Phasmatodea; family Phasmatidae; genus Dryococelus; species Dryococelus australis. Next base: position 56,434,083 of record CM056998.1, on the reverse strand, counting down.
CTAGCCGAGGAAAAAACCGACTAGAAAATTAGCAAGTTCTGCTCCTGCGTGCTTATGCAATCATACGAGCCAGCGTGTCTGGGTAGAAGCCTACCCACACAGGTAGATGCAGTATAAAATATTGATGCTACTCGCATCTTAAGAGATCTATCGACAGTACTCAACATAGACAGCCTGTGTACTGTAGTCATTAAAATACACCTGAGCAAAAATTGTAAATATTGCCATACCACAACAATCCAAGAAAAATCATATAAAGGTGGCATCGCTCATAGGCACAACAATTAGCTCCCCTTAATGACCGTAAAACAAGTCAGGGACCATAACAGAAAATGTTTTTCGATTATCGTAGTAGATGTGTTAAACATTTATTTTATTTTGTAACCAATGAAATTTTGAGTATTCGGGGGGAAAATGTAAAATCGCGTACGATCGTATAAATGCGTGAAAGGATTATAGGCCGTTCACAGTAAAGTGAGAAATTTTGAGGCCCTAGTTACTTATTTCTTTCAGCCATTGTATCATTCTTTAACCATATTTTTAAGTAACTATTGCCGTGTAAGTAATAAACACAGTGTATATATTCACCGCACTCGGAAGTTAACGTCTAAGGCTAAAATAAAATCCATTTACTGACTATTATTCCAAATGAGAGGGATTTCCAATGTGCTCAGTTACCGTGAATATCCTGTACTACTGATGAAAACGTACTACCTTCTATCACATTACAGCGACAATCGTTGCACGTAGTTCTTTAGACACGCCTTCGAGGAATAAAAAGAATCTTGGCGAAGGAAACTTCAATAAATGTGCTGGTATCGTACTTTGGCGCTCCAGTGTTTATTTTGCCACGAAAGTGCCGAGCATCTTCAAGCAGACGGATGGCTGGCAGTTTTAAAAGAGATTTTCAAAGTAAGTGTATTGGATGTCGTAAGTTATTTCTCGCATTCTTGCTTATTGTTCGTGTGGAGCTGTCCGGTTATATTCTGCTGGCTAGTGCACGATCGCGCCACGATTGCTGGGAGGCGGTTATTTCAGCAGAAGTCAATAAATCCTAGTATATGCTGTTCACGGTAAACTGAGCACTTTTAAAAGACCTGCTCACGTTCTACTTGTATGCACGTTGTATATTCTTCTGCCTTATGTAAAATAAACATTGCCATGGACATCGTCACTTTATTCATGCGTCGGTTAAGTGAAACTGTGGAATTATTGGAGAAATAAATATTTTAGAAATCTTCTCATTTTTGCACTTCGAAGCATTAAAAAAAAAATAGAAAGCCAAAAAAATTATTTAAGTTATCACAAATGGCTGCGTAACACTTTTTATTCGACGTTGATATATGAAACTACTTCCTACCCATCGTTACCAACTTTACTGGACGCATGTCACTCAGTGCGCCCGTTAAAATATACGCAGACAGGGGCAGTGACTACTTTCTAAGGTTGAATTCAAAAGTGCTCACTTTATCGTGAACAGTCTTTAACACTTTTAATTCGACGTTGAGACGTGGAACTGTTTTCCCTCAGTCCTTACCAACATTACCGCGCGCAAACCGTATAGTATGCCCGTTTAAATATATGAATGTAGTGACAGTGACATTTCTCAAAGGTTATTTTCGAAAGTGCTGATTTAACCACGAACAGCCTGTACTGTCCGTACCTGATGGCTCATCCCTGGAAGGAATTAGGTTCAGCTTGACAACAAGCATCAAGCTTGAAAGATAGAACTGATGCTTGTACGTGACACTACATATGTATCTCTCGCTGTGACTGCATACAGTCCGGAGTTTTCCTTGAACTGGCTTGTCCCACCGCAACCCCACATCTCCCACGTCCAGGGTTGCTCCCATCAGTCACTGTACAAAATAGCCTGTCTGCAATCAACAGTCCGCGAATATCTAACTGCTGATTGGCGCACTTTAGCCTCTGATGGTACACCTTACGATCCCAATTTCCCGAAGTCCCATGTCCCAAGATCACTTTCCAACTTAAAGTTTCGTCCACGGTCGTACGCGGAAGAATACCAAGTTGATTGTTCAGTTTAAATTTTGGCGCGCACAAACAGTAAAAGTAAATAATCCTGCATTAACAGCGAGGCATGAAGATTGAAAAAATAAAAAATGCTACATGTTCAAAGGCATAATTGTTAATCTCGCAGCCGCAAAAACGAAACACCAATAAAGAAGAATCAAAGTAAAAAGCAAAAACCAAATACAGCTACATTAAAACTAAATGAAAAAAGCACTCTCATAAATCGAATTACAAAAACAAAATAAAATAATCTATAAACAAATAAACATTTATGAGCAATCGCATACGATTTGTTGACGCGTCGAATTTATTGCACTCCGGGATTAGTGCCAGAAAGCTAAGCTTCGGACTTCGTAATTGTACACGCGTACGTTGGGACATGCGTCCGTATACGAAGTGCGTCACCGTAGAGGGAACATGGGACAGAGTGCACGCCCGAACTGCGCAGGAGCCAGTCTCGGCCACAAAATTAGACTGCTTCTCTGCCAGCACGACCATTAAAAAACGACGTTGATAGAATTTGAGGTCAGACACTGTTTACGCAAACAAGTGCTTACTTCCTCTAACCAATTTTTAATGTGATTACATTAAATTCTAATATGATAAAGAGTTTTATAGATATGAAAGGGCCAGTATATTTAAAATTAAAATCGCTCTAGACTACCTCGTATTTGGTGTATGAGTGCGTCCGTGGACCATTGGATTGTGGACTAGCCTTTGTGGCCTACGTTTAATGATTATATCCCCTATTTTATTTTCTGAATATGGTTATTAACAAAATGGTCAAGTAACCTGTTTAGTATGCAAAATCGATGACCTCCTTTTGTAATTTGTTTTTTTTTTTGTTTCTATACTTCGAAGCTTTTGAATTAACAAATACAGAGCACAAAACTGCAATAATTTTAAAAATTTTAAATACTTATCAAAGAGGTATTTTTCCATCATGTTGTTATTGCTTGGCAACAGTTTTACATATTATTTTATACCGCTGCCTTCAAACTTAAAAATGACTTTAAAAGTTATTTCTTAAAGAAGATACTAAATTAGTTATATTCTGGATTTGTAATTTTGAAGTTATGTTTTCACTATTACGTAGATTTAGCCTAGTAAACTGTTTAATTGTGTTGTTTTCCCAACTCAAATGTTACAAAACGCAAAATTCAAATTACAAAACTCTAGAACCAAATGAATTGGAACACGGCCTGGCGTAAATACTTTCGATGGCAACAACCAAGTGCATTGAAAAGATGCGTATGGTCTCCGCGACGTTTATTCCCACTGCACCCTACTATGCATTTTTAATAGGGCCGTGATTACGTTTTTATTCAAATAGATTCCTGGCGTTGTCTGGCTAGACACATTTTACATGTGCAAGGAGTTGAAATTCTGCATGGACAAGGGCGAGGTAGGATGCCTCACTGCCTCTACACATAAGACGCAAAGTAAAGCACTAAACAAAATAACTAAACTTGTGTGCAATCTGTTTGTTAGCAACGCAAACGTACGGGACTTTTAGCGTGACGCTTTAACCTAATGACATTATAAAATTAAAGGTGTACTGCACGTCCTTCTAAAAAAATCTAAAATTGTTTCCTGGAAATTTCACGCCTAAATATAAATACGAGAACACCCGGTTTTGGTCACGGTCATTAGAAAATAAGTAAAAGTAAACACATGGCAAAGAAGATAAACGAAACTGACACCTGGATTACAATGTGTAGCTTGTTGAAATGTTATCCATAAACATACTCCACTTAAACAAAACAAATTGTTGAAGCTATTCAGTGGTCAGCATGCAGACTGTTTCACATGACCTATTACACACTTGTGTGGATTGTAGCGGGCACGTAGTAGATAAAGTTTTGATGAGGAGCCCATGTCCGGTAACGAATCGTATTGGCGCTGTTTGAATGACACGAATCAGGAATTCAAATCTTCCGCCTGCCTCACCTAGGCCAACGATCTGTTACCTGCGTGCACTACAATAGCTGCTCGGTGTGGCGACTATGGCGTCCGTTGCACATTTTGTATCTGCGAAGCACATCCCCACACACACGCTCAGTAATACCTTGTGTGTGTTGGATCTCTTCTGCTAGTAGCCACAACTCCTGCAAGCAGATCTTCCAACGCTGCAGGGTTCTGGTAAACAAGGCTTTGCGTGTGGCCCTACACTAACAAGTCGAGAGGAGTAAAATCCGGCGATCGTGGAATATTCGCTCGATATGTTGTCGGACGACACATGAAAAGTGTGCTGGCGTGCCACCATGTTGGAAACACATTTGCTACCGAACGAGGTGGCGCTGTGCTAACTCACTGGACTCGCATTCGGTAGGACCCGGGTTCGATTCCCTGTTCGGCAATTCTGGTTTCGGTTTTCCATGGCTTCCCAAAATCACTCCAGGCGAGTACTGGGATGGGTCCTCAACTAGCCGATTCCTTCTCAGTTCTTCCCCAATCCCTCTTCTTTGAGCAGATTGCAGCATCTCTAGTGACTTCGCTGTCGATGAGACGTTAAGCCCAATTTCCTACCTACTACCCACGAGTTCTCTTCAACTAGATGAAGTACCATCCCTTCGAAGTCGAGAGTGCGGCGCCACCATTGAGCACCAATTGTACCTGTTACCTTTGCAGGTACCTATCTTCTGCAGCCATCGCTCTAATCTGGTAAAAATTGTATGCGATGGAACTACGCGATGCTGAAAATGCTCCCGCTAAAGGCTCTGAGCAGCTCTGCCAATTACCTTGAACTTCACCGTAAATTAATAACATGTCAGTGTTGTCGGCAAACGTCTATTCGACCATCCTTTACTGTACCACATTCATCAACTGAATGGCAAGTGAAGTGACGGTCGAATCAGTACATCATATTGTAAACAGACGACACGTAGCATTAGGCGACCTCAGACATCGTCCATTTTTAGATAGAGGTTGCCTATAGTGCAGTGGGAGTTTTGAAATTTTGATTCGTGTCATCCTCGTAGCACCGTAGCGGTACATTTGTGGGCATGTGTTCCTCATCAAAGAATTATATACAACGTGCCCTCTACAACTCCTAAAAGCGTTTACTAGGTGTTATGAAACATTTTATAGAATTATTAGTGGCTCCTTGTGAGTATATTGTATTCCGGTGTTCCGACGAGTCACCTCACGTGTCGAGGATTTGTGTATTGAAAAATACATCCGTTTCGAGGCCAATCATGGTGTGGATCGTAAGTTGTTCGTCAAGTTGTTCTTGCCACGACAGCAAAAAATTAGAAGACGGACGTACATCACCATTAGCAGTACGATCGTATCGTCACACTAGTTTGTGTAATCGCAGAGCCAAGATTTACGACGGATTTCGGTAAGGTTTTGGAGCGGGAGATTCTGCGTACGAATTCCGTGTAAGACACTTTTTGTTATGTCACTGTTTAATGAGATCATACGTGGACATCTTTCAAGCATTAGGCAAGGGACATCAATAAAACTATCAGAGATAAGCATTATATACTATGCACTTGAGTTTATTTTATGACAAGTAAGTATTTTTATTCCCACCATGCATTCTAGAATGTACTACGTGAAGAAATATTACCCCCGTTACTTTGTCTTGTTTTGGAGTTTTCGAGTATACAATATAGCCTACCTGTGACCATAGGTGTAGCCGAGATTTCAGTCAGGAAATGATAGAAAAGGGGAGAGGAGTGGTCAAAATTAATCTTCAATATTTCAGCTATGGTGATCTACAAATACATTCGAGACGCGCCGCATAGGAAGCGTATTTAATAACATACACTGTGCACAGCAGAAAGAGCAGCCCTCACGTGCTGGGAGAGATATCATTCGTTAAAATATCTGCTGTCAATAACATGATTAGTCCCGACACATAACATACCGTTATACTGATAGTGGTACAGTTCCAAGCAAAAATGTGTTCTTTGCAATGTCTAAAATTACAATCATATATATTATATTTATGTATCTGAAATATTAGAATAAAATTCATTAATGAAAACAAACTGGGTTAATTTATTACATACATTTCCTGTTCCCACACATGAGAAACTTAGTAGGATTTATTCTTAAAATTAAAATTTTTCTGACATTTTTCTATTACATTACGAATTTCACGTTTTAATTAAATTTTTGGCAAGGAGAAAGGGGAGGTGGTAGTTCTTCCTCCCCCACCGTGACGAAAGTGGCTTATCTTACCTGTGAGGTTCCGGGGAATCAAACACCGCCTTGTATTTCTCGCCCTCTCTCATAAAATGCGACACCCACTCTCTGAACTTAGGCAGCACCTCCAAGCTCTGAATTTCGTTCCACGCTCGGTCCGTCAGCCAATCCAGCGCCGGCTTTGGCTTTCCCTGGGCACAAACAAACATGTTTACGAAACTCGGCGGTACTGAGCGTGCAGAACGATACTAGTCACAGCCAGAAGATAATCTGCACCAAAGCACAAATCCATCACTTTACCACCCTTTTGTTTAAGGTGTGTAATGAAGATACAAACGTTAAATTTTCATTGCATTTTAAATGATTTCTTGAAATATCCAAATAATGGGCATTTTATGATATTAACTTAAGACTAAATAAAATATCGTCACGACACGTTACCGGCACGTAGCGGAGACAAAGGATGCATTTCAGACATAATGGTTTGACTTCTGATATTGCTCGAGAACACATTATTTGGCAGTCTAAACAGCCAATAGGGTGTGATGAGCACAATAATGTTACTTCAGATTGTAAACCTAAAATAATTGTAACCTGATGTATATTTATCAATCTAATTTTTTTTTGGCGAATCACTAGGTTGCATACCTTAGCGGCTACTAAGCAACGAAGTTTAATATGCATTTGTAGGTTGATAGGATAACACAGAAAGTATATCTAAAAATGTAGCAAATTTATATAATTACCTACTCTTTGTTCATAGGCTCCACAGCAGTAACGCTTGCTTGCAAAAATATCATTACGCAGCAGAACTTCAAAGCTTCCGAGAAAACAGTGGTTGACGAAAATAAATAGAATATTATTAAATGCTTATTGAATAAATGTACGTCAAAAATGTGCGACTGGATATCAAGAAAGATTTGAATATTTCAAGGAGCATATTTATTGCAAATGAAGAAATTATCTTACTTGAAAATCATTACACAAATTAATTAATGCAGAGCAAAATAATTATCGTGATGCGTAAGAATAAGCACAGGCTGTTTGCAGTTAATTGAGAACTTTTGAAAGCCTTGCTTACTTCTCGTTTTGTACCCTTTTGCCATACTGTATGTGTAATTAACATTGCCATTGGCCTGATCTCATTATTAATACCTACTTCATCCAAGTAAAACAAAATAAGTGTTCTGCATGAGTTGTAAGGATTTGAACGACATCACACCCTATAGCTCCGCCTGCCTTCAAACTATCTCACACACTGCAAGACATAGGGGAAGCCAAAAGTTTCATTATCTGGGATATGCATTCGGGGTACTGGCAGATCGCGGTCCACCCAGACAGCCGTAAATACACGGCATTTACCACACCAGACGGGGAAACGCTTTAGTTCAGAGTAATGTAGTTCGGCTTCAAGAATGCGCCAGCCACATTCCAAAGGCTTATGTCAGCTGAGGTCCTTATTGGCTGCATTGGTCAATTATGTTTCGCCTACTTAGATGACATAATAGTTTATTCCAAGTCATGGGAAGAGAACTGTGGGCACCTGTAACGTGTACTAGAGCGCGTGGAACTGCACGGATTAACGTGTAAGCTATCGAAGAGTCACTTTGGCAAGACATCAATCGACTATTTGGGCCATGTCAGCTTCCCAGATGGAAATTACCCGCAAGCCTCGTCGATAAGAGTCATACAAGAAGCCGAAGAACCAGCTAGGAAGAAACAACTGCATCATTTCTTGGGACTCTGCAACTTGCTGCGAGACTTTGTACAGGGCATTACCAGCAAGATGCCCCCCTTACACCACTACTAGAGAAAGAAGCTCGATGGACAAGGGGACCTAAACATCGCCAAGCATTTCAGGCCCTCAAGAAAAGCATCCACCACATCCAGTTACTGCATCGTCTTCAAGGAGACAGCCCTCTGATTCTCCAAACGGACGCCTGCCAGAACGGCCTTAGGCCAGTACCTGCCTGAACGCCACCGAACAATGGTACCATATCAACAAGCAAGAGTGCCTCGCGGTGATGTAGGCCATTCGCAAGTACCAGTACTACCTGGAAGGCAAGTAATTCATTTAATGAACTGACAGTAAAGCACTGCAGTGGCACTAGGTATCGAAGGGATCAAAAGCGAAGCTTGGCCGGTAGGAGATGTTTCTCACCAAGTTCGACATAGAAGTCCAAAACTGCCCGGGGAAAAACCAATGATTCTCCAGATGACCTATCATGCCAGCTGGACTTGAATGGTGAAGACAATGAGGAAAAGGAATGGGAAAGGATGGTTTCCCCACCTGTGCCTGACTGCAGCCCCAAAGAAAACATCCAGCAACCAACAGTAAGATCCGGATATTCAGTAACTACTGCAAGACCAACCCCAGCACTTCGAGCTCCACGACGATAAAGTACGATCCCAGACCGGACAATCAGGAGCGGTCTGATTAATCTGAATACCGAAAGGATTAAGGGCAGACCTATGCCGACACTACCACGATTACATCGAAACTAGATATCCGGGTATCAAAGAGACATTGCATGACCTAGGGACAAGCTATTTCACGGACGGGGTGAGCTGCGACACCCGACAGTACGTCAACAGCTGCGAGAGGTGCTGTCGAGGCAAAGCCCACCCCATACCCCCACTAACTTCCAAGTCTCGTCGTCCGCATACCACCTGGATGCAGATAGCGGCCGACCTAATAGGGCCCTACCCGGGGAAACCGCTGCTTGCTAGTAGTGACTCACCTATTCTCCTGTTGGGTGGAGGAATTTTCACTGCCTAGCTAAGAAGCCACAGCAGCAGCCTGTGGGGACAGCAGAGTTCCACCAGCAGCCGCACCACCGCCAGTAAACCCGCAGCTCCCACCAGCGGACCAAGTGACAGAGTAAGTAAGCAGCCGGCACCAAAGCCAGTAGCCCGGCCAATAGCCAAACCAGTAATAGACTTTATACCTAGCTGACAGCCGACACAGCTCACACTATACACAGGTGGTGCACCGGTTTCCAAGTAAAACAGCCACCAGTCACCTTCTTTAAGTGTTCCCGGCATGTACTAACAAAGTATCTATTTCGAGATGTAGCGACACATTGCTCTAAACCAGATAGTGTCACACGTCAGTGCTCAGGGCCTCCGAAGATCTTAGTCCCACCATTACTACATGCAGTGTGAGTTATTCTATAACCATAATCTGTGGCGGTTCGGATTTTGGTGCTGGGCACCGTGAGTGCGACGCCACACACTGTTTTTAGTGTGTTTTCGCGCATTTATTAATTTATTTTCGATTTTTAGATTTTGATAATATTGCTTAACATAGTGATCGTTTGTAAAGGCTGTTCGCGATAAAGTGAACGCTTTTGAAATCAACCTTTAAAAACATGCGATTGTCCCTACATGCACATATTTTAATTGACAAAATGATCGATCGGCTTGCTCTCACTAAAGTTGGTAACAACGAATGGAAATTAGCTCCATGATTTAATATTGAATTTAAAGACGCCACAGAAACATTTATGAATACCAAAATTATTAATTTTGCTTCCTGTTATATGTTTTGGAATTCCTTTAAGTGTAAGAATGAGCAAGTTAAGATAATTTCACAGTTTCACTTTACTGTTGGATGAATAACGTGGCAAGGCTTTTGTAATGTTTGTTTTACATATGGTGGAAGACAGCGCAATGGGCATGCAAGTAGATCTTAAGCAGGACTTTCGAATGTGCTGTTTACCGTTAACAAACTTTAATCGTCGTTATTGGTTGTGGGCTTATTAACCGTTGGCCTTAAAAAAAAAAAAAAAAAAAAGTGACTGACCTTGGCGGGCGCGGCGCCGCCGGAGAGGAAGACGCGGTACTCTTCGGCGTCGATGCGGCCGGCCTCCAGCAGGATGCGCACGACCATCAGGAAGGCGAAATGCTGCTTGTGGCGCTCGAACAGGCTGCGGCACACGTTCGAGAACATGTCGAAGGTGAATACGCCGTTGATGCTGGCGATGCGCTGCTCCGTGTTCGCTGCAGGCAGGGGAGACGCTCCACGCTGTGTTCCAACTTACAACTTCCCTGAAGCCCTGCTAAAGTCTTACTTCCAGGATATTCCTCCGCCTCATACAAACAAAGCTTAGAAAGTTACGCCAGATGGCCAACGCACCGCCTTTGTGCGCACTCGCTGTAACAATGTTTTGCATGTCATGTATTTGTTACTATGCATTACAAACACACTTTTTTTTCTCGCTGTCTTTATTACTAGTAACTGTAAATGAAATTTTGCAATTTAAACATAAAATATATGTAAAAGTTACATTTTATCAACAATAAGGGACCTTTATTTTAAAACAAGTATACAATGGTCGTTATACATGACTTGTTTAGGAAACAACCAAACACATCATATATAGGGTTTTTGGGGTGTTTTTAGTTTTGATTCGAAAAAGTGTGAATACACCACGAATCAACTATATTTACGGTTTTATCACACCTTTTGAATCAAATATTCGAAAAATCATTCCACGTCCTACGGTTTTTGGTTGTATCAGAAATATGCCATGTATTACCGGCATTTTGGAATGTTTACTTATATTCTATGTATAGATTAGGATATTTTATTTGCAAATAAATTAGAGAGTGAATATGTGTGTTGGTAATGCCTAGAAAGGAATAGATAGCATGCAAAATATTAACAGACTGAGTGCGCACGACTGCAGTGCGTTGTCCCATTGGTGTAATCCTCTAGGCTTGGTCAACAGCAACGTCTGCTATATTCACTACATTATGTAATTAAGGCGTGACGCTTCGTGGGGAGGAGGAAGTGAGGGGATGTTTGGAGAGGAGGACACGTACTTGTATGTTCGGCGGCCTCCATGCTGCCGACGAAGATGTTGACGAACCACTCTAGCGAGTACTGGTACATGGGGTCGATGGCGGCCAGGTTGGACACGCAGAAGAAGAGAATCTGCGCCCGGGTCGCCACGGGGATATAGAGCGCGCGTGTTGTGTCGATCACCGCCTGCGTCGTAACCGCCTCCTCCACTTTGACCTGCCGGCAGCGTCAACCCACACACACACACACTGTTCATGTCAACGCGAGCAAGTCACTAGAACTACAGCGACGCATCGGTATTGAGGTCAGAGCGGGAATACAAAACATATTCCAACAATTATATAGTCAATTAATGGTTACTTCCAACTTCTCTGAAGGAAGTCTTTAATTATTTTTTTTAATTTTTTGGATTTCATAAAAGTGTTTAGAATTTCTTTTTGGGTTCAAGGTTGTCCAATGTCATGCGAACGGGCCAAGGTCACGTGTTAGGTGAAGGTGAATGTCATCCAGATCTAAGATGTTGGTTGGAGTCGTCAGTGCCACCTAGGTGATGAAGATGTAAACATATGACAAACGAAAATCCAATATGGCGGGTTGAGTGCAATCGACAGAATGAGGAAACGTGAGGGGGCGGAGGCCTGCTGACTAATTAACCAATGAGAAACATTGGAAAGGGGAGATTTACTGCATTGGGGTCAGTCGTCTGCTGGACATAGTGTCATGGGGGACCTCCGGAAATGTAAGTTAAAAAAAAAATATTTCAAAAAATAATTTCTAATAATTATATTATTTTAAACAATTTTTTTTAACTATCGCAAAATTTGGGATTTTTAAAGAATTTTTGGGTTCAAGGTGAAAGGTCACCAGGTTATGGCCCAAACTCAAGTTCACCTGGATCCAAGATGGTGGTAGTAGTCAGTAATGTAATGTACTTGCTGACTTTTATGAGATTTTCGATTTCTACAATTTTTCCTCGAGTTTTTGTTTTCAAGATCATCCAAGGTAATGTTTATAGCGTCAAGGTCCTGGGTCAAGATAAAGGTCACCTGGGTCTAACATGGCAGTAGTGTGACGTCATAACATGGTGGCTGATCCGTTCCAGTCCTTTGTCCTCTCTAAGCCAAAACATAAAAAATTTAAATTTTGTAATTTTAAAAAATAAATTTTCAAATAATTCTTTATAAATATTTGAGAATTTTTAAAATTTTTTCCGAATCCCGTGTATCGATTTGGCATACCCTGTGACTATAAAACCAATATGGCCGCTACTGCTCTGCCCTCGAGAAGCGAACCTCCCAAATTCTTCCGATGGATCAAAAAGTGCCTTTCTGCCCCCTTTTTTGCGCAACCGAGGGCATCGGTGCTTTTTTGAAGGAAAACACGAAATTTCGAGGGAAAAAAATAAATTTTTAGGGAAATTTAGTCAATCTTGACGGATAAAAGGGATATTTCGAGGAAAAAAGAGACATTCCAAGATGGCGGCAGCAGGCTTTGGCTACCCCGCTCTACTCCCTTGGCTTGAACTTTTTGGTTTTCTACTAGTATGTTAGCTGGAAATGTTAAATAATGCTGTTGGTTGAACTACGACCTACACAATAGAGTGAAGAATGGTCATGAAATATGGAAAATTATCTGTGTTGTTACCAATTCCTGAGAATATTATTTTTAGGTGTGAATATCATGTCTGGATATATTAAAATAGAAACGAACTTATAATATGAGAAATCCTCGTAGTATAAACTAAAGACACACACTCCCACTCAAAAAATGTTACCACTTTCAGCAATTTATTCAGCACAACCTGCAGTGCTGTATCAACACTTTATCCACTGAACGCACCTATTCCCAGAATTAGTTGGCAGTGGCTTTCCCGATATGTAATAACGTCATATAATATTTTAATGTTTAAAACGGCTAGCTTCACCCAAAAAAGGGTAATGTTAAAAAGGCTGGCTACTATAATGAGTTCTTTTATTTTATTTTATGAATTTTGCAATAAGAATTGGCACAGTAGTAATACGATTTCGTTTCAAAATATTTACAGTTTCAATGTCATCGTATCCTTATATCCACGACAATGCAAACTTCAACAAGTGCTTATTACAGCAAACGCAATCGAAAGGAAAAAAAAAAAAAAAAGCTGGGCTTAGAACATTTATCAGCTAATTGTGAACACGATATATTATTTGTTGAGGTCTCGCAGGGCAGTTGCTATGTGATTTGATGAACAGAAGTGTAAGTTTTATATTATGTTGTATTTCGTGACTTTCCGAAACTATAAATAAATACACTCATTTGCGAAAAAATTGCTCACCTTGAATGAATCACGCGAGTACAACGAAAGTTGCCACACAGTATCATCATAGCCCGACATGTGTCCCGTTTGCGTTTAATTCGGTTTGCTTGCGCAGATGTGCCGCAAGGGGTCATACATGTCCCTCCATAATTTATACCATCAAGACACCTGGTAATGTCTTAGTACAGGTGTGAAAAGTGTGAGTCTGAGAGCCAAGTTCAGTGAACACTCAGCATGTCCGGGCAGTGCATTCGACAAGCCTTTGCTGAGCTGGATTAGTTTGAGAAAGGCCGCTTAGTCGGCCTCCGAGAGGCAGGTTAATGGTTTTGGCGCATTGCTCACCACTTGAACCATTTTGCCTATACTACGAGTCGGTGTTGGACGTAGTGGGAACATGAGGGCACATACACCTGTCGAGAAGGGTTGGGCCAAATCCGGCGGACCACCAGCAAGGAGGATCGTTTCATCGTGCGACAGGCTGTAAGCACTCCACAGACTTCGCTGAGCACCATCCAGAAATATGGCACGGCAGCTGGGGATATGGCTGTGTCCTCCAGTACCATATCCAGACGACTAGCAGAGCGGGATATGACATCGCGGCGTCCCTTACGAAATCTAACATTACGACCTGAGCATCGCCGAGAACGTGTCACCTCCGGAACGGGCAGCATAATGACTTACGGATTGGTGACAAGTTGTGTTCAGCAACGAATCACGGTTCTGTCTAGATACAGACGACCGTCGAAATCAAGTCTGGAGACGTCCTGGCCAATGAGAAGTGTCATGGTGTGGGGTGCCATTCCTTACGACCCCCGCAACCCACTGGTGGTGATTAAAGGAACCCTGATGGACCGACGATACATCTAGGAAATTCTGCAACGATGTGCGCTCCGTTTCCTAGTGCAGCCAGACAGTTCCAATTTCCAGCATGATAATGCCTGGCCTCACACAGCACAGGTATTTCTAACCTGCCTTCGTGATGTCGAAAAACTTCCTTGGCCAGCAACGTCTCTAGAACTCTCGCCCATCGAGAACGCATGGGGCCAGATTGGACGGCAACTTCGGCCAGCGACAACTACGGCGGATTTGAAAGGTCAGTTGTACTAGCTGTGGCAACATCTTCCTCAGGATAACATCCAACGTCTGTATGCTTCTATGCCCAACCATATCGCCGCTTGTCTTCGTAGTACAAGTAGTTAAACATCATACCGCTTGCATTCTGCAAATTTTGGTCCTCTGCATCAAATACTTGGCGTGGTGCAATATTATAATGTATGTATACATACTACTGTGTCCTGTGCCTGTACCCACTTATGTACCCCTGCGATGGGACATTCTGGTAAGATTTTTGCAAATGTGTGTATGTGTTATTGGAATTATTCTTTGCTTGAAATAATATTATCCACACCAGCCCAAAGGGATTTAACCTCGGTAATAATGGTAACTCGTCAAGAGCAGGCCAGGCTGTAAAACAGTGTTTCTGAAAATGGCATCGGACCTTTCCTGTGGGACTTAAACAGATATCGTGATAGAATATGCTTAAGGGATTTACACAATATAAAAAAATAGAATGTAAGCAGTAAGAAGTATGTAATATAAATTTTTTCAACACATTGACACAATACTAGTCCAACTCAATGGAACTGCTACTGCTTATATGAAAATATTTCGGAAGTCTTAATTTTAGCCGGCCAGCAAAAAACATGCATACAAATTGATTTATTAAATTTTTTTATTTGAATCTATGCACTACAATATTAATTTAAACTGGCCTGCTTCGAAAAAAATAACCATTACCGAAATGAAAAATATAAATTAATAATGAACTGTTGGATAGGTTTGAGGCAATGCATTGAAAAATATTCTACTGCTTGCTTCTTAATGCTAGACTTTTTATTGAGCAAACAGTTTTAGCTAATGAGTTGTACTCACTTGTATCTCCTCGGTCTTGATCTTGGTGGCCTCGAGCATGAGTATGAGCTCGATATCATCGACGAGCTCTCCCTCGGCGGTGGTGATGCGTTGCAGAATGCGGTCACCCAGCTGCTTTAGCTCCTCCGTCATCTGGTGATGGCTGACGACGAGCGAGCTGCGTAGCGTCTCCAGGTCGGGACGCTCCGTCGTCACCACCAGCGCCAGCATCTGGTCTTGCAGCCCGCTGTCGCACACAAAAACACCGTCACACGTGTGACGTCGCTGCTCAACTCACCCCGCCCGCTCCTCACATCTCTTCACTCTCCGTGATTCACATTGCGTGCGCGCGCACACAAACACAAACCATCGCTTTCATAATGTCGCTACTTAACTCAACTGCTCTTTATTCCTCACTCTCTGCAGTTCACCACACATTCACACAATCACCAAGCAACACCCCTCGTGTGAAATCACTGTTCAGTCTACCCATTACTCACTCATCCTCACTCTCAGCATTTTCCCCCTCACACACACACACACACCGACACAGCACACCATTCATCGCGTGACAGAACTGATCAGCTCACCCGATTCCCACACATCACTCTCTGTGCTTTCACACACACATGCCCTATTCCTCATGTAACGTCATTGCTCACCTCGCTTGCTCTTCACTGCTTCTTGATCTCTGCACTTCCCTCCACCTCTACACACACCATGCACCATACTTCGCATGAAATACAGTTCCTCACTCCTCTTCGCGCTCTGTGCTTCCTCACATACACACACCATGCCTCGCATAACATATTGCTCAGCTCGCCAGCTCTTCACTCCTCACTCTTTGTGCTTTCTCACTCCTCCTTTCTTTCGGTGGTTCTTCCTCACACACCATCCCTCACGTGGCATCACTGCTCAGCTCGCTCGCTCCTCACTCCTCCTCTATCCCTGTGCTTCCACCCCTTGCCACCCTTACACACACAATGCACCATCCCTTGTGTGTCACTGGCCAGCTTGTTGGCTCTGTAACACTTTTTGCTTTAGTGGCAACTGATGGAGGATTTGTCCATTAAGGCGAGACTTAGTTTTTGTTTCATTCAGAGCTAATCGATACTAGTTGTCGATAGTGAATGGGGATTCGCACAAACATAACAACTCAAAAATGTATTCAAAATGACACCTGTTTGCTCAAAAGGGCAGTACAACAAATAATACAGCATTTAGCAGCCACTTTAAAAAGAAAGTTTCAGCTCTGCGCGCCACAAATACCCTAAACATAATATAATTGCACAATACACACATGCGCAATACACTGATTAAAACATCAAGGGCATATATTAATAAAAAAGGAAACACACCAGCTGTTTTTTCGTCAATAAGATATAAACATTCGCTGAGGCCTGATTGACTAAATACCTTTAAGCATTCTGAATGACTAAATACCATAAAGCATTATTAAGAAATAATGCCAATACAATGTGCAAACAGTTGTTAGTTAGCTGTGTGGCCAAATTGATTATTGCTCCAATTTTAATGGGTTACAAAAATTGTTTTTTAACACCTCGATACTTCTTACGCCAATTCAATATACAAATAATTACAATTAATTTGCTCTGGCCAGATTTACTAAATATCAAATTATAATGTGTTCGTAATAAATTATATTCAGAATAACTTTGGTTCAAAATGATTGCTAGACACAACCACAAACCATGACTCAATTAGTGCACAACCTCAACTAAAATGCTTAATTCTTTGTCCCTTAAAATACAAAATGCTTATGTATCAACATATATAATGCTGCATTTATCATGAGTCTACAGACTGGCCTTACCTTAATATGCGGGTGCTATGCTGAATACAAATATATCGCTAGTTAGTGGTTACCTTGATGTAGACGAGTGCTGATACAAAACACGTGTTGTACTTCCCTTCAAACTTGTATACTGCTCCCAAGAGGACGTACAATAAAACGTAACTCCTGCGCATTATTTCTGAAAATGCTGTAAAATATAGTATGTGACAGAGAACGATAACAATGAAAACTAGTGCAGTTCGTAGAGCCGAACCAACCATAATGTCGCTACCTATTCTCCATTCCACTCTCTCGCCATCAAAATGGGGCGACTGCTAGTAAATTCACTTTACACTTAAAGTAGCTTTGAAATGTGGGTAACACAAGAAATAGAACTCGGTTATTTCCCCTCGGTGCTCAGTATACATCAAAACGAAAACCGGGCGTCAGTAGAATATAATTTAAGTCGCATTTCACTAACACGAAGCATTTCCAATTTCTGGCGATAACACATAGCATTCCATCATGATCCTAGTCAATGTCAAACAAGTTCGAAATTTGTTGCTGTCAAACAAAATCACAATAAACCAGCCGGAACAGACCAATCATTTTCTGACCGCCCGCGAACTTCACCGATCAATAATCTCCAGCCGACTCTCGGAATGACACAGCCGATCAACCCTTTCATTTGTGCCGTTCGGCCACACCACACGCAGCCCCGACAACAACCACCCTTATGCAGCCATCAAAACCACCATAACAGTACACAGAAGGGCGCCAACAAAACAGATAAAAAAGTCATAAATTTCAAAGCACATGTGCACAAAAGACAATGCCAGCTTTACAACAAAAATGAAATGTGATGTGAATAATATCACAACATGGCCCCTCAAAAGACGCCTACTAGGCCAATCCAGCAATTCATAGACTTTCGAGCATGGCAAAATTTAGGAACCGGTCATGCTACCTGTCGAATCCTCTCACAAATATTCTAAACAAAACATTTAAAATGAAAAAAAAAAAAACACCTCCTAGAAATCAAGTCTAAAAACTTACCCCCAAAAAACTCAAAACGCTGGGAAGAAACAAGTAACACTCACAACAGACAAGATAAAAACTCTACAACACACTAGAATGCAGATACAACAAACAAATGCTCAGGTTACTGTTTCAAATCATTGCCCTATGATGAACTAGCCATTTAAAGTTTCAAAGCTGAGTAATGTGCCTGTTTGACTAAAAACCTATTTTCAGGATCGTCCAGGCTTACAGTAACTGGGGTAAGAATGGCTTGCACTATGTATGGCCTCTCAAAGGCCATGGAAAACTTGGATGAGATAAAGTCACCTCTTTGCTTTGGGTGACTTTCCTACATACTACCAAGTCACCCACTTAAAAATCACAAGGCACTCTACTCTTATTGTACTTTTCGGACACTTTTTGTGGTATTTCAAAGGTACTGGTATGCCTCGCTCCAAATTTCAATATGGTGTGCATATTGGTCAACCAGGCCAGAAGCATTCACATCCCACAAAATTAAAAGTGGGTGAGGGACATCACGCCCAAACAGTACCATATCGGATACTTGCCTGTGGCAGAGTGCGGCACAGAATTCAAGGCCACATTAAGCAAAGCCAAGTGTTGTTCACATTTCCTTTGTAGATTATGGTGATAAATAGTAAATGTTCTTTTGACAGATTTATTTAAGCGTTCCACAAGCTTGGGACAGGGATACTACGGGCTCGTGTGTATTTGCTTAACTCCCAAACTGAAACACAGCTCCTGCATTGCTCTTCCAATGAAGTACGATGCATTATCAGAAATTAATATTTCGAGAATTCCAAAACCTTTAAAATCTCATTTTTCAGTTTATCACAGATTGCTACTGCCTTTATGTACCTCATGGTCATAAGTACAGCGAATCTAGAGAAGCCATTATATAAAATCAACTAACAACTATTACCTTTTCTGGAATGAGAGAGGGGTTCACAGATATCTATGGACATGCTGCATTGTCCTAACAGGGGTTTCCACTGAATTCAGCCATACTTTGGAATTTCGTGGTTGCTTAGAACACTGGCATTCATCACAGTTCTCAAAATACTCCAATGTGTCTTTATGCATGCCCAGCCAATAAGATCTGCCCAAATGGCCCCCTACTGGAGTTGGAGTATTATGGAAATAGCAAAATACCATGGGTCTAATGACGTTAGGTACCCACACATGTTTCTTTCCCGACCTCCCAATATGATATTCAATACCTTTGAGTTTCTTATGATTAGGCAACTTACTTTCCAGTTTTGCTCTACAAGACCATTTCCTTCAGCATCCTCTTCCTGCCACTCTTTAATATTTACAAACAACTCAGAGGTATAGTGCAAGATATTACACAGCTCTTCTACCTCTTGTTCCTCAGCAATTTCAGAAGACACTACCAATTCTGAAGGATTATACATTCTGGACAATAAGTCTGCTACAGATTTATATTTTCCCTGTACATGAAGTATCTTGAGTCTGAATCTAGTCAACCACATTATGCATCTCCCTAATTTTCCAAGTTGGCGGGGATGGAAAAACAACTGTGTAAGAGTTTGGTTATCAGTTACTAGGGCGAACTCTGCATGTAGGTCGCAAATTTTTCCACCCCAAAAACCCAAGCCAAAGCCACCTTTTCATAAATGATATATGCCTGTTCCGATGGAGACAAGGTTTTGCTAGAATGTGCAATGGGTATAAAATCACCCCCACGTCCCTATAGTAACCCAGCACCTAGTGCCCTACTACTAATATCCACCTGAAGAACAAAATGTTGATAAAAACTTGGCAAGCACAAAACAGGTGGGTGGGAAATAGCATGTTTTAAGTCCTAAAAGGTTTCATTGTTTGTCTCCCCAAAATAACTCAACAGTTTTCCTTTTAAATTGTTTTCAAGGGGCACACAACTCTGCATACTGAGGGATGAATTTTGAGAAATATTCCAGAATATCCAGAAACTGCATAACTCCTTTTACATTTTTGACCCCAGGAAAATTAAAAATCGGCGCGATTTTTTTAGGATCCATGGTTAATTGTCCTTTACTAACAATGTACCCAAGAAACTTAATTTGATGTTTGGCCCGCGACACCTTGTCAGGGTTGACTGGTTTTCTCAGGGTACCACCCGGTGTGAGTTGGATTAAGCAAATAGTCCTCAGAAAACCCAAACTGCTACAGTGAGTGGTGTTCCCTGAGAGGTAACAGTAGTACTGCCTCTCAGGTTTTATAGACGCAAGAGACTGCGACACGCTGTGTCTATAGTGTGTTCTTAGAAACAGGACCAAGGTAATGTGTGTTATCCCCTTCATCATGGGCGGGTGGTGACAACGAGCTAAGGCTACATGTCAACCAGTGACAAGAGATTCATTGTGTGTTGCTATAAGTCCTTAGCTGGCTAAGCGAATAACACAGGAAAGGGTACAGACAGTACTGGGTGTGGCGGTGGTCAATGGCCGCTAGACCTAGCCAGAGGCAAGAGAGCCTCAGAGGTTAGAGACCACAGCCAGTGAAATAGAAATTACAATGGCAACAAATATACGGAGGGATTCCAGCTCCTGGATCCTCGTGTTCTAGGAGCATCCTCCTAAACTGTTTTATGGCCCAGTCATAGAACAGAAGGCAGTAGAGAGAGATAGAGGATTGCATTAAGTGGAGAGAATTCTGGATCCCAACATGGTTTGTGCTCAAGTCATGTTACCAAACAATGATGAAATCGTTTGGTTGAAGAAAGTTTACCCACTGGTGTGGGGACAGGAGTATAAGGCAGTGGAGAAGATAATCTCTGACTGCTACAAGAGAAGTCAGAAGACCACTGCTGAGGGTGGCAGCAGTGTGTCTCTAGAAATGGAACCCAAGAAGGAGAGGGGGAATACTCTCTCTCAAGAGGAGATGACTGTAATGAGGCCCCCCTCCCAGGTTGTGGAGCAGAACATAATGCACGAGGCTATTCAGATCGAGACCTCGCAGGCGATGGAAGAGATAGTGGAATATGCCACTGATGAAAAGAAGAAAGTCAATAAAGAATGGGCCAATTTTATGCTCCCCAGGTTGATGAGGATGAAAGCCTTGCTGGACCTGCAGCTGTTGAGGAATGTAGAGCTCACGGCAAAGAACAGAGGAACAACAGCAGCAGACAAGTCCCAGGCTGGTGTCTGCTAGATCTGTCAGTGGCAGGTAGTTAAGGGGCAACTTCAGGCCAGCAAGAGGACCATCCTTATTTACCCCAAGGAGGGAGAACTAAAATCCGAGCAGACGAAGGAAAAGCTAAAGACCATTGACCTGTCCAGGAGAAGTTGCACATATGCAATGTGAGGCAAGTGGTTAAGAGTGGGATCCTCCTCGAGGCTGAGGATGAGGAAAATCTCCTCAAGCTTCGAAACGAGAAGGGGATGAAAGAACTAGGATTAAGGATAGCGGAACCGAAAAGGAGAGGCCCCAAGGTCATCATATTTGACATGCCCAGGGAGTATGATAACCCTGAGTTTCTGGACACCTTGTGTGTCCAGAACTTTAGGGAGCATCAGTTCTCAGAGAAAGAGCTTCGGAAGAATGCTACTGTATGCTTCAGAACCAGCCCAAGGAACAAGGACAAGGTGAACATGGTTCTGGTGGTAAACCCACCCTTACGGGAATTGCTTACAGATTGTGGAACTGTAAACATTGGCTTTCAAAGGTGTAAGATCAGAGACTATATCATTCTCGCGAGATGTTTTAAGTGCCAGGGATATTAGGCACATTAAAGAAAAGTGTAAGAGTGAAACGGTCTGCTCATGTTGTACAGAAAAGGGACATAAATACTCATAATGTAAGAGTAAGAGTGTGCTAAATAAGTGTGCAAACTGTGTGAAGGAGAAACACAGAAAAATGGATCATAAGGTGGGGTCTCCGGACTGTCTGTGGATCAGAGGATGCTTGCGTTGGAGCTCGAAAGGATCCAGTATGACTAGTCGTCTCGTGCTGCTGCAGTTGGGGCAGAAAAACCTGCAGAGAGCTGCAGTTCCGACAATGGAACTGCACAAGATTGTGATGGAGCAACACCTGGATATGGTACTGATGCAGGAACCATGCCTGTTTCGCCTTGTTCGGCGAAAAACCAATGGCTGGAATTTGGGTATGTAATCTGCAGAAAAAGCTCTGTCGATGGAAGCTCTGTCGACAACGAATCATGCGTGTGTCAAAGTGGAAATGGGAGGGTGGAGTATGATGAGTGCATCGTCATACATCCAACCTCAATGCCCATTGGAAGAATATCTAAACATCTAAACCAATGGAATATAATATTAAACAGGGCAGAGAAAAAGAGCATTGTATTTGGCGCGGATATCAAAGCCAAGTCAGGATTGTGGAATTCTCCAACAATGGACGACCGAGGGGAGGAGGTAAATAAGTATATCCTTAAGAGAAACTTGCCAGTTGTGAATCTACCTGGTCATGAAGTGATATATTTGTCGCCTGCTCATGATACAGAATCGTATATTGATGTAACTGTAGCGACAGCACGAGCAGCTGGTTGTATTGGGGACTGGAGAGAACCTGACGAGGTCGAGAGCGACCATAAGATGATCCTGTTCACCATCCATATGAAATGTGAGGGAAAGAACATATGAGAAAAAAAACAATTTGTAACAGCTAAAGCAAACTGGTCCCTCTTTGACAGAGTGCTGCTTAGTGGTTTGAAGGGCTATAGAAGGAATTCGGAGAACATGGATTTGGATGGAAGAGCACAGAATTTGGTAAGAGTCATAATGGAGGCTTGCAAGGAAGCAATTCCTCAGGTCGCCAGAAAAGTGCACCATCATCCCTTGAAGAATGATGAATTGGAAGTTCTCTGGAAAGAAGTGAAATCCCTCCAGAAAAAAATTCAAAAGACCATATCAGCCCGAAAGAAGACAAAGAACCATTGAAAAGTACAATGTCGCAAGAACAGAGTACAAGAGCAAGCTAAGAAAGAAAAGACAACAGGTTTGCAGAGAGCTTGTCATGGATAGGAGAGATGATGATCCACGGGGTCTGGTCTATAGGTTGGTGACAGAAAAGGTACAGAGCTCAGAGGAACTTCCAGCGCTTGAGGTTGATTTACATTTGTTGCCTGATGGTACAAGGATTGAGGAACTGAGCATCACCTCCAGATAAGAGCCATGAGAGATATGGCTATGAATACGGAGGAAACGGCATCATTCTCCCTGGAAGAGTTAAACGGTATTGCCCGAAAGACAGAACTTAAGAAAGCCCCGGGAATGGATGGACTAACCAGGTAAATACTCCTCCGATCATATTAAAGGATACGGGAAGATATGCTGGCACTGTTTAATGACTGCCTGAAAATGGGTATATTCCCTAAAATGTGGAAGAAAGGCCTTCTTATAGTGATCTATAAGGGGGGCAGGGAAAAAAACCTGAGAAAGGCAAAATCATATAGACCGATTACGCTTTTGTAGGTAATAGGAAAGACGCTGGAGCTTCTAGTCAACAGGAGGTTGATGGAATACCTTGACGTTGTTCAAGGTATTTACCCGAAGCAGGATGGTTTCATGAAGGGCAGCAGCACAGAAATGACGGTCATGGACATGGTTGATTAAGTAAGATCTTATGATCAGACATAAGTGCTGTCGATATCCTTGGATATATCAGGGGCCTTTGAGAATGTGTGGTTGCCACAAATTCTGTGGCAGCTGCACTAGTTGGAGTGCCCCACAAATATCTACGAGATGATTAAGCGTTCCCTGGCAGACAGGACAAGTGTCCTAGAAATGGGAACACACAGGGAAGGCTGCCCTCAAGGGTCAGTCCTTAGACCGATACTCTGGAATGTGATCTTCGAGGGACTGCTGAGGCTGGATCTCCCACATGGTTGCATGATTTATGGATATGCAGATGATGGATTGCTCCTGATACCTGCCGGGACTAGAAGAGAGTTTGAGGAGAATGTGGAAGTGCCCTAACGAGAATAGGCCAGTATGCTGCAAATTTCATGTTTGAGTTATCTGTCGAGAAGATAATTTCTATCTTATTAAAGGATAACTTAAAGCGAAATCATGTAGTCCAGTTTAAGAACAGGGTAGTGAAAGTGTACAGGAGATGAATTAACTTGGCGTAATATTGGAATCCCGTCTTGCATTCCAAGTTTACATGCTCTATGCGGCGAACAAGGCTGTGGTGATGTTCGAGAGGCTGTGGGCTGTGGGCCCTGCAAACTGGGGTCTCGGCTACCAGATGTTGAAATTGACGTACAGGTCATTTTTCCTGCCCATTCTCACGTACATGTGTGGGGTGTGGTACCCGAGGTGGAGGGATTCTTTGGAAAACGGAGATTAATCAGTGCACAGCGAGTAGCATTGCTGGGGGTCATAAAGGCCTATAGGACAGCTTCCAACAAGGCCCTGCAAGTGGTTGCCGGAGAAGTCCCACTAGACCTTTTCATGGTGGAAAGAGGTGAAATTACCAGGAGAAAACGGGGAGGGATAATCCCCAAGTAAATAAAGGCAAGAAGAGAAGCCACCATGAGAATGTGGCAAACTAGATGGGACAATTCAGATAAGGGAAGAACCACATATTCTATCTTTCCTGATGTCCAAGAGAGGCTGTGTATGGGGAAGTGGCTAGTAATAGGTCACTACTCTGCACAGTTCGTGACTGGGTATGGTAATTTCAGGGAGATGTTGTCTTCAATGGGCCTGGTTGACCACCCGGATTGTGTGGTGTGTAGGGTGCCTGACATCCCAGCCCACACAGTGGAGCGCCCCAAGATACAGGACGTACACATATAATTCGAGGGGGAACATGGACCTTTTTGGCTCAGGGACATGCTCAGGGACAGGGACCTTGTGTCAAAGGTGCTTAGATATCTCATGTTTATCTGCAAAAGACGGGAAGAGTTCGATGTCTGGTGGTCGACCTACAGTTTGAGCGGTGACATTGGGGACAGTTTGGAGGATGGTGATTATGTGAACACCCAAGATGGATGAACATGTCTTTCCAAGAATTCTGGTCCTAAATGAGTGTGAGGGGAGCACTCTCACCTCGCGCTCATCATGACAGGAAGAAGTCCCTGTCCATGGATGCAATCAGAGCACCTCCAACGCAGGTGTTCAGCGGGGGAGGGGATCAGATAAGGGTCCACAGGCCCCCTCCCAGCTGCTGCTTGACAATGGAGGAAGAAACAGGAAAAGGGGGACGGAGTTGCCCAAGTCCAGGTCTATAACAAGTGTTAAAGACCTGGAACAACAAGGAAACCAAGGCCAGGGTGATTTTGAAAAAAGGTAGAAGACGGGTGGCCTTGTGCCTGGAATCCAGTGGTGTTTGTTTGGGAAGGCTTTGTTCTTATCACTTGTATGAGCAAGCTCAAACGAGATAACATATGAAGAACAGTCTGTGCCATGTACCGTGCCAGAAAGTTATGGGAGATGGGGTTATCTATGGAGCCCGAACTGAACAACTGAGGGAAACCGAGGTTTACAGGGAGGTCTTCCTTCACAGACAACTGGTGCGAAGTATTAGAGGAGCCGAATATTCTAATGGCAGCCCTGGCCATGGTAGTTAGGCAAATGGAGGGGCAGATAAGATCCTCTTCCCCCGAATGGAGGCAGTTGATAGGCTAGTCGTCGCCCAGGCTGGCCTACCAACACAGAAGGATACACTCCTGAGCTTGCATAGAGGTGAAAGATTCGAAGAACCTGACATCTTCAAGGATGCCATCAGACATACAGGAGGCATACCTTTGACTACAGCAAGCCCGTCATGGGGTGCACTGTGGTCCGTTATAAGTCCTTCTCTCCGGCTGGTATCCTGAAATAAGCTCACACCATTCTGATTATGACCAAACAGTTTACCCCTCGAGGGAAACCAGCCTGAGCAAGGGATTCTACAGGGGGAGGGGTACCAAAAAGGTGTTCACAACCCCCCCCCCAACCTGGCTGCACCTGACCAAATGACTGAATAAACTAGAAAAGGGGAGAGTTATACCATGCAAGAATTCATATCTCCCTCCCTCCCCATTCACCGATCAAGACGACACACATCCCTGGCTAGGAGTTTGTCTCACCCAGGGATAAACCAATGATGACCCAGACAGATGGCACCAGAATGCGATTAAGGATGACGAACCATGGAGTGAAGTACCAGACCTCCACGAGCTCAACAGAAGGTTGAATTGAATAAGCGTGTGTGTAAGAGAACTGTATCATCGATAGTCTGCAATGTGGAGTGACTAAGCCCTTTGTGCTCGGGGGTGAGGTGGCGGGGAATGTTTCTGGATATTGGGCATTCCCCGAAACTAAGTCCGTGTACACTCGAGTGCACTGGGCAGCAAAAGTTGTTAATGGGGATACCATAATGCTTAAATTTACCGCGAAAGAAGGACAGAGGGCGGACGTGGTAAATAGTTTGAGTGTGTGTGGGTAGTTTAGTAAAGTTTCGTTTAATTTTTTGGACAACATGGCTGTTTCAAATTTTTTAAAGTTCTTGGTGGACCCTGAAGATCTAAGAGTCGATTTAATTTAGCTTTTGCTTTTGCAGTGGTTAAATGTAACGGTTAGAAAGCAGTGCTCTAGGTATGACCTTTTAATCGGCATCGGCTACCTAGAGGGGAGGATGGAGAGGCCAGTGCCGGTTCCACCGAGAACTTTGTCAGGGTTGACTGTGAATACTGCTTCCCTCAAATTTTGTAGAACTTGTTTAATGTGTTCCAAATGTTCCTTAAATGACTTCGGAGACACGCAGATGTCATATAAAAAGGAAACATCAAATTAAACTGGTAATCCCTAAAAAGATTATTTAAAATCCTAGATAAGCATTGTCCAACAAAATTGACACAAAAAGTCATCCAGTCCGATTCAAAATGGCACCAAGGCATGACAAACCCTTTCCTCACCAAGGGTACATTGGTGAAAAGCAGAATTATAACCGAAAACTGTAAATTATTAGGCTTGTGATAGATACTGAAATAAGATCTCAATATTGAGCATGGGAAATTGATGAAATTAGATTTTTTATTGAGCAGACAGCAATTCAACACTAACCGAAATTTCCTAGGCTCCTTTTCTTCACTAGAAACAATGGAAATGCATATGGGTACATACTATGTCTAACTATCCCCTGCCTTTCCAAATATGCTACGATTCCACAGAAAGCCTGTAGTTTAGGCAGATAACACTGATATGGAGTACATTTAACTAGTACTTATGTGACGAAGAACTATAACGATAAAAACAAATGCAGTTCGTAGAGCCGATTCAACCATAATGTCGTCACCTATGTTACATTTCACTTGCCAAATAATAAATTGTGAAGATGAGTTTATAACCTATCTTACTCACTATTGTGCTCAGTATATATCAAAACGAAAACTAGGCACAGTAGAATATAATTGAAGTCGCGTTTCACTAACACGAACCATTTCCATTTTCTGGTGATAACACATAACATTCCATTACTTATTTCATCATGATCCTAGTCAATGTCAAACAACAAGTTCGAAATTTGTTGTTGTCAAACCGCTTCACGATAAACCAGCCAGAACAGGGCAATACTTTTCAGACGGCCTGCGAACTTCATCGATCAATAATCTTCAGCCGACTCTTGGAGCGACACAGCTGATCCACCCTCTCGCTCACGCCGCTAGGCCGCAGCACGTGCAGCCTCGAAAACAACCAGTATCACGTGGCCATCAAAACAACAACACAGAAGGATGCCAACATAACAGATAAAAGAAAGTCCTAAGCTTCAAATCACCCGTGCACAATAGACGATGCCAGCTTTACGACAAAAACGAAATGTGATGTGAATAACGTCACAGCTTCTCACTTTCACTTGTTCTCTGTACTTTCATATGTAAAGGCTGTTCACGATAAACTAATGACTTTTGAAGACCCTGCTTAAGATCTACATGTATGCACATTACGTAGTCTTCAACCAAATGTAAAATTAACATTACATTGCAATGAGACTGATCACTTTATTCAAGCGCCGGCCAAGTAAAATTTTTAAATTAGTAAGAAAAGGTGAATTTTTCAATAGTGCTAATTTTTACACATATTCTGTTTTCATAAACAGAAATTTAAATAAATCCTGTCAGTCTTCACAAATTCAGCATTAAGTCAGCATTAAGCTACTTTCCTCTCCATCTACTTTATTGGGTGCATGCTGGTCAGTGTCGCTATTAAAACATATGCAGGTTGGGGCAGTGTCATTTGTCCAATGTTGATTTCGAAAGTGCTCATTTTACAGAGAACAGCCTCTACACATATGCACCATCCCTCGTCGTGTGATCTCACTGGTCAGCTCGTGCACTCCTCACTCTTCCTCGCTCTCCATGTTTACCTGCACACACACACACACACACACAACTCTCGTGTTATGTTACAGCTCAACTCGCCCACTTTTAACACCACCTCGCTCTCCACACTTCTCCCCTCCCCCCTCAAAAATACACATCAAATCTCGCATGAAGTCACTGGTCAACTCGTCCGCTCCTCACTCTATCTAATAATTTGTATTTCCCTGTACACACATATACACTATCCCTTGTGTGCCGTCACTGGTCAGTTCATCTGCTCTTTCCTCTTCCTCGCTCTCCACGCTTCACTGCATACATATACACCCACCAGCCCTTGTGTGATCTCACTTGTCAGCTGGTTCACTCAACAATCTTCCTTGCTCTCTGCAGTTCCCCCCACACATGCACACACACACACACACACACATACCTCGCGTGATGTTACAGATCATCTCGCACACTCCTTGCTTTCCATTTTTCCTTACACACACACATCAAAACACCATCCCTCGCATGACATCACTGGTCAGCTTGACCGCTTCGTTCACTCCTCACTTTCCTCGCTTTCAATGTTTTTCTCACACACCTTCAATCTTCTTCTATATACGGTCAAATATTTTATTGCATGTAACATAAATGTGCCACTAAGAGAAATGTTAAAGAAATTAATCACTACGTTGTAGAACCATACCATCAACACAGACGTAAAATCTTTACAACTTTGGTTACCTATGTGCACAGTCTTTAAATTGCGATTTTTTAAGAAATATTTTTGATGTGTTCTATTTTACATTTCTAAGTATTATCTGTTGCACGAAAGCTGAAAATGCACTAGTAACATATGCAAATTATATACAGAGGTTTATGTTCCTTAGTAAAAATTGATAAGATATGCGTTTATAAGCAAAATATATTAAGAAATTGCGGACTGAATTCAGAACTCACCGCCTCAAGATACATGGGGATGACATTGTTTAGATATTGACTCTTAATCTCCTCACTCTAGAAGAGCAAAGAGCCTGCTGTAATTATGGCAATGAAATATCCATAGTTCATGCTCTGTCCTTGAGTGTGTGCTGTGTACTGTATGCTGTATGAACTATATGGACTGGGCATTCAGAAATTATTTATTTATATTGAAATAATGACAGCGACAATTACCAGTGAAGTGTCCATTGTCGATATGAATACCTTACGGGCGTTGGCCAAGAAAAAAAGTGTTATTTTATATGTATTTGTAACACTTGCTGTTAGCGTTTACTCTATCCCTGCAAAAAAAATTGAGCATGCATTTTTACATAAAATTTGTCAAAATCACATTTTATTGTTCTGTTTTAGAAATATGCAAATAATAAAAACTAAAAAACAGAAATGAGTGAGCGAGTGAAAAGATTTGGGCGGTTTGGGGTTTGGAGAGGCGATTACAGAAATGAAATAATTCACACTAAAAGATGATGCCAAGTGCTACTACAAGATGTCTTTAAAATTGTACAAGGATTTATATATTTTTTGAAATTTCAAAAGAAATACTGAAAAAGAAATATATTTTTGCCTATATTTATTTGTGTCTACCCCTGGAGATTTTGCAAACTACCTTTTGTTAAGCATACCACAAAACGAAATAAAACAAGAACGTTCAGTCGCCCTTGTTAAAGCTTCTGCAAATGATCTGCTTTATGTTATTTGTACATTACAAAAACAGTAAGATTTCTACTTTGATATGTAATTTGCAAAAACTATGCTATATAGCAAAATTTAACTAAGGGAAAAGTAGTTACAGATATTCTCTATGGGTTGAAGACCATGTGTTACAAG
Source organism: Dryococelus australis (assembly GCA_029891345.1). NCBI lineage: Eukaryota > Metazoa > Arthropoda > Insecta > Phasmatodea > Phasmatidae > Dryococelus > Dryococelus australis. The sequence continues at coordinate 56,403,962 of CM056998.1, read as the reverse complement.
TAGCTATGAAATTACAAATTTTTCCAATGCCAACACTCTTAACATAATTTCCGTTAATTGGTGTGTTTAACTAAATAAACAGATCTCGAGAATGCTGATAGCTAATCAAAAGTTAAGGATTGCAAGGTCAAGGGAAATGGGAATACCCGACAAAACCAGAGCCTGCAAATAGTAAAGTCCGCCATGTTTCCACCATGTGAAAACCGAGTGAGACCCTGCCAGGAGTTGCAGTTCCAGACAATGACAACGCGGTGGCTGGTAGGCGGCATGATAGCGCGGGGTTCACCATAGCCTCCCACCGTGTGGAGGTGAACCACAGTGATCTACCACTTGAACAATTCCAAGGGTGAATGTCAGGCGAATGATCACGACACTTTAAGCTGTTCACGGTAAGCTGAGCACTTTTGAAAGCCTTACTTAAGATCTACTTGTATGCCAGTTGTGTAATCTTCCACCTAAGATTAACATTGTCATATGCTTCATCACTTGATTTATGCGTCGGTCAAGTGAAACTCTGAAATTATTAAATATTTTACTAATCTGCTCATTTTTACACTTGGATGCATGAAAAAAAAAACAGAAAGCGAAACAAATAATTTAAGTTATCAGAAATGGTTACCTAACATTTCTTATTTTACATTAAGATGTGGAACTACTTCCCACGAATCGTTACCAACTTTACTGGGTGCATGTCACTCACTGCACCCGTTAAAATATGTGTGCAGGTAGGGGCAGTGGCTTTTTCTAAGGTTGATTTCAAAAGTGCCCACTTGACTGCCAGTGACCTACTGTAAGCTACGCTAGCATCAGAGGTGAGCGACAGTGGGAGCTAACCTGGGCACGAGGGCGAAGTTGACGATCATGACCTTGATGGCGACCTCGGGGCTGTAGTGGGGGTTGGCGAGCTTGGTGGTGATGTAGAGGCGGAAGGATTCGTGGTAGGGCACGATGTTGTCGCCGATGGCGATGACACGCGTGCCGCCCTGCACGAACACCTGCCGCAGTAGCACGGTGTCGAGCGAGGGGTCTAGATCCTCGCCCACGTCCTCGATGAGGTACGGCTTGCCGAACCACACGGCCGTCTCCAGCGTGCGCAGCAGGTCCTTGTCCGTCAGCCGCGCCACCACCAACCCGTCCTGCTTCTCCTGCATCCTCCAAACAATCATCTCGAGCTGTAATGCGTTCGCGGTCACTTACAACATTTGTCGCACTACTGCACACGTCCCCCATCCCTTTGTCATTCTAATTTAATCCAGAACCCTCCTGCCTTTACTACTGTCACAATTTTTTTTCGAGCCATGCTCAAGTTCATCTGTCAGGGTGTTCCTCCGCCGTGTGCAAACAAAGCTTAACCGAAGCGAAGTGAAGAGATTTTAGCTGCTCTTAACACCAAGGTCTTGATAATCGACGAGGATGAAATGAGGTGAGTTCGTAGCAGCGCCTGGAGGTTCCCGATAATACCCGCCGACCAGAGGCATCGTCCGGCACGAATCCCACATGCGAAAATCCGGAGTGACTCAACCGGGGATTGAACCCGGTTCGCCTTGGTGGGAGGCAAGGAGTGTAAACACTACGCCACCGCGGCCCCAAAGCTTAACCGTGTTAATGTTACGTTACTTCTACTACAGTTTGAGAGAATAAATGTCAAAGGTTTAGCAGAAGGAACATTTTCATCAATAGGTAAGCCCTAGTATCGCTCGTGTAAGATTTTACCCATTTTCTAATTTAAAAAAGTATAATTGTAATGATCATAAATCAAATATAAAATAATTTCGTAACTAAGTAAAATCTTTCTCTTTGATTATCCACGTTGCTTAGAATTGTAATTAAAATTTACCTTTAGGAAAACTGCGCATTTAGCGGCGGAAAAACGCCAAACTCTCCCATAAGAAATCTCGTTATGTTCTTAATATAAGTAGAATAAACCTTAAAGAAGTCTGGAAAATTACGTCAGAGGGACAACACACCGCATTTGTTCACACTAAGTTTCCTAATACTTTTCACGAGATCTACTTTTTACTAGGCAGTACAAACACACCTGTATTTTCTATTTTTTATCTACATTAATTGAAAATGAAATATTATATTCTATAGACCAAATATATGTAAAAATGCAACTAAACAGAAAATTTGATATTTTTATATCTTAAGCGAAGTATAACACGCTTGTGATACGTGACATGTTTAGGAAACAGACATACGCATCTAAGGTGAGGTGATTTATCGAATGTTTCATTAACAAAAAATACTTAAGAAACTGCGAATACAATATAGATTGCGCGCTCTATATAGGCAGTAGCTATAGACTGTCCATGGTAAAATGAGCACTTTTGAAAGCCCTGCTTATAATCTACTTGTATGCACGTAGTGTGTTCTTTCACATTATGTAAAATTATCATTGCCGTGGGCCTCATCGCTGTCTTCTTGCGTCGGTCAAGTGAAACTGTAAAATTATTAGGAAAGTAAATATTTAAAAATTTGCCTATTTCTACACTTTGACGCATTGAAAAATAAACAGAAAGCGCTAGAGACAATTTAAGTTATCGCTAAATAGTTACCTTTTGACAGTTGTGAGTCCGTCATGATGTTAAGAGAATTTTTAGTATGTCTTGTGATTTTCAGCTAAGTGAAGCCTGTGGCGCGATTGCCTGCCGAGCGGGTCTGTGTGGCAGATTGCTGACTGCTGCCGATTAGGGACTTGTGTTCCCGCTCTCGTAGGATTGGGCGCCCGCTCCCGTAGGATTGGGCGCCCGCTTCCTGCTATAGGAATATTTTGTGCATTTGTGTTGGAAAAGAGAACGCCTCGGGCGTATAGACTGCGCGCGAGTTGTTGTCTCAAGGTGGGAGTATCCTGGAGTAGGGGTTCGGCTCGGATCGACTTAGCCTGAAAAGCAGAAGCTGAGACTTAGATTTTGCACGCGATGGTGAGTCTTTTGAAATATTCCGCGAGTATCGGAATTGGAGTTAGTCTGAAAAGCAGAGGTAGCTGGGATTTAGTTTCTAGACGCGAGGTGAAGACTTGAAACATGTCGCGAGTGTAGAAAGGGTAGACTTAGCCTAAGAACAAGAGTTTTTGACTTAGTTCCTTAGCAGGAAATAAGTATTGGCTGTTTGAGAGATGGATTTTTGGCAGGGCTTAATCGCTTTCGGGTACTGGAAAGAGTGAAGATAAATCGGACAGAGTGCGTATATTGGAATTGTGAGTGGAGTGAGTATTAGAAGTGAGGAATTTTTGAGTGAGTAGGGGCCTGGTGGATTGATGGTACAAACTCGATTTGCCCGAGGGATTTCTTCGTGGCCGGGTCTCGTTATTACCTCGTTCAGCAAGTGATGATGTGAAGAGTTCTGGGGCTGATAGAAGATGTAAGAGTTGAACGTTGGTCGGGACTCGTTATTACCTTTGTTAAGCAAGTGTTGATGCTGTGTGTGAGTTTGAAGCTGATCGAAGGTGTAAGAGTTGAACGTCGGGTAGAGGAAGATTGGTACTCGGAGTTTGGGGGTCGTTTTGTGAGTGGTAAACAAAGACTCTTGTAATGGCACTGGTGACGTGTGTGGCGTGACGAGAGTGTTGGATGTGAGCGTGAGGGAGGAAGGGCAATACGGTCACACCTGTGTGTGTCTTCGTGGCGAACATATCATAGAGCCCGACCTCTCTCGAGTGTTCTATGTGCAAGGGAGTTTGTGTGATGTTGTGGTGGAAATACGGTCACGCTAGGGTGTCTCATGAATAGAATATCCTCAAGCCATCACAATTGCTTGTGTGTGTGTACGAGGGGCAGGACCGTGTAATACTGCCACCACAAAGTGGAGATAGGTAGAGAGAGTATCCCTAGGTACTGATCCTTGAAAGATGGATTGACGCTTGAAAATGAAAAGGATGGAGATGGTTGAATGAGTCTCTTCTCAAGAGTGTAATTCGTTAGAACGGGATTGCCTTGAGGCCATTCACTCGCTCGCTGGGAGTTGTGTACGATGCAATATTGATCCTAGAGGAAAGGGGCGTGTCTGTGATACTTGAATCCAGAGAGTGTAAAACTGGCTAGGAAGAAAGCCGTATTATATATCGTAAGGGTAGTATAAACGGTAAAATTGGTTTTAAGGGAGGTTTTGAAGTGTATTATATTGTACACGAAATGTGAGTTTTGTAAAACTGATTTTTAAAGGAAGTTTGTAAATTTGTAAAGATCAAGTGGTTTTCTGGAATGTTGTTTCAGGTGTTGTTTCTAGATGGGTATTTTCTTGAGAACTTCTGTGTAAAAAAAGAAAAAGAAAAAACTCTGGATGTGTCTCAGCTGAGGAAATTACCAGATAAAATGGGTAGTAAAAATCATACCTGGTAGTTTGTACAATCATAATATTTTGAAGTTTTTGTGAGTTTTATATGATGTTTTGTAATTTTTATGTGGAGTTTTTATATTATTAAAGGATAGTGTGATTGTTTTCTGATGCAAACTGAGAATCATATTGGAGTTGTAGAATTTTGAAGAATTTTAAAAAACTCTTTTGTGTAATTAAAAGTATCGTAATAAAATTTGGCAGGTGCGTTTTGGAGTGAAATTGTTGAAAGAACTATTGTATTGTGTTGAATTTTGTATGCGTATATTCATGAACGGTTGTGTGAATATCAATGAGCATTGACAGTAAACTCAATTCAAAAGAGATTGATAGTTTTTTTTTCTCAATCGAATGGGTAGTACCTGGTTTTTTACATCCTGGACAGAAGCATTGCATTATGAAATAACAAAGTTTTCCTTCGTATTTGTGCTCTGCTGTTGTTTGATGTTTCTTCAGGATTTTAATGTTTCTCACCTTTTCCTGATCCCTGAAGTTAAGTGATACGGATGCAGAATGTGTGGAGCAATTGTGGCCTGGCGTGGAGACGCCCGGTAAAAACTTAACACCTTTTGTTCGACGTTAAGATATGGAACTACTTTCTCCTCCATAGTTACCAACTTTACTGGGCGCGTGTCACTCAGTGCTCCCGTTAAAATATATGCAAGCAAGAACAGTGACTTTTTTCTAAGGTTGATTTTAAAAGTGCTCAATTTATCATGAACAGGCTTTACTCTCCGTGTCTCAACATAGGACTGTTTTTTTGGCAATACGACTATCATAAATATCGTAGGTCTTTGAGATATTTGTTTATTCTCTGGATTGGTGTGCGGTAGATCAATGTTGAGTATATGCGCAGAAGACAAAAATTTCGGTTAAAGTCACCTTTAGTCTTTTTTTCCACGGGGTCACATAAGCCACCTGAAACCAACCCAGTGCATAGACGTTTCTTATTTTGGTTCTCTAAAGGCGTAGGATATGGCTCGGTAGAGTGCCTGAAACTAAGGGTCCCATACACTAAGGTATTTTTGTGTAGTAGTTTGTGTGTATACGTTTATTTTAGTGAATAAATGTTCTCGGAATACTACCTTGGGAAGAAAGGGTGAAAATGAATTAGCTCAGGTCACATAGTTTTGCTATTATAATATTTTGTGCATAAAAAAAAATTGTGAAAATGGTATACGGCATTTTTAGAGTTTGATTGCGCAGTTACCTTAAGAAGCATAATAAAAGTAAAACTACACGGAGGTAGTTGAATGTGTAGGCTTCCACCACGTGTAATTCCCACTATTACAGATCGAATTCGCAAAGTACAGCGTAACGACGGAAACGCTGCACGCCTGGCGTGTGGAAGCGACGGGACACTACACGCACGCGACAGTGTCGCCTGTATTGCTGTGCCTTGCACGCGCCTAACGGGTTCCAATGTATAGGACCCTTGAAGAGCTAGAAGTCCGGACATATTTTCTGTACATTTGTTGTTTGCGTGTTCGAGCGTATATCAGCAAATAAAGATCCTGGGAACACGACCTTTTTGCCATTAATAAAATAAAAAACAATCATCTAGGTCCGTACAGTTTTGTTTTTATAATATTAAATTTTATTCAAAAAGAAAAAGAATCGTCAGAATGGTCAAAAATCGCATTTTTAGAGCCTGGCTTCGCATCTTTCTTAATAGTTAGGAGAAAAATACAACTGTACAATCGTAGTTTAATCTATGTGGTTTTATAGCGTATAGTAAAATTCCACTGTTGGAGACCTGATTAGCACAGGACAGCGTAACAGCGGAGACACTGCACGCAGGTTCAGCGCCTTGTACGTAGGGGTGACCGGGCGCTGGTCGGGCGTTTTATTGTCGGCCATATAGCCGTGCCTCGTACACGGAAAACAAATTTCGGGACCATGTACTCTTAAATTTTGTGACGGTGTTACCGTCACAGGTTATGATTGTAAGTTTTTGGTATGAAAGTTGGCAACAACTTGGTTGTGTAAACGGGTGTGAGTCTTTTAAACATTTATTTCAGACCGGTCTGTTGTGTTGTTGTATTATATAATTCAATTATTGCTTTGGTTATTTATATAATATTTAATTATGTTTTAAACATTGTTTGTATTGTAATATACCTATAATCGCTTTTAGTTTAATATTATCTTTTATGGTAGGCGTAATTACGCTTGCAGCGCTAATGTTGTTCGGGCAGTCGCCGCTCGGTGCGTTGCGTGTGGCGAGCATGCGACGTCGTATGTGTGTGACGCGAGCTGTAGGTGGCGCGCAGACGCGAGTCACAGAGATATTGCGTCTGAGCTCCGGGAAGGTGTCCATGGTCGAGCGGCTTGCATCGCGTGCAAATAAGTCGGCGGCCAGGGTGAAATGCGGCTGGACTGGTGTGCCGGGATGGTGTCGTCTAGTACACGTCTGCTTAATAAGTTGCCTTTAACGTAGTTACGTGTTACGAATGAGTATGGAACTGTTCATCAGTACGGCTACTCAACTGTTTTCGCTGCCGTTTCTGTTTGTAAATGCAGACGTGTTTTCACCGGGGAACTACGCTGGTTTTGAGCTATGCTGCAAGTAGTATTATTACGGCCGCTGATAATTGCAATAATAACTTTCCGTGTGTGCGAATGCCTGAACTAACATCGCTTAGTTCAAAGTGTGCGAGGAGACGTGCCGATGTTTCATCGCTGACTTCGGTGGGCCTAACAGTCATCTGGGGCACGAGTTCGTCTGGTACTCTTTGTACGCTGCTTCGAAGGTGCGAGGGCGATGTGTGTCCCGCGCGCCGCAGAATCATCGGGTTGATCAATCACAAGGTACGAGAGATCCGCATTTGCATGCTCGTTTGGTGTCGGGGCGAAATATTTGGAAATATGACTTTCGCTGCGGTCCTGAAGTATCCTTTTGCGCCACACGTAACTCCCGAAGTCGGCAAAGCTTTTGACTGCAGATATTTGGTGCTTGAACTTTTTTTAATGTTGTCAGTGTCCTGTAAAAATACTTTTATTGTAACGTTTTAAATGTGCGAGCACCGTGTGAATTACTTAAGATGAAAAGTAACATTGGCGAGAAGCTATACAGAATGTTTGCGACGGTGCGGATTTTCTGATTGTGCGTCAAACCATGAATAAATGAACATTGTTTGCAACAAGGAATTCGTTGTCACATTGTTTGTTCATGAATGTAGTCTGCCAGTTAAATTATTTAAATATCTTTTTGCTCTGCTGTAAGATAAGATGTTTACAAGTTAAAGGTATTATGGTTCAGGTTAGAAGCACCCTGTTTCAGGTATACTCTTCTTTCACGAATTTGCTTTATACTCCAGTTTGTAATGGATAAATGTTGGGGGTATTTGGAAATACTATGCTGAGGGAGGTACTTTTGAGAACCCCGACGCCCTTGGGGGTAGAGGGCGACTCAATTTCCAGCCTCAGCAGGGTTGTGCTTAGTGGAGCTGTTGTGGGGAAGGCTCGTCCTCTACGAATGGCTGAACCGGGGCAAAATTGTGAACAAGTGTGGGAATGTGTGTTTGTAGCGTTTCCCGTTTTTCTAAATATAAAAACTTTGTTGAAGACGTGTTATATATAGAAACTTTACAAGGATTATACCTAAAAATATGTTCTTGCGCCAATTCACATTCTCCAAAAATGCCCATTACTAAGAATATTTGGTCACAGAATTTAAGATCGCAGTGAGAAAAGTCAATCTAATGGTCTCCTGAATCAACTTATAAAATTAGAGTTCATCATTTGGGAAAACCGCAAAGTGTTCCGGAACCCACTATTGATAAAATCATTTTGTGAGAAAATGTGGTCGCATTATGGAACCTCCCCCCTTTTTCTCATACCTTTTTATTTCAAAATTATATATTTTAATTCTCAAAATTCGCAGAAAAAAAACATCAAAATTTCACCAAAATCCACCTAAATTCTTGCTGTTTCCCCAGCATATATATATATATATATATATATATATATATATATATATATATATATATATATATATATATATATATATATATATATATGTGTGTGTGTGTGTGTGTGTGTGTGTGTGTGTGTGTGTGTGTGTGTGTGTGTGTGTGTGCGAGAGAGAGAGAGAGAGAGAGAGAGAGAGTGAGAGTACGAGCTTGTAATACTTCCAAAAAGCAATACATTACTCGGATTTCCGTCATGTATCTCATTAACATCTCCTGGCCTCAATAAAAGTGAACGAAATTTGCTAAGGATTCGAGCCACACGCGACAGTTCTGCGTGTAACTGACCTGCAGTATTTAGAGACGAAACTGAATTTTTCGTATCGAGTGAACGAGCTTGATATCGGGAAATGGCGGCAGGATGCAGCACTCTCAACTTGGCATCCTATCAATGGAGGAAGTTGTACTAAAAGATTTTTTTGGTTGGAGCAGGCGGAGGGGGGGGGGGGGATGGTATTTTGGTCGCCACACATCCGGAAAAAGGAGGACATGTCTTCCTTTGGAATTTTTTTTTTGGCACACGGCCAGATTTTTTGTTGTAATAAAAATTCCCCGCTTTTTTTTAAACTTGCTAATAGTATTTGTCTACTAATTATTTTGATAATAGTTTTGTACGATAAAGTTTGTTATAACGGCGCTGTCGGTATTCATTTGGTTGTCGTATAAAACGTCCGTTCGGTCTCTGATAAGCCATCTAAATAGTTAACGAATATTTACTGCAATTTCTCATTTAGATTTATTTATCGTACTACAGTGTGTGTATTAAAATGTTTTGTTGTGCAAAGCAAATGTAAATACACAATTTTATTTACCTCATACTTAGTGTTCTTATTGTATGTTAACTGATAATGAGAATGTTACGTCATGTTATTAATTAAACGTTTTAAAATTATTTGTTTGAAGTATTGATTATTTCATTAAATTATTTTTCAACATCATTACGATTAAACTGTATGTGAAAAAATTTACTAATGTGTGATTTTACATTATAAGTAATTTGCGGCGGTAATGGAATTTCAATGGCCTAATTTTTAATGGAATTTCCTTTTCCAGAGTGTATTTAATATTTTTTTTGTTCTTAAGTGTCTGATAATCATAGTGGCGACGCTCAATAGGCCCTATCCAGTCATTATTTCCACATGTGACAGTCCGTTGCCGATGCTAAGAACAAAATTAAAATTTATTCCTGCTTGAAAATTCTAAACTTAGGGATAACCAAAACTTCTTAGCTCAATTTACAACTTTGAAATTGTTAGAAGAAATAATTTCACTTGTATTTTACTGTAACAAATTATACGACAGTTTTTTTTTTTTTTTTTTTTTTTTCCACTCTATGCTGCCCTTTTGAACTTCATATTGCTTTGTCCCTTGACTCCCCTTTGTCTATTCCGAGATTGTTGATTTTCAAACTGGCTTGTGAGAACGTACGAGAACAATATAAATGTATTGGAGAAAAAGTGTCGTCTCTAGTAGTAAATGCCTAATTGTAAAATGTATTGGAAGTCAACCCTTAAAAATACGTATTCCATTTTTATACTGGATGAACATAGGAAAAACTTAAAAAACTAATTCATCCGGATAGCATTAACCTTGGTGACAACGGGTTGCCTAGATTCGTTTATGTTGGCGTTATTTCGTTTAAGTTAGTTTGTATAGGATAGCCGATACCTTAATCTCAGTTTTCAAACAAATTGTTGTGCTCTGAGATATGTTTTTACGTTGGAATTCAAAGAGTGGCATGTATACAATCTATAGCTCAAAATATAACCTACTCTCGATAAACTGCGCACTTCTAAAAGCACTGTTTAAGACCTACTTGTATGCCATTGTGAATACTTTCTCCACGAACTTGATCCCTTTATTCGTGCGCCAATCAAACGTAACTGTGAAATAGTTAAAAGAAAACAGTTATTAAAAAAAATTGCTGAGCTTTACTTTAAAATATATTTCTAAAAAAGGAAAGTCAATTGTTTCAGTAATTTTAAATGTTTACCTACCACTTTTCTTTTAATTCAGCATTAGAACACATAACTATTTTCTTTACGCCATTACTAACATTACTGGACGCATGCTGGTCACCGTGCCTGTTAAAATATATGCAAGCGACATTTTTTCAAAAGGTGATTTCAAAAGTGCTCAAGCGAATTACGTAAAGTAGAGAGCTCGAAGCAATACATGAGTGTGTCGCCACTCTAATTAGTAGCACTGTGAGTAGCAAGATATGCCAAGGATGCTTGGAGCCACCTAACGTGGCAGCCTCGACGTGGAGGCGAAATCGACTCTCGTTAATGCATTTCGCGTCACGCCTGCAATGAAGAGAGGAAGGAAGGACATGTTCGTCCAGACACAGCTCGCAGTTGGACATGTCTTATGACATTCACGGCACGTGAGCTGCGTGTAGAGCGTCAGCTTTGTCGGGGCTCGGCGACTGCCAGACGACTGGCGTAACTTATTAGCAGAGCCGCGGTTATACACACATATAGTGCATTCACGGTTTCTTCACACTTTTTGAACCAAACCTTTGAATGAGCGAGTGAAGAGATTTGGGCGGCTCTTAACGTCGTGGTCTTGAGAGCCGATGAGGGTGATTGAGGTGAGAATGGAGCAGCGCCGGAATGAAAGGGCGGGGGAAACGGGGGATCTATGAGAAAACCCGCCGACCAACGGCACGATTCCCACATGCGAAAATCCGGAGCGACCAGGCCGGGGATTGAACCCGGATCGCCTTGGTGGGAGGCGAGCGAGCTAACCGCTCGGCCACCGTGGCCCCCAAACCTTTGAAATATCACCCCATGTATGACGTCCTTGGTTTTGATTATTTTATAACTATGCTATCTATTACAAGTGTTTCATAATTACCTTAAAATAAAAGTACCTTCTACTTAAATTGTATGTATATTTTTAATTAATATGACTAAAACCGGGAGAGAACAGGTGCGTGGGTAATACATAGTAATGGAATAGTTCTTATGCAAAATTTTATTAGATTGAATGCGCACGAATGCAGTGCGCTGTCCCTTCGGTGTAATTTTCTAGACTCAGTTAAACTTTGTTTGCATGAGGCGGAGGAATATCCTAGATGTTGAACTTCAGCAGGTCTTCAGAACAGTGTAAAGTAACCGTGAACGTCCTACAGCTAGCACAGAGCACCATCTTCCCCTCAAGCTATATTCCCTGCACCATCGCCCGAACCCCGCACCCTCACCTTAACTACTTTCTAGACACCTAAATGTAGCTGGTTCGCATTAAATTGAGAACTTTTGAAAACCATATCTGAAATAGAACTCCTCTGCCCGTAACTGGATATATTAACGTATACACTAGCTGTCAGGCTCGCTGTAATGTTGGCAGACGGAAAAACTGTTCCATATCTGAACCTGGCATTAACAGTGCGTATCAAAATGTGAACACTTAATTACCGACTGGTTTGTGCACATTAGAATAATGATCGACACGTTAGTAATATGCATGGTTATGGCTTAGTGTCTCATAGTCAGTAAGGTCATTAAAGAAGGGACTAGTCGCTCAATCACGTTGTGGTGTAGAGGTTATTAAAGGCTGTTCACAGCAAAGTGAGCATTTTTGAAATCAACCTCCGGAAAAAGTCACTAAATGGGCAGATTTTAAAAACATTTTCATTTGTAATAATTTCACAGGTGCACTAGACCGACGCATGAATAAAGTGACGAGGCCCATGGCAATGTTAATTTGGCATAAGGCGAAAGAATACACAATGTGGATATAAGTAAATCTCAAGTAGGGCTTTCAAATGCGCTCATTTTACCGTGAACAGCCTATTCTATCCTCCCACCTGGGCGAACCGGGTTCGATTCCTCGGTGGTGCCGCTCGCGGTTTTTCGAATGTGGGAATCGTACCGGACGATGCCGCTGGTCGGCGGGTTTTCTCGGGGATCTCAGTCCCCCCCCCCCCCCTCCGCCCATTCCGACGTTGCTACATACTCACCTCACTTCGCTTTCATCGCCTCTCAAGACCTCGATGTTAAAAGAGCCAAGCTTCTTACACAATAGAAAACTTTAGCATTTGACTACGTTTCCTTTCCTCTGACGAAACCACCAATACAAAATACGATTATAAAGAAGAGTTCAGACAATTGAACATCGGTTCTGCAAGCTTCGTATAAATGTGTACCTTGTTATGTAAATAACAATTTATTATCAAGGAATGCATTTTAAGTGCATTTTTTAAATAGACTTAGAATTTATGTTAGAATTTTATTTCAAAACAAAAAACTCATTTGTTTACTTTATTAAAATATGTAAATTCAAATATTTTATCTTCACATTATATTTGTTTGCCATTTATTTAATTTAAGACAAGCTTTGTTTAATAAACGGAGATTAAAATCGCCATAAAATAAAATAACTCACTTCCCACATAACATCTGTAAGATTCTCAGCAAACTGGCTGTTTGACTTTGACTTTAAATTTCAACTTTTCGAAATCGTAAAATCAAGAGTGCTTGACTTTACCTTTAACAGTTCCATTGCGTCAAGCCCCGTAAGAAATAACATGTAGGAAAGCAAACTTAAAGTCAAATGGTAATCGTAAAAGTTTTCAATTGTGTAAGGGCCTTTAATCTCTTCACTCACTCAATCATGGGCGGGGATGGAAGCGGTCATGGTGTGTGGTAAGCAACCGCCCTGCCATTCGCCTGGAGTCACTTCGGGAAACCACGGTAAACGGAAATAAGGTCTGTCGAATCGGGACTCAACCCGCTACCTTTCGAAAACGAATCGAGCATGTTGGCTCTGCTCCACTTCGGGAAACCACGGTAAACGGAAATAAGGTCTGTCGAATCGGGACTCAACCCGCTACCTTTCGAAAACGAATCGAGCATGTTGGCTCTGCTCCACTTCGCTCTGCCATCTTAATTATATATTTACGTTCTCAACAATTTAATGGTTTCATAAGTTTCACTTGATCTTTCGCCGACCAAGTGATTTGGTCAATGGAAACGTTTATCCTACGCAAGGCAGATTTATACAAAACAGGCACAGGAGCGTATCCTAAGCAGGGATTTCAAAATTGCCCACTTGGTCGCGAACAGCGTATAATAGTAGACCAGCTCAAATCACGCGTGTGTCTATTTTTTTCTTTCCCTCGTTGCAAGATGTCACGAGGCAAATAGCTGAACGATCATTGCATCTCCCCGTATTCCATTTACATATCGCAAGAACAGAAACAAAACAACTCAAATAATAAACAAAATTGGTTTGGCGTAGAAATGTGCAAGGTTTCATGTCGTGTTCATTGTTTTCACTTATTTCATTCGCGAGGCACAATAAGAATGTCAAAATGGCATTATTGCTTTTCCATGATTTCGGGATTTGCAACCTATTTTTTCGACATAGTGAAACGTTGTTTACTAAATTAACTTAAGACTACACAGGCAATGCTAACATATGGTAGTTAGTGAACGGGTGCTAATATCACGTATAATTATTCTTCCATGTTTACACACATACTTTTAAAGGACTTCATTATGTTTGGTACCAGACGCGCAAACAGTTGCAGAAGAGCTGCTTGCCCTGCTCCGCGCTTCTTTTGTCCATTTCACTTGAAACTGTTACTGTTTGTTGCTAGGTTATTTTATACTTGAAAATCGCTACGTTCTGTACGCACACGTATGAGTTATCCAAAAAGATAAAACTAGAACATTTAAATTGGAAAGGGCAATGTCTTTATCTGAACTTTTGTAAGTGTGATACCCACGCATGGCTAATGAAAAATTGTTTAGTATTTGAAATATGAAAGGAATGTTGAAGAACAATGGGAAACGTGTCAGGCATTATCGCTGGTCGTTGGGTCCACGCTTACATTTCGTCACGATCCAATGTCATCATCGCTAAAACCTAGTTATTCAGCATCATCCAAATCTCTCCACTCCACGCAAATTATGTCATTCCACACCCCAAGTACTTCTGCTTCACGTAGACTGCATCACGTTAAAGAATACCTTTAAAATAAATTATTTTCCATAAAGGCACGTGAGTGGCATGTATAAAGTAAATTTGGCAAACAAACAAAACCAAAATAGATTGTATAGCTACCGTCCCCAGCGTTTAGCCATCACGGGGGTCTTTGGTAACTACAATTTTACAGGACATCTCAGGGCTTTTCATGCTCTTTATTATATTGTTAGCAACTGATAATAGCATCCCGACTATGTTAACCTGGTGTATTATGGTAAAGGAGCAATCTGTATGAAAGAGTTGCAATTCCTTTATCCCCCGCCACTCTCTTGCAAATTGGTAATATCTTATCTTCTGGAATATGAAAATGATTTACCGCACTCGCCTTTAAGGTCGGGTGCGATTTCCAGCACACTGCCAGCACGAGTCGTGCCTCATCTGACCTCGAGGGCACAGGAAGATGCCAGTGTCATCCGGACGGAGAGCCCCACCAGGGCCGTGTCTTCGACATCCCAAACGTAAGGAGACCTCTGCTTGGGACAGATGTCAGCCCATGCTCCTCCTCCCTCTTCGTGGCACTTGTGAGTCTTCGAGAGGGAAAGGACTAATAATCCTTCCCTCTCCCCTCTGTTTCAATACAGTTGAATTTCTTCACATTGAAATTCCTGCTTTGAGCCCCAGCAGTTCGACCGTAAACAGTCGACCGGCCTGCCACTAGACCACAGCCATCAGGATTGCCCATGTGCGAGGCCAGCCTGGAGGACAGATACCTCTTTTGGTAAACCAGGCATAGGGAACGCCCGGGAGTTTCCCATGTTTGCTGACCACTAACCATGTGGGTCGCCCAGCGGTACTATAAGTAGGTGTGGGTTCCCTTTGGTCGGGAGAAGCTAGCAACAGTGGCGGCAAGTTGTGGAAACTAGTTATAGGCTGTTCGTGGTTAATCGCGCCCTTTAGAAAGCTCTGTCCAGTCCGTGTCCTTCCGACATATTCCTGGCCTCAGTCACGCGCCGTTCAAGTGTAAAAGTGAAATCGTCAAAAAAACAAATATTGTTACGCAATCATTGGTTTGTCATGTGCGACCGAGCGGAAAAGATGGACAGAGTTGTTATATGATAGCGGGTGGCGAGTCACAAGGGTTGTTTGAATGAAATGTGAGCGATAATCCAAAACGCGCATATTTTGTTTCAAAAAGTGAGTCGCCACGATAATCCTTTTTCGGCGCGCGCTCTTGATCTTCAACCGATTAAATTTCCGCGTTTATCTGAAGAATGTTCTAGTGGTTTACTGCCCTAGTTTCTCTCAGCATGTCACGCCGAACTTTCCAGGTCAAGGCTAGCGAGTATAAAAGTGACACGGGCCTCCGAGCTGGCAGTTGATTAGTGGATGGGTGGCTGGAGTTTTAGCGATACACGACGAGCGAGAACAGAAACGAGCGGCGAGAGAAGTAACCAGCAGGAGGAGAATTTCCGACTGCGAGCATTGGCGCAGCAAACAGTGTGACTGGCAGGCTGGACAACTGGACTAGATGCGTGAGTGAAAGACGTTACAAATGATGGCAACAAATGAAAGATAGTTAATTATGAGTATGCGTTGATTAAAATTAAGAAGGACGTTAACTGGACTTAAAATATAAATTAAAAACTGCACTCATTGATAAATAAAAAGAGTAATAGTAAAGATAGATATATTAATGCTGTATATAATAGCTGTATGAATAAATTAAAATCAAATCTAGTTCTTTGGTTTTTATCAAAAACTCTATCCCTCACAAACTCAAATATGCTCCTAAGGCACCACGTACCAATGTGTTACTTATATGCAAAATATCACCCCTATGTGAAAAAAATAAATAATGTAAATAAATTAAATAAGTTCAGCATCCAGAAAATTTTACATCATAATGTTGAAATGGCGCTAAAACCTGGAACTACTTTTCCTAATTGGTTGTCAACTTTGTAACGAGTGTTTCAGTCAGGTCTTACGTTAAGTATATGCATTTAATTGCAAGGGCAGTGACCTTTTTTTTTTCGAAGGTTGATTTCTAAAATATAAATTAACTATGGACAACTTGCATAAACTTAAAATTTTTATTTAAAACAATGTTTAGAGAATTATATACATTTATTAAAAATATATAAAAAAAAAATGGATATTTTAGAAACAAATTAATTTTTCTAACAATTCTGCAGTGAAACTTGAAGGACGTAGTAAACATGCCATTACGTCCACGAAAATTTCCTAGAGGCGAAAGGAAACACTGCAGCAAACTATGGGATTTTAAAAGATGGATTGACAGCCCGGATGTCACAATCAACTTTACACATTGTGCAGACGCTCCAGTCTTAAATAATTAATTCACGCCATTGGTTATATGTGTGTGTGCGTGCGTGCGTGTCAGCATTCTTTTTTCGTGAATAACCTGCTGCGGAAATTTGTCGGTCTAATTGATACATGCTGTAGTACCCGTGTCTTTTCATGTGCTGAGAATTCGGGCATTGCTAGTAAGATGAACTGGGAATGGACTTGCGACATTGACTACATGTTCAAGAAGGCTGAATTTTAATCAGTCCTATATTACGATGTCACAGGCGGGGCCAAGTACGGACACGTGTGTATACTTGGAGAGAACTCTGATGCGGCCTATAGTATAAACAGTTCACGATAAAGTGAGCATTTTTTACACCCTAGTTACTTTTTACTCTCAGCCATTTTTCAACTTTCTGCCATTTTTAAAATAAGTATTGGCATGCAAATAATAAACAATGTGTACATATTTCAGAGAGAACTCGAAAATTAACGTCTAAAGCTACAGAATATATATATATATATATATATATATATATATATATAATGACTATTGTTCCAAATGAGAGCGCTTCTAAAAGTGCTCACTTAACCGTGAGTTGACTATGGTTGTAGTGTGGGACGCACCATTCTCTTGATCCACCGCGCGGCCTGCTGCTGCGGGTCGATGAAGAGCGGCCAGCGGCTGGACAACGACACGAGCAGCGCGCTCTCTGTGGAGGTGGTGTCGCGCGGCAGGCCTGCCAACTGCCAGCCCCGCGTCACGATGGGGTCGCCCATTGTGGAGACGGGGGTGCAGCCCTGGGTGTGCGGCACCGTGGCCCGCAGCATCACCCCCCACCAATCGTACAGCAGCACTGCGCGGTACGTGTCCGTGAACGACCCCAGGTACGCCACCGCACCTGTCGCATCCCAGCTGGAACATTACTTCTTCTCTCCGTTCATGGTTACTTCCAACTTTCCATGAACCCTGCTAAAGTCCTACTTCCGGGATATTCATCCGCCTCAGGCTAACAAGGCTTTGCCGAGTCTAGAAAATCACACCAAGGGCACAACGCACCGCGCTCGTGTGCACTCGGTGACGTCATATTTTGTATAAGAACTATTTCTTACTAGGAGTTACCAACACCCATAATATGTGTAAGTATTTTCTCTCCGTTTTTATTCATATTAATTATAATTTATGTGTTAAATATCAGCGGAAGTTCAACTGTACCTAAAATTAAATTCTTTTATGTTTTAAAAGTGTAAAAAGCCCTGGATACATGGCGTATTTAGGAAATTAAATACCTCAAATTTCAACAATTTTGAGACTCAAAAAGCCGTAAAAGCAAAACTAGTCACGCAGAACACCAGTACCCAAGCATACCAGCTGCCCATAACGTTTATCCTACCAACCTACACCAAGCAAATACCGTCCATTATAACTCAAGCATGACTCGACTATTACATCCACACCAACGAAAAACAAGACAAAACTCAAAAAGAAAAAAAAAACACGTGATTCACGAGGAGACCTACACTCACAGGGTTTATTCCTTGCAACATTTGGAGCAAATTATATCGTATAAATGTGGGTCTTATTACTAATATTTACAGAGTAATTCGACAATCAGCATATCCACACTACAGTGGAAAGAAGCTTTCAACACCGTTTCAGCATCAATGTGTGGTGCGGTGTTCTACACGATCATCTGATTGGGTCATAAATTTTCCCGGGACGCTTGGCTGGTGTGGTGTATCTGCAATTGTTGCAAGAACTGCCCCTGTTAATTGAGGATATTTCATTATCTGCGAGACATCGTTTGATCTTCCAGCATGCCGGTGCGCCTCATCACTTCCACAGTGCTATGGCTGAACACTTCAATGCGCATTTCCGTGAGAGACGGATAGGATGACGGAGTTTTCACTCCTGACCTCCTCGATCACCATATCTATCACCACTAGATTGCGTATGGGGATGGATTAAGGATATTGTTTACCAAATGACTGCACAAACAAGCAAGGAACTACTTGCGCGTACCCTGCATGCTGCTACAGACATAAAAGATGGCCATGCGCAGCTAAGTAGTGCATCACGTAGGTTCATAAGCGTCCTGGCAAGTGTATGGAAGTAAATGAAAACATTCTTCAACATCTTTTGTAAGCTTGTTAGACACAATTGTGATGCTCAACTGTAAACAATATGGTCTCATAATACACCACTGTATTTACTTTTGAAAGGGTTATTATTTTATTCATCATTCTTCAAATGTTTCGAATTACTCTGTAAATATCGGGGATAGGACCCACTTATTATGATATATTTTGCTCCACATGATGTGAGTAACAGGCCCTGTGAGTGGAGGTAACTCCTCATGAATCAACTGTATAATAGACTCCATATCACCCTAAATTCTTTACCAATTACACCATTCAGTATAACTCAATTATGACTCAACCGTACCATAAACGTTTACACAAGGAAAAATCTCCCATAAATAATTTATAGCATTTACTCTAACCCAGGTATACCTAATGCTATAGCAAAATTACAGTTCCTGGATACCACATGTACAGGTGCTGACCTATCAACTAGCTTTTTCATGAGTTTAAATGGATCTGTTCTTCGTTTCTGTACGTCTACTGCCATGTGCGATTTCGCTGTTCATGTTAACTATTGTTTCTGTCAACGAGTAGCGAATAATGTCTTCAGTTTACATGCAACTCACTTGGACATGTTTCGTCAGAACTGTAAGCACGACCTTGAGGTGTTGGCATGTAAGAAAGAGAGAGTGGTGGGGTAGAGTTGAAGGGTATGTAACCCTCTCGGGTGTGCGATGCGTGATACTGAAGAATATCACTGGTAATAGGAGAGCAGCATATATGTTTAAAAAGAGCTAGAACGATAAACGAAGTTGAGTTGTGTTGAGAGATTTGGATTGCTCTTAACAGCATCAACCACATCGTTACCGATAAACATTTTATAAATATACTAACCGCAACTGTACCATGCACCATACACTGTAACTCAGTATACCTCAGCTATACCCTGCACATAGAAAAACATCTAACACTATGACACAAACATCTAACACTATGACACAAACATCTAAAACTATGACACAAACGGGTTGCTGCCCATACCATCTGTCATGCCAATTTTTGACGACTAACAAACAAGCATGTTATACTTCTGTTAACGTAGAAGTGCCTTATTATTTGTTGAATTGAACATTTATTTGTATTTTATATATAAATTATAATATTACATTTATAATTACTATGCGTAAAACAGACAGGCGATAGGCGTTTTGGTAATGCCTAGTAATAAGTAGTTCTTATGCAAAATGCATTTACTCTGAATACGCACGAATGCGGTACGTTGTCACTTTGGTGTAAATTTCTACACTTAGTTGAGCTTTATTGCGTGAGGCAGAGGAATATCCGGGAAGAAGAACTTTAGCAGGGCTTCAGAAAAGTTGGAAGTAACAGTGAATGGACTATATAACCAAAACCAGACCATATACCATAACACAGACGTACTGCTGCCAGTTCCATTCGCCATACCACCCAATTACAGACACCATAACCACACAACATACCATCCACAATGCCCAAAAAAAATTGTCATACTAATCAAACATAACATCCTCCAAGCAACCACACAATTCATGCCAGGCATACCAACCAATGTCAGTTTCTGACACTATTATTGCTGTAGGGATTTGGAATAAATGTAAACATTCCAGTAACATGGGCCATTCGGCTCGAGCAACAACCTTAGCACCTCACATTTTCCCCACAATTTGATGATCCTGCAATAATTCAGCATATGGTGTTTGGCAACATGCCACCATGTTGTGGTTTACGATCTATATCGGCCTTTTTTTTTTGTAACTCCCGCAGAAGGCTAATTTCTTGCTTCACAATCTGAATACAAGAGCAGATGCAGGAGCAGAATCGCGGAAGTAGATGCGATGCACAAGGTGCGCGAGATAACGGTATTAACACAGTAACATTGCTGCATATTTTAAAATTATTGTTCAAAATATCAATCCCTAGTAAAATATCAACCCCGAGTAAACTAACATCGACATAATTATGCATAGTCTCAGCTATATTCAAATAGTCAGTAGTGTTCTAACTTCACCGCAATATGAAAACTTTTATTTTTATATATTATTTATAAAGTTTTCGTAAATTTTTAAGGCAAAGTTTTACCATACAGAGTTCCTGTGCCCCTTATTCGCATATATTAAATTTAACCTACTGACCAGCATTCCCATTGACCAATTATCCATAATTAATATATTATAAGCCAACTATATGGTAGAACCCACCAACCACCCAACCAAAATGTTTCAGCTAGAGTGTTCACAGTCTTTATTGCCATAACGTAATTACTGTCAAAAACATACCAACCAGCATACTTACGAAATAATTCAGTCAAAATATTCTAGCAAACCACATTATTGTCAAACTGTAGCATATTGTTATGCTAACTATATGGACATTGTCATTACCCACAGTCCATACTCACAGAACATAACACCACATCACATCATCTGTTTGCACAGAACTTACCATCAGACTATATCAACAAATTCAACCAACCACCGGCTCTCAAAATGTTAAGAGCTGACCATATCTCTTCATTCACACAACCGAACAAACCATACATACATATCAAATCTTTCTTTAAATCACACTTTCATTTATTCAGTCAATGTTTCATTGAACATTTCAATATATATTTCAATTTGTGTATCAATCTTGCGAAGAATCCTTTAATCCTTCTATCAATCTTTAAATGTTAGGTCAATAATTAAATCAACTTAACAATATTTCAGTCATTTTTTCAATCTATTAATCACTATTTCAATCTGTCGATCAATATTTCAATCTGTCGATCAATCGTTAAATAAAACTCTCATTCTTTCAATCAACCTTTCAATCCTTTGGTCAATCTTTCAATGTTACGAGTTTTAAGTGCGTACATGCGAATCACGTAAGTTCAGTAATGGAATAATGTAATTCTGATTCGCCCAATCAAATACCATAAGGTCTTGTCAGAAAGACACGTGGTCAATAACTAAAAGAAAACTGCAAATTTGCAAGTTGGATATTGAAGATTAGTCCACGTGGAACTCTTCTCGCTGAGATCAGGTGTCGTGTACTACACGGGGTAGGGGGGGGAGGGGCGGGAGCCCGAGGAGGATACCCACCCGCCGTGATGAGCACGTCTCCGGGGAGGTGTTGGAGCGAGGAGTGCAGTCCGCCGATCTCTTGCTGCCAGTTGCGGCGCTCGCGGTCCAGCCCAGCCAGCAGCCGCAGAGCTCGCCGCAGTCTGTCGTCCACCGTCTGCATCTGCTGCTCCAGCTCCGTCTTCTTCTCCACTGAGCTTTTCAGCTCCGCCTCCAGTCGCGCCAGACGCTCCAGCACCTGGCGTCAACCACCGCCTTACCGCCAACACACGAGCACGAGTGGAGTAGTGGAGACATTTCGGCGGCTCTTAACATCGAGGTCTTGTGAGCCGATGAGGGTGGAGCGAGGTGAGTATGGACCAGCGCCGGAAAAGAGAGATCTCCGAGAAAACCCGCCGACCAGCGAGATCGTCCGGCACGATTCCCATATGCGAAAATCCAGGAGCAACCTGGCCGGGGATTGAACCTGGTTCGCCTACGTGGGAGGCGAGCTGGTTAACCGCTCAGCCACCGCGTCCCCACTGGTGTGAAGGAAGAGAAATTGTCTTACTTTTATTCCTGGTTTGTCTGTAGTAGGAATGTGTTTTGTTGTGAAACAGACTAAGCATGGCAATCTCTCCATCTATCCGCTACTACTCGGCCAGATGATAAATACAGCCGGGGAAGGGTGGGACCCGAGCGATAGTTTAACTGTTGAGAGGAGACGATGAACTCCGAGGAGAGGAAATTTACGGCTGTTAGCCTTCTACGCGAGCGCGTGTACATGCGCCTGCACAGGAATGTCAAGCCGAAACCCGTGAATCAGCCTCGATTTACCTGGAAAGCTTATCACTAGAGACCCGGAAATTTCGCGGATACTTTCGGCAACAAGCTAGACCCCACAATATTTTGTGTACTCGAGCCTCAGTTAGTTGTTCATTGGCTGTTACTACAGTTTAACATCAGACCAGGTAGCACTGGATTCAGTCTTTGTTTTCTTGCAGGTTAGTTACTGGTTTAAATACGTCCAGGGCGTGGCTTGCAAACTGCAATCGATTATAAAGAGTAACTCATATCACTGTGCCATGAGTTTATGGTCACAACTACACTGGCTACCTATAGCCGAGCGCTTTCATCCCTTCCCGAAGGGTAAAAGGATTATGATACAAGGAAGGAAGGGTATGGCGTGACCTTGAGTAGTTTAATATTTTCCTCGTCTTGGTCACGTAGTACCCTTTATTCTGGGCAACTCAGTGTGTCACAGATTTTAAAATATTTAGATTTCTAATAATTTTACAATTTCACTTGACCGACGCGTCAATAAAGCGATGAGGTCCATGGCAATGTTAAATTTACATAAGACGAATGAATATACAAGGGGCATACAAGCAGGACCTTCAAAAGTGCTCAGTTTACCGTGAACAGCATATAGTTAATATTGTCTTCAGTTTGTATGCGACTGACTTGTAAGTGTTTCGTCAGAACTGTCTGCACGACTCTGAGCTGCTGGATTGGAAGAAAGACAGAGGGGCGGTGTAGAGTTGAAGGGTTTGTCTTTCGTACTGTTACATGCTGCCTCTCTACATCCTCTGCCTTGCCCCGGCCCCTGTCGAGCGTGTCTTGCGTGGTGCTGAATTACTTAATTGGTATGGACTGTTCACTGTAAAGTGACCAATTTTGATATAAACCTTTGAAGAAAGTCACTGCTTGTAACTGCATTCATTAACGTAAGCGCTGAGGAAATACTCATAGAAAATTTGGCAGGAAAATATGAAAAATAGTTCAGTTTTTCAACGTTGCATTAACATTGTAATGTTTAAATTTGTGGGCGCCGAAGTTATTTAATTTTGTTTCTGACAGTGTTATGTGCGCAAGACTGATATTTAAATGACAATTTCACAGTTACACTTGAACGGCGCATAACTCAAGTGAGGAGGTCTACAGCTAAGTTAATGTCACATACAGTGGAAGGATACAAAATAGGCAGAGAAGTAGATCCTATCCTATCTGTTCACTATCGTGAACAGCCTTTAGTGGGATAGGAGCATTTAATGTTTACAAACGAGCTGCAGCGAAATTATTGATATATGCAGGCACTGCATTCTAAGGCCATTACTAGTAGCTGGAGAAGAACACTGCAGGATTACAGACGGACCGCTGCAGATTGCTGAAGCATGCTCTGCCGTAATAAGCGTATTGGTACTCGTGCTGCTTCTGTCCTTGAAGAGCAGAAGGTCTGGGGTTATCGTTTTAAGGATATTTGAGTCATCGCTCTCACCTTTATCAGCGTATCTCGAGGAGCGAGGAACCTTCTGGTTCAAGCCGCAGTAGATCCCCGAGTCAAGCATATTATGTGGCCTTAAGCGCCTAATGTGCGAAACCAGCAAAACGACGAACGGTGCCTAGCGAGAGTCATGTGTACGAGCATCAGTATAGTGGAGACTGGCGGAACTATGGAAATGGATGCATGAGTGACAGGCATTTGGAATGATGGCAATATATAGTTGGATCGGATCTGTTTATATAATAAGAGTGAATTTAGTGATAGTAACCAATTGGGATTGACATTTAATATTGCGCTCATTGAGAATACCATGTGCAAATAGTAGAGAGATTTATTTTAACGTCGTTGACAACAGTTTTGTGTATTTTTATAGCATTATATATAAATTAAAAAATTAAACTAATCTCAAAAGAGTGCTACCACGTCCGGCACAGACAGTACAGAAGGAACCAAAACCGAGCGAGAATCTGTCCGTGTTACTTGAGACAGCTTCTTCGCCCGATACAAGGCAGCTATATATCTGCTTCTCTGTACCTGTGGCGCCATCGTGCAGCGAAATGAACAACTTACGAAGCTGGCCAGCTTAGCTGTTTCCCGCTTTTGATGTAGAGAATAGCGGAGGTGTAAGGGCGACACTGCCACAAACATTACGACCGCCATTGTCGCTACAAAAAAGCTCTGAACGTAGGGTATGAAGAAATTCATAAATATTTAATTCACAGGTGTATTAAACTAACAGGTTACATAACCTAATTAAACACTCCCATACTCTACTGATAGAGTAAAGGAAAATGCATAAATTAAAGAAAACCTTACTTAAATAAACATATTTAAAAAAATTTACGCGACCACACACTTCTTGATTGCGTGCGAATCAAAACATAACAAATTCTACTCAAGCAAAACTCTGGAACGTGATATCGAACGTACAACCCCATGTTTGAATTCAATACGATAATCAGTTCAATAGGGTATGTACTAAATCAATTTTTAAATCAATTTTAACTCTTTAATTAATGAGGATGACTACCAGCTACTCAATTTGCCATTTTCAAAACTATTCAACCATAACATTAATATCAAAATTCACAGAAAACCAAGTAGCAAGAAAAGGCATTTAATTCAGAAATTTGGTGTTGAGTACATATTTGCTCACAATAAGACCTCTATAGAGTTGTGTTATAAATTTTAAGCCCTCTTGCTTCTGATGAACTTTCGAGATTCGTGAAATCAAATGCAGACTGTGTAGTAACGTGCTGCCTCATTAAAAAAAAACAACACAATATTGACAATGTAGAAATGGCCAGTACTGCACCACTAGCCTAGGGTATCTCATCTCATATAACAAGTTGCATGGAGAACTCACGTGCTGCATCGTTAATGGCAGGATCAGCTCGGGCCGCATGGGAAAATACACCTGTAAAACGTTTGTATGCATCTTGCTCTTTAAAAATTAATATGCAAATTCTCGTTCGTGACAGATTTTCCCCACAAAGACGATGTTTCATCGGTATGTGATTTTTTTTTTCATTGGAGATATTTTAAGGTACGCCGACCTTGAACATAGAGATTGCATCCGAGAAAAAGTGTTCAGGGGATTTCGGGAAATATTCTGAGGACAGTCACCGAGAATGTTAGACAGTGTACAAATATACAGATACGTGCCCGACGTTCAATGGATTTCACTTGAGTGATATCATAATTAAAACGTGGCTATTTTGTGTGTTTGTAGTGTGTGACAATTAACTTTTCAATTAACATGTTAGTTTCCAAGCTATTAAACATATTTTTGTCTATGGTTCACACTGTGTTTGTAGACATCTTCATGTCGGGAAACGTCCGCGGACAATACTTCTTGCATACAGGGCCTAATACAGACACTGGCCGAAAATAGTTCCACTCCTGGATCTCCAAAAGCCTGCGCGTTCTCTCTAATTACCACATGATACCTGCATCTACGGACAGTCATGTTGAAGAGATGGATGTTACATTTTCACGCCAGGAAGAGCCCACTGACAATAAGCCGGCCCTAATACAGACAATACCCGTCACCAATTCCACTCCCGACTGTCCGAAAAACTTCTCCCCGTCTGTAATGACCCCAGGACATCTCCGTCGACAACTGTCATGTAGAAGAGGGGAGCGTACATCGTATAGTGAATATGGAGTGAGCGATCTCGCTGGCTGCACATAACCAGTACCCGTGTCACAACATGGAACTGCTTTTCTACCAACACAACTATTATAAACGACGTGGATGGGTTTTGAGGTTATAACACAGCTTGCTAACCTTGTACTTTGATATATTTGTATACTACCTCTAACCAATTTGTAATGCTGTTTTATTATATAAATTCAATTTGGCAACATTATTTTATTCATACAAAAGTGATTGTTTTTGAAAATTAATATAAATAGAATGATTACGGCGAGTTCGGTACAAGGGAGTAGGGTGGCTGAGCTCGGAGCAGTTCTTGCTCTGTCATTCTGGTCGGTCGGTAGCCATTTTATCGACAAAATCACTTGTTTCACCCCAAAAGTAATTTCAGGAAATAATTATTTTAGCAAAATATAAATTTATCTTCACCAAAAATTTCTAAAAACTGGAAAAATATCCCGATCGAGTCCTCAAATTAGCCAAGTCGACTTCATTCATACATACATACAAGGAGTTTGTTATTGCTTCAGTCCCCAGCGTAATGCCATCACTGAAGTTGAGACGTAATATTTAATTGGGTTTGAGTATTTGTGATACTGGCCTGCCTCATGAAGCATCCTTTACCCGGGCCACACCAGGTGCCCAGCAACAACTTCAGCTAGAGTCGCGCTTGACACAAGGGGGCCCCAGGTCTCAGCCACACCAAGCTGACCACCGCTCGCAATCTTGGCGTTATTGCGAAAAAAAAATGCCTACTATCCGTTCTACAGTACCGGCTTTGAATACCACCTCCCAGTCTTCACAGACTGGTCGGGGTGAACGACCATGGATATTTTCCAGTGTTTGAGTATTTTGTGCTTGTCTGTGACGAAGCACGCCGGTTGCGATCTTCCAACCACCGCCTGCACGAGTCCTTTCTCACTCTGACCTCTGGGCTACCGGCGGGGAAATGAGGTCAGCCCGTGCTCCTCCTTACTTTTCATCTAGGGTTTTGACAGCCAATTAAGCCAAGTCCGCAGGCCTTCCCCGATACGGCAACTGCCTTACACCAAGAGTAGCAAAAGAAGTCGCACCGAAATGGCACGCCCATGTCCCAGGGTGTTCCCCGTGGGCCCCTCTGACTGTCAAGGAGTCGACCAGCCCGTCACCATGCACTGCCATCACAACTGCCCATGATTCAAGCTTAGCATGGGAAGCAGATACCCCTTTTACCGCAGAGGCATAGGGCATGATCGGGAGTTTCCCACTGTTGCTAACCTCTAAAAGAGGCTACCCGGCAGTACCACGAGGAGGTAGTGGGTTCCCCTGGGCTAGGAGAGGCTAAATGAGACGCATCACTAGCCCTTCCTGGTTCCACACATCAGCTTGCTCTCCGCTACCTAGAGCTGGCAATAGCTCCGACGCTCCTCAGAACAGCTGCCTTCATCTACCCCTTGGAATGGATCAGACCACCAGAGAGGGGCAGGGAGCATGTTCCCTTTACGCCAGCATTGCTCCCACCAGGCTTTAAGCTCACTCAAAGCCCCCCGGATTCCAATCCGAACGGGGGCTAGGCTTCCCGTAGTCAACGTTAACCCTACCAGGCCTTAAGCATGGTCAACACCACTCACACCAAGCAGAGCCTTACACCCATTACAGGCTGGTTGCCCGGACCTTCCACCGGCGGCAAAGTCGATTCGGCGATTCTCCATGCGGGAGCCTTAAAGTCCACATATCATCAGAGCGGATTCGAGGCTTCGAGCCAGGTCCAGCTCCGAGATCCGCTGCCTTTCCCCCTTATGCCGAACTCGCCATAATCGTTAACATAAGACAAAGGTGTTGTTTTGGGGAAGGTCAACTTTGGACATATGGGCTGAAGACAAGGAATATTGTGTACCGCATCCTTAGCCAGTGATGCACACTCACTTCTTGCATCTTGCGGCGAGACTCCTCCAGCAGCCGCATCATTTTCTCCAGATCCTCCCTGGCCTTGGCCAGAGCTTCTTTCTTCGGCTTCACATCCAGGTTGACGAAGTGGTACCGGTAGATGGCGTGCACCCACTTGCATAGCGACTTGCATGCCACCGACGCCTGCCAACACCAGCATAGTCTACTCACAGCATGTACGTTCCATTCCAATATCGCCCTTCAAGTTAAAATTAAATATTCGAAAATAAAATAAAGAAAAAAAAACATTACATCTTTAATTTTTTTTTTTTTAATTAAGAAATGTGCGATCCCCTTTGAATATTGAAATATCTAAACTACAAAAAAAATTATGTGTAATCAAGATGTACCCTCCTTTCTCTCTCTCGCTCTCTCGCGATCGTCTCCCTCTCATTTTCCTACGTCCCCTTTTACCCTCCGGACCTGCGCAGTGAGAATCGTCATGGGCTGGCCAGCGGGATGAGGAATGCTTAAGGCCAGTGGTGAATGAAAGCAGTATATCTATATAATTTGTCATAACTTGTTTCACAGGGGATTTTTTCAAAATTTCTGCCATCTCAAGACGTAAATAACAACTTTTGACACCTTTCTACGTTGTTAGATATTCACTGCCGTCATTATTCTCGGAGCACTAATGGAAGAAAAGAAAGAATTTTTATTTTATTATCTGCAATCAGTGCTCTGAGAATAATAACGGCAGTGAATACCTAACAACGCAAGTAGGTGCTAAAATTTGTTATTTACGTCTTGAGATGCCAGAAATTTTGAAAAATCCGCTGTGAAACAAGTTATGACACAGATTATATAAATATATGCTTTCATGCAACAATGGCCTTAAACGCCTCGGCCATTACCTTCTGAGTCTACCTACAGACATGTAGTTCCTTCAGTTTTCTTAAGTTCGGTTGCGTAATTTAGTTTGCGATCGTTGCAGAGCAAGCTGTAGCGATGCACCCGGGCAGTTAATGAATGTTATTATTCTTTAATCTAAATTTCCTTTCACTGATCGCCCGTGGCGCAGTCGGTTGGTGCGTTACCAAACTGGGGCGCAGGAGGCTCTGGGTTCGAATCCCGGGCAAGGCATATGCGTTAATTTATGCTAGGTTATAAAGTAGTCTGTAAGCCATCACTTGCCAATCCCTCAAGTCTAAAACCGTGGGACGATTAAAAGCCCTTCACGATACAATAAACTCTCCTTCGGCCCACCTGCATGCAGTTGAATTTTTTTTCGGCATAATGTTATAAACTTAATTTTTCTTTGAGCTTTCTATATTTTTGTAGTGTAATTTCTTCACTTCAGTAAGGCCTTCAGCAACTTTGTGTGACAGTTTAGCCACGACTATTTGACGAGTTAATGACTGTGATCATGGACGAGTTTAACCTGTGGTTCCGAGACCGCTGTTCCCGAGTCATTTAACTCTTTCGTGTTCGGTCAATTTCCAGTAAACATGACTGTAAATTTTGAATGATTGATTATGATGTACAATGGAAAGAAATACCCGATTTGTGACTTCGCTAATTTCTGTGTTATAAGGTAACATATTTTTTTGTGGTTAGCTTATAATTGTTTGTATAGGTCGACCTATTTGATTTGATCAAATGTTTAGACCATTGGTTATTTGTATACAACCTAATTTTTTTGTAAATGTAATGCTACTAATTTCTAGGTTAACACGTAGCAACGTATTCCTTATAGGCAATGAAAACAAACCTCTTTTCTTTTAAAAGTATATGGTAATCAGTCTTAAACAGTTTAATGTGGAATAATTTAAATGAGCAATATCATTATGTAGACATGTTGTCACCTTATTGTTAAAGTTTACTTATCTGATTAATCTGATAAACTTTTGTTTGGTAACGAATTGCAAGGAGAACTTAAATTTGACTGAAATGTTTTTATCTGTTGTTGCTAAAGTATTTCGCATCAATTAATTATTTGTTCATTCGAATTTATATTGTCTGACCAATTTAATGAAGCTCATGTGATTGAAACTTAAATTATCAGATTTGTTGAGATAATTTTTCAGGTTTAATTTTCATTGTTTTTATTTGCAATTTTTAGAATTTTGGTTAATACATCATGCCTGTGAAATTCTTTCTTTTTATGATTTCCCATTAGCTGCAGTGTTTGACAGCACAGCATGAAAGATGTTTATAGCATTTTGTGGTTCCATATATTAGTCCATTGATTGCAAATAATATTTTGAACTAAACATAAGTAAACTGATATCTTTAATTTTTTCTTATATGATAAATTTGCAATCCCCCTTGAACACGAAGGATTTTTATAGCATTTAGTAGTTCCGTCTATGCACATTAGCCATTTGGTTGTAAATAATTATATATATATTATAGCTATAATATTTTCTCCAATAATAGACATTTACAATCCCTCCCAAAGTACATTCCTGGCTACGCCTCTGATTCGCAGTATCTTAACACTTTTCGAATCAAAACCTTTGTTTTAGGACTTGAAATAAATATTGGGTTCTCTAGCCACTGAGCTACTGCGGCCCCACTATTGGGTTCTCTACCCACTGGGCTATTGCAGCCCCACTATTGGGTTCTGTACCCACTGAGCTACTGCGGCCCCACTATTGGGTTCTCTACCCACTGGGCTATTGCAGCCCCACTATCGGGTTCTCTACCCACTGAGCTACTGCGGCTCTTGGGAAGGAATGTAAGACAGCCCATATACAAAAAAGAAAGGAGAAATGATAAATTTTTTTTAACAATGCTTTTTCATGTAGTAATGCTAAGAAAAGTTTAATCCAGTACCTATGTACATCTCTGATCATCATATTTTCGGAATCATTTGAGATATTTTTCCGGGATAAGAAGTAGCCTATGTCAATCTCCGGCCCTCCAACTATCTCTGTGCAAAAGATCACGTCGATCCGTTGCTCCGTTCTGACGTATAAGAAGGACAAACAAACAAACACACTTTCGCATTTATATAGTAGTAAATAAGGATGAATAAAACAGAGAAAAACATGTGTGTTGGTAATGCCTAGTAAGAAATCGTTCCAATACAAAATAATATTAAAATGCGCGCGCACGAAAGCAGTGTGTTATCTCTGTGGTGTAATTTGCTAGACTCTGTTAAGATTTGTTTGCACGAGACGGAGGATAGGCTGATGTTGAACTTTATCAGGGCTTCAGAATAGTTTTAAGCAACCACGAATGGTCTACAGCGACTGCTGAGACTCAAGACTGCCGTCCACGGCACAAAACAAAGGTAGGTCGCCTTATCATTTTCAAGCATATCCTAAAATTAATTCTAGGTGTTACAATGAACAGTGGTTTTGTTTGTAACTGTACCTACAAGTATAACTCCCTGTAATATGTCGGACCAATTAGTTAATTTTTGTGTTATACGTTATTTGCAGCTGCTTTTTTTATGCGACTACGGATTAAAGTTTAAGCAACGAATGATATCTCACACGACGCGAGGGACATTCTTTATTTGATGTCGTTTTCTGCCGTGTGCAGCGTATATAATGAAATCCACTTCCCTTTAGGGCCGTGGTGGCTGAGAGGTTAAGCTGCTGCTAGCCTCCCATCAAACGTGGTTCAGATTTAATCCCCGAACCGGTTACTCCCGTATTTTCGCATGTGGGAATCGTGGACGATGCCGCTAGTCGGCGGGTTTTCTCAGGGATCTCCCGTTTCCCCCCGCCCTTTCATTATAGTGCTGCTCCACACTCACCTCAATCACCCTCATCGGCTCTCAAGACATCGCTGTTCAGAGCTGCCCAGATCTCTTCACTCTTCACTTTTTTCACTCACGTCCCATTAAAAGTCCGGAGTATAGACCACTACATTTTTAAGATTAAATTTAATTTACGGTTTGAGGTTTTGCAAATAAGAAATATTTCGGTGTGTGCTGTATACTTTAACCCATCATAGTAGTTGTTTCGGTATCACAATCAATGAGCTGTGGACTTTGTGTTCGGCTACAGAAATAAGAAGAATTCATAATCTAGAACAGTAATGTGGTTTACGATTAAGTCATCCACAGGAAGAATCGTTGGTCACCGAGTCTCTCAGTGAAGAATACTGGCAATATGCTTGACGTACAGTAAGGTACACGACTATGTACACTGCGTCACGACTACGAGGCAAACGTAAGTGGCCAATATGCCTCACAGCTTGATTAATTTATGCGTGTGGTGGCTTGCAATTTAATTCACACTGTTTCTTATCATGTAATAATACGCCACGGTGCTAAGTTGTCTGATGTCCAATGTTGTGGAAACAGATAGACGAAAGTGCGCGTCATTACTTTTCCTGGCTATTATCGCCTATTATGAAAGAGCAATTATTTGTTTGAACGCTATGCGAGAGAATTTCGTGCTCACAAATTTCTTATGTGCAATTAGACGTTTATGATCAACGGCACAGACTGAGTAGAAAAATTAATGTTTAAGTAAAATGACTAATATTATGACAGTTTGTGTTTTTATTTGTATAGGCCCCTACCAGCCATGTACTACAATGAGCAATGGTCAAAATTAGCGGCCTATACCTCCTATATTAGGTAAAAATTATTGTATGGCAAGATTGCTAGCCAAAGAATACAGAATGGCTTATAACTATTTGATACATTCAGAGAATGTATTAATAGGTAATATTTCTGAACATCTTTATTTCCTTGTTTGCAGATGGCAACATAGTAAATTCATCGAAAAATAAGAAATGGCCTGCAACTAGTTTATATATTCAGGGAATTAATCGCTAAATAACATTTCTTAACTAGTTTTGAAAGGCAACAAATCGAAAGAAACTAGAGCAAAAACACCGCGGATTAATCGTCGAAAGTTATACGGTATTTTTTCAGCTCAGATATTAGAACCGCAGTTGCCTGCCCTCCTATGTACCATCCCTATTTCCCGGTGTCACCAGACACCTCCCCTTCGGCTATCCCTCTCCTCAAACTGCGCAAGGAGAATATTCTCATCCGAACCGCAGTCTGCATAACGCCATGACATCACACAGAATCAGTTTCTAGTTCATCTGTACACGGTACTGCAGGGGCGCAGCTGGGAGGGAGGTGTAGGGGGAGGATATCGGAAAATATCTCTCCACCCAAAATAAAAATAAAATATTCAAAAATAAAATGTAGTAATGAATAAACTTTTATTTTATTTAAACATAAGTAATATGTGGTTCCCCTTGAACATGAAGGATGTTTATAGCATTTTGTGGTTCCATCTCTTTATATTAGCCCATTAGCTGTACATAATTATTTGAACTAATAATTTTTAATATTATAATTTTCATATTAAAAAAGAAGTACCCCCCTTTTTTTTCTACGCCCCTGCTGCTGGTTCGTGAGCAACTCCCTCAACTTGCGACGCGGGCGGCCATGACAGTGTGCTGTGTACTGCTGTATTCTTGTAACCTTCAACGCAACAGTTTTATAAAGCGCAGTAACCGTGCTATTTGTATTTTAGTTCGGTGTGCATACTTCGCTTGGTTATTAAAATGCACAGGAAATAGCACAACTTATTTTCATTCCACGTGTAAATACCACGCCACGAATGGCTATAACAAACACTGGTGTGGCTGGAGTACAATTGTTGTATTGCAGCGATTAAGTTTCTCTATGAAACTAGGTCACGTGTTCAAATCTGTCTGATCCTAATATTTTTTTTTTTTTAGCTGTGGAGATCATACTTTTCGGTAGGTTATGCAGATTTATATTGGGATATTTCTCTGGGGTGCGCTACCAATTTGTAAACTTTTCTTCACAGAATAACTACTGGCATGTCTAGTGCAAGCTTGTGTGTTCAACTTATTCCGTGACGATACCGAATAATTAACAGCAAACCACACAATACACACTTCCTTCAAAATTGTACACAACTTATATAGTTTGTTTTGCTTTATATAACGCACCGCCTGAAACACTTATAATTGAGCAAATAAAGCCTTTCAGAACATTTTTTGTTCAGCTAAATATTCTGTGTAACACAATACGATATTTGCAAACTTTATAACTGTAGCTTTATATGACGTTCAAGAGGAAAGCGAGATAACCTGTTATATAAAACTCTGTTTTATCGTCTGAATGTGTCTAGGCCAGTGTTGGAAAGTTCAGTGTCCGTGTAATAATACCTATTCCCTATAATTCTTTAACCTTTATCTCCGCTGCTACGTAATAATTAACGCTGTAACAACTTATGCCCACAAACTTTCAGCTCGTGCCGTTTGGCAACAATAAAATAATGAGTACAAGCATGTAGCGCCTACTAAATGTTAGGTTATACATGTGGATTTGTAATATTAGTTGAGCTCTTGTGTTGTACTGGAAGGTGATGAAATAACTTAGGTACCAAGAAGCGTATGCTTATTATAACTTGTGAATAAATATACGAGAAAGAGAAAAGAAAAGGGTAGAAAATTCATTAAAAAAAGTTTGTCACATTATGGAAAAAAATGCACGTTTTATTTTTGACAAAAAATAATCATACAACTTTTAGGGACTTATTTGTACATTACTAGTATATTTCTTACAACAAACATAGAGATCATATTATTGATTTCTAATTATTCATCACAGATCCAAAAAATAACTCTAATATGCTGTAATTTCTATTTCTATACTCATCTTCAAAGACACGCGTTAAGTAGTAACAATTTTTTTTGTAGAATTAAATAAAAGCAGCAACGGTGTCGTGCGTGAAACTGACTTACCTTGGCAACTTTCTCTGGCATGAACTCCGGGTTCTGTATGTAGGCTTCTAACTTGTCGATAATGTCCTGAGGGATGCTATCTTTATCGAATTTCTCGAGCGACCTCTGGAAGTCGGGGGCGGAAAGCATCTGCTTGCTCGGCTCCCAGAAGTCGTTCACGTACCCTCTCATGGTGTGGTCCAGTACCTGGCGACAGACAGCGGCGAGCAAGCCCCGGTTCACAAACCACGCAAACACACAAGAAACACATAGGACTCTAGAACTCGAGCACTAAGATACAGCGAGCGGAGAGAAAGCGGTTTGGGCGGTGTCCTGAGAGCCGATGAGGGGTGAAGCGAGGTGAGTATCGAGCAGCGCATCGGCCGGGCACGATTGCCACACGCGAAGATCCGGTAGCTACGTCACCAGGAACGGAACCCGGTCCGCTTGGGCGAGAGCTCTAGCCGCTGCGGTCCTGTAAAGATAAGTTGTGGTCTACGCAGGACGGAAGAACGGAACGCAAAGGTTGGCCAAAATTGTACTTCTTGCGTTTTTCTTGCATTTTACACCTTCCAGATAAACAGTGATGGGTTAAAAAATCGTTTTAACGCACGTACAGAAGACATCGATTTTCAGTTTTCGACTTGTTTTCAGTATTTAATTTGCTTGCACAGATAATTTATATCACCTTTTATGCGTTGAGTAATAACTTAATAAATAAATGAATAATATAACAACATATTAAAATATTTTGAGTATTGCTGCTTTGCAAAAGAAAACAGCATTCCTATAGGAATTCGTTAATCAGGCATGCCATTAACGTACCAAAGTTATATATATATATATATATATATATATATATATATATATATATATATATATATATATATATATATATATATACACACACACAAAAAAAAATATGTTGGAATTAAAGGCAAATATGATCACTCAAAAACACTATGGGAAGAAATTTCTTTAATTCATTTCGCATTGTTTATAACACCTTGCATCCGTATTTATGAATTAAGCAACAAATGCAAGACCTAAAAGATACAACACAAGTTAACTACCGTAGCTTATAAACATCACAACATGCAATATATTACTAACAATCCTGCAAAATGAAAATATAAATCAACTACAAGAATACACTCATTTGCAAAAAAAAAAAAAAAAAAAAAATCGCCATTAACGAATTGCGCGAGTACGGCGAAGGTTACCATGCAGTATCTTCATAGTTTGACATGTGTATCTTTTGTGTTTAATGCAGTTTGCTTGCGTGGATGTGCCACTAAGGGGCAAATGTCCCTCCATTTTTTTATAGCTGCAAGACACCGAATAAGGCCTTAGTAGTAGTGTGGGCCACGGAGCCACGCTCAGCGAACACGTAGCATGCCCTGACGGCGCATTCGACAAGCCTTTGCCCAGGTGGATGAGTTTGAGAGAGACCGCATCGTCGGCCTCCGAGAGACAGGTTGACGTTTCTGCGGGGACCACACGTACATTGGAAACACACAGTTTATAAAAATCTCTGGATACAGAATAAACAAACGAGACCACATCATTTAGAAACTTCGCATCTTAGAACAGTCATAAAACAGAAACAAAGAACCAATATTCGTTAGAAAAACAGAAAACCGAACAGTCACACCAAAGAAACACAGGTATTAGAACAGGCATACAAAATAAACACAAATATTAGAACTATCATACAAGAGAACCACAGATGTTAGAACAATCGTACAAAAGAAACGCACAATTTAGAACCATATACTGCAGAACCACGTATGTCTTAAATGTCTTACAAGCGAAATGTACACCTTAGAACGGTCATATAACAGAACCACAGATGTCAGAACGATCGTAAAAAATAAACACACAATTTAGAACCACATATTGTAGAACAACACATGTTAAAATGGCCATACAATCGAAATTCACATTCTAGAACTATTATACAACACAACACAGGTGTTAGAATAATCGTACAAAATAAATTCACAATTTAGAACCACAGAAAATAGACAAGCATTCAAAGCAAACAAAAGTATTAGGGGCGTGCCGATCCTACTTCACGTTTGATTAATCGGATTATCGATTTGATATCAAATTGAGCGATCGGATCAATCCTTAATCCGATCTTAATCCAATCAAAAATTGATCGGGAAATTGATAATATGCAAGAATTTGATTGATTGGTCGAATTAATTGAATTGAATTAATGAATCAAATTTTTTAAAATTTCTTTTTGTGTGAATTGATAGATGTTTTGTTTGGTGCAAGCGTGTACTGAGGGGCATTATTTTTTTCTTTTTTGGGTGGGAGATTCATGGTAGCTCCTCACCCTCGGAGCTCTGGAGTTGTACTGAATTGTGATGTGTTGGAGAAGGGGTGTATATAGGTATTGTGTAATATTAATTTTTAATGGTATTGAGGAGTTCCTTCCCGGTTACTGTCTGGCAGGCGACTGAGGGATAAGACACGCGCAGCGATATCTGATTATAAACTGATGTTATGGCAGAATTGGGATCGGCAAATTTCTGCGAAATGAAATTATTAGGAAAAACGTAATGAAAGACAATATATTTTATTGAATAATATTGCGAAATCTAGAACGTGATTTGACTAACTCATCCTGTATGGTAGGAATATCATTTATGGCAAACAAGAGAGACTAGCACATGACTCATCGACAAACAGAAGATATTAAGTGTCGGAAATGAAAAGAATACGATTTACGCCCAAATACACAACTGTTTACAAATACAGTTAAAACGAACACAACGATGTGACTATCACAAAAGGAAATGACTTACTGAAAGATTTAAAAAAATCGATAAAAGTTATGTTTACGATGCATGTACTAGATGCAACAACCAACTTAAAAGAAAAACGAACAACCATTTGTCTACAAACAAATTAAACGAATCAAATACTAAGGAATCGCAAATACACATTACAAACGAATTATAGAGCCCAGCTATCCTGGTGTTATAAATAATGCAAGTAACATGTCATACATACAATGAAGGCAAAAAAAAAAAACAATTTCCCTACTAATAAATGACACGAATCAAATACTAAGGAATCGCAAACGAATTACATAACATATATCCATGTCAATGACCGGCCCAGCTATACTGGTGTTATAAAGAATTCATCGGGTTAATAGAATTATATCAATAACGAATTCAAAACACAACTGTTTATATTTCCCTACACCAATAAACTTTCAGTGAGTTATTATTTTCCACGAACAATTTAATCACATCTCCCTCAATGTTAAATGTTTCAAATAAAATAAATAACTCACTTGCATTAAAAACAACATATCGCTTATAATTTAAAATTGGAACGATTTAGCACTTAAAAACTTCCAGTTAAAACGGACAAATAAATAAAATAAATATTTCCAAACTGAAGAGAAATTCGTAAGTCACACTATTCATATGCATTCTGAATTATACCTAAAGCGAAGTTAAAAACTTACCCCATTTCCAAGATTTAAAAATAAATTATTTTTAACACAACTTCCGTTCAAGTCTCGTGAACCCATCTTCAGGAATTCACATTTACAAATCTTATCCCAATGAAAAATCGCATATAAAAATGTCACAAAACTTATATATGTACGAATATTAACAGAATGACTTGAATAAAACAGTCCAGACACTTCCTCGGAAAAAAAACTGAAAAAATATTTTAAATCAATAATAACTTAAAAAATAATAGATGCGCGTAAGCGCAGTTTATCGGTCCGAACAATTGTAACACAAAAAGTCCCGTATAGTGTATGAAACACTTATATTTTAAAACTGTCTATTAAAAATTTCAGAAAAGGAATTTACTTCTTCTGGTATGATAATTATTAACACACATAAAAAAAGAAAGCACTTAACGAGAATTGCAGCTAGTCGCCGCAGCCAGGCGGGTCCGAAGTCTGCAGATCGGGAAAGGCTGTGCTGCACTGCGTGTCATGCCACCAGATTCCAGCAAGCGGTGAAGTGCTAGGTCCTAACAGCGGAGTCTGGTGGTCTATGAAGCGAGCGAAGGTTGACAAGACACTAAAATGGCCTCTCTGAGCTACAAGCAAGCGGTTGGAAGTTACAGCTAGACAACCCCCTCCCTCCCCTTCCCCAAAGCTCGTCTTTGTCCACAACGAGCAGTGCCTACCTACCTCCCCTCCGGCCACGAACTTGGACGATGCCGGGGTGAAGAACCTTCAAATTTTGTCCCAAAAGCCTTTACAAAAAAGCCTCAAACCCAGACACTGGTCTGTTTTGAACATTTGTGTAGCAGAGAATATATGCATTTTGCATGTAGAGTTCTCTACAAGACAAAATTTAAGTTATAACCAAAGTTGCATGCATGTGAAAATAAATTTTCCTTGCAAGATTTTCGGTTACACCATCAATCAGAAATGTGTACACTTGAACAAACATGAAGCTATTATATTTAAAAATACTGGGTTTCGACATATGTTTTTGATATACCACGAATCAAGACTGAAATGACTCCTATCAGAGCTGGAATATGAAATGTAATGATGTTTGGGAAAATATCCTATTTTAAGCAAATTTCAAGGAAAATGGCAGCCATTTTGGATTGGAATAGTCTATAAGTAGGACAATAAATTCCGATCACCAACAAATTATTCACATTGTAAAGAGATACCTGAAACAAATAACATTATTCCACATAACTTATGCAATCGACATAACGAATTAACAATCAAAATTTACTGGGAAAAACGAAATTCTTATTACATACATACATTTAAACCAGAACATATTTCAAACAGTGTTAAGACAATTCCAGCTCCAAAAGGATCACTAACAGACTAACCTTCGACTAACACGATCATTTCAGAAATCAAATTCTTTAAACATTTGCTACAAAATACTTCCAAATCCATCTATCCCTTTTATATTCCTAAAATGAAATTATTGTTTATTCATTTTATATCAAGTAAAGACTTAAGGATTATCCAATTCCAGATACTAGGTAACGTATTCCGTTTAATATACGTATATTTAACCACATGACGAATTTGTATGCATAATTCCGCAATTAACATACAAATATTAGAGCAGAAGACATTTTATCGTCATTATTTAACCCGCTACTGTTTAAAACATTAAATTTATACAGAAACAAGTTAGTTGACATTCTGTCACCAAAGAGTAATCACACAGTCAACCTTAATATCATGGAATCGGATCTATCACCAAATCAACCACACTGCAAATACTGCTGAAAAAAATATACACGTTGGCCTACAATGTTGGTAGGCATGATAACAGTGAATGTTTTTAATAATGCATCTCGGGACATACTTAACTGCAAAAACATTTTTCGACAGTTTGCACGTACAGATAACTTGAATCGTCATGTCAAGATCTGTAAAAATACCTATCCAAAAATATCCTACCAAGAAATGAAATAAACCATCTTCACTACATAATATCACAGAAACAAGGGATACTAACGTAATTACAATAAATAATCTGTATGACATAGAATCGGATCATATGAAATTTGCACCTCCTTCAAAGCAAAGTAAAGTCGATATGTAAGATAAAACATAGAGTGAAGAAAGCATTGACGATGATAGTGCTAGTGTTGAAGACTCCCCTTCAATAAGTGCTGTGAATAATGACTACATATTTTCCGAAAATTCCAACGAACTTGTAAACAAGGTTAGATATTTGCTTAAACACAGGAAATACTTGAGCATGAAAGAAATGTTTTCGATTATTGGTATACTTCAAGAAAATTTATCACACTAGTGCAAACATATAGCAAGAAAGCGCGAGTGGTAAAGTGGTTTCCCATACATCAATAGTAGCGTTCCTACATTTGATTAGGAAAAATTTTAATCCATTGGAAAGTTCCCAACTTTGTACAATAGTGACACTAAATACTCCCATATTTGTAGTCTGAAACGTGGCATTATTCCTATGCAATGTATAGGTGAAAGACTTCCATTACTGCTTAGGAAGTTTACCACAAATATTTTTACAGTGTACATGCGAACTACTTCGTTGGACAGTCTCGAGCGTGTATAGCTTACACTAGTCGATGCAATCGGGCATGGAATTATAAACTTTGTATGTTTTCCAGCGGCAGATTAGTCTACGTGAGTTGCAAATTGTGCTCCAAATCACTTAACACTTCGATATGGAGAAAGCTGGCGAGTCATATGGGCCCCACCAAAAATGTGCCAATGGACGACAACTCAGGAGGGAACAGGTAAGCACCGAAAGTGTTGAAACGTTGACAGACAAACTTGTGGGAAACTAGACTTGTGTGTTGGGATGCATTGTATTGCTGGAAACTGGCTCGGCTTCTGGTCACTCAGCTTTGCATTTAATGACCCTCGTTTCACTAACGACAACCGCGGTGGCGCAGTGTTCAGACTACGGGCCTCCCGCCTGGGCGAACCGGGTTCGATTCCCGGCGGGGTCGCTCCCGGATTTTCGCATGTGGGGATCCCGTGCCGGGCGATGTCACTGGTCGACGGGTTTTCTCGGGGATCTCCCGCTTCCCCGCCCTTTCATTCCGACACTGCTCCATACTCACCTCGTTTCACCCTCATCGGCTTTCAAGACCTCCTTGTTAAGAGCATTCCAAATCTCGCCACTCCACTCGTTTCATTAACAGTGGTGGATGACGGTCATACATGATGGTTCCCCAGACCATCATGCCAATATCAGGGGGACTGTGCCGCTGTTAATTGAAACAGAGATAGAAGTGCCCACTTACAGTCCGCTATGACACTAAGTTAAAATGTTTGTATAAGCGTAATATAGAAAATATGAGACTTACAGACTCAAAATATATAAATTAATATGGCCTACCACAGTAAAAATTCATCACCAAATTTGAAAGGAATTCGGTCGATTTTTTCCCGAGATACGGCATAAAACTGTATTAATTCACGTGAGGCTATCTTACAAAATGGGGGAAAAATTAGGCTTTGCATACACAGTTTTGATAGACATAATTGATACTGTCAGCATACAAAAGTTCGTTGAAATTTGTATTGCAGTTTCGTAGATAAAAAATTCTGAGCGAAAATTCTTATACGGCCGCCATTTTGAAAATATTTTGTCTGACTCAATTATGTTCATCAGTTTAGATGGCCTGACATAGTGCTACACGTTTGCCAAATTTGGTAGAAATTTGCGTTTCTTTCGGAGATATTACATAATTTTAATTTTAATGTGATACTATGCTGCAAAATGGCGGACGAAAGATATGTTGCGTGGACAAATTTCATGGTTCAAATATATATATATATATATATATATATATATATATATATATATATATATATATATATAGCCAGCATGCAAAGTTTCATTGGAATTAATTACATAGTTTCGACGATACAACATTCAAAACTAAAGTGTATGTCGGGTTGCCATTTTGAAAATAAGAGTCTGACATACCTAAAACACACGAGTTAACAAGTCCTACCGCAGTATTTCTTGTTTGTCATACTTGGTAGGAATCGGTTAATTGTTTCCTGAAATGACAAAAACTTTATTTATTCGTGTGGCACTATCTTACAAAATGGAGGACAAATGAGGCTTCATGCAGACACATTTGATGTTTTTTAATAAATACTCCCAGCATACGATAAGTTTTAATTTATTACATAGTTTAGAAGATATAGCATACTATGCTAAAATAGCTATATGGACGCCATTTTGAAAATAAGTGTTTGAAATACTTGAAACCTTTGTATATATCAACTGCCGCAGTACTACTTGCTTGCCAAATTTGGTAAGAATAAGTCAATTGTACCCGAGAATTTACCCAAAAACTATTATAATTCATGTAGCGCTATCTTACAAAATGGAGGAAAAGTAATTGTTTTTCGGTACAAATGATACTTGTAATAGATACTGTCAATGTACAAAATTCGGTTGAAATTGGTCAGACCGTATGGTAGTTATTACAAAATAAACTTTAAATATTTGTATGGCCACCATTCTGAAAATAAGTGCTCAATAAAGTTTAATTACTTGTATTTACTTGGCCTATCATAGCAATACTTACGTGCCAAATGTGGTGAAAATTGGTTCAGTAGTTTTCGAGGTATAATGTAAAAGCTTAATTTTTTCATATGACGCTTTCTTCCAAAATGGAGGGTAAACAGAAATGTTCACCACTGATTTCATAGTTTTTACCTTGCACTGTCAGCATACGAAATTTGGTTTAAATCGGTTGAATGGTTTCTGAGATGTCATATCACCCTGAATATTAAAATGGCAGCCATTTTGAAAGTAAGTTCCCGGCGTGGTCGAAAACTATAAAAGTCAGGTATCCTTACTTAGTACTATCTGTGTACCGAGTTTGGGAAAATTCGGTTCACGCGTTCAAAAATTGGATTTGGGGGGGGGGGGGGAAGACACGCTCTGACACACACCTGCGTACACATACACAGACACACCGACAGGAAAGTGATCTCATAAGTCTTTCTTTCTTTCTTTCTTTCGGAAAATAGGCTAAATATGATATTTCACTTATTGGACCACAATTACTTACTACAGTTCAGAACTTATGTTTGGGCTAAAGCGTAATGCATATTTCCTGACAGGTATTGTTTTAGTTTCAGAATAAGCGTTCCTAAACTACATAAATGAGCTATAAACCAATAATTAAAAATGGCGTCGAGCATTTAAATATAATATATTGCCAGTACACAGGACTCCACGTTGCCCTTGTATGAGACCACTGTAAACGAACGCAACGATCTTGACTACTACGTGTCGCTAGATATTTTTTAAGAA
The DNA here is from genome assembly GCA_029891345.1 of Dryococelus australis. NCBI lineage: Eukaryota > Metazoa > Arthropoda > Insecta > Phasmatodea > Phasmatidae > Dryococelus > Dryococelus australis. The sequence continues at coordinate 56,360,400 of CM056998.1, read as the reverse complement.
AGCCACTGCCTATGTTTACATTTGTTTTACAATCGAAAGGTCATCTTTCCTGATAGTCTTTCGAGGTCATCGAGAACCAATCCACGGTGTACGGGTACTTCTAAGCGTCCGTCATTTACAACATAGGATGAAGGTTCGGTCCGAAAAGTTCAAACGATGAATAGTTTGGCGTCGCATTCACACTGAGTCCAGCAGGCCTAAACTCACGTCTCTCTAAAAAACAGTTTGGTGTGGTTCTCACGTACACCTTTGCGGCATATCTGTCTCTAATTAACCATACATAGCCAGTATCGCATTTGTCACTTTTCATGCACTGTTTCAACAACTGTTATTATGCCAAAAGAAAACTGATGGCAGCGCTTTCTTACGACGTACGTGCGCACGACATATCGCAACGTTTTAGTCGTTTGCATTTCATATATCGGCGTATATTTTTATCAACGTTCGCGGTTACCAAATTAGCTTAACATGGCATACACATTTTTATGGCAATGACTGTATACATAAAATGACGACGGAATATGTATAAGTTAACTATCTAATTATAGGGTCACCAACATGTTGTTATTTTTCCTACACGTTCATTTGCTACCGTTCGTTCAATTTACATACCAGATTTTAAAATGTTCGTACGCACTTGTTTACTAATTGGCTAGTCTATTAGTGGAAGATGGGAACAGAATTTAACCTTAGAATATAGTAAAACATATCCTATACAATTGCTGAGAAAATCATTTGTGTGACGCGTGCAAATAAATATCGAAACTTTATCAACTTTTGCTCGAACACAGAAGTGTGCATGAAGTTACGCGAATTATGGGCAGCTTGGGTGAATAACTATGTCTAAAACTGCATACAATCGTAAGCATTGCGTGATTTATAACAGGAACATATACTTTTGTTGACTGTCATGTTGGGAAAGGGTTTGTTGAAGACATGCTAAGAAATAACAATAAGAAAAGAAGAAATCGCGTATAAAGAGTGCCTCGTCAAAGATTCCGTTACTAAGGGACTACAAATCTCATAATAGGCTAACATTGCTTGTTAAGGAGTTAAAATTTGAAATAAACATTGGATCAAAACATTGCACTTATGCCATTAGATTAACTACGATGATAAACACGGAATGTAAATTTCCTCGAAATCTTTTTGGTAATTGAACGGGGGAAACTAATAAATCAAATGAATAATATTAAGCGTAGTTCAAATCAAGAAAAAAAAAATTCTTCGGTTAAATTTCCGTTCTCCAAATCAAAATCGGAGGCAACGGGGAGTACGAAGACGAACTGCTTCACCGTTTCTAAGGCAAAGTTTAGTGTATCTTTTGAGGTCGGATTTCTTTCATTATCATGGACCAATGGGCTGCGACGAAGAAAGTTCGTCCTAGCATCACCCTTGGGAATTTCTCCGACCGCAGCCACATTTCGTGCATACATTCCTCGTCTGCGTCTGCTGGCCCAAGAGAGACGCCGACCATTAAATTGATGTTGCGGCGCAGTTCCTGTTTCTGGAGAGACGAGAAAAGTTTTCGAGAAATTTGAGGCTGCATCGTATATATATATATATATATATATATATATATATATATATATATATATATATGGTTAGGACACTTGGAGATTTACCGATTATTTTACCGCCCACTACACCACTCAGTTTATGCTGAATGAAGTTCAACACACCGATCGAGGTGGCGCTGTGTTAACCAACTGGATTCGCATTTGGAAATGCCCGGGTTCAACTCACGGCCCAGATATATTGATTTCTGTTTTTGGAACCATTCTGTGATTCGCTTAGAGTAATTCATTTTAAATACTTTCCTCAATAATTTTAATAAACGACTGTTTCATTTCCAATTTCAAAGCTGTATACCGCCCTTGGGATTCACTTTTGACCATTGGTCGTACGAATTTTTTTCACTTTCTTCTTTCTTGATTAACCTGCAGCCGAAGTTTGTCGGTGGAATCTAGTAACATCCTGTGTATACACATATAAACAATGCCAGACAGATAAACGAAACACCTATAAAACAATACTCCAACTGAGTAAACTTACTGCATCTAAGGAGTTGGCAAATGCTTATGGTATCTGCATTGCGTTACCGAAACATGTAACGTAAATTGCTGTATTTGTTGAACTGTTGTAGATAAGTGGACTCTGAATACTCAGCGATGACGCAGTTATCGATGCTATCGAGTTCATCCAACTTCGTAGTATGCCAAGACGTTGAGAGCGGGCAGCGTATCAACAGCTGGAGTCGTTTGAAAGAGGTCGCATAATGGGACTGAATGAGGTCGGTTGGGCGGTTCGATGAATACCCTCTCATATGAACTGTGCTTTGAGTGCAGGGTAATGTTTTACTGGAGCGTGGATGCACGAAGGCCGTACATCGCAGCGAAGATAGACGTATCGGAAAAAGAGCAGCAGCTGACCCTCCCGCTATACCATCACTGCTTACGGCATCTGTGAGAACTACAATGCAATGCGCAGCGTCCCAGACGACTATCCGCTAGTAAGTGAACGAGGATGGACTACCGTCACGGCATCCCGTGTACCAACTGCCTGTGACTCCACACCTTCGTGCAGCACATTTGCAATGGCGCACCAAGAGTCAAGTGGATGGAGAAATGGCGCTACCTTCTTTTTTTTCAACGAATCACGCTTCAATCTTCTCATATATAGTGCCGCAGAGGTGGGCGTGAACATCGGGCGCATATTAGTGTATGCCATATGACTCCTACACGACTTATGGTTTAGGCCACCATTAGTCACGACTCAAGAATAATTCTGGTGCTTGTGCAAAGCGCACTGTCAGGTACACCGACATGTCACTGAGGTTGCACGTCCCCATTTCCCTTTGTTTGTACGATGTACTCCAATTGGCAAGTTGCAGCACGATAATGCGCGTCCACATAACAAGATCAACCTCCAAAATGCAATATGAGGTACGGATACCATATCCTGGCCTGCGAGATCACCGAGTCTGTAGCAAGTAAGGCATGCACGGGACCAACTGAGACACCGTCTCCTCCAGCAGCCTCGACCTGTCCAAATACTGGAAAAACTCCTTCGGTATCTGCAGGAAGAATGATGGAAAATACCTTAGATCAGCATTCGAGATACACTCTAAATTCGAATCAGTAGAAAACCACTGCTTGTTTCAGAGAAATAATTTCACTGATTGAATAAGTGACGGCCAACTGCTGTTGTGAATTAAATATTGTTTTTATTAAATTTAATCAAACAGTTACGAAAAACAAACATATTTACGGTAGTTTGATATTTACATTCCGCAATTTACCGTAATTTATAAAAGCAAAAAAATCCCGCAGGTGGCCGGGATTGAGCTCACACACCGTTTACACTTCGCTGTTTGGCCATTACATCACCATCTGCGCTACCAAGTCAAGTTGATGAATAAGAGGAAAATAGTAAATACAAAAGTACTCTCTTCGCTATATTATATGCAGTTTAAACTTTTAAACAGAGCGCCGTGATGGTGAAAACGAAATGCAAGATGTGAAAACCACATGAAAGATGTAAACACGGAATGAAAGGCTGAATGTCCATATTACCTTGTAAAATGGTGTTTTCAAATACGAAACACATTTTTAAAATATTTTTAATTTTGCTGAAGTGACTGTTGAATCAGTCAGGTTCTGTTAACTGATTTAAACACTTAAATTCTCAGTGATTCAGATTTAGAATGCACACTCCATACTAAATCATGTGTTGTACGCCACTGCACTGTTTGTTACACCCCCCCCCCACCCTAGTTGTAAACGAAATTTGCTCCGATGCTTATACTTGACCAGTAACGATGCAACAAGGCTCCTGCCGACATAGAGCTTTTCTCCGCGTTTGAGACTGAGAAGCGCGTTAGCGATAAGGACGACACTACCAGAACGCGCAAGTGCGCCATCGCCGCTAACCGCAAGGCTCTGAACTGGCGTGCAGTGTCCTAGTCGCACTGAGTGTAGGATACCTATGGGGCTTTCAGCGGTAAACCTACTATTTCATCGATGGGAAGTCTGTAGGAAGGTGCAATGCAGGACCCTAGAGTAGTTTTATATGTATCTGATGCTTATATTTTGAGATATAAAGATTTGAAAAATCAGTTTTTTAGCCATTTTGGAGAACTCAAAAATAGTATTTTATAGTGTACGTGTCTTGAAAGTACTAAACAGCCCTCGTCTTTAGTGTGTGTTCTTTTCGTAGATCAGCGCGTTGGGCGCACGTTTAATAGTTTCATTGAAAAACGTGTATTTCAAACACACTGCAGCGCAGTTCAAGAGCTAGGCAGGCGGTGGCCTTAGTAAGTTGCACGTGTCAGTTTCAGGAGGAATCTCCATACCCCGTTACCTTGTTAGTTTGCTCTGTTCGCTAATTTATTTATTTCTTTCTCATTTACTGTATTTGCTGTAGTTGGCAGATTTTCTTATGTCACGTTTTCCTAAATTATTGTAGGTACTGATGAATAAATACGTAAAGTTGGTCTGACGCAATGACGTGCCAGATAATTTCTGACACCACACTAGGATTTCTGCGAGCGACTGTGTCCTAAGAGAAATGCTAGCCTATTCGATGGTAACCGTATTGATTTTTGACGACTTAACGTACACGTTTTGGAGACATTAAAATTAAATATTCAAGAAGTTGAACTAATTATAAGAATTTTATAAAAAAAATTTTTTTGTGCCTGTTAAAAGTTTTTACAAAATTCTCTGGGTCTATAAAAGTTCTCCCCGAATTTAATTTTTTTTTTTAATCGCGGATGGTTTACGAAACTGTTTATATACGCAGACTACGTGAAAGGACTTTGAGACGTGTATCGTTGCTACAGTGCATCTCACTTTCTGATAGCAGCGCCCAACATATGGAGAAGGCTGTCGCCATATTGCTACCACTTTCAAACGTTACAGTAGTTGTTCGAAGTTAATTAAATGGATGTGCATAAATGCAAACTTGTTTACATGAAAAGTTTATATTTGTGCCATAGTAAGTTTCATTTTCAAGAAGTTTACGCTATTTAGTTTTTCATATACATAAAGGTATTACGTACGTTAGTCACGTTCGTAAGCTCATGCCATTGTGCTCTCTCTGAACTGGCTGGCTGCAGTTTCTTGTCTTCCCGCATGGCGCGACGAGCGTACAGAACTACTCTATGCCAAATCCCGAAACTAGAGAAAAAGAGGGAGAATATTTGTAATGGTTCCGTCTGTTGTACTTTATGTATTTAATGCTGATACTGCCACACCACAAAGTTATTCTATTATGATATAGCGTATTACGTCCACCACACTAAGCGCATCTGTTAAAGTAAGTTCAGATAACATGGGAGGTGTGTGGAATTCATGAGTCCCATCAGCCCTGTAGTCTACGCGCGGTTTATTCACATTCTTAAAATAAAATCTAAAAAAAAAAACACACCATATATAATGTGTTTGGTTGTTTCCTAAATATGTCATATATCACTAGCGTTTTTATACTTCTGTTAACATTAAAGTACCTTATTTTTGGTAAAATTTAATTTTTATTATATTTTATCTATTTCTTTTCTTTTTTTTATTTATAGCTAATATGAATAAAGACGGCGATAAAATAGGTGTGTTGGCAATGCCTAGTAAGAAATATTTCTTATCCAAAAATATCATTAATTTGGGTGTGCACGAATGCGGTGCGTTGGCCACTCTGTTTATGAGGCGGAGGGATATACTGGATGTAGAACTATATCAGTGCTTCAGAAAAGTGTGAATTAATCACGAACGGAGTATAAACATTCAACAAAATTATCCTAAAGAGAAAAAATTACTAGCCAAGTTATTAACCTTATTAATATCTGGGGAAGGCACAACACTAGCGTTCACGTGAAAGGGAACGGCAAACCTCCTGGGAAGAACCGCTTCTAATTTCAGCTCACTGGGTGTGAGCCCACGACCTCCCGAACGCATCTCAGACAGGCCCGTCACGAATTTAGTTCACGAATGTGCAACACATAAAATTTTCCTTGCGGTAGCTAGTAGCATCATCATATAGGGAAGGAACAAAGCTACTGCAGAAATTACTGCATTTTAGATGTTATCTCCCCGGCTCGACAATCGATACAATGTGGTATAGGCTGTTCACGATAAGCTGAGCACTTTTGGAAGCACTGGTTAGGATCTGCTCTCTCTTATTACATTGTATACATCTACTATATGTCAATTTAACATGGTAATGGGCCTTATCACTTTAATCGTGCGTCGGTTATGGTAATAGCGAAATTAATACAAAAATAAAAATTTACAAATTTGCTCAATTTTACATTTATAATCACTCAAAAACCATTAAGAAAGTTAACTAAATTATTTCGATAGCCACAAATGTTTACTTAACACTTTTTATTCAACGTTAAGAAAAATAACTACTTTCCCTTCATCATTACCAAATTTGCTGAGCTCATGAAAGACATCGTGTCCGTTAAAATATATGCAGGTTGGGGCAGTGACATCTTTCAAAGGTTGATTTCAGAAGTGCTCACTTTATCGTGAACAACCTTTAGTAGTAGTTCAGTACACATCGGACTTCATTTCTTCACACTTAAAAAAAAAAAAAAACACTGAAGTCATCATTTTGGCTTAACATTTCTTCAAACATTTTCGGAATCTTTAAACTTCATACTGTTACGCGCTATAGCTCACACAGGCCTCGAGCTCCCGTTATGCGCGGTCCGGCTCTGAGGGGGGGGGGGGATGAACACCTCGACCCTCCTCTCCCCCCAGGCAGTCCTGCTCGCTGCCTCCACCCTCCTCAGCAGCCAGAGAATGATTAACAGCGGCGAGACTTGGCTGGCGTCACCCTCTCCTCCCCCCTGCCGGAGAAGCCGGTGAGTGTAGTGGTTGCGCAAGAATACTCTGGGAACTAAGACCCTTGTCAAAACTCAGGATTTAGAGAAATTTCTGGGTTGGACTGCCAGTAGTATTTGGCGAAGGCCATCTGGCTGAATGCGGGGGCGAAGGTTAGTGCGGTGAGGGACGGACGACGACGGGAGATTGCGAGACGACGGCGGACTAGGTGTACGTGGTGTGAATGGACGAGAGGGCTTGAAACCCGACGAATGAAGGCTACTGTGCGTGAGGGCGCTCGGAGAACTCGAGAACATTGCGGACTGGTAAGACATAGACTAAAATGAGGTGGAACTGAATGAACATGTAATACGGATTTTATTGTAAATATTGGATCTTACAAATTTGGACATACTAATCTATAAAAATAGTTGAATTGGTTTTGATACACTGTCTATTAGGACCGATATTTAATTATTTAATTACATTAATTTCCTTGAGGTTGTTTATTTTATTGACTGAATTAAGGAATGGTACACAGCAAGGGATATCAGCTTGTTGTGAAGATTTGGCTCGAGATAATTTAGTTTTTAGTTATTGTTAACATAATGAGAAAATTGTAATTAACTCTTTTATTTAAGACCTCTATCTCTTAACGAACCTGGTTCAACCTAACTGACTTTGAGAGAAATTGTAACAATACTTAAACTAAAGAAAAAATTATTGAAGTCAACATTTTGTCTTTGTTTTTTAAAAAATATCCGCAATCTATAAATGCCCTTAAATTACGAGGTGTTTCTTGGCAGAGGACCAGCATATTTTTGTCATACTTAGGAATGAAACATAAGCTTATGAGATAATTATAGTACTTAGTAAACGGAACTTTACTTTATGAGTTTTGACTATGCTGGATGGCTATTTTACAAATGGCAGCAATGAATTTATTTATAGGTTTTATATCACATATCAGGAACAATTTAACCGAAATGAACCAAATCTGGCATGTAAAAATTTTAAAACGTTGGCAATAAATTAATAGGCACGAAATTAAGAAAATTTAGCCATCAAGATATATTCAATCTATTCTCAATAAGAATGTCATTCAAGAAGTGTTATGATAGGTCACCAAACGTTATTTTAGTTTTATTAATTCAGAAATAAGGTTTTAAAATGACAGTTTAAAAATGTTCTTGTCTAGTAAATTTTTCTACCTTATCATTCACCCGATTTCAATGAAACTTATTATGTTGTCAGTCCCATACATGTGCATTAAATAGGGTAATTTACAGCTTCTTATGATAAAAGAAAAAGCTTTTATGTCATATTTTAGGGACTACTTAAACGAAACCCAACACATTTGATATACAGATAGGACAAAGACAAATCTTTTAAGTAAAGTTGTAAGTTGATAAGCTAATAGTGGCATTTTTGATTCAAGGCAGGCGTGCTGAAGTGACTACAGTAAACAATGAGTTCACTCAGTAACATTTCTTATTATTATCAAACCTGTAATGTAGTGCCATAAAATATGACTTAACTTCATATATCAGAAACCAACATACTGATTGTCCTAAAAAATGGTGTAAAATTCCTACTGCCGAGTCTTTTTATCAACTTATAATTTACTTTGCCTTTGAGCAAATCATAAAAATTACTCGCAAGGACCTAACGCCAAACATTTGGTTAAGTATTTCCAAAATTTATCGTAACCCTGTCCTTTAAACCAAAAATATGTGCCACCATTGACCGGGTTCACAAATTCAAATGAAATGACTTAGCACCAGTGTAATTGACTTAAATACTGCTTATAATTTAGCGAGGAGAGTCAGGGTTAACGCTAAATTTCTTTAATATCTTTGGATTATTGAAGACGCTCGAAAATCCATTCCATGTTGTGCTGCCACGTTGTGACCAAAGAGGGCATCTCTATGATACTTCTATATTCACGGGACGGCCACTTTCTCCTATTCAGTAAATATATAAGTAACACATATACGAATTTTGGTGAAACTATGAGGCGTTAAGTTATTTTCAAAATACTGTACCTTCTTACAAGAAAAATTAAACAATGCACTTTAGATATGACATAGCTTCTTCACAGTCGAGATACGTAAGTTATAAAAACAATGTAGCAAATGATCAATATCCCAATCAAATTATCATAAATGAAATATTATAATTTATAAATAAAATATAGACGAAACTTCAATTTAACGAAAAATAAGAAACTTTTATGTTAGCAGAGGTATAAAACGGTTATGAAACATGGCGTATTCAGGAAATAACTCAATTGCCATACACGGGGTGATTTTACAAAGGTTTGATTCAATAAGTGTGAAGAAATGCCGAATAAACTATACTACAAACATTAATGTAATAAAACACTATTAAAGACTATTCAATTTGTTAGTGATAATGGAAATCAATTTATAATCACAGGAGCAAATTAGAATAAAACGGAACAATCCCCAGCAGCAAGAACAGTTTTCCTGTTTTAGTAAATAATTAACCAAATTCATTTCAAACTTTCAATTTTTTTTTAAACCCCCGAGGAATGATGCAGCTAGTAGACATCGTTTCCGCACCATCACACATGATTCTATTTATCCCAACGACGTAGAGCGGAATGGCGTGAGTAGTGGTTCAATCCCCGGCCGGGTCACCGGATTTTCGCATGTGGGAATCTTGCCTGACGATGCCGTTGGTCAGCGGGTTTTCTCGGGGATCTCCCGTTTGCCCCGCCCCTTCACTCCGGCGCCGCTCACTATTCACTTCAAGCACCCTCATCGGCTCTCAAGACCTCGCCGTTAAGAGCCGCCGAAATCTCTTCACTCACTTCACTAATCCCAAACACTTGGTACCAAAACTGTTCGATGCTCGTTTCTCGGGTCGTGCTGGAATCACAATAGCGCGACAGATGCGACGCGAAGGGCACGACGAGACATAAAAAAATTCGCGTTAATGTAATATTTTTAGTGGTATTTTACTACTACATACTAACCTCTTTTACGACGGCCATTAATGTTTCCATTATTTCCTCAATTTGCAATCGTTTCAAAAAAATTATTTTCATGTCTCCTGGTACTTTGAACGTGAACATATGGCTGTAATTGCATCTAGGCATTAGAATGCGATGTTTTGGTTATTAATGCGGTAAATAATAGCGCATGTAAAACGTTGGTGCCAAAAAATATGTCGCCTTAGACAGATTTACGGAACTGTCGCGCCCGCGACGTGAATAAATTATTCGGGAATCTTGTCGCTCGAGTGATTTTCGTCGCGTTGACGTCAGAGAAGTTTCGATCCTGATTGGTTGGAAAATTATTTTATTCGCGTCGCGCCCATCGCGCTTTTGTGATTCCAGCATCAGGCGAGAGGAGAGATTCTAGTGAAGAAATTGCAGGGCGGGGCGGCGCTAGAAAGCTCGTCACGCACAGCGCCTATCTCAGCTCGGGAAAACTCCCGTGCGGCGATGGAAATAAGTTTGCGTGTTCGGCATGTAACTCCGGCTTTAACTCCCGCACAGCATCTTCCGGCCTCCTGACTTGGCGGCGAAATGTTGCTCGTCTTGGTCATCAGAAGAAAACTCACAGCTTAGAAATGCACAGAAATTTAAGTATTTGGCAAAAAAAAAAAATTGCTACGTATTTATAGAGACCTGAATAATTCGCAAGTTCAATGACCTGTAGGCTATACTCCATCGTCGTATGTAAAATCATTCATTTATTACTGTTAATTGACTGTTTGCTGTATCAGCGGGAGACGGGGATTTGGTCTGCGTTTTATTGCGCGTTTGTTATTGACTCATAGTTGTACAGGAGGTGTAAAATAACGGATGGACCAGTAGCATAAGCAATACAAATGTGCGAGGGTTTGAATTCTAACTTGTCCCGAAATGAAACCGCGAATTTCTCAGGTCTCTAAGTATTTAGTATGGAGAAATATTTCGTAGCGATTAACAGAGAACTTGAGATTCCATATCAAGAAACATCGGTCACTTAATGGTCAACAATTGCAATACAGATTATTTTCACTTCTGAAAATGCTATGTTAAATTATAAATTATGAACTTTTAAAGATTTTTTTTTTAGTTATGTATGCACAAGAAAGCATATTGCCACTGCATGATTACATTCGTAACATAAAGTAAAATTTAATGTGACAATGTTCTGAAAGCTTGAAGATGTTCTCGTGGAGAGTAGCAACAATGGGCTGTTCACAATAAACTGAGCACATTTGAAAGCCGTGCTAAAAATCTACTTGCACACATATTGTATAGTCTTCCGCCAAATGTAAAATAAAATTTGCCGTGGACCTCGTCACCTTACTCGTGTGTCGTTCAAGTGAAACTGGAAAATTATTAGAAAAGTAAATATTTTACAAATTTGCTCATTCTTAAACTTAGAACCTTCCGAAACAACGGAAAGTCAAATAAATAATATCAGTATCCGTACAAGTTTGCGAGACACTTTCGATTCGACGTTAAGATACGGAACTACTTTTTTGTCTGTCGTTACCAACTTAGCTAGGCGCATGCCATCCAGTGAGCACATTAAAATATGAGCAGGTAAGTGCAGCGACTTTTTTCAAATGTTGATTTTTACAGTGCTCAGTTGATAATGATGAGCCTCAATTTAAATGGTTATATTTGATTTCAGAGGTTTATCAGTCGGCGCTTAGCATCGATTCTTGGGCACCAGAATGCAAGTGCGGAGGAATTATGAGTGAACCGAAAAAACCCGCCGACCAACGACCATGCCCGCTACGTTTCTCGCATGCCATGGTGGGAGGTGGGCAGGCTAACCGCTCAGCCACCGTGGTTCCTGCCTTGCTGGGATGTGAATGGTCCGACCACTACACTACTGCGCTCCTTGAACGATTACAGACGACGACAAGAGAAAACGAAGGAACATTAATCTGATGGTGAGTGAAGGCTCTGTTCACGATAAAGTGAGCACTTTAGAAATGAACCTTAGAAAACAAGTCACTGCCCGTGCACAATGACTGGCATTGGCCCAGTAAAGACGGTAACGATGGATGTAAAGTAGTTCCATATCTTAATATCGAATGAAATTGTTAGGTAACCATTTGTGATAACTTAAAATTAGTTCTCTCACTGTCCTTTTTTTTTTATTGTATCAGGTGTAAACATGAGCAGACATGTAAAGTATTTATTTTCTAATAATTTCACAGTTTCGTTTAACCGACGCACGAATAAAGTGATTAGGCCCACTGCAATGTTAATTTTACATAAGACGGAGGAATACATAACCTCTATACAAGTAGATCCTAAACAGGGCTTTCAAAAGTGATCATTTCATCGCGAACAGCCTATAGCTATACAGAACGATTCTTAATTAGACCGACAAACTTCGGGAGGTGATTCTTCATGAAAAAGTAAAAGGAAAACATATGTGACACTTTATACTTAAACCGAATATTAAGGGAGGCATGAGTCCTTAAAAAACGAGGTTTTAACCCGTATTTGTGCAAAATATCGGTAACGAAGTAAAATACAATGACAACTCTCGGAACATTATTGTATGTTATCGGGACCTTCAACGTAAGAGCCGATATTTTGCACAAATACGGCTTAAAATCTCGTTTTCTTAAACGGAGGAATGAAGGTCAGTAGAGCGATAATCGAAGAAGTGCGCATCTTGTTTCGAAAGGCGTGCCGCAGAACTTTCATACACGTGTCGCCGTGATAATCCTTTTGCGGGCCGCACGCCCCTGACCTTCAGCAGATTGAATATCTGCAATTTATCTGAAGAATATCATGGCTTTGATCACCGTCGCTTCCCTTAGTGTGACGCGGTGTGAGGCGAAAATTCCAGATCTTGGTTGGTGATACTATAGAATTGCGATGGACCTCCGACCCAGGAGTTGATGAACGCATGGAATTTGTGTGATTGCGTGACCTTGAGCGATAGACGACGAGCGAGAAGAGCAACTAGTGGTGACAAAAGTGACCGGCAGGAGGAAAATCTGCGACTGCGAGCATCGGTGCAGCGAAGGTGCGACTGGCAGGCTGGATTATTAGACTGGATGCGTGAATGAAAGACATTGTCAAACTATGGCGACAGACAGACTGAACGTGTGTAAGTGATAGTGTGAGTTAATTGACTAAAACAGAGACATTGATGAATTTAACTATAGGCTGTTCACGGTAAAGTGAGCACTTTTTAAGTCCCTTCTAAATTTTTTCTTTCGTCCCATTTCCATCTTCCTGCTGCTTTTTAATATAAACATTGCAATGTGACCAATAAACACAGTGTATGAATTTCACCACCCTCAAAAATTAATGTCTGAGGCTCCAATAAGATACATTTATTAGTGGTTAATGCCTGTTGGGAGGGCCTTAAAAAGTGCTCACTTTACCGTGAACAGCCTATAGACTTGAGATAGGCATTAAATACTGCACTAATTGAGAAATATTGTATTGGAAAGTGCTTATTAACGTCCACGGTGTTATCATTGAAGGCTTATCAGGGGAGGGCGTACAACCTAACTTATGACCTAACTTTAACTAACACCCATGCCTTACCTGGGATTCGAACCGATAAACTCCCGCACCCCAGACCGGTGGCGTACCAATCAACTGCGCCACGGGAGGCCGGCCAATGAGAAATCAAAAGAGTAACACTAGATATAGAAATATTATTGCTGTAAATAATAGCTGTGTAAATAAATCAAAATTAAAGTTAGTTATTTTATTTTCGTTAAGACCTCCATTCCGCATGATCTCAGATACGTCCTTCAGGCGCCTTGTAACAGCATGTTTATGCATATATATATATATATATATATATATATATATACATATATATATAACACATGGAAATATACTGTGTAGATTATTTTCAAAAAATGAAATATTATAGTGCTGTGTAAAATTGAAGGTATGTAAATATCCAATGCCACCACGTTGTGTGTCCAATATGAAATATTGATGTGTAGAGCGCACGCTAGGCCTCCACGTTGGGATAGCCAGTGAGAAAAATAGTAATTAAATTTCACAGATGTTGTATGTGTTTACTTGCAGTGAAGTGTATGCCGGTTACCATACGCAGATTAGTATGCATATACGCTGTACACTTAAAATATTCCACTTGTGTTTGCTGAGACCACTGCTTACTGAATATTTAGTAATTTTGAACTTTGATTAATTCTGTCGGTTTCGTCAACACCAGCCAGGACCAATTGCATATGGCACTCACGAGCAGTTTTGCGTATAGGTTAGTGTACGTGAGATGCCTCTTTTTGATATTCTTCACGCTCGTGAACACTGTGGTTTGCATACACAACATTGAAACATTACGTATAAAACTTATAGTGAGCAGTTTGAACAGCTGACTTGCTAATGACTCAGTGGAGAAGTGTAATCTTGCCTAGACTGCCTCTGTATAGTTGCCCGGGGCAGTCCTAGGCGTGTAGGTGAACAAGCTTATTACTATAGTACCCTCTAGAAAATTAACATTTGACACGTACACCATTTGTGTACGTACGTCACAGCAAGGCAGGCAATTGAAAACTCCAATAAAAACATATGTTATGCTCTGGGTAAGAAACAGGTTATCTTAACACTAGAGCAGCTAAAACGACACGACACATACGCCCTGTGGATATGATTCATTTATTGACCTTTTTTTATTTATCTTGTTTTTGCAATTGTTTGATATAAGAAATAATAAAAAATCATGACGGCAATATGAGCAAAACTCGAAAGACACAACACTATCCTAACAACGTTAAAAGTGGTCATGCCTAGCGTACTTGGACCCTTTGATGGTTGCGTAACATAGCTTGCCAGTGTCTGAAAATACTTGTTTCAAAAATGATACATTATATTACTTTCTGTAGTTAATGTTACTTTAAAATTAGTGTGCTCACTAAACAGCCTAGCTCTGGTAAAAACTAATCTTATCTCAAGTTTTGCAGTGGGTGTATCTGTGCTGGAAACTTCCACACTTATAAAAATCAAAATGGCGTTGCTTGCTTACTGACGCTAACGGAAATTGAGACGATTCAAAGTATGAATAAAATTATATCCAGATGAAAATGTCAGATCGCAGCGTAGTATTTATCTTTTAATTCGCCAACTGGATTGGCGGTAGGATGCTCTTGCAGGAGAATGTGTAGCAGCATAAGGTGGTTGTATGTGGAACTCAGCTCTACGCGTACGTAGACGGTGTATTTAAACTAGCTATCTCCTGAGCACCAGACCTCGCAAATGGGCGACTATTAACTCAAACTCCATTGCTGGTTGCAAAAATTATTTGAAAGTAGGTACAGGGAAACGTCTACACACCCTAAAATTAATTGAAATTCCTACATCTCCGTCCACTTCAGACGGTAGGTCCTGCCCTACGTCTGACTTAGTTGAATGCTGCTAGTGAAGAGATCGTTATGCTCTGCCGACTGACGCTAGAATAAGGGGGCCTAAGGCGCCAGCCAATCAACAATCAGGGTTTAAACCTGCGAGCCAATGTGGATCAAAACTATTTAAACCACCCACATGAACTACTTATAAGGCCTAAATGCTGAAAAACCAAAGAATACGTGATCTCGGAACTGAGATACAATACAATAATAAATAGAAACACTTACAAAAGTGAGATCACACTAAAAATTAATATTAATGATATAAAAATAAAGACACAATCAAAAACGAACTAGCCTATCCAAGTTAAACATAAAATTTTGCCACCATACGGGTAAGTTTTTAAAAATCCTACGTGGTAAAAAAATATAATTAATAAGAATAAATACATCAAAGCTCAAAAAGGAGATGGTTGAAATGATGTGATCCATAGTTGGCCGATACGAAATAAAAAAAATATATAATAAGTACAAATTTACTTTAAACTGTTGAAATCATGTGACATATGTGAAACATATTACATAAAATCTTACGTGACAATATGTGTAGCGATAAAAACAAGACAATAATATAGGTTAATTATATTCATGAAAACCTATTTCTATGGGTGTTACAACATACACAGACAAAGATAATCGCAATAAGTAGGAAACGTTTCTCGAAAATAATACTAAAAAATAAAATTTATTTAAATGTTAGTGCCGGGTGCGTTTTGTGTTCAGATCAACGAAGCTTTATTTATTTTATATATATATATATATATATATATATATATATATATATATATATATATATATATATATATACACCGGAGAATCTTTGTCATGTAATCCGCTGGTACAGAACCGAGGGACGAACACCCTGATCCGGGATCAATCTTCCGCGGCACGTGTCGCTATCTTGTGCCTGACCGCAGCGAGTTTGGAACATGTAGGATGAGGCGATAACCGTTACTGACAATACAATCTCGTCCATAGGCGAGTAAACACATTACCCCTCTCTTCACACACCGTTCGAATTCGACCGAGAGGTGAGTGTGCGATACACATCCCGCTATACAGGCACGCACTGGGTTGACCATCTCTCACGAGCAGGGCGTGTGCTGCACTGATAAGGGACTATTGTCGTCCTTCACACGTGCATCAGTTCGCCGTCTCACTTTTGTGTTCAGTGCGTGGTATGTAATTCGCCAGTCCTTCGCTATGATTAGTAAAGATCGCGCCTATATTTAGGCACCGGCTGGTTTCTGTGGGAGCATTTCAACGGGAATACTACATTCGTGTGCCCGCAACAAATTACACTGCAGGAGTCTGTGACTATTTCTCTGCGACTTCAATTCTTTATAGCAAATTTCCTACATGGACTCCTCGAGCCCTCAAAGGCGGTGCTAATTAATCGAGGTGTCGACGAGTGTTCGGCACACTGAACCCCAGGCGGTAAAAAATAATCAGTACACAGGCCTTTCAAAGGGCTGTACACCGTCCCCAATCCGCCTCTATCTTCTTCTGTCCTTCTCCACGACTTCCCACAACTTTCTAGCCGCTCGGGTCACCCGGGGATTTTACCGAAATGTGTCACCGTCGGGCCAATCAGAAAGGCGAATCTCTACACCTCACCTACACATTCAGCGAAGCTTCCTGCGGGCACACACTTGTTTTTTGCGGAGAGGTGACTATAATTTATAAATACTACACAAAATACTATAACTTTATAAAATGACCATTTATTACCCAAAATTATGGCATTCACCAATATGCGTATCGTGAGTTATGTGTGCGGCTTCTCCTTATGACTGTTTAGCTGACAACGTAGTTCTATTTTGCTAATTAAGGCTTTCTTACGGTTATTTTCACAACAATTATATTCCTTATTATAACTTGTACATTTAAGCTTGAAGTTACGGAATAGGAGGAGCAAGGTGTAAACAAAATTTACCCGAACTGATGCCTGAAAATTGCTCACGCCTCTATGGCTTATCCGAAAGTTAAATTTTGAACGCCATTGTCCAAAGCAACCTTCAAAACATCGAGTACGGAGATCGCCAGTGCCTGTGGAGCAAGTAATACTGTTAAAGAAAGATACACGCTCGTTTGTCCTTACATGTATTGCCAAAAAAATGTAAAGTCTACCCTCGGACATGCATTATTCTATGTATTTACAAACAACCGCCGAAGCAGGATATTAACTACGAGATTACCGGCAACGGGCACCGTCGTATAATTTTTTATGTTATATCTTCATATTTGACATTCCTTTCGCAAATAAACTATGGCGTTTTCACAGTTATTTAAAACCAAAAATTACGTAAACAAACCTAATGGGCTATCACAAACGCATCGTAGAACATTGCATTTATAATTATTCCATAAAAAAGCGGGAACATTGCATCTAAAGGCATGCCTTGTTTGCTTCTAAGCCACGCACTATTCTTGGTAGTTGTAAAGACTTTACATCACGTGAAGCGTGAATGAAAGTCCACATTGGTATAATTTATGACTCATACGAATACACACATTCCTTTTAAAAGTATCTAACTCAGAAGCTTAAAATAACCGCATAGACACTTGACGTTAGTATTGAAGGTACAATCGAACTTTTAAGCATAAAATTGCAAATTATAGTGATTTTAGAGAGCATAATTTTCTTAGAACTTCCCAAACTGGTTTTATAGTTTGCGTGGGTGATGTACTATTTCCAGTACTGGATTATGACCTTTATTTTGAAACATTATAGAACCGTAAGCCTTCGTAGAAAGGAAAACTCAGAAGCGAATGGTAGTGAACGTTCCACATATTTCGAATGCAATATCACGCATTCAAAAGCGTGTAATTTTCAGTCTCACCTGTAGAGCTTTTTGTGATAATCTAAACCCATTCACATACGTGCATATTCAACTTTCTTCGCCAATTATGTTACCATGAAGAATGTTCGCTTTTCAATTAAAACTCTATCGGATTTATTTTTCGATTTTCATAAATATTATTTATAGATTGCAAAAAGAAATAAAAATGACAAATACCGTTTTACGACGAAAACATTTAAAAATTCGATACTTTCATGTATTGCTTTGATTTATTTCCAGAGGAACACTGCGTATACTAGCCTATATAAACAGCATGGATATAAAGCATATTTCTTACATCTTTAAAGGTCATCATGAACGCCTATTTCAGTTGAAATGCCAATGACCGATGATAAATAGCATAAAATAAACAGCAAAACCCCGTGGCATAGTCAACCGTTTGTATTTGAGAATATTTGCGAGTAACTGAACATCGAGTTATATGATGATCTAATCAATTGGAATACATATTTTATAACAAACAAAGAGAACTGCCAGTAAGCAGTGCGAGAAGTAGGCGAAGAATAGAAGAACACGAATTAACAACCCCGACATAACATGATTTTACTTCATCTACCTATCCTACAAAGGTGTCTAAAAAGAGTTTTTAAAGATGAAATAATAGAAAGCATCTACGCCTAATGGGATTTTTGTGTTCAGGAAAGTTAGCATTTCTGGAAATGTGAAAGTAAAACGTTAGCATTTACGCAATATAAATATTTCTTCCCATTATGCTAGGCTTCCAAAAAGTAGAAACACGAGTTAACACAAAATGGTCAGCTTTTCTTGTGACACCAGAAACATTTTACGATGTCCTCTTACAGACGAAAATAAATAGGGCCTAAATGACGTAGTGAAGGAGAAGTCAAAAGCTTATTTCCCAAGTGCGCGTGTAAAATGGCCAGAAGTATGTAAGATTGAAGGAATTGGGTGGAGTGAGAGGTATTTTGATTTTACGTCAGCCATTATTTCTTCCAGATTACCAGAAGGTATAGAAGTGTACACAGCAGCATTAATCAAACACTGTCTCACAGAATTTACGAGGAAAATATACGTATACCCGGGAGTACACTACAACTAGTTTTTTTTTTTTGCCGAAAATGAAGCTCAGCGGTGAAGCGTGAAAAAAAAGGGGGGAGGGGAAGTGAGAAATGGGAAGGAATCGTCCGCCCATGTCATTTGTTAAGGAGCTATCCCAACATTCGCCTGGAGTGATTTTCGGAAAAAATGGAAAATCGAAATCACTATGGCCGAACCGGGAATCGTACCCGCGTCCTCTCGAATGCGAGTCCAGTGAATAATCACTGCACCACCTCGCTCGGTAATGTGACCTGACAAATGTCATATTAGTTGGTCCATAGTACATGGCAAGGGCCAACATTTTGCGAGGGCGCGCCAGCAGATGTAAGAGAGAAATCAATAATTTGCCTGTAAAATATAGAGTACTACATGCTGACCACAGTATGACATTGTTGGTATTACCAACTTTGACTGGTCGGTGTGTTGGGTAGTATTTCACTCCTAAGTATCTACAGGTCAGATGGCCCGAGTCAGATGGGGTGGACTTGTTTGGGGGGGGGGGGGGAACAGTTGGTTGAAAGTTGGGTGAAAATTCGCAGTGATGGTGGATGGGTTTAATTCCTGACCAAGGATAACAATAGCCTTCCGGCCACACACAGAGGAATTTTAAGGTATGAAAATGGCTCACCCTGGATGGAAAATGCTAAGAGGTGTGCAAAATTGCTTAAGTTTTATTAGTCCTCTAGCATGCAGTTGGCGATGTCACAAGCCCATGTGAGACGCATTGTTTGGTGTCATTTGTATTACAGTGGTGCTATGAGCACTCGACTATTAATGGAAATATCTGCTTTGGGTTTCCAATGTCAAAGGTCACTGGGGTCAATGTCCAGGCTCAAGGTCAAAGTTACCAACATCCAACATGGTGGACAAGATGGCCGCCGGGGACAGGAATGACAGAGCATGAACAGCTCCGGCGCTCCGGTACCCTTTCGGCTATATCATTCTACTTCTGTTCGTGATAATTACAACCATTTGATCAAAAGTAGAAAATTTTGATATATGAAATTTTTATGGAACCTTGCTCATACAGATTTTTCTCGGGAAAAAAAAATTGTCGAGGGATAACCAATAAAACTAATAAATAAATAATAATTCACAGCTAAAGTAAATTCTGAAGAAAAGCATTTAATCTAACATTCAGTGAAACTTGAATATCGTGAGGTGTAGGAAGAAATGACTTTAAATTCTATTTCGTCTAGCACACAAAACGATTTTATTCTGGAGTTTTCTAAGATATTATTTCATAGCTAGGCAAAGAGGCATGCAACTTGGTTACTCGCATGGCTCATCACTGATTTTTCCGCACACCTTATCGGTTTCCTTGCGAGCTATTCTGGCAACTAGAAACGTCGGCAGACATGGAAATTTTTTGACAGCTGGCGAAATAATAAAAGTCACCTCTGTACGGCAAAGAAATATTGTTGAATCAAGAAAATTAAAATTTTAGACGAAATAAACGACTGTGTAGACAAGAGAATGGTTAGCCTAGAATAACTAAAACTGCAAATGCGTCTCAAAGAATTCGGGTAAGTACACAGATAATCTCAAAACTGTATACAAAACATGTTTCTTCTATGCAATCATTAACACTGCCAAAACAATCATGTTGTCATGGAAATAAAGTCACGTGACACGTTCCCTTGCTCTCGTTGGCTGAAATCGGAAACTAGCAAAGAAACACTTAGATAAAAAAGCTCAATGCCGATTATCGAAAAATAGAAGACTAGTCAGCAAAACTGCATGTATAGGCTGTTCACTATAAAGTGAGCACTTTTTAAACCCTAGTTACTATTTCCTCTTAGCCATTATTTCTATCCTTTAAGCACTTTTTACAATAAATATTGTCATATAAGTAATAAACACAGTGTGTATATTCCACTGCACTCGGAAGTTAAAGTCTAAGGCTACAGTAAAATATGGTTATTGACTATTATTTGAAATTAGAGCGCTTTCAAAAGTGCTCACTTTACCATGAATAGCCTATAGGCGTTGATATTTCCAGTGGACAAGCACGTCCAGCAGCAAGCAAGACTCCACGCAGACAATATCGTGAGGAAAACGGTTCAGTGTGTGGCGGGCTTTAGCTAAATAAACGAGACACTTCAGATCTAAAACTAGCAACCTAATCGACTTGAAATAAAATTAACACTTTGTACCGAATCTCTGGACTTGATACGCCTGGAACTGCAGTAAACCATCACGATATTCTTAACGTAGACGTCTCGCTCCAGCAGGGCAAAGTTTCCACGTCGCCTTGACGTGGAGACTTCGTTCTCCCCGGAGACCTCGATCTGTCCTCTCTGGATGTCACTACGGAACTCCTCAACTCCGCCGTTCGTCATCATTGGGACGCTAATCCCTCAGCGCGGGGGAGGTACAGGCCCTTGTGAGGGCGCTTGTCCTCCCAGTTCTCTAGCATTATAAAGTCCACGTTGGGGGCACCGAACCTGTCTCGCGTAGCTGTCTTCTAATATGTGTGTGTGTTTTTTTTTCTGCATGCCACAATTGAACTTTTCCAGTGTTCCAGGGTAGGGTCTATAACATGTACCCATGACTGTATTTTCCCCTTTTTTCTTACCTTGGGTGGAGGGGGGAGGAGAAGTGGAGTTAGTAAATTAACGCGGAATTAGGAAATTTGAGGACTTTTTTTTTGCACCGCGAGACCCTGAAGGGTGCTAACGACAGTTGGTTAATGGAAAAGCAGAGGTTAATGTCAAATGAAGTTAGTTAAAAACAGTTTATTTATATTGCATTCACATGACTGACCCAGGAACACGGGTATTTCTATGACGTGTGCACACGTCGCCGGCGGAATGTGTCTTATCAATTTCCAGCGTGGCCCTCGCTGGAACCCGACACATTTCCGCGAACGACGCGAAAACTCGCCAGCTGTCACAACACCAGACATATATGCTG
Source organism: Dryococelus australis (assembly GCA_029891345.1). Lineage (NCBI taxonomy): Eukaryota > Metazoa > Arthropoda > Insecta > Phasmatodea > Phasmatidae > Dryococelus > Dryococelus australis. Next base: position 56,338,355 of record CM056998.1, on the reverse strand, counting down.
ATTGTCAGCAGCAGGGACGAGTCTCTAGACTTTCCTTCGCAATAAATGTACCTTTAGTCCAGGAATATTAGTCAAATGAGGGCAAGAATCTCGGAATGAGAGATAGTCAGATATAAACTTGTATAAACCTTTATTTTGACACCCTAAAACTTGTCTCAAAACCTACCTATCGTAGGGTGTCCGCGACCACAGATATTTCAAGGTCAAAGGTCAAAAAATCGATTTTTTTTTAACACATTTATTGCAAATATCTCGTTTCCTATGGGTTTTATGCTATTTGTATTTATTACAAATATTGTAGAGAATTAAATTCTCTACAACTTTTGTCTAAACATTTTTTTTAATATCTTGAACCATTTTCGAGATAGAGGGCAGAACGCGCGCAGTGTTTAACTATTTAGAGTATCATTCGAGGTCAACCTGTAGTCCCGATTAAAAACACGCCGTATAAAGTTTATAAATTATTGATAAATTTATAATTCTAAATAATTTGCATTTTTTATTAACTATTACGTTATAATTAATAATTTTTTTTCAATAATTCAGTATCTATTCATTTAATAATACTTACCTACTCGTGTACTTATAAAGTTATTATGGGAAATACTTTAATTACATTTTAAGTAGAAAATAATTAAGTACATCTATATTGAAATCCGTAAACTTATAGATTCTTTTAAAATGTTAAAAATTTTACCTGGGACAACGGACCTCTATTGTATAGTACGAACCTTTCTATTTATAGCCAGAAAGGACAGATGTTCAATTGCTTACTCATGACCGGTTTCTTTTTCAAGGAACCACTGTTATTCGTTAGTTTTGAATCGTATCTTGGTAACTACGGACGTACAATTTTAAGAGTGATGGATAATTTGTGTTTTATATGTAAAAAGTCAGATTCGGAAGGTGAATCATTAGTGAATCTAGTGCGTGGTATAAAAACTCTGAGAACTGCAAGTATCGAACGAAACGACGGTCTTATTGATTATTTAAAAACCGTAACATCTGTACAAGTGCATTAAAAGTGCCGAACTGTTTACATTAGCAAAAATTGTATATTAGCAGCAAAACGGCGACTAGAACAAGATGAAACTACAGCTTCTCCAACTGTACAGCATAAAAGACTAAGTGAAGTGTTCGATTTCAAGAAGCAGTGTTTATTTTGTGGTGAAATAGCTGACGAGGCCGCAGAGACAAAGAAAAAAGAAAAGTATAGACGCAAGATAAGTGCAGTGAGTACTCTTGAGTTTAAAGACAATGTTATGAAAAAAGCAGAAGAACGTGGTGATACTTTCGGAGAATTGGTGAAAAATCGTATATTTTTTCAATATGATTTAGTTGCTGCTGAAGCTAAATACCATGCTGTTTGTTATACGAATTTCTTCACAATTAAAGTACCATCGTCTCATCCGAAACTTCGTCAAGATAATCAAGTTTCAGAAGCTATGATAGAGATTTTCAATTACATAGAAAATAATAACGATTCACAATTTACACTAAAAGAGCTTAAAGATGTCTTGACAGGGTATGAACCAGATGATAAAACTATTATTTCAAGGCTACAACAAACGTACTTAACCAATATAATAATTACGAAAAAAGTAGCAGCTTTTACGATCATTTCTTTTCGTGATTCACACGCTAATATTTTATCAGAAGCTTGGTACGATAATAAAAACTTAAATCCTCAAGCAGAAAGACTAAGAACTGTAGAAGAGAACACGGAGGAATTTGAAATTTTACAGCGACTGGAAGACGATGATGAAGAAGAAGAAAATTGAAATTAGAACTTGTAGTTCTTATTATTATTCAATTTTTTTAATTTCAACGTTCATAAATGTATGAAATGGTATTTTTCAATAAAAACATTAATTAAAAATTTAATTATTTTCTTTTTATTTAGTTAAGAAGTAATTAGTATAAATAAGATTAGAATTAAAAAATAATTAAAGTATTTCCCATAATAACTTTATAAGTACACGAGTAGGTAAGTATTATTAAATGAATAGATACTGAATTATTGAAAAAAATTATTAATTATAACGCAATAGTTAATAAAAAATACAAATTATTTAGAATTATATATTTATAAATAATTTATAAACTTTATACGGCGTGTTTTTAATCGGGACTACAGGTTGACCTCGAATGATACTCTAAATAGTTAAACACTGCGCGCGTTCTGCCCTCTATCTCGAAAATGGTTCAAGATATTAAAAAAAATGTTTAAACAAAAGTTGTAGAGAATTTAATCCTCTACAATATTTGTAATAAATACAAATAGCATAAACCCCATAGGAAACGAGATATTTGCAATAAATGTGTTAAAAAAAAAAAAAAATCGATTTTTTGACCTTTGACCTTGAAATATCTGTGGTCGCGGACACCCTACGATAGGTAGGTTTTGAGACAAGTTTTAGGGTGTCAAAATAAAGGTTTATACAAGTTTATAGCTGACTATCTCTCATTCCGAGGTGAAACCCCTAATATTCCTGGACTACTTGCGTAAATTGTTTTGCGTCCGTGTACAATTATTGTGTAACATTTTAAGTTAAAATTTATGAAACCCGTGTACTTACCAGTGTTTAAGTGTACGTTTTGTTTTACGTACGCCCTACTGTATTTGCGACGCTAATATTAGTAGATATTGTATGATTATTTCATTATTTTCACCTTATTCGTCTTTTATTTCGCAGTTTTAGTAGTCCAGAAAAATGTCGGCCCATTCGACACCCCGTCTAACCCAGCGCCCGGGGCAGGCTTCCACTCCCCCCCCCCCCCTTTTCCAAACCTGGCCTTCTCTTCTAATCCCCATTCTCTTCAGAACCGTCATTGGTGAGCTGTTCGCCCCGCACGCACCCTGCTTGTTTGTGAAAAAAAAACACACACACTTTCCTGTTCCACTCGGCATGCGGAATAAATTTCCCAAACTGCACGCCCGAGCCTAAAGTTAAAGAAATCTTGCCGCGACAATATGAATACATGCATTTATATACAGCTGTGCATGCATATATGAGCAGGCAATCCTATACGTACATAGGTACCTCGTGAATCATCCGTTCCTATTATGTAGTATGCATGTAGGGGAGGTCTATCTGTCCATTGCTGCGAAAGAGAACCCCAGTGTGCACAGCCGTGGAAGTAGTTTCTGAACGCTATTCGCAATTAATTCGCAGGCGGATTCGTCATTCGCACCACCGCGTGGCCGCTAATTGGAATTCAGTTTCATCGGAACCATGAATTCTTTAGGTTTTCAGCACGTCTGCCCCGCCGTCCACAGAATCGTTAGTGGTGAACTTTCCACTGATTTTTTTCATCCCAGTTCCCACGGACCATCGGCTGAGGGTTAATTTGCGGTAGTTTAGGAAAGTGGCGGGGTAACCACACAACTGTTACCTGGAATAATTCCAGCACTTTCCAAAACGTTGCTGCTGAAGCTCTCCTGAACCCACGGAGTAATTATTACGGCCACTCAAACGAAGCAGAAGTTCTGCGTGCGTTTAATTTCGCCGCGTTTCTAAGACTTCAAGTAAATAATTGGCGCCAAAGTGAACGTATTATGGAGATGTGGCTTAGTTAGTAGAAAATGAGCATGTTCTAACCGCAGATATGAATAGCACACGTTATCAGCACAACAGCTCATTTCTGCAGGGTTATCATATTTTATTATTACCTTTACACGCAACTCAGAAAGAGAAATAAGGAATAAAGCTGAAAAATGAACAACTTTCTTTCGCGTAATAGGCAAAATATATAGCGTTGTCAACAAACTGTTAATCAAATGTTTTATTTGTTCACTTTTAAAAAAAATACGTTGTTAATAAGGCAGTTCAATATCTAACAACAACTCTCCGATCATTGTTTAACGATATCATGATCTTCAAACTTATAGCGGGCCCGCATTAATTACCCCCCCCCCCTTCATAATGAAAATAACAGGGGTAGCCACCCTCGTTTTGCAGGCGAAGTTTTTACTGATACGAATTATGAACGTATGACGCTGGTTTATTAATAAGTAAGACCTAGCACAAAAATGGCCCTTGTGTTGCAACTGCCCAGGACACACCGTTTTAATGTCGAACGCGCACGAAACTTTCGACAGCTCCAGGTGCGTAGGCAACAGCAACTCTTCGTGCAGGAATTAACATACTGCCTGTCGACAGAAACAGACAGGCGGCTTCAGTACTCAAAAGCCTGATACAGATGGACATCTTATGTGAACAAGAAGGTGAACACCTCTTGTATTCAAGTCCCATGCACATACTGTACACACGGTGGCAGTACTTGGATGTTGCAGCATGTCAGTCACTTATTTCCACCATAACACCAAAAGATTTTCCAAACCAAACAATTCACTAATACCACTAATACAGAATTAACATGTGTTTTCAACTCTCAGATTAACAATATCAGTATAAATCAAATGTACGGGAACTACATAAACGTATAAAACGCGAATGTAAACAAACGACTTCCAAAGGAAGGTGAACAAAAGATAGAATCGCCTCTAAAGGATTCTAGCTTAGCATGCACGCCCTTGCATGCCAGCCACTTGCAAACAAGTTAGCCAGTCAACTTGCGTCGTGTGCAAAAGGCATTAGTTTATTAATGTGTGGCACATGGTGTTTTCAGTATAACAACAACCAGGTGACAACTCCGCTAGCCTTGTGTCTGCTGATGCGTGTACTGTATAAGCCCCACGTAAGGTGCCAGGTGTAGCGACACTGCTATTGATAGCTCGGCTAATACCTACTACTACATGTGTACATGCAAGAGTGGCCTCTGTAGCGCCAGATGGAACACAGTAGCTAACAGCTACAGTGCCTTGTATGTAGGTAGTTTGTACATTATAGTGAGACAACGTTTAACACAGCTGTAAAGAACTTAAGTGTGTGACAGAAGAACACTCACAAATAACACAACAAAAATAATTCAAATGTAGAGTAACCAAAAATATTGCTAGGAAAATATCTACTGATACTTGAAATGATTGCTCATCAGAGATGTGGCCAGAAAAATGCGGAATTTAATTCGTTTTCTTTCAGTTATATGAAATATGACAGGAATAAAATACTAGACTCACAGACTAGACTTTATGTGCGGCCTCAGCAACACTCGCCTCTCTCGTGACTGAGGTGTTCCATTTTACTTTACACTTAGCATTGGAAAAAATTCCAACTTCAATAAAAAATATATTAATTGTTTTACTTCGTCTTTGCTTCTTAATAAAATAGTTCTGGAATTTAGCTGAATATAAAAAAAAAAGGAAAAATTCTCGAAGTTCTAGGCAATCCTGTTGATCTCGTTGTCGGCAGTCGCATCCACCTGGATGCGGCAGGACCTCTCATCGTAGGCTTCCCTATTCAGTCTCTCGGGCCTGTTAGTGCCATCCCAGCACATTGTAGCACACGCGGTAGTTCGAACTTAAGGGCACGTTTACACGGCGATAGTAACTATCACGATGGTAGCTACCACAAAAGTGTGTGCTAGTCACTGCTACGATAGGTCCTGTTTACACTAACGATCGAGACATGCCGTGATAGTGAATCTCAAGAGGAACATGTCCGACAACACTTGTGTAAATACAGCGATTGGCCCTAAATTTATATCCTTTTGTCAAGAGTTTGATATTTGTTGGGGTAGTTAAATATCGTGACATGATATTAATGACATGTAAACATATAATGTTCCCGTGGTTTATTATATGACAGTAAATATGCTGTCAATACTGTCGTGTTATATCTATCTGATAATATACGCCCTGTCATACCGCCACATAGTGTGTAAGAACCGTGACAGATATTAACAGCATCAAAATAATTCTGCAATGTTACTGTCAAAGTGAACACGTGTACAAATTTGACACCCGCACTCACTATCACGATAGTGATAATACATATTTACACTGCGATAGTTAGATGTTCTGTCGCGACAGTTACTATCAACTATCTAGCTCGAGCTGATATCGCGATAGTGCTATCGCGACGGTGCCACAGTATCTATCGTGCAGTTTACACAGCGAGCAATGCGAGAGTAGCTCTCGCAATATGAACTATCGCGCATTACTACCGCCGTATAAACGCGCCCCAATGTACTGAAAATCTACGCGGGCGGCGACCGGTTTCTTAAACTTGCCTCGCGTCTTCGTCTCCTTCGAGACGGCCTGTTTTCAGGTTCGAACTCGGGTCCTTGTAATATAATCTAATTAAAAACCCCGCGTGCCAAACCCACGCGCGCTAGCGTCCTGCCTTCGAACACCAAGATTGCTAAAAATTCCATTCAATCTCTTAACTAAATAACGCCGTCTACAACTGACCATTCACGAGAGAGCTAGAGGCGGAATGACTTAACAAGTTACTCAGTTAACTTGGTAACGGGTCAATGACTGCTCATATACTAGGGCCTTCTAAACACATGACAAAAATAACAGACTGGAAAGATACACACACACACACACGTGTGTGTGTGTGTATGAGTGTTTACAATAAAAAAAATCAAATTTGAAATAAACAGTGAAATTATATACCAACTAATATAATTAATGTGCCAATGGAAATAATATCTGTCAAAATCATATTATATCTAGCAAGTACATAAATAAGTAAATTAATTAACGTATGCATGTGGCCCAATTTGACGCCGTTACAACAGTAAGTGTTAAAAATGTAGTCCACCTTAGTCTGTTCAGTGGGCACAGCAGCTTAGCAAACACACGTGAATGTAATGTTGCCTATGTGCTAGGCACTGTATCGCTGCAGCCTTAACTTTGTGTGCGTTTTACACGTAAACGGTGGGCCTTGAGTAGTTGCAACAAGGGAACCAAGTTTGTTATCTAGGTCGTACATCTGAATAACCAGCATTAAAAGTTCATAATTCCTGACGATAAAAAAGTTGTCTGCATTAAGAGGGTGGCCACCGTCGCGCTGTTATTTTCACTGCTGGGGGAAGTATTTATAAAATTTTGCACTTCAGTTGAAGATCCCGATAACATATAACATCGTTCGGAGAATTGTATTTTAATTTCATTTCGTCCCCGATATTTCGCAAAAAACTCTTGTTGGATATCTAGCCATTTAAGGGCTCGGTATCTCCCTTAATATTTTCTACTTGCGTTCGCATAAGAAATGAATCGTAATTTACCTGCGAGGTTAAAATATATGCGATTTTCACGAAAACTCGCACTGAGACCATCGACGAATGTAGGAGATTTAAGATACGCTGGCAACAGTTCGTTAAAATAAATGCCCCGCCTTTTCGGGTATCGCAGCGTCGGAAATGTTACGCAGGCAATTATTTTCCATTTTCTACTATGACGCTCGTTTAAAGAAACTCGGTTACATAGCACATTCAAATGAAAACGGAGATGCAAACTTTTATTTGGTTTACAAATTTTTGTCATTAATTTAAGGGACTTTGTCTTATTGGAAATTGTTTGATGGCCTCCGGGTTCACATCGTGGCCAAGATATGGCTATTAGTAAATGTATTATGTGTAAATTTAAATATATTTTAGAATTTAATTCGGCATCATCCATTTTTGTTATCCCAGTTTGTCATACAATTATTTATATACCTATTTATATAATGTAACTTTAATAAAACAAAGTGTAAAGTGTTGTATTACAGTTTTGATAAGGCGTCAATTCATGGAAGTTATCTTCATAAATCTATGTAAATATTGTTGCTGAGAGGAATGTAGTATTATTTACTATATGAAATTTCATTCAGTCATGGACAGTGGCTTCTTGTTTCAAAGGTTGATTTCAAAATTTTCCCAGTTTACCACGAGAGGGCGCTATGTCTGGTGGTCACCCGCTTAGTCCCCCCCCCCCCTCCCCAATCACTGCGAAATGCGATCGGTTCCCCACGGAACCAATTCTAGATTTTCGCATGTGGGAAACGTGGCGGTCGTTGCTGTTGGCCAGTGGATTTTTCCGGGTGACTCCCGTTCACCTCACCAACGCAGTCCATCGCTAAACTACTTCAATCTTTCTTCATTCCACCAAATAATTCCATTGTTGCACTACCTCCGCCTCTTCTCACCCCACCAAAACATTCCATCATTGCACTACCTCCGCCGCTCTTCCCCAACCAATGCATTCAATCATTGCACTACCGCACATCTCTTCACCACACACACATTCACTCATTGCAGTCTCTCTGTCTCGCTTCATCCCACCAACGCATTCCATCATCGCGCTACTTCCACCTCTCTTCACCCTACCAACACATTACATTGCTGCACTACCTCTGCCTCGCTTCCCAACTAATGCATTCCATCATTGCAGTATCTCCGTCTCTCTTCACCCCACCAATGCAGTCCATCATTGCGCTACCTCCACCTGTCCTCACCCCACCAACACATTCCATCATTGCGCTACCTCCATCTCTCTTCCCCAACCAATTATTTCCATCGCTGCACTACCTCGGCCTCTCGTCACCCCACTTACACATTCCATCATTGTTGTTTCTCTGTCTCTCTTCACCCCACCAACGCATTCCATCATTGCACTACCTCCACATCTCTTCACCCCAACAACACATTACATCGCTGCACTGCCTCCGCCTCTCTTCACTCCAGTCGCCTTTTACGAACTCTGATATTAGAAACGACATTCAAATATATTTCACTCGTAGGTACCGCAAACTTGGTGTAAATTATGACACCAGCGGTACAGCTGCTTAACGTAGTCTCGAAACAGCCATATATTTAGTTGCTTGACCCTTGAGTGCGGTAGCCGGCTTCACTTGGCGCCAGCTCCATCCATACAGACCCTGCATCTGGCGGGAAATCTGTCCATTTTCGTTACAACAGTGCCAATAGTAAAACAGAAACATAAGAGCCGTAAATCTGTTTCAAGTTTTCGATAAAGGCTAGTCTGAATATTGTCGTTCTAATATTCTACTCTGGCAATATTAATACACTATATTTTTGTACAGTGAAAGCCTGAATCATAAGTACAGAAGATTGACAGAGTTTTTAATTAATTAACAGTCCAAAATCTTCCACAGATCTTGAACAACAATGCTTATTCTCGTCTGAAACAATGTACGGCGGAGGAAAACCGAGGTGAGATCAAAATATATTTGACAGAGTAAAGCTACAGTCTTCAACAGTGCTGGTTACATCATGGCGTACACTTTTAATTGACTTTGTAATATTGCGTATGTTACTTTTCTTATACAGTTCTAGATTTATTGGACCGGCATACAAAATATCTCGAAGTCTGTAAAAATAGGAAAATATCTCCAGGAAGCATTCATTTATCAAAATGTAGTCAATCTCCAGCTAGCTTGTAAAATGTTTGATTATGAACTTTGTACCATGCACGCTTTGCAGGGATGTTTTCAACATACGAGGAAGCATATCACTTACAATAGGCTGTCCGAGGTGGAGCAAGATTTAAGTAAATCGCTTCCAATAAAGGATTCTGAGTGCGTGTGAGACGCACAGAAGACGGAAACTGAAATTCTAGACTTTCAGGGGAGGGGGTGCATGGTATTAGATTTACTCCCACGTAGACAACAATAGGGCCATTGTCCATCGGCCTGTGGCCAGAAGCGCTTAGTCCAGTTACCGCAAGGCGAAGTACAGGAACTGGTGTTCGTTACGTCCTCCATTGTGCCATACGTCTCTCTGTTGCGAGTCCTGGGGGGGGGGGGATACACGATGCTGTACTTCAGTGTGTAAGATAGTTCCATAAGGGCGGCTTGCACAGAACTCTTGACATTAACAATATTTGCAATTATTGATTATTAGAGCTTCTATTTGAAGCCGTTTGGTCATTTTGGAGTGGCTTTGAAAGTAGTTCTTAAAACAGGAGAGAGAGAGAGAGAGAGAGAGATAGAGAGAGAGGGAGAGTGCGTGTGTGGAGAGAGAGATTTGGGCATCCCCTTAACAGCAAGGTCTTGAGAGGCCTAAAACGGCACACACTTCCGTGTAATTTCTTGTATTCATTTTAGCGGGTAAGTTGTTTGGGTTTAACGTCTCGCCGACAGCGAAGTCATTTCAGACGGAGAACGTTACTCAGAATAGCAAGAACGGGGAAGGAATCAGCTATGGTCTGTAGGAAGGAACCATCTCAGCATTCGAGTGGAATGAACTCGGGAAACCACGGAAACCCGAAATCAGGATGGTCGAAGCGTGAATCGAACCCGGGTCTTTCGAACACGAGTCCAGTATGTTACCAAAACCCCACCATGCTCGTTTTCATAGTGTTGCAAGGCGCCAAAGGCGTATTAGAGTTCGTGAGGGATGGATGTCTTAATAATAATAAAAGAACTAAATTTGATTTTTTTAAAATTCACAGTCATTATTTACGAAATTAAAATACCAATCTCCACTATAACTCTTATTCTCAGTGAACGGAATATTTAATGTCTATCTCAATACTAATAACAGTCCTTAATTAATGTCTCAATATTAATAAGTCATTTAATTAACTCTCATTTACACATATTCAGTCTGTTTATTGTCACTCACGCAGCCAGTTCAGTAGTCCCGCCGCCAGTCCCACTCTCCACTGTACCGATGCTCGCAGTCCGCAGACTCCACTCCAGCTGGTCACCCATGCTGCCAATCGTCGCTCTACTGGCTCGTCGCTTCACAGTCTTCGCACACCTGACGCTTAAGACCGTCAAATCCTCCTAAACCTAGACTCTCGGCTCGGAGGTCCGTCGCAGCATGATTAGTCCCACTGGCCGGATCTAGAAGGTTCCCTGCACCCTGAGTATCGCTGAGAGAGGTAAGGGCAATGACCAGAACATTCTTTCAACGATAACCCCATAAGTTGAATCCGCAGTAGACCAGGTTCCATTAGGCTTATCTCGCACACACGGCGGTTCGCCTTTGTAAATCGCCACGTACTTCTCGCGGTAACGCTCTCCTTGCCTTGTGCGCACTCCTTCGCATAGAGAAGATATGTAGAGCAGAAGCATGTGACAACACTGTGAGCTCTCTGTTGTTAGATGTCGAGCAATATTGGCAAAATAAAAAGGATAACTCTGGGAAAATGTATTTTAAATGGGGCAAAGAGGAGACTTTAAGATCACCTTCTGCGGGCGACTTGGAGTGTTCGGTTATCCCCGGCGTTTCGTCCGATGGTTGTCCATGTGCCTTCGGAGAGAGTGCTTCCTTTCACTCGAATATGTTAGCAACTAAATGTAGTCATTAGTTACTTCATATCTACAGGCCCTACCAACTCTGCAAGGTAGAATTTCTCGTTAAAATTACTTAATTTCATTGGGGCGACATTATTACAGAGATACAGGATAACATTTATTTTATCATTCCGTGGTTTATTGTTGTGGCACTGAACTTGCGATTTAAATATTTCGTGTATTTTATTTCCATGCATTTTATTCGTAGTTACGTACTCTTTAAGAATATGTCTCAACATTTTTCCATAGTCCAGCGTAACTCCCTGAGTTTTGTGTTTCGGAGGAATAATTACTATTAATGGTTTCTTTCATCGGAAATAATGTCTCTAAACAATGTTTCTCGATTTTGGTTCACTTGAAACATAACACTTGCATTCAGAAATTCGAATAGAAACATTACCAACAAGGTTCCGAAACTTGAATAGGTATTCGTACTGCAAATCACAGACTCACTCTGACCTCCAAATTCACTGTCTACAATTCGTTAGTATTCTCAATTTTGTGTTAAAAAACAATTTACTAAAGATTAACTTTATTATTGCATTTACTCAACAGGGTCTTTCAAGTTGAAATCTTCGTGTATCATAGATGCGAAATTAAATTAATAAATTTCCTAAAATTGCAAAAAATAATATAATATTTTTTTGGGTAATTGTTATTTGTGGTTAATCATTCCACTCAGCTCATAGCCATATTGTATTTCGTTAACAAATTGTATTGAAAAAATTAAATCTTAATTCTAATATAATAAAATCAATTAAAAATGTGTTTTGTAAAATTAACTTTTAAATACTTACATCCAACAGGTAATGTGATCGACTTCTGACGAGTGCAATACTTGCTTACCGTCGTGAAATCTCCCGCCTGACGAGAGACCCCGACGTCACGATCATTTGGCTTGCAGTCTACTGATACACAGCTGGCCACCCACTAGCTTTAGATTGCTACTTTCTCCCCCTGCTCCAACTAATAAGCCATTAGAGACGTCCTTACATTTAGTTATAAATGCAAGGATATTTTATTTATCAAGCACATGCAGACGCATTAGCCGGCTCATGGTTGTATTGCATATGGCCACTTTCACTCCACTCACCGTATTGAATTCAGTTATACTGGCTTTTAAACATCGTATTTTCATCTGATTAAAAACTATTTTGTAATAATAAATGTAGTACGTAGAGTACGATGGAAACCTGTCTCTCTCTCTCTCTCTGTCTCTCTTGATAATCGGTTTAGTTACCTGCTTTTTAAAATATTAATTAAAAGATTTTCACATAGGGTAAATCCTTAATATACTATATAAATGCAAAAGTGCGTTTGTTTATTTGTTGTTTTGTTTATTTGTCCTTCTTTCACTTCAAAATGGAGTAAAATTATTAATGTCTGAATCGCATGGATAAATAGGATTCCTTTTTACTTTTTGCTGTGCACACACAACTTAACCCTACACAAAAATACCTTGTTACATAAATCCCACTGGTGTCGTGTATTAGACATTCAACAGTGTGACAGACCTCATTCTATTCCAGAGATACATCAGACATGCATTCCTCTAACATTTTTCATATTAACATTCCTTAACTATTCTTCAATCAATCATTCCTCAATCACTCTTCAGGGAGCAAGTCCTCAAACATACATAAAAATTTCCGTATTCAAACATACATTATTTAATTCCTCAGAGGCCTTTCAAAAATATGTCAAACTCAGTTGTAACTCACTAGATAATTTGTGCATGGAATAATACCTTGAATAAATTCTTGTACTTTATACTTTTATAGCTGATTTAATAAGGGTACAAGGGCAAAAGAAAAAATGCTACATTAAAAAAAAAAAAACTTCACAATCAATTTCTACGTGTTCCTTAGGCTGTTTGTGTGCCTGAAGGAGCGATCTCAGATACCGAAACGTTGCACTTTCGTCGCCGAAGGAAACCTGTTGCATTTGTCTATTGCCCTTGACGTGTAGTCTGTATAAACATCTATTCCAGCCGTAATGTTGTTCTGTACTGTCTTTGTTGTTTCGTACAGTTTGTTTTGCAATTTCATAGGTACGGTGTCGTTTTTATTATTATAAACGACCAGGTTCTATCTATTGAGTTATTTGTCTGTTGTATGTACTTGCATATTTGTTGACAACAACAAGTGGCTTGATATTTATTTTTTGTTTTATAATTTTATTCTTAATAATATCTATTTTATTTTTTTAGGGAATTTACAGTTTGTTACTTAAGAGATTTCAGCGACTTACAACTAAACATGCCTATGGCGCATGTCAAAATTAACGCTTCAGTGAATTCTTGAAGGGTTAACATACACAATGATTGGACATTGTAAAGGAATGAAATACGGTTCCTATTAAGCGATGTTATCTACGTTGATAGTTACACAATGCATGGCTCCCCCTGTCTATAATAATTGCTATTTTGCAAGGATTTAAGGGATATATTTCATACGACCTGCAGAATACAAAGTGTTTCTAGAGCTCATGTAAGTACTTAGCCAAAATAATGATTCTGTAAGTGGTACTTATAAGGGCGAAGATGGTAATAAAATCAACAGTCTCATAAATACTTTCACAAACTGGCAGTGAAGAGCAGCAACTATGTGAAATATGAGACGTGAACGACAGAAACTACATTTTCTGGGACGATCTAAACGCATAAATCTTCATCTCATAGTTACATAATTTTTTAAATATTTAATAAAAAGATACTATCTCAAATAATTTTAACGTAAGACATAAGTATCATCGCTTTGCTAAATCTGATCATCGTACAATTGAAGTATGTCGAAGTACGCTAAATGTGAATACAATGGAAGCAAACATACAAATATGAAGAGACAATAACTTTAATTTTGGAATACAGTAGGGAGGTAGGGGAAAGGAAAAAAAATTCACAAATCAATTTTGTTGATAATGATAATGAATTTGCTTTTAGTACACCTGCAACGATTCCACGACTTCTTTAATAAATTAAATTATTCGTGGTTTCCTCGAAAAGGGTGGAGTGTAGAGAATAGAAAACAAGGAACCTTCCCCGTTATTTCTGTTGTTTTTGTTGATAATTCGTCATTTAGAGAGAAATTTGCAATTCCATATCAAGAACTCGAATAAAACAAAGGCGGGAAGCAATTATTTTCATGAAATATTTTGATGGCTGCGAAAGTTTAGCAATGGTTTGGGATTTTTCCCCTTTATAGTACACCGTATCTGTAAAGCAAATGGCACTGTTATCAGAATGTCTAATACATAACAATGAAGACATAAATGTATCCAAGCCAACGTTTATTTCGTGCTGAAGAACAAGCGAGCGCTTGTTGAGGATGAACGGCGCCTTACAACCCCTCACTCTAAATCTGAATCACTGAGAATTTTACTCTTTCAATCAGTCAACAGTACCTGACTGATTCAACAGTCACGCAGTGAATTTAACTGATGAATCAGTGAAAAATGCCAGATTTCCTTCACTTATTGATTTGGTGACATTTTCCACTGATTCGTCAGTCTTTTTTTTTTTTTCACTGTTCATCAATGGTTTGTTTTTTAGCTGATGGATCAGTTAAACAGCGTGTGAAAATGGCCGTCAAATAATGTTTAAAAATTGCGGTTAAACAATGTGTATGAAGTGAAATATCAACGAATAAACTAATAAAACCAATACAAAATACTTTCTAAAATGTCTTTCATCTTTCAAAACACCATTTTACGAGGTTATGTGAACATTCAGCCTTTCATTCCTTTTTTACGTCTTTCATTTCGTTTTCATGTAATTATCACAGCCCTCTACACACCATCTGGTGTGGTGAAGAGCGTGCACTCATATGTAGGCCTACTATTCGTTTTAACAATCCAAACGGTACCAATTAAACCATACACGAAAAGTTAGGGCATACAATTTAAACCTTCACGATTTTGATAAGAACTATCAGGCATATATTTTCCTCTTATTTTTCAACTTGACTTTGTAGCACTAATGGTAGGATAACGGCCTGAAAGCGAAGTGGAACATGCATGTGATTTCAATCCCGGCGACCTCCGGAAGTATTTTTCCCTTATTAAATTACGGTAAATTGCGCAAAATGAACAGTAAACTGTCGTAAATATGTTTATTTCTCGTAATTATTTGGCTAAATTCAATAAAAACAATATTTAATTCGCCACTGAAGACGGCCGTCACTTATTCAATCGATAAAATTGTTTCACGTCACCGATCAGTGATTTTTTTTTCAGTGAAACAATCAGTGGTTTTCCTCTGCTTCTAAGTGGAGCCATTTTCACTGATTCGAGCAGTTGAATTTCACTGCGAATCAATGGTTTTCCCCTGACTCGAATTTAGAGTGCAGACTGTATGATATTGTCATATAACGCCTCTCTGCGTCGCTACCTTTGCTCCTTACCGCAGCGAGCGTGTGAAGGACAGTGTGTCAAGGACATATATGGTAACCTGAGGAGTGCGCGGAGATTTACAACGGGGCATTACCGCGCGTGCCGAATAAGGTTATCGAGGCTCGTATGTTCCCTTCCTTGGGCGGATTGGATTTCTAGGAATATCGCTTCAAGAATGCTCTGGTCATCGTCTTGACCTCTCTCAGTGAGACTCGAGGTGCTGGGAATCTTCTGGATCTGACCAGCTCGCCTATTTAAGCCGCGACAGGCCTCCGAGTTGACGGCGTAGATTTGGAGCAAAGTGTGGCTTTAACGTGACATCTCTAATTTTTTTTTTTGGAATTTGGTTATCTGAGAGACGTTACGAAAAATGCCCCTTTAATGCAGTTGTTAGTTGTCAAATAATCATAGTTTTTAAAATAGAACACACTCAAATTCCGACACAAGAGTGTTATAGGCAGGTTCAAAGTGATGAATTAGAGTCTAAACGCGGCATACTGCATTTGTGTTACAAGATACGAAAGGAACAAAAACAACTTTTCCTCTACAGTTTATAGTTTAAACTATTTATTAAATGAATGTTAACAGATTCGCTTGAATTAACAGAAATATATTTACGCCTAGTCTGAACCCTATTTTCAACAAAATTCAGAGTGCCTATACTCGCTCACCTGTTTATAAATCGCACTCATACTGAATCAATATGTTCTCCACACCATACAGATTGCATTAAATGCAATTTGATTGAAAAAAAATATCTAGGAGCAAAGCCTAGTTTGCTGCAGAATTCGGGAAATTAATACTTTTGAGTGCTATATTTTGAAAACTATAATGAATTGACAACTGATAACTGCATTAAGGGGGTACTTTTCGAAAGCTCTTTCAGATAAACAACTATAAAAAAGTAAAATATCACCTTAAGAGCCAGGCGTACGAAGACGGTGAAGCGACGAGCCATCTTGGCTACGAGAGCGAGCAGCTGGAGTGCAGTCAGCGGACTGCGAGCATCGGTGCAGTGAAGGGTGAGACTGATGGGCAGGACTACTGAACTGGATGTGTAAGTGAGAGACATTTGGAATGATCGCAATAGGCATATTGAATATCCTGGCGTACTGTAAGAATATTAAGAAAGATATTCTGAGCGTTAGCGTGTGTACTGTCCACAATATGTGCAATTAACTGTACAGTAAGTCATTTATGTTGGGACTGACCTAAGTTACACCCTGTTAAATTCTGCGTATAGCTAAATTATAAACTCCAATTTACGCACTTAAAATTTAAAAAAATACAAAATACATGTTTTTTACTGTTCTATAAAAATATAGATGTATTCAAAATTAAATTATATTATCATATTACGAATTTGAGAGTATTTCTCAATTGGCCATGCAAGTAAATGGAGTTTCTTAAGGGATATAAAATAGCCTTATCTTAATTGTTGGGCTAACAAAGTCATTACAATGGTGTCGGCATAGTAACGACTTGAAGTAATGGACGGAATTATGCTGGATAGAGTCTATTCGCCAGTAATTTGTCCCTTCTTACCATACATATACCATCATGCCGTATAAATACAAAGAGATGGTGAGCGGACCGTAGTTCCTTGCGTGGAATCGGCTGCACACGCATTAATCAGGCCTTTGCGTCGAATAATCCGCCCGCGCATGAGATTCGAGGACGTGGCATCCGCCCCTCGCAAACAAGCACAATCAACGCCGAGCTGTACGCCAGACATGGCGCATAATCAATTGTAAGCTGTACGTAATCACATACGCATATGCTAATTATTAATTAGCACGTAGGATGTACACCAGACGCCTGACGATCATTATCCCTAGAGTCAACTAGGTCTGGTGTAAGTCGAGAGACGATGTGTTATTGGCAAACTACTGCATTGTCTTCGGCGCACGTTGCACGAACATGTTGTATTTACACGGCGCAGTGCATGTGTGTACGCACTTTTATTTTAATGTACTGCGTATACTTGTACGAGAATACCAGTTACAATTTTCACGTACTTTCAATCTTACTTTCTTGCTGGTTCTAAAATTAATTGCAATGATTTAACCGTTTGGTTTTGCATTACATCCATAGAGTTATTGATTTGCATATGAAGTATAAAATAATACCGAAATAAAGTAAAACAGTGACACAACAGCTAAAAGTTAGAATAATGAATGGCATAAAATGACCTAGTAATTTAGGAAATAGTTCTAATAGAAAACATAACAAGCCACTAATGGTTGTTTTCATCTGTTTCGAATGCTAAGTGGTGCTTATCAATAACTACAATACTCAAGCGCAACTCACGAGAAATATTCAAGCTTTAAGAAAACATATTGGGAAAATGAGTTTCGATGCAAGGAAGAAAACAGGAGAAAAATAATGTGCAATGAATTGGAAAGAACACCCAAAAATATTCTAACTTAATTTCCATACCTTATTTAAGAGATAATACGAAATTTAATAACAAACATAGGATGCCGTCATTGTTCAAATACACAGGCTATATGCGGTCAACATCGACACACCCGCGGTTGCAAGTTTTTCACGGAAAAACAAGCCGAAATAAATATGTGACATTCAGTATGATATAATTCCTACGACTATGAGATTGGAGCAGAAGTACTGAGCGTCTTAAAAATGTTTACCAGATAAAAGCTCTGCATATCACTGCAAAACATGTTATCGAGACATTCATTCCCAGGAGATCACTTGCCACCCCTTCACATTGTAATAAATTTTGCAAACGCTGGTGTTGATCAGCTAACCAATGTCAACAAAATGTCACTGAATGCTGTTGATGGCTAATTGAGCACTTTTCAAACAAACCTTTGAATAAAATCGCTGACTATAACTACATATCTGCTACTGTAGATACTGGTATATAGGCTCTCGATAATGTGCTAAATAAATTGGAAATTTAATACCTAAACTGATTATTAATGGGGATATGAGCACTTGAAAATTGAGATTTTATAGAAACAAAGTGGAATTAAGTTACATTCCTCCGAACCTTGATTTATATCATCGAGGTATTCAACCCAAGAGAAAAATCTCATTAATACCTTCTCCGGTAATGAAAGTAACAGGGATGGCTACCCTCTGATTGCAGACAACTTTTTCATCGCCAAAAATTATGACATTTCGATGCGGGTTTATTCAGCAGTAACAATCGCAGTACTCTTGTTGCAACTAACCAGGACCCGTAGTTTACGTGTAAAAACACAAAAAGTTTTCAGAGGTTGATTTGAAAAGTGTCCAGCTAACCGGAGCAGTTATTAGTAAACTTTTAAGAGTGTAATTAAAGATTTTTATGTATACTTTGTATAGAAATAGTGCCATAAATCAGGCTGCAAACGCAGGGATGTTCAGCGTCGCTACTATACGTAACTAGGAACTGCTTCCCTAAGCATTCGATTTTTTCCTAAGTAAATTTACTAATGCTACCTTGGGTGTATTTGCGGGGAGGGGAGGGAGGGGAGAACTATACCTCTCACTTTCTAACTATACGCATACAGTTATAGTGTAGGGAGGCAGGACTTACCTATCCCATAACAACACAAATGTCAAAAGCCACATTGTCAACAGTGATGAGCGTAATTGTTTATATGCTAATTTTCAAAACGAAAGACAAGCATTTTTAAATGAATAAAATACTTTCACCAATTTTAATTTCATCTAATTGCACTGAAAATTAACAAGAGGAAATATACAAGACCATCTCAAAAGCATTTGATTACTTGAACAGTGTTCTAACCTCAAATTCTAAACCACGTCATTCGCGATAGTCGTGTTGGTAGAAGAGCAGTTCACTGTCGAAACTATGGAGGTAATAAATGATGGAGTGGCAACAGTCTATCTTCTCCACGTTTATCAAGTGAAGCCGATGCCTTGTCTGACTTCTTTCAACTGCGCATGAGCAGACTGATTATTTTCGTCAGCCGCCATATTATGAGTGGCAAAAGTTACGTAGTAAGCAATGTAAAACATGCACCTTTTTGCCCCTACTAGCCCTGTCCTTGTCTTTTATTTTCGGCTTCACGTTCGTGTCTTGGCTTCCACTCCATAGACTAATACCTTCATGGTCGAAACACGGAGGCAGCGAGCACGCTCTGCCCTCATGTGCACTCCAGATGACGGACTTACCCTGAGGGCTGGGATACCCTTGAGGATGCAGACGGCCTCGAGCACGAGTCGCACTCCGACGGGAGGCCGCATCATGGTGCGCACCTCGGCGATGTGGCCCTTGTCCAGCGCCCGCACACTCGCCAGAGCCTCTTCCAGGTCCGGCAACGCCGCGGCTGTGGGACAACCAGTCACATCACCACGCCTCTACCCCAGACAGGCTGTTCACGGTGCATCTAGCGCTTTTAAACAACTGCTTTCCGCGGATGTCTGGTGCGAGACCAGCGTGTATCGTCCTCCTTTCACAGTATGTTAACATATATGCATATGTATACAGGATCATTCTCAATTAGACAGACAAACTACGGGAGGCGATTCTTCATGAAAAAGTAAAAGGCAATCATATGTGACACTTTATACCTAAACCGAATATTAAGGCCCTTAAAAAAAAAAAAAAAGAGATATAGTATCTTGCGTTGAAGGTCCCGATAACATACAATAATGATCCGAGAGTTGTCCTTGTATTTTACTTTCCGAAATTTACCGAAATTTGCACAAATACGGTTTAAAACCTCGTTTTTTAAGGGCTCATCCCTCCCTTAATATTCGGTTTAGGTATAAAGTGTCACATATGTTTTCCTTTTATGTTTCATGAAGAATCGCCTTCCGAGTTTGTCGGTCTAATTGAGAATTATCCTGTACATATACACATGCATATAGACATATACAGGGTGGATATGAACTACCCCGACAAACTTCAGCAGATGAATCCTCATCAGAAAATATGTCGAAAATATGTCAATTCCGAAGGGGCGAAAACCGCTTTTGAAAGTGTAATTGAAGCAGATGTTTTTGCTAGTACCACAGCAAGAATGAACGATAAGTGTCTGAGTTTCAGGATACAGCATTATTAAACGACGAAGTATAAAGCACAAAAATATGGGCTCCAATATGAACCTTCATCCATGGAAATTGAGGGGTTGGCATCAGATTTGTGCAAATAAAAATGTTACTGCATCGCTTTGTTTTTTCCCCTGAGTAATTGTAATCTATCATGCATGGTGAACAAAACTTTTGTCTTGTGTTTTTAAGCTAAATGCCGCCGTTTTCGAGAAATTACTTCATGCCAATGAAGGTGACGTGGGGTGGAGATGGAGCAATGACGAAATTACATGGCGGTGAAGTGGGTGTACTCCGAAAAAAAGACACATTGGCCAATGGCACTTCTGCCACGTTACCCAGATACGAATATTCGTGTTGACCCCGCTGAGAAACGAATCCAATTCATGGTGGTGGGAGGCGAGTAGTCAGGCCACTGTGCCACCACGGAGCCTACGTGCATATCAGCGATAGTTTGTTGGAGAAGGTATGGAATCATGTGACACTACTTGTTCCAACAATACATGGTGACATTTAAAACAGCAGCATAATGCACCAACATCAAATGTGTTGCTATGTGCCAGACTTTGAGATCCATTGTTGGAATATTATGAATTAACTTATAAAAAACCGAGGCATTAAGGCAAAAAAACACAAGACGGAAATTTTGTTAATCATGCACGGTAGATTACAAATCCACAGCAAAAATTCAAACGAAGTGGTAAGAGTTACATTTCTATTTGCACAAATGTGCTGTCAAACCCTCAATTTTCATGGATATGGGTTGAAATTAGAGCCCATGTTCTTGGAATTTCTAATTCGTAGTTTAATAATGCTGTATCCAGAAATTCAGATATTTATCGTTCATTCTGGTTGTGCTACTAGCAAAAAAGTCTTCAACTACACTTTCAAGGGCGGTTTTTCCCACCTCCGGAATAGACGTAGGCTATATGTCGTGTATATGATTTCGACTTATTTTTCGATGAAGAATCACCTGTCGAAATTTGTCGGTAGAGTTCGTATCCAGTACGGTAGAGTTAGAAATTTGTCGGTAGAGTTCGTATTCGGGTGTGTATATATATATATATATATATATATATATATATATATATATATATATATATATATATATATATATATATATATATACACACACACATACATACACATATATATATATGTATGTGTATATATATATATATATATATATATATATATATATATATATATATATATATATATATATATATATATATATATCTCCGAGTATTGAGCTCATCCCTCGGGTAAGTTGTGTGCCATATACAGTCAGAAGTTAGATGGTGTGATGTCAGGTGAGCATGGTGGCAATGCTGTGGGGCCTCCTCTAAATGCCCAATGGTTACCGGTTCAGTGAGTACACGTCAAGGTGCCAGCGAACAACAATGACGAATGGAGGTGGGGCCCCATCCTGCTGAAACCACACCACCTCACAAGGACCTAAAGTAATATCCTCCAAGTATTCCGGTAACAAGTTCTCAGGAACTGGGGGCACATAGCGCCACAGAAACTGAGACTGTGCTGACCTGCGCACAGGCTGGTTAATGCACCAAGAATGTAGAGTTCCATACTCACCCCTGCACATTGCCACTGCCATTTGCGGGTTAACTATGGATGTTAGAAAATTCGTTTCTTGATCAAATATGCTCCATTTGTGCTCATCTATCTCAACCTGATGTTTATTACCATTTGTTCGATTACGTCCGGTATATGCAGTTCCGAGCTGATTTTTTTTTTCAAAGGTTGATTGTTTAAAAATGCTTCCTTTAGTGCCTGTGTGTAAAGATAAAATTTCCCTTGGAAATTTCTATGCAAAGTTTGTACATGGCCGCTGGTATGGATTGTTGTATGGAAGATTTAATCCATCGGCTGGCAGATTTCATGGTCGTGTACAGTTTTCAGTGAAAAGATTTTCTACACGGTATCAATTTTAGCAACTTACAAAAGAAAATTGTGACTGTGGGGCGCCCTTAGTGGTCATTATTGCCATTTACTTTGTTTTCAGGAACAACGATAATGAGGACTAACAAGAGTAACGTAAGCAGTAAAAAAAAAAAAAAAAGCCAGTCGTCAATTGTCACATCAACAGCGCTATACGTACAATACAACAAACCTTTCCTTTTTATTTAAACACCAATTTTCCAAATATCGCAACAAAAAAAAATTGTTTCAAGTATTTACCGAACATTGTAAAGGCTGCGAGAGAAGTAATTTTTGGAATATCAGAAGCAGGCGTAAAATCATAACAAATGTGTGTCCATTTTCTTGTGTCGCAGCAAGTATCATATGACAAGTTATTCCACAGAAACATCCGTACCTGCTTGCATGCAGGGTCGATTAGCAAGTCTCGTAGAAGCTATCACTTATGCTTGTACGGGATATTATATCGTGACACGCGGGCTTCACTGAAGAAGCCTGTAGTAGATGTTCTACAATCTTGCAAAAATAATTTCCGCACGTTTTAAGAAAATGTTTACTAATTTTACATTGCGTAAATAAACAGTAAACAGTCGTCCAGTTTATCCTTAAATATTGTACACACACATTCTTGATTTACATATTTTAGTTATAATGGCTACAGCGCAGCCTCCTGGTGTGTAGACTTAAGTTACTGGTCGTAACTTTCAACTCACTTTCAGGGACTCCGATCACTGCCACGTACAAGCCGTTTTGAAGCCTATTTTTTCTATTTGAAATATAATAGTGATAGCAAATTTTAACCCGAAGGTTTCCAAGAACTCAAGAAAATGTTGTGATAATGGAAATGCGGAAAATCCAGGGTGACTGGACAAGATGATACTGCAGTGCATTGTTGCTATATTCTGCACAAAAGAAAGGAGCCATATTAATTCACCAATTGAAAAATTTTAAGTACCGATAACGGGAATAGAACCCACAGCCCCCAAGTGAATGGGAGCAAGGCTACACATCCATTAAAAATTATGTTGCCTCCGAAATATTTACCGTACATTACTGCGCGTTGACAATATTTTAATAATCTTTCAATATATATGATCACTATTCTGTGATGTACCTAGCTATCTACGTACAACTACTCTATGACATGACTCACCTAAATCCCTCTCGGCATCGGCCGCCAAGGCTGCTGTTCGTTCGGCTTGGAGCTCTGCCTCTGCCTCTTCCTTCATCATAGATTGTTTTAGGATATCCACCTCCGCCTGCAAAGTCACATAACCATGCGGGCACAACGCAACGGACACAAGGTGAGACAAGGCGATTTTCAGCACAGCACTAGAGTAGGTGAAGGTAAGATGAGATGGGGCAGCGACGGAAACATGAACTTGGGAAGGGTAGGGGTAACTGAAGTAACAGAGGCCAAAGGCAGTATCCGCCACGTTTTCACCATGAGAAAAACGGGTGATACCCGGCCGAGAATCGAATCCAGATCACCGTGGTAAAAGACTGGTGTGTCAAACTAAATTATTTTTACATTCGAGGTAAAACGTGAAAAGGTAGTGATATTTTTGTCATCTGAAACCAATTACTGCTGCACAGTGGGGCCAAGCATGCTGAATCCAGGAAAGATGATTGAATTGTACCAATATGATTTACATGTTAGTAAAAGTAGTTTTTTTGGAGCTACTGTATTAATGGAAAGTACCATTCCAAATTAAACAGAAGATTAGAGAATGGTGTAATTACAAAAAGCTGTCATTGGGACTCATCAGTCTCGTTCGCACTGTCAGTGTCGTCGCTGCTGTCGTTAGAATAGTGAATGACATAAAATGACTTAGTAATTTAGGAAATAGTTCTAATAGAAAACATAACGCCAAAAAACAAATTTCATTAACATGTATTTCCCTACGCTGACTTCTCGACCAGGCAACAGTTTTAAGTGAGAAACTGAACATTTAACACCCGCATGTTTTGCCACTTTGCCTGAAAACAATGATGAGGCAGACTGCATGCATGTAAACGAAAATGATTATAATTAAATATAATTTACGTAATTTAATGTTGGCGTACGTATCGTTATCTACCTAAACCATAGTGTTACGCGCTCGCTTCTTAGTTTCCCGCGCGAGCGAGCGAAGAGGAGGAAAGAGAGTCGTTATATGATAGCGACAGCGGAGGCAAGTCAATGACGGGTTTCGAATAACAGACGCGCGCCGTGGACCCTGGTTGTATTGTTTTCTGCGTTTATCTGAAGAATGCTCAGGATTACTGACCTCGTTTTCTCAGCGCGACTCGGGGTGCAATGAACCTTCCAGATGGTAGGGCCTACACTATAAATATTGCGACAGACCTCCGGGCCGGGAGTTGAATTGAGTGAAGTTGTAGATGATGTGGCTGAGTTTCGAGCGATAGAAGATGAATAGCGAGTGAAGTGACCAGCGGAAGGAAAGTCTGTGACGGCGAGTATCAAGAAGTGAAAGACGCGGCTGCCAGACTGGACTATTGGGCTATATGCGTGAGTGATATACATTATAAATGATGGCAACAGATATACTGGACACGTGTTATTAATGAGTATGAGTTAATTGACTGTAACCAACAAAGACGATTAAGAAGGGCGTTAATTAGAGATGAAATAGACGTTAAATATTGCATTCACTGTTAAATAAAAAGAGTAAAAGTGGAGACAGACAATTTAATGCTGCTAATAATAGCGGAGGTAATAAATTAGAAATAAAATTTAGTTCCTTTTATTTTATTAAGACCTCCATCCCTCACGAACTCTGATACGCCCCTCAGGCGTCCCTCATATAACAATATTTCAAACCACACAAAACGGACCTCTTTTCGAGATGCATGCCTAAACCATTAAAGGCCCTTTCGAATTTCAAAAAATTTAGCACATCGCCGCCAACGGCTTGTGCGAGTTTAACTTCAGCGTATGAAACATTAGTGCTTTAGACTTTGTGCTGTAGATGCGTGAGAGTGGCTGGAAGTAAATTGACGTAGGCTGTACACTGACGCGCCTGTATCGAAGGAACGGGAATACTTTCTTTCGTGTGTTGCGCATTGTCGAGGGAACGGAACACAACACAAGTTAATGTTTATATTATTCTTCGTAAGACATAGTTCAGGTCCAATAAAACCTTAAGACAGTGCAGAACTCTTTGGGAGGGCATACTGAAAATCTAAACTGGAGAGATCGCTGTCAATGGATATCGAGCAACAGGTATACATCCCGAAAACATGCATGTTTTCTGTGATGCCAACTTCATTGCTACAGAAAATGAAGTTACTACTACTATACCTAGTCCTAACTCAAAATATAGAATACCACACTTGATGAAGCTGACAAAGAGAGAGAGAGAGAGAGAGAGAGAGAGAGAGAGAGAGAGAGAGAGAGAGAGAGAGAGAGAGAGTTCGTGTGGTAAGTGAAGTATTAGAACATGATAGTAGGTCTAGGCCTGCATTACACTGTGAGTCGCAGGTGTCTAAACGTTCAAGAGATTCCCCTTCAATTGCTCAATGCCCTGTTCCTTCATCTTCAAGGATGGAAACCGTGGTTTTGCCCAAGGACATTTCTCCAGATGCAGTGAGAAAATTTACATAAAGCCCTTTCAAAATGCACTAACCCCTAATAAATATATTTTATTGCAGCCTCAGACGTTAACTTTTGAGAGTTATGAAATGTATACACTCTGTTTATTAGACATATTGCAATGTTTATATTAAAAAGTGGCAGAAAATTAGACATTAGTTGAAAGGAAAATTTTGGCAGGGCCTTAAGAAGTGCTCACTTTACCATGAACAGCCTATAAATAAGGTCTCCTTAATTGAAAATTCATTGTGCCTGTGACGTTTGCAATTTAGATGTTTTTCTAAAACCTAGTAAACGTTAGTGTTTAACATTTTTAGGCATTTTTAAAAATCTTTCTGTGGCATTTTGTTATTGCTTTTGTTTGCATATTACACATTCACTAATTTTTATAATTTATATAGAAAATATGTCATTACAAAGGAAGACTTAGTTGAAAATGCATTGTGCTCCATATTACCCATAACTTACTATTCCATATCGACACGAAATTATGATGTTTGGAAAAAACTTAAATTGCAAAAACCTTATTAACACTTATGTGCTTCTACTTATTATACTAATGTACAATAGTCCGAGCATCATACTAGCACACTGCCAGCAGCCATAACAATAATATTATGGGTTTTATATTTGGAAAACAAAGCGGTATTCCATAATATCCGGAGTTCCTCTAATATTAGTTGGATGAGTGTTCTTGTAATTTAAAATAACTTGGAATAGTTGGCAATTAAGTGATACGTTTTAACACGCTCATGCGCAGTAGAGACGGCCACAACTTTATACAGATCCTTATTGCCATTAAGGAAAGGACATGTTTTACTTTCAGAAAAAAGGAACGATATCTTGCGATAGCTACTCGTTATTCAGCACAAAAGCACCAACTACTAACAAAAGTAAACGGTTTCATAACAACCTTGTGTCAAGCCAGTACACCAGAGTTAAAACCAAGTAAATGTTTTATCAGTTCACCGCTTCTAAGGAATTACAGGCTGTTCATTGATAATTGAGCACCTTCGAAATCAACATTAAAAAAATGTCGGTGGCCCTACCTGTGTTTACGTATTTGAACGGGCACAATGATGCGCGTACGCCCAGTAAAATTGCTAACGACGGAGAGAAATCAATTCCATGTCATAAAATTGAATTAAAAGTGACAGGTAAAGATTTTGAATACTGGAATGCTTTCTCTTGCGTTCTGTTTTGTAAATGCATATACGTGTAATAGTTAGAACATTTGTAAAATATTTACTTTTGTAATAATTCCACGGCACCACTTACCGACGCATGAATAAAAGTGATCAGGCCCACGTCAATGTTAATTTTACACGTGGTGGAAGAATACACAATGTACCTACAAGTAGATCTCAATCAGGGCTTTGAAAAGTGCAAAGTCTACCGCTAACAGCATACAAATGTATTCAACACTACTAGTCACCGCTGGACGCATGGTCGGTTCATGCGCCTCCAAAGAGTCAAAAAATCTTCACATTTTATAAATGATATTTCTAGAAAGTAGTTACCATACATTTTTCTTATATCGATACATGTAAAACGCTGCATGTTTACAGCACATTGTTTGAAGTCAAAATTCCTAATGTAGATATCTACATTTTTATAAAAAATATGAAGTCCACAGAACTTGGTAGTTAAAATCCAACTTAAGTTTTACGCCCTATTTTTCTTGCGTTACAAATATAATTTCGGAAATTATCAAGCGTCCAAAGAATTTAGTTTAAATTACAAAAAAAAAAAAATGAAAGTGTTTTAACCCTCCTCTCATTCCCAATTTAATTTATTCTTGTACATTTCCTCGAATTGGAACGATGCGTAGATTACATCCTTAAAGTAAGGTTGTCAACGTGGCAAACGAAGTATCCTGACTTACCGTTTCGTTCTGTATCTGCTCAAACTGCTCGTCGGTTTGTCTGACTGCTTCATTCAGGAGTGGTATCATTTCGTTTAACCTGGCCTGCATGGAAGTCACTGATTTCTCCGTTTCTTGCATCTTCTCCTGTCCTGGAACACACAACACATCGAGTGGGTACCTCAGCTATGACTCGCGAATTGCCTCCAGCAGCCGTACATACCGTGCTCATCTCTTACGGTTATGAAGCGAAATTTCAAAATACGTTCCAATTTAGACTTTCGGTTATATTTACTTAGCAGATGGTTAGATTTCCGGTAGAAAATCAGGAATGTAATTGAGCTCAATAAATAGTAAATAAGAAATCTTCAATACGACATAATTATCCTAATCTATTATGCACTTATGTATTCAATAAGTTTTAATGAAGATCTTATGGGCTTAGGCAGAAGAAATAGTTTTTTGAAAAAATTATGTAGGTACTTCACGTCATAATTGGTGGGAGCAGGTGAAGTAATTCCTAATATATAAACCCTAACTGTAACTTATAATCAGTGCTACATTAAAATTGGCGGGTGATTGAAGCTATTACTTTGCTTGGGTGACGTGCTTAGTTAGGTACTTCAGCAAATCAAGTTTGACTCGAATATTGTCAACGGTTCCAGAGATAAAGCATACGTGATTAAAAAATATAACTGCCATGGTGAAATTGAGTGACCCCTCTAATGATTTATTCTAGGCACAGCCTCTAATGTTTCTATTTCTTTTTCAAATGTCGCGGGACTTGGGTAAGAAAATACTGAATTACAGTATTTAAATTATATATTTTCAGATGATGTTTTAGCTAAAAAGAGCGTACTTAATAGTTCATCAATTAAAGTATTTAAGTTATACAATTAATTACTGCTTACACATCAAGTTGGGAGCAAATCGGTTTGATATTATTAGAGGTATGGCGTGTAACAAAATGTATAATGGGGCCATTATTATGAAAACAGAAGCTTTATACATTAAAAAGTTCAGGAAGATTGCAGCAGTTTTGTTGTAAGCCAAATTTAATGGGACTCTTCACGTTATACCTGCAGATGCTCTATGTAAGATATTTATTAATTCAAGTTGCAGTGTCATTAAAAATAATGTTCATAATAAGATAAAAATTAATAAACTTTATTTTCTTAGAAGGTTCGGTCAGAATACTAAAATGGTTAAAACTTGTCTAACTCGACAAGCAAAGCACTCTAACTAAAAATTATAATAAGGCTACAGTTTTGAAAATAGATGCCTGATTTACTTAAATATATACGAGTTTACATGGTCTGCTGTATCAGTACTTACACACCAAGTTTGGTATCAACTGGCAGAGTAATCCCCGAGATGCGGTGCATAAAGTTGACTTTTCAGATATACAAAATAATCTGTGAAATAGCATGTTTAGTTATTTTAATAGGTGCCGACGACTTAGAAATTTATGTTGAAGTAGGTCTGATTGTTAAGTAGACATGGCACACTAATTTAAAACAATTGTAAGACTGTCACTATAAAAACAAGAGCTATAAAAATGTATACAATGTATATATGTAAAAATGTATATATGCTTTAAAATTTCTCATTAAATAGCCTACCGCAGGATTAATCTAATGCAAAAGTCACTATTAAAACAAGAGCTATACAATGTATACAATCTATATATGTAAAAATGTATGTATGCTATAAAAATTTCACATTAGATAGTCTACCGCCGGATTAATCTACTGCAAAATATATTCAGACTCGGTTGGCGAGTTCCTGAATGCCAAAACTTCATTTGCTCTGAAAATGGCGAATTAATAAGGATATAAATGGCTGAAACAGAGAGTTGTTCTGTTAATATATAAGTTTAAGTATAAAACTGGTTAACAGTTCCTGGGATATGGCATGTTGCCAAACATTTTGAAAGAAAAAAAAATGTTTGGTATAAAACTATATACATTGCTTGTCTGTGATAATTAATGTAAGTAAAGCTAAGTAAAATTAATTTCAGGATTTAAAGGGTTTAATAGCATTTTAGAGACAAAAAACACAGACAGGAATGTGCCCTGAGAAGTTTGCTTTTCTTTCAGAAATTAGGCAAAACAACCGTCTCAGAAAGTATTTGCATAACAAACCCACCCAGTACCTCTGAGACCTACATAGAGCGCTAGTATTTCGACGTGAGGGACTTGAGACAGTTTATCCAAAACGACATAATGACATATCTATAATGACGTATCATTTATCTGCTTCTCATTTTAATACAGGTATTCCTATTATCCTTGAACCTGTAGTGTTCATATCGGTTTGAACATATGACCTCACGAAATGTTCTATGATGTCCTAGCAGCGATACTCAGGTCACATCAAGCATTCATTTTTTTCCACTCCATCGGTTAAAAATGCGGGATGTTAATTTTATGTTCTTTCCAGCCTAGCTTCATCTGCGTATAAGTACATTTGTGTAGGTACTTTAGGTTGCATTTCTTTGCCTTGTCTTATTTACCTGCAGATGAACTGCAAAGTTTATCCGTGTATCATGGTTATCCTGGCAACTAGATAGCGGTTTTAATTTCCCTTCTCCAACCCCAACCTCGCTGTTACTGATGGTTTTCCTGAAAATTAATTCCGGAATATCGGTACTGTTGGTATAGGCTGTTCACGGTAAAGTGAGCACTTTTTAAGGCGCTCCCAACAGGTATTAATTACTAATAAATATATCTCATTGCAGCCGCACGCATTAAGTTTTGAGGGTGGTGAAATGTATACACTGTGTTTATTAGTCACATTGCAATGTTTATATTTAAAAGCAGCAGTAAGATGGAACTTGAATGAAAGGGAAAATTTATAAGGGCCTTAAAAAGTACTCACTTTAACCGTGAACAACCTATAGTTGGTTTCTCTGCTGAGGCTGTGGCTAGTTCTGCAACTCGATCCTAGTTGTTGGATAACATCCATGGGCACTGCCTTTTGAGTGTTCATACTATCCGGAATCCATCACCCTGATGTCCACGTGTTGAGGGGATGTGCTATTTTCGCAACCCTCGTTACCAACGCCTAATATTGTGAAGCGACGATAACGGCGCCAAGAGCACCGAGACTAGACTCACGAGCAATGGGGACAGTTCATCTGGTCTGACGAATCAACAGTTACATTATTTCGTACCACTGATTAGGCTTATGCCTGGAGAACTTCCGCAGAAGTCCATCATGCCGACTGCATCGTTCCCATTGTTAAGAATGGATGGCGATGCGTGATGTAGGGAGCGACATCTTGGCTTGGCTGGGACAACTTATCCAGCGCGGGAAGATCATAGCACACCACTATATCATAGCACACCACTATATCAGCATTTTGGACTGCGAGCTCCATATTATGCCCCAAACTGTGCTCCCTGGAAAACTGCTTATCTTCCAGGACGACAAAAACCTGCACATGCTGCTCTGTTTGCCTAAACATGGTTCAGAAGGCTCAAGGATGAAGTGTAACGTATAGTCTCGTCTCTTCAGTCCCCTGATCTTAACATATTTGAAACTTTGTGAGGTATTTGGAGGCCAAAGCACGTGTTATGTTTTCACCTCCAGACACTTTTCTCGTCTATAGTTCTCCATAATGAATGGATGCGTATTCAATTGAACAGTGTTCATCACCTACGTATGTCTGTACCACATAAAAAAAGGCTATAATTCAGGCTAACAATTGGGGAAATAACTATTAATAGAGATTTAGTGCCATAGCACAGGTGATCATGTTATTTTGTCCAACATCTGTAAATCTGCATATCGAAGCTGTATAGAAGTAGGTTAAGTTTAATCCATGAAGCCAGAGGCCGTGCACTACAAAAAGACTGGTCTTTCTTGGCAGAGTGAAGAACGCATAAGGTAAGTAAGTTGAGGGAAAGTAAACCGAAGAATGAAGCTGATGCAGAAGGCTAGAGTGTACACAGAGAAACGCCGCATCCGAGAAATTTCCAAACTGTCGACACCTGTGATCGAGAGGGAACCTAGGAAGCGGGTTCATTTTACGGACGTGAGTTGTGAAAATTTCTAGGGCCTTCTCAAATCCACAGGAACCATCTGCCAACACAGAACATCCATGCATGGTCAAACTAACCTGTACTGAGTCGCAGTGCTTGCATCTTCAGGTGGTTCTTCTTCTTGGTAAGCAGTCCATCGAAGCTGTTGAGTAGCTCCAGGTAGCTAGTGGGCGTGATGTATATGTGCCGGGATAGCTCCTGCACAAGCGCACATACACACACGTCTTGCCGTGACGGTTTGTTAGGCACTGTGATTGCTGCCATACGTATAGAATGTTGAGTTAATAAAGTTTATTTTTATATATTTTGTTGAAACGTTTTTAACATGCATGTTACAGAAGTTTATTTTGGTAGCACATTTTCAATGTTTTGTTGGTTTGTATTTTAAAAATAACAGAAACTGAATGAGTACAAAAAAATTAAATAAAGGCTGTAAACTAAGTTAGCTAATTTTACATAGTAAAAATATAATTAAAGCGAAATGAGCTGATGCATATAGAGGATATATCAATATTACTGACAAAGTTAATTGATAAATTTCCCTATAGAAATATATGTATGACTTTAGAAAATCGCTCATATGTCTTTTAAATTGCCTTAGTCATGAAGTTTGTTGTATAGGTATATTGTGATCAAATATCAAGATTTGGACTGAACGTTTGGGAAATACGAATAAACAATTATATTTACATAAAATGTTGTTATATATAAAATACAACATAAAAAAAGTTAGACAATAACGCGTCTTTATTTATTTAGTGGCTGCTAAGTTCCATAGCACCATAAGAAAACGTGGTGTGACCAGTATCGATCTCCCTAGTGATCTCGACGCAAATAGTGACAAAGTCGTAGCGATGAAAAACATTCGTGAATGTCACAAGAAAAGCATTGCATGTAT
This sequence comes from Dryococelus australis, assembly GCA_029891345.1. Taxonomy (NCBI): domain Eukaryota; kingdom Metazoa; phylum Arthropoda; class Insecta; order Phasmatodea; family Phasmatidae; genus Dryococelus; species Dryococelus australis. The sequence goes on along the minus strand of CM056998.1, from coordinate 56,305,438 downwards.
ATACCTTTTTTTTTTGGTAGATAGTTACATTACACCACATAGCTAAAAATACTTTAATTTGCTTTCCTATACATATATGACGGATAGAGTATTCTACAGAAAGTAAGAAGGAACTTACACAGGACTGCGACTTATCTCTGTAAGTTCATTGAGTATATTTTGTTGATTTTAATGTAGGTCTGCACGGTATCAGCTCTTTTGCGAAAGTTACTATATGCTTCCTGTAATACTGAAAGTAAACAAAATGGTGAAAGTCATATTGAGAACCTCCTGCCCCTCCTGGCCAACATTAAAAAATACAAGCTTGTTTTCCACTTGTTTTATGTCATAGTTACAGAAATTCACAGCATTTAGCAAGTTTGTCCATTCATTGTTCATGAAGTTTTAACCTGCGATTTATTTTCGGCGTAAAAAAATCGTGTTTTTTTTAAATTAATCCTTTACACAGTTAAGGGAAACAACTATTCTTTACGTTCCCAGTTTAAAATATCGAACATGTACGAACTAACAAATTAAGTTGCTGGTTGGAGTGAGATTTTGAGCACGGCTGTTTCATATCTCAGTTGCTTAAATTGGTGCGTAGAATTCTATGAAAATATTCTCAGTCCATTATACGAAGAGCCCTATGTAAATATTATTATTTGCTCTTTAAACCAACACCGAGGTTTCCTGAAAATAAAAATAACTTTCGCATAGATCAACAATTCAGTTTACTTGCATGAACCAAAAGCAGTTAGTAAAATATTGACTGTAATACATTGCTTGTACATTTTTTTGCGGAGGAAAAATCTATAATGTTGCGTATGTATACATACAGCGAGATGGCATCAAAGTTCATGGTATAAATATAACACTACGCTGACCGATTCTCCAACTATTCTAAGATGGGCGATGGGAACAAATTAGACACCATGTCATTATTCAATGCTGTGTTGTAGAAAAGTTCCCAATTAAAATTTTTATGTGCGAAAGAAAACTTAGTAATCTATTCATTGCTATCTCTTGGGGTGCAATCGGACCTAGAAAAGTGTACGAATATTCAGACTCATCTGTATAATATAACTGATACATTTTCCTATCTTGGCTGACTCGCTCAGATTTTTTTAAAGTAGTGTCAATGAGTGTGCGCGGCCGAGGTCATATAGCGGCAAAAAAAAATTTGAAAAATCGGAAATCTGCAATTCTGAAACGATTTCTACAGAACCGAGAGTCAGGATATTAAAAGACTTATTGTGGTTTAATGGTTAAAGGCAAAAGTTGCTGGGTTGTTGACAGTTGGCAGCCAGTTATGAGAAACGACGTACCAACTACACAAAACACGCCTTAAGAACTTTCAACGTACTTTTGTTTAGAGGCGAACTACTACGCACGTATATCACTGCTGGCAATATTTTTCAGTATTTTTGTAGCTTAAGGACATTCGATTGATACTGCAGAGTATCAATGAGGGTTTGAAATAAAATCAGTATGGTGAAGCTGGCACAACGTATTATGTAACAGCTGATACAGACAGGACAAGAATTGGGAGTAATGAGGTGGCATGAGATAAAGATGAAATACATTTGCCCATGGAGATTGCCGAGGAAGTAAAAATGAGATAATATGGACAGTAAAAAAGACTAATAAAAGAGAGGGCGCCAAGAAGAATGCCGGACGTGAAATACACTGGCAGAAGGACCCGAAGCAGACAAAGACAGATAAGAGAAGAGCAGATAAAAGTCTGGAACAGAGCGAATTCTTTCAGTTAAGAGATATGGATGGCGTTTGAGTTCTAGTGCTGATGTCGTGAAGTCTGATGGTATGAAGCTGTAAAGAATACAAGAGCAGTCGCAACAGGAGTTACGCCACTGTACATCGAATCCTATTGGCCCTGGGAGGGAGCCTGTGCAAAGGCCGTGTGGCCTCCGCATCCCCAACAAGTGAAGAAGATGTAAGTAAGGACGGGGAATTGAATGAAAGACAGAGGGAGATAGGGATACGTACGAAGCTGACCGGGAGGCACGCTGAAAACAGTTGCGGATGATGATGGTCGATAATGCTGGATGATTGATAATGGCTGACTTGCGATTAATTATGTATAACTGTACTGAGAGAAAATACGACAAATCATTTGTTTGTATAGGGTCAAATATGTATTTAGTTGCCCTAACAAAATATATTGTTGAGCAAACTAAATTTGAAAAGCAACAAAATTACGTTTTTTCGTCTAGCAAAATATTTATTTGAACAAACATAATCTCTGTGTTGGGCCAAAAATAATTAGACTGTCAACTAAATATTTCGTTGAATCAACTGTATAGTGATGTTTGGCCATTCATTTGAGTGCCTTCGTTCGAAAATGTAGCTCGAGAGTTTGTATTTTTTTTTGTGACACTTAGGACAGTAACCGTAATTTTTAGTGCATCTATTGATGCTTAACAATCGTATAAACATATTAATAAAACAATGCAACAAGAAACTGACAATGCTGTAAAACTTGAAATATTTGTTTGCACACGTTGCCCAATATTTTGACTATATATATTGAGAAACTTTCCGTTGTCGCATTAGCTAAGATTACTAAGGCGTAGCGCTCGGACGCAGGTGATCTAGGTTCGACATTGGTCGCAGTCGTAAGATTTTTTTATATCAGCCCAAACTGTTTAATGTATGTGTAGCCAAATAAATATTTAGTTGCACCAACCAAATCTTACAGTTTGGAGCAACCAAATGAGAACAAGAAAATAATTTGGTTTCAGCAACAAAGCATTTCATTGCCCCTATACACACAAATAATTTGGTTGCACCAAACAAATTTTGTTTGATTAAACAAAACCTTTTTCTCAGTGCGATGATATTTTATAATGGATATAATGAGTATAATGAAGAATATAAGGATAATCGAAAGAGTGGTTCGGATATAATGTTCAGGCATGCAGATGAAGCCTGGTTGCTACTTAAATGCGACAAATGAAAAATATTTCTGAATACCACCTAGGTTAGTGTCTCGAGTTTTTAATTCATACTTTTAAGTGTTGGGGCCTTGCATGCTGGGCTAACGTATGTGTGTGTTGAAAACCAGAGGGACAGGAGGGGACTAGCCTATGAATGGTTCAGCTTTTTCCCCAGGGCAAACTTAGTTTTGTGGGATCACCCTGTCCACGACAGCGTCTTATAGACACTATCGATTTACTTTTTTCTTTTTACCAAGTGTATATTAAAATTTATCCACGGCGGTCGATAAAGTCACTACAATACTGTCCACGAAACTTCATGACCTGCGCGATTTTTCAAAGTTTCCTGGCACAGTTTTTATTACCAACACTTTGAAAATCAAGTGATTTTTTTTTTTCAGTCGCGACAATGATCCATGAACGGCATTCTTGAGGTGACATCAAAAGTAAAAATCAGCCTGTATCGATTCAGGATTGCGTACTTCCCCACGCTTCAGCGATATAAGCAAACATGACGCACCGAGGAAACTGTTAGTATTTCATACAAGTAGGGTGAGAGGTCGACGTGACTGAAAACTCGAGATTGCGACAAAAGTTCTGAATAGCAATTCGTACAGACCCTGCCATTCCGCGTCGTAAAACGTTACCACAGTCCTCTACACCCTCGAGCGAAAGCCACATAATCATTGGCTACCGCCACAGGTAGAACTTGTTTTCCTGTTTATCCCAGCCACTCGGAATGAAGCTACAGTGCTGGGTGTTGACTATTGTTCTGAGTCCTGCAGGATGTGTCGGATGAGAGGCGACACCTCTCTAACTAACATACACTTGAATGCAGTCTGCTCTGGTTTTGAATTGTAATGCGAGATGATAGGGTAATGTCAAATTTTGAATCACGGATTTGAGAAACACCATAAGTCACAAGCAACACTTTTTACAGGAATCGGAAAAAAAAACATAATAGGCATTGGCATATAGCGAAAAACATATATATATATATATATAGTTATAAGTAGAATATAAAGTGAATTTACAACTGTTTAACCTGGGAAACAAGAACATAGTATTTACATTGCCCCCAAAAACAATATTTAAAAATGATGGACTTGTATTGTTTCTCAAATACAAAAAAGAAAATCAAAACACATTGTTCGGAAGTTTGTTGTTTTTGCTTGCTGTCAGTCTAAACTAATTACACATTAAATACGTAATTAAATATAGAAAACAAATACTGAATGTTAACACTAATACACATACAAAATAAGACCAATTAATATGAACAAGTATGCATACAGTCCCTATTTCAAATGCATAATTCATGCTTAGCATGCGTTTTAAAGTCTATGTCGACCTAATTAATCACCAGGTTGTTTTTGTGTTTATTAATTTGCACATGTGGGCCACTTATGCTGTTTCTCAAATACATAGCAACTATAGAAGGCTGTATCTTTTCTACCATTGTGTGGACTTGTGTGGTTATTTGCTACCACCTATAACTAACTTCCATCATATTAATGCTATTGCTAACTCATCTTTGCCTAAATGCGGACTTGTGGGGTTTTTCAAATACATGGTTCCATTATTTTCTAAGCCTGCGAATTTTTCACACAAAATTCTGCATTACATTAAATAATGTTTATTTTACAAAACCGTTATTGAATCGGTTAACAAGTTTTTTTAAAATAATTATATGTTCCATTAGGGCCAAGTCAATAGTTGTTATATTTTCCCTCTCTGGCTTGTGCAGCGACCACTTAAACTTAGAAGATTCTAGTTAGACTCTTTCTAGAGCCACACTTTATTTGCACGTACGGGAAACACGGTAGACCTAATAATTGACAAAATGTTTTCTCAGAGTGCTCCCGTTGCCCCCTTGCATTCCTTCGGTGCTTCATTTCATCCTACATATAAGCCATCGGCGGGAGAGACCTAGCTGTTAAGCACGGTACGATTCGCTCAACTTATTTTTTCTCTCACAAAAACACGTTTTGGTTTTTTTGAAAAGTAAAAAGTTAAAGGCAGTACGATGTTAATTACTAAACTATTCCTACAACACAGAATTTCAGCGTTACTACATTATAACACTGCCGTTTTTAACATAGTTAGGTAGAAACTTCACGTAGTCACTAATTCGGAAAATACAAACAAAACAAATAAAAAAATACTTCTTCATATTTGATTGACCAGTATGGTATGATGATAATCGCCAATAAATCCCATGGCCTTGAACATTCTGGATGTGCACACAACTAATAAATTTGTTGCCACAAGTTACAGCAATCGTATTCCGGGTCTACAAGCTATAATACGTGCACTTACACGAAATAATGTAAACACATTTGGTTTCTGTCCAGAGCAGCTTAGGGCGGTAGTATTGTGCAGTAATTTACACTTTGGTTTGCGTTTGTCGGAACAGTGTGTGCTCATTCCGAGGTTATGTTGTCGCGTTGCCCCAAAGGAAATCGAGCATAGACGCAGCGATGGTCGTAAAGATCACTGTGTATGTTATCCACGTGCGAAAATGTACCTCAGCGCTATTTGTGGCTCTGTTTGTTTTACTCACACGCGCACATGCTGAGACTCATCATAATAGTATATATGTATAAATCACGCGCGTCTGCATGATTTATTGGTGGTATTACCCATAATTTACTTTCTGTGATACATCTTGGTTCCAGGGTAATTCGTGCTTTAATATTCTGTCTCATCTCTTCCATAGCAAACGGTTACACATTGAATTTAAAACGCGTCTTTGAAAGATGTATTGTAAGCCACGAAAGTTAAGAAAATACGCTTAAGAAATAGTTATAATTCACGGACAGATCATGAAGAGACAAACGAAGTATTTAATACCTTTCTACAATACGATGAAACAGTTTAAATGTTGTGCGAAAATATATAATAGTGGTTTTCCATATTTACTTTACAACTTTAATAAAAAAATTAATAAGCACGTGGTCGGATAAAGGCTTGTCAGATCGGCGTTTCATATGTCGCAACGTAAAGTCGTTCTCATTTAGTTATACTTATTTTAAACGCATTAATTTGCTTTTTCAAAATGTATTTCAGTTGTGGATGTGGTTCCAAAGTAACGTAAGAAGTAAGTGGTCATTGGTTAGCCTTCATCCTTTCATCATAGATAAAACGAGAGAGAATTACTTTTTTATAGCGAAGGGAGGAGAAAAGGTTCAATGTACGAAGAAAGTACCTTCATAATTATTTCATTCTGCTTCAGTCCTGACGTAAACAAAAACCATGAATTTTTTGTTTTCTTTTGTGACTAGATTCCCTATATACTGTATCTGAACTCAAGGAAACTACTTTAAATAACTTGTTAAGCAAAATGTACTTATTAAAATAAGCCTCATGTTGCGTTATGCATGATGTTTGCAGCTAGTTATTTAGAGACTGTTCAAGGTAAAAAAAAAAATGAGCACTTTAGAAAGCCCTGTTTAAGATCTACTTGTATGTACGTTGTGAATCATTTCGCCTTATGTAAAATTAGCATTTCCAGGGGCCTCATCACTTTATTCGTGCGTCGGTCAAGTGAAACTGTAAAATTATTTGAAAAGTAAATATTTAAAAAATTATTTCTTTTTACCGCTTCAATACATAAAAAAACACACACACACAAAGCGAAAGCAGTATCACAAATTGTTACCTAACACTTTTAATTCAACGTTAAGATATGGAACTATTTTCCATCCAGTGACGTTTTTCCAAGGTTGATTTCAAAAGTGCTCACTTTACCGTGAACAGCCTGTACGTTTCTGTGCCAGTACCTTCCCACGCTTCCTTCCGAAAGCTCGGCTCTCAAGAGCTCGTTGTTAAGAGTCGCCCAAATCTCCACAATCCACTTCCGGAAGCTTCCGACAGCTCTCAGTTGCAATTTATAGGCTGTTAATTGTAAAGTGAGCACTTTCGAGGCCCTAGTTACTTTTTCCTTGCAGACATATTTTATTCTTCCTAGACTTTTTAAAATAAATATGGTCATGTAAATAATAAACACAGTGTATAATGTTTCCCAGGACTCGAAATTTAGTGTCTAGACTACAATAAAAAATATTTATTGACTATTATTCCAAATGAGTTGGCTTGAAAAAGTTCTCGCTTTACCGTGAATAGCGTATACGCATTCGCAACGTGCTGATTAGAGTCTGTTCCCATGGCTTTGCGGTGTCTCGTCTAATACAGAAAGCGGCAAGCGCTAGAATATCGATAACGTGGCGTTTTGCAGACCTGAACAGTGCGCTATCATGAGGCATGCTCAAGGAAAATCATTGAAAAGTGGCGAGAAAAGCATAATTTTTTATGTTGTTTTTTTTTTTTTTACTATTCCGCTTTGCCACTGAATCAAGTAGCTGAAGTTTCAGCTGAATCGACTGAAGCATATACTGCTCGGAAGGAACGCCATACAGTGGGAAAACTTGTGAGACCAGGGATAGAAGGGAAACTAAAAAAAAATATATCTCTCGGTAATGTAATTTTTGAAGACAGCTGTGCGTGCTAATAAAACCAAGAAATAAGCTTTCCTAGGCCTCATTACGGGCATAAAGTGTAAAAGCCCGACAGCTATATGCTGTTCACGGTAAAGTGAGAACTTTTGAGGGCCTAGTTATTTTTTCCTTTCTACGACATTAATTTTTTTAGCCCCCTCTAGAATAAATATTGTCATGTTAGTAGTAAACACGGAATATATATTCCACAGCACTCCGAAGTTAGCGTCTAAGGCTAAAATAAAATAGATTTATTGAATACTAGCTGGCCCGTGCGACTTCGTTCGCATCCTACCATCGCTTCGCCCATGTTTTATGTTAGCATCATATATAGGACTTTGAATTGATCTAACCACTTTTTAAATTGGGTTCTCTAGCCACTGAGCTACTGCGGCCCCCTTTTTGGGTCCTCTAGCCACTGAGCTACTGTGGCCCCACAATTGGGTTCTCTAGCCCCTGACCAGCTGCGGCCTAAATATTGGATGCTCTATTCACTGAGCTACTGCGGCCCCACTATTGGGTGCTCTAGCCCCTGACCAGCTGCGGAACCACTATTGGGTTCTCTACCCAATGCGTTTCTGCGGCCCCATTATTGGATTCTCTACCCACTGAGCTAATATGACCCCACAATTTGGTGCTGTAGCCCCTGACCAGTTGTGGCCCCACTATTGGGTTCTCTAGCCACTGAGATACTGCGGGTCCCTTATTGGGTGCTCTAGCCACTGAGCTACTGCGGCCCCACTTGATATATATCTATCCACTGGGTGACTGGGGTTCCACTTGGAATAACTCTAGCCACTGGGCCACTACGGCTTTTTCGAAGGAATGGTTTACAGCCCATAGCTTAAAAACAAAGCAGAAATGACGAAAGTTTTTTTAACAATGCTTTTTTTATGCAGTAATCCTAAGAAAAGCTTACTCCAGTGCCTATTTACATACCTGATCATCATTTTTTCCCGGAACCGTTCGAGATATCTCGATGAAACAAAAACTAAGCTGGTCCTGGGGTTATTATCAATATACTGTGTAAATTTGATGTCAATACGTAAAGTGGTTTTTGAGTTAAATCCGTTCAGACAGACAGACACGAAAAAAATTAACATTAGATATGGCTTAGTTATCAATTATACTATACGAGAAAATTATTAAAAGTGAAAATTCGAAAATCACAGACAGATGCTTCTATTTTATTTAACAGTATAGATTATTCCAAATGAGAGGGCTTTTAAAAGTGCTCACTTTTACCGTGAGTATCCTATAACGGCAAACGTATTAAAGTGCCAGTAGTTTTGTTGAAGGTGGTCTCCTAATTTTTAAATCGTAAAAAAATAGACGACTATAACGAAGAAATTAATGGTATCACGTTCCTTTCTTGGTTTTTAAAACATTTGGATTGTTACCTACGTCATTGTAATGGATAATCCAATCTCCCGCAGTATGAAAATTGAAAGTGTGACGGCTGAACCCTGGAAAAAGTACATAATAATATTCGTGTTTAGCATCAAAGAACAGTGATGTATACGGAAACACGATTGGAGTCGAACTTGAGAAAACAGCGGATAACGGGGTTGTAATAGGTCACACCACTATTAATTTACGAGATGAGCGAGTGCCGGAGGAAACAGTAGTATGCTATATCACTGCTGACAAACGGCAGGGGCTGTATTAAATACAAGTTGTCAGAAAGATAAGGGGCGGAATCTAGACGGTATAGTGGACAACGTAATGGATACATTATTATCAACATGGCATAAATGTCGATGAAATAAGAAGAAGCACAAAATATGCGAGTTCATGAGACCGTGCTATAGGAACACATCAACATAGCTCCGGCAACAACCGATCGATTTTGTTCACGGCGAAAGGATACGACTGTGTTTCGTTGACATAGGGATGGATGTAAGGTGGACGAAAGTAAAATAAAAACGCCGACGAGGACTAGAGTGCAGAGGCGAAATGGGGTAGAGTAAGCATATGAGCTGCATAGCAGCCATTCGCCGTGTTCCGATATTTGACTACTTTTCTGCTAATGACACTGTAAAAGAAGAAAGGATTTGATGATAGGACACTGTTTCTGTAACAAAGTGCTTTGGTAAATTCGAAAACTTCTTGTAAGATAGCTTTAATAGAAATTAAAATGCAATCGTGAGAGTGAAATTATTATATTCATATAAAATAGCGGGCCTGTTAAAAATTCAAGCGTAAAAAAAACAGTTCAATCACTGTCTACCATTTGACTGACAGTTGTACTGGAGATGCGCCAGTCAGTGTCTGGAACATGCACAGAATTCAAACATCGGTCTATAATCCATTCACGGTTACTTCACACTTTTCTGAAACCCTGCTAAAGATCTACTTCCAGGATATTTCTCCGCCTCGTACAAACTAAACTTAACTATGTCTCAAAAATTGCACCAAGGGACGACGCACCGCATTCGTGCGCACTCAGGCGGAATGACATTTTGCGTGAGAACTATTTCTTACTAGGAGTTACCAAAATACATTTTTTCACTATTTTGTTTATAATATTTTTTAGTCAAGCATTATAATTTATAAATAAAGTACAAATACCATTTCAGTATAACCAAAAAAATGGCTATGTTATGTAAACAAAAGTACAAAACGCTCGTGATACATGCCATATTTAAGAAATAATTAAAACGTCATATATGGGGTGATTTTTAAAAGGTTTGATTAAAAAAGTGTGAATAAACCGCGAACAGACTACCTCGCGTTTGGTCTGCGGGCTACAGTTGAGCACGGAGTCCTATTACCTGCAGGTAGAGGCCGCTAGCTTCGATGGCGGTCTGGTGCATGTGTTGGCACGTGGTCACGATCCCGTCCATTACAAGGTCGTCCACCTCCAGGTCGGGCATCTCCCTGAGGAACTGCAGAGCCACCGACTGCAACACAAGGCCGGCCCTTCACTACAGCTACCACACACCACACAAACAATACACAGAACAGTGCTGTACCTACTACTATACAAGGGCTGTGTTCGATTTCGGTGCAATGTGCCTTTGATCACCTACCCTTGATCCCTTCCCGTTTCACGAGCCCTTGTTCCCTTGATGATAAATATTCGGTAGTGAATTCGTACGCATGTGTTAGTTTTCATCTCGAGTTTTATCGTGTCGAATTGCTCAAGTTGCTGGTGCCCTTGGCTGAAGGGGACATTGTAGGGTGGATAATGTGCCTTTGCTGTGAATTCGGACAGCGAGAATGTGACGTCACATCCGGGATGCACTTTCCAAGGAAACGAAGCCAGATAAGTGCCTTTAGCTGGCGAATTCAAATACAGCCAAGATGCTGTTGAATAACACGTCGAAATTCAAACCACAAAATCGATGGACTAACATCAACAAAAAAATCACATTAACAATAATTTTGGGAAAGATCGTCTTGTATTTTTTTATATTTACAATGCAATGCATACGAATGGGCGCCAATTAAAATATATAACTGTATATCACACAGTAATATCACCACAAAATATTTGCATAAATTATGAGTGAGCAGCGTATGACTGAAAGTAGCAATGCTGTGAGAAGTGAACCTGATAGTTTGTGGCGGGTGTGCATTGTTCCTTCCTTTTATAACTAGTAACATGAAGATGCAATGATAAAAGCTAACTGATGTAACAGCAGGCTTGGTATTCCACACGTGAAATAGTGACACTCTAGCCTTATATGCACACTTCTCTGCAATAAAAGCCTGCATGTGTAATTGCTAAATGACTGTCCATACACTGTGCTAGTGCTAAGTGGATATGGTTGGCAATATTTATTAAAATTAAAATGTGAAACAGTAGTGTGTAACACCACAGAGGAACATGTCCTCTGTGGTGTTACACACCTGCCCGACGACTCTCAGGCTCAAGAACTAGACGTAGTTGGCGTAGAACACTCGCCTTTGTAGCCCACATACGTAGCAGACAAACAACTATTTTCCCGACAACTGAAAATCTCATTTAGAACAGCTATTCATGTAGTAAAGAAAATAATTTTTCATTTTTGAACAGAAAGTAGCCAGGAGAGGTTTGGTAGCTACACATGCATAATAGAATGACGCCAGACGTGTCAATTCCAGCGGTACAATTTTATTGAAAATATTTAATTGCACTCAAATCGTATTTGATTTAGGCTGGATAATAAGCTAAATCAACACCCTCAATTGCAATAGGCAAAATAGTGAAGAACATTCAAATTTGAACTGCTGTTAGGAATTGATCTTGTGTGATTGTCTTTAGCATGCCCTTATGACGCGTAAAACCCCTAACTTGTGTATCAAAACGTGTAGTCTCCTCACAAATACAAATACTTGAATTTAGTTCTTGTGAAATAAATAAATCTACCTCAGCTTACTCAGGTTCGTAGAAACACTTAATCTTTCTCAGGTTACTGATGCTGAAAATTCTACAGACGTCTTGTCAACATGGCGTCGCAAGGAATGTTCTAGAACAATTGGCATCACGTATGTCTAGCGTACGAAGCCAAATTAAGTGGCAAACTTCTGAAGTTGTAAGGATTGTTCTTGCAGGAAAAATACCAGTATATTAGTAGGATGCAGGTCAGGGTCTCTAGTAGACGAATCGGAGGTAACAAACGTAGTTCTGGGATGCTGTGCTGCTTTACGTGGCTCGCCGGCTCACGGACGTTACGTCATCTAGCTATCTACCTAAGCTCCCAACAGCTGCTTAAAACAATGCGGAATAGCTTACAAGCACACATCTCTACGCAAACGCATAATATTAAACTCTAGCAAGCTGTAAAACTAAAACACTCTAACAACTAAATTAAAATAGCCTCCGCTACGTCCAACTTCTGCACACGTGCCATATCCCACGCCATAGGTCGTTGAAGGATGGCGGCAGAGAAAGCGACTTTCCTAACGATTAGATCGGTCTAATCAATATGCTAAGCTCTCTAACCTCTAGAAGCGCAGGGTTCGAACCTGCCAGCCAGTCGGAAGGCTCACTACTTAAAAACCTAATATGACACACTCCAAATGGCCTAAATCCCTATACCATAGAATGATGGGTCTCACAGAAGATAACAAATACAATAAAATTCTCTGAAGCGATCATAATAAAAGTGAGACCAAAAAATGGAAACTTATTAAAAATTAATCAAAATACAAACAAAAATTAAATCTAGTTATCTAGCTCAATTGAATATAAATTATTGCCATTGGTACATCTAAGTTTAAAATATCCTAAGCATGAAAGAATAACAATAAAAATAATAAAAACAACACACATGTAGAAATGGGCAAATTACAGGTATTACACATAGAAAGTGTCAAATGTGTGAAACAGTCACAAGTAAATTATGACAATTAATGCAGATAGTGAAAAACGCATTGTTACAAGTGTTACAAAGATATTTAGTATCTAAGTTTGCAAAGACTTCTCTATACAAATACAAAAAAAAAATACAGTGTACATACGTGATCCTGCCTCAGGTGGGAATCAAATGTGGATTTTCGTTTTCGGTTGATTTTGAGTAGAAAGTGGCTATCAGACATTAAATGAATATATATATATATGTGTGTATATATATACACCCATACACACACACACATATATATATATGTGTGTGTGTATGTGTGTGTAAATATTTATGTGACGTTTACCATAGGAAGTTAACGTATATTTCTGCTGGCAAGGAGAATTTCAGTTCAGCAAGGGGAAAAATGAGAATGAGAGGTATACTTCAGCTTACTTTCATGGAAATAATATGAGAGCGAAAGAAACGTGATACTTGCTAAGAATTGTTAGTTATCTGAAAATGAGTTTCCGCGAACTGTGAGGGAAAATGCGCAATGTTCACACTAATGTTGATTACAAATGCAAAGAAAGACGATATAAATGTAATCAAATTACAGACAATTCTAGCATTCACGATTGCTTCAAAACAGGAAACCAAATTCTTGATACTAAGAAAATAAAATAAAACAATGATCTGAGTGTTTTTGAGTTGAAAGCCGTAAATTGGTGTTTAATTTAGTTAAAACACGGGAGAGGCGAAAGGGCTAACTAAACATGGCCAGTAGGGAACTGCTATTAATTTACAACGCAAACATTGCTAAAAAAAATCATGGCGGCAATACACACTGGGGAAAAAAAACTGAAAAAAAAAAACCCCGCAACAGTAATTAATCAACGTGCGGGATTGGATCAGCGGGAATTAACTTCCCTCATGGGGTAGCTCAACATACGAGGGTTAAATAAATATTTGGGCACGTAGATCCCTCTTCTGTCGCACGCACAACACAAACAATTCATTGCGTTACATTAATTGCTCGCTAAGCTGCGTAACACCTGGGAAACAAAAAAAAAAAAAAATCACTGTGTTGCTACATCCCACTGTTAAAGTTTTCGCTATAAGCAGTGTAAAGGAAATGTCTAAATCCATGGCGGACTGAGAGAAAGAGACTAAAAACGTATGACAGAGGACGTCTGTAGGGGTGGGTATAGACTGTTCGCAGTAAATTGAGCTCTTTTGAAAGCCCTCTAATTTAGATTTATAGTCAGCAAATAATTTTATTTTAGCCCTAGGCCTTAACTTCCGAGTCAGTGCAATCTATCTACACACTTTGTTCATTACTTACATGGCAATACATTTTTTAAAAAGTTTCTTTAAAGGATTTAAAGTGGTTGAAATAACAAATAACTAGGGCCTCAAAAGTTCTCACTTTACAGTGAAACAGCCTATAGTTCCTTATCCTTAATAAATAGGGGCAGTGAAATTTCACGAAAAGTTTTCGATACAGATATATTTCAAAACACTGTGTGGTTGTATACCTTTCTCGTTTGGTTACATTAATATGTTAATCTTAGTAAGCGAATCACTTTTGTTTACTGCCAAAGTTTTTTAATTCTAATTGGCCCGGTTAAAATAATAATAAAAAAAAAACCGGCTTCTCATGCAGACGGCGACCAATGGCAAAATAACATTTTCTGTTTGTGCTTACATTATTGAAGTATACCGTGTGCTTAGATTTTTTCACGAAAAATCACTGGCTCGATGAATAAATAGGATGTGTATGCAGAAGCCTTTCTTACGGACCTCTTCTTTATGTGAAATCACGCAATGAAACGAAAGATACGACAAGAATTCATACACTGACCACGTGATTGGAAAAAGTGCATTGTAGATAGGCCAGAAGGGGACGCTGTAACGGAATGCAGAAATATCACGTTACATTCCGATGAATATAATAACTTGGCGGCAACGAAGCTCGCTGTAGTAGGCAAACAGTCTTATTTTGGGCGGACCTAAATTCTGTGTAGGGAAGTAAATTTTATAAGGCTCAGAAACAGAACCGAATTATCATAATTGATCAATTATTTCTTAAATAATATATGTAAAATATTGAAAACGATATCCGAAACTTGTGTACTAAACTATAATATTTCAGAAAGCTAAATTGCATAGAATATTGGGAATGATGCCGACAAATTTTTACTGCACACACTGAACTGATAGCATAGTTGCGGTTTCTACTCATGTCATTGCCTGTTGCCACATCATCGTCTTCTAACACGCTAAGCTAGGCACATAAATTGAATATCTGGAAGAGTACCATCGTGTAGCGGGTACCAAGAACAAGCGCACGTTTGAGAAAAATACGCAATAAATGTGTGATAAAATTAATTACAAATAATCATTGAAATTAAATAGATTGAAATAATGATCTGACGGACTGAATCTCATTACACTGCAATACAGAACGTCGCCTTAGGCTCACCGACAATTTTTTTTTGGTCAGGTGAATTTGTTTCTTTAGTTTTTCGACAAGCTGACGTCAAACAACCATCGAGGAGGTCAGATGACAAAAATAAAATAAAATAAACCATGAAGCAGGATACTGTTTTCAGCCGTATTTCCAGGACTCCGCTCCCAGCCTTATATACCGCAGTCAATCTCCTGTGAGGATCCGAGCCTGCGGGAAACAGTTGACTTCGAAACTACAGCTAGTCTCACAAGTTGATTCTTCCTATGTTTTATTTCTTTGCAACCTCAAACCTACAGAATTTACAACTTCCATTTGTAGAAAATGCTGAACAAAGGCAACAATTTCGATTACGTTGGAAATGAGTGAAACTGCAGCAGCTTATTTTTTGTAAACTCGATACAATCACCAACAAATGAGAGTTTATGGACGGAAAGTCCCCACAGATTACTGTTACAATTTCTCTCTCAAAAGTCAGTAGGTTAAATCAAGTTCGTTAAGGGATGGAGGTCTTAATTTAATTTACAACTACAAACAAAATTATCTTCTCTCGACTCAACATCTCACAATAAATTAATATCACTTACTGCTTATAGTTAAAGACTTCAATTAATATAATTGATAATAACCTCAAAGAATAATTAAAACGCAGTCCCAAAAGACAGTGTATCAAAACCTATTCAATTATTTTATAAATTATGTATCCATATTTGAGAGTTCCAATATTTACAAAAAAATCCGCATTACATGTCAATTCAGTCCCACCTCAGTTTAGTCCATTCCCTGTTAGTCTAGAGTGTTCTAGAGTTCTCCGAGCGCCCTCACTCACAGTAGGCTTTAAACGTCAGGTTTCACGCCCTCTCGTCCATTAATACCACGAACACCTCGTCCACCGTCGTCTCGCACTTAACTTCGCCCTCCGCACTCATCCAAAAGGCTTCTACCAAAACTGCTGGCCGTTAAACCACTGCAGTATTTATAGGGTCGTAGGCCATCAGCCAGAAATTTCGCTCAATCCCGTGTCGTGCCGAGGTCCTAATTCCCAGAATATTCTTTCACATACTCTACATTTGTTGGATTCTCCAGCAGGGGGAGGAGGAGGAGCTGTGACGCTAGCCAGGTCTCACCGCTGTCAATCATTCCTGGGCTACCCCAGGGGGTGGCGTGGAGAGGCGGCGACAAGGCAGCGAGTGTGTAACAATACTATTTTGGGGAATTAACCCCATGCCATCTCGCCAAACGTACGCAATAAAATCATTCTGTATTGCAGTTTCCAAAATGTTAAATTAAGCATGTTTCTTTTTCTTGCAAATATTAGTCAGTTGTATAACGTTAATAACGGTCGTGCGCGTTTTAAAGGAGTGTTAATGCTGATTATTAATTCTAGATAGTGGAGTGGAGATGATTGGGCGCCTCTAGAGAGATGAGGGCGAAGTGTGGTGAGCATGGAGCAATTCCGGAATGCAATGGCTGGGAAACGGGAGATCCCCGAGAAAACCACCCGCTGACCAGCGCCATCGACCGACACGAATGCTAGGTGCGAAAATACGGGAGCGACCCCTCCGGGAATCGAACCCGTTTCGCCTTGATAGGAGGCGAGTGCTCTAGCCACTACGTTAACCGTGGCCCCCTTAATTAGTACTCCAATTTCGTTCCTACACGGCAAGGATATTTTAACGAGTAATTATTCTATTTTAATGCGATTTACGTATTTTCTGGTATTAACGAGCGTTGGTTAGTTGTTTGCTCATGAATGTGACCAGTCTCCTGTAAATGTGGCGACTACTGCACGTCGCTTTATTTACTGTTTTTTTTTCATAGCAACCCGTTGCGCGCGACCATAGTACAATAAACATGAACAACATGTTCGGATTGTTTGAGAGTTTAACTCGCCGAGTATTGTTTTCAAAACACTTTTGGAAGATATCAAGACGCGCGTTTGCCCCGAACACCTGAAGAAAAATATGATCCGGGCTACTCGACATTGTTAATTAGATACTTTATATTCTGCGATGCGTCGAGATGATGTTGCGTGTGCCCAGGGACATCAGTCGGCACAATTAGGCCTGAGAGTCTATTCTCGTAAAGACGACAGGTAGCAGAATCAAGAAACGAAGAGTTCCAGGCCACGCGGATGCTGAAATCGATACAACGACCGCACTAGGATACGGCTGGAGGCATACTGATTGCATGTGATTAGGGATATCCCTTGTGTTTTATTTACTTCTTGCCATGACCTCACATTTGTGCAGACAATCAACATTACATATCTATATATACATATATATATATATATATATATATATATATATATATATATATATATATATATATATATATATATATATATATATATATATATATATATATATATATATATAGACACAAGTATAAAATTATTTTATACCTATTTTGTACATAGTTATAATTACAATATTTATAATCCTGTTTGATACTTCTATATTTATACTTATATACAACAGTTTTTTCCAATTTTTTTTACGTATAAAGGATCTTGTGGTTTAATTTTTATTCCCGGTAAGCTAATTTTTATTCCAGCCACGTGTGAGAATCTTTTCCTCGCCCAGTATGTTCGCGACAGTCGAGAAAAACGTTAACTAAAGCCAGCTTCTGGCAAAAAAAAAAAACAGTGAATATTTGCACGTTAATCTATTCACAGTTTCTTCACACTTTTTGAATCAAACCTTTGAAAAATCTCCCCATGTATGACGTGCTTGGTTATGTCAGGTATCATAAGCGTTTTATATTTGTGTTAACATTAAAGTACATAATTTTTTTTTAGACAAATTGTGCTTTTGCTTGTATTTTATCTACAAATGATCTTTTAAATTTATTATTAATATGAACAGAAACAGGGAGAAAACGGCTGTGTTGGTAATAACTAGTAAGAAATAGTTCTTATGTACTAGATATATTATTAATGTAAGTGCGAACGAATGCGATGCGCTGTCACTTTGCTGTAACTTAGAATTGGTTAAGCTTTGTTTGCATGTGTCGGAGGAATATCCTGGAAGTAGAACGTTAGCAGGGCTTCAGAAAAGTTGGAAGTAACCGTGAATAGACTCTACTCAAACCACCAGGTGGTGTCAGTACCATACTCATTTGTATTATAATTTATGGACGGATTTATCATTTTAACATAGAAGTAATAAACGAAAGCATTATTTTATAACTTCTGGCCTTGAACAATAAGAAATAGAGAAATTTAGGTTATTGATACAATTCACACGTCGATCACTGTTTAACTATTTTTACCAACTTGTGTGAAGTTTGTTGATTTCAAGAGTAAGTGATCTGTCACCTAACGATGGCAAGATTTTGCTCGGAGGTCTGCGAAACATGATCATAAAATATTTAGTGATTGAGAAAATATTCAGGAAGGTTCCCATTTAGAAGCCCGGAGAAAGCCACACCCAAATTAACTTGTTGTTACTGATTCGTATAACAACTGTTCAGGCAAAGCATTTAATGCTATCGTGTGAATCTAATTGAAGCTGTGTTGATTTCACTGAGACGAGAGTTGTGCTGTAGTGGTTCAAGCGTGTTCGCTTCGTTGACTTCTACAGGGAAACATTTCCACCGTTGCTGTAATGACCAGCGACGGAATGTAAGGTCTAATTGTTGGAGGCAGCACTATCGGTAAATAATAGCCATCTATCTGTAAGCATGGCAAATTATATGTGTGTTACAATAGAGTCGTATGCAGCCAGAGCTTGCCTGTGGTGAGCTCTCCTAGCCACGTGTTTGAGCAGCTCAGGAGGGGTGGCTCAGTGTCGGGGGTGGGACTACTGGCAGTGACGAGATGGTGACGTGTCCGCTACACAGTCCGGCGGAGGGGAGCGGCCCGTGGACCTTCCCCTCCAGCGCAGCTCATTTGGGTTTCGCCACCCGTCGAGAAATGGCCTGTGTCTGGAGTAGGCTGAAGCCAGACAAGGGGAAATAGATCTTTCGTAATAGCTTGACAGCCAGAAACTGACTATAGGCTGTTCACGGTAAAGTGGGTACTTTTTAAGGCACTCCCAACATATATTAACCACTAATAAATATTTCCCATTGTAGCCACAGGCATTGAGTTTTGAGGGTGGTGAAATGAAAGGAAAAAATTAGAAGGGCCTTAAAAAGTGCTCACTTTACCGTAAATAGCCTACCTGCTTTACCCAGCTGGCTCGGCGTGGCGACCCTGCTGTCGCTACGCGCTGCCAATATGTACTCTCAAGCCGAACTCTTCGTTCTTCAAAAAAATAAGACAAATTATTTGAATTTTTTTTCTGGTAAACCAGTGGTTTTTATGTACGTTTATAAAATAATAAAACAATTTCAATTTAGTTTAAGTTACACATAATTCTTATTTATCCAGAGCACTTCTTCAAGTGTGTATAACACTGTGTCTTTTTAATCGCTAGTGTCTCTAATTATTGCGGTTTTTATCACATGTAAACTTTACTTTGTACATTAAATAAATCGCAAAGTTCGTAAACAAGATATACGTTCCCGTTAAAAAATTTTGATCATTCAATCATACTGCAATGTTTATGCTAAATGGTGACAGAATGGTACAAATGGGCTGGAAGAAAAAATATTACCAGTACTTCAAAAACGCAAACTTTTCCATGAAGAGTGCATACCAGAAACAGGAAGCAACGTTTGTTCGTGTTTCTCACAACACGAGTTGTAAATACCCACAAAGTAAAGATGTACAATATGAAACTATCAAATATATTTTTAATAAAAACTAAAATTTTATTGGTGACAAGATACAACAAATCTTAACCTTACCATCACAATTCGAGTAATTTCTCAGCGATTCTTAAGCAGAATTAATATTAATTTATTAACTTACATCTTTATATTTATTCTAGTTTTGATAAAACTAAGCAAGTTAAAAATATATCGGAAACAGTTTCAAGGTTAACCTAAATCTTGTAAGAACAAAAAAAAAAAAATGATACTGTAGTCTGTGGGTTGGAACAAAGTCATAGACAAACACAGTACCTTCGAATTTTGTTGGATATAATGTGTTAATAGAGATGACAGGCTCAAATTGCTCAGTCATTGCTCTTTCTGAAACAAATTTCATCTAAGCTTTAATTTTTCTAAATGTTAGTATTATATACAAATTAAACAATCAATTACGAACATCACATTTTCATTGACCATGATTGCTGCCATTCAATTGACTTTACAGTAAACAAGCTGTAAATTATTTAATAAAACAACTTAGATTATAATCATTTCTTTAAGAAAATATATCTGAAATAACATATGACATGTACATACAATATTTAATCACATAAATATTTGAGATTGAAATTACATTTTGGGTTATCTGCACTGTGATAAGTTTATGCAAACTAATTCAACTCATTCGCTTCTGAAGAATGACTGAAACTTCTGTGGATAATATAACCATTCATCCATAAGATACAGATGTGGTCACTCAGCTTAGCCGTTTCTACCGAGATGAGAAGGCTTGACAACTGCCACGTGACGTCACAAGCCAGAAGCAATACAAACACGGTGCGCGAGTGTGGTGTTCCATGAGATACGAGGTGCCGTCAGGGACAACAGAAAAATGTAACTGGAAACAGTTAGTTTCGTATATAATTGAGATGTTTTTTTACTGTGATAGCTGAGGTAAATTAAATGACAATATTTGTAATTTTATCTTTATGATTGATTGCAGACCAGTGGCCTTTGTTCAGAAATTACCCCCTGTGACGTTTTCAATTTGCAAATGATTGAAACGAACTCACAAAAAACATTTTCATCACAAAGAAGAATATTTACATCCACTTTTAGATACTTTTTTAAAGAACAGATGATTATTTCTTAGTTTATTTGCTTCATAATAGGCCTACTTCTAAAAGAAATCAATGTTTAAATGTTTCTTGAATTAAAATTAATTTGGTTTCACCTGGTACCTAATGGTTAAAATAATTTTCCTATCCTGTTTTACCTCCTTTACTGCATTTAATGTTTTTTGAACTGCTCTATACTTTATAATTATATTTTGTTTTTGCTATGCTGAAGTCCACGAATCCATGCAAATGAAGATAAATGCAGGTGCTTGCATTTATTGTATAGGGCCTACAAGTTTCCGCCCAGATATATACCTCACGGTAACATAAAAAAATGTTACACATTTTTACAAAAAAGTTATTTTTCAGATTATGCCGAGAAATCTTAAATGTTAAGTTACATGCTTAAATGCAATAAACAAGTATATTAACACGGGAGGGAACTGGTGTGTCCCATACTTCACAACTAAACATGAAAAATTATGCTTCAGGTACATAACAATATTAAGAAACATGACACATCGTTATGTGACCGAAAGTCTGCTTACATCTACATCTTAAATTGCAATGTAAAACATGGGTAGTTAAGTTTATAACCTCACTAAGCCAAAATGGATTAAGTTTATGTAAACTTGCACAGCCGAAATTTTTTTCAAAGCTCATAGTGCAATAACAAGTAACAAAAACGAACATGTATGAGGGTCCATGTTTTAAAATGCCATCCATCGAAAGTGGATGAACTAGTACAGAGACAGAGGAAAAGTAAAAGACTCTTTACGTAATGCAGGAAATAAGGCAAGAATTTTTATAAAAACACTATCGCACATTTTGTACATGCTACTGAACACAAACTAATACCGCGAATGGATTAAAAATTTCAATTGTCATAGATCTGCAAACTATTATTTTTTACATTAGGAAATTATCGGTGTCTGGATAGCCTCTAACAAATTTTTTTTTCAAAAAATTAATATCATTTATGATGCAATTACTGACCCTAGCAATTAACAATATTATTGTTTGTTATTGTAATGCCATAATTCACATTAAAAAACTTAATGGAAATGGTAGGCTGCATTATATTTACTACCACAAAGTAAGGTCAAGAGGGCTGGGCTCTATATGACTTGATCCTTCCTGAGCACATAACGATGCTGCGCCCTTGATTGTTCGGTTTATAAGGTAATCAAATAAATATACAAAAATAAATTACTAAATTTTGTCGCATGTTTTCTTCACAGAACGAATGAATCTGTTTAACATACAATACAACATAATAAGGCTTCTTATTTATATTTTGCACATTGGTTCGTTTTTAAAGCTTACTTGTACAAAATGTACAAAATAATATTATGGCTGCTGGAGCAACACGTGCATATCACAATCGTAAATAACTGAGACACAGAACATTTTGCATTATGTTATGTAATGTTATTGCGTATAAAACAATTTGCACTTCTAGCTCGTTTGCACCAATTCACTACCGGAATCACTCATTTCGAAAACATTTCTCATTGATTGAAACATAGGTACGTAAAATAATGTCAAACCAAAAGTATCTTTAATACATTATCAAAATTAAATTAGTACATACAAACATTATCATTTATCTACGTATCAATATTCACAGAAAAAGTAAATACATTACAGAAAATAAGTCAGTATGTATATTTCCACATATGTTAGGCAACATCTTAATGCCTACTGTATGGAGTACTATTATCTTTTACAATTCCAATAGACTGCAGCATAATTATGTGCAGACTTAACTGGTTTCAAATAGTATTTAAGTCATTTTCTATACCCGAGGAATATTCCAAAAATGTATTACTGAATAGAATTTTTTCTTGTTGAACACTGATACACTTAATTTTATAATTTATAAACTGAATTTTGTAATACTGCCAAAATCAAATTGAGAAATATTATTTCAACACCTACTACACATTTAAGATAATCAGTGGACAAAACGAAAGCAATAAGCTTGTTGAACACTTTTACAAACAAAAATCATTGCAAACAGTACAGATTTTTTTCTCCCAATTTGCAATTCAAAGGAACATTTTCTGTCTGCCTTTGAAGTTTACACAGTACCACCCAAAAAGTTCCGAAAATGTTACCACAGCATATGAAGCAGAAAAATAGAAACTTTGTAACTAAGAGCAACTGGGCAACTTGGTTTCATTCTTCCTTGAGCTGACACAACTGGATGTAGGTCGATAAATTCACTGGTTATTCTTTGCTAAGTGTTTGAACTTAGTGTGAATTTTGATGCTATGATTAGTAAAACCAGAGTAACGCCCTGTAAACAAATATTATCAACTAGCAGGCCAGTGCTACTTCGTTAGCATGATATTTAGTACTTTTAATTGATCTAGCCACTTCTCTTAGGAAGGACAGCCCATGGAAAAAAAAATAAATGTAGGAAATTTTATTTAACACTTATATATATATATATATATATATATATATATATATATATATATAACAAATAATAAGTTGGTCCTGGGGTTATTATCTATAGACTGTGTAAATTTGATGTCAATAAGTTCAGTGGTTTTTGAGTTAAATCCGGTCGGACAGACAGACAGACGTGAAAAAAATTAACATTAGATATAGCTTAGTTATCAATTATACAATATGAAAAAATAATTAAAAGTTAAAAATTCGAAAATCACAGCCAGACACTTCTATTTTATTTAGTAGTATAGATAATATACCTTCTGAGCTAGTGGGGGAACATAGATATTTGAAAGCAATCTACGAGCAGTATTGTGCACAGAGACTCGAGGTAATGATCCTGATGGGTGATATAAACTGTAAATATACCATAACAGAGAGGGGGACGTTATGAAGTCAATACGTGTTATTAGCTCCAGTCTTTCGAGCAATTTAAATTTAGACTTGTCTGTTGTAGCCTAAATATAGAGAACCTTACAGTAACTTTTACATATTTCATGTCATAAGCTTAGAAAAATGCGCGGTAGCATTTAAGAGGTGTAATACGTGAAACTATTTATATCGTTGCAAATCTTTCAAAATAAGTTGCTTGTAAGAAATAATTTAATAACCTGAAAGTGATAACACACGAAACAATTAAAATTAGTGAGAACTTTTTCTAAGCAAGTTACTGTAATAAACAGACAATTAACTAAACAAACAGGTAACTAGTACAAGAACCATCCAACTCAAAACAAAGTACCGAAAAGATACGTCGCGAAGTAATTTAAAATGCAGAAACACGTGTACTGTACATGGTGTGCTTTGTCATATTATCCCAATGCGCAACAAATTGATCAAAATCACTATTCACTTGTAAGCAAGATACAAGTTTTTTTAAAGACATGAGATAATATCCTTGAACGTGGAAAAAACATGTCTCTCTGCAAATGAAAACAATTCTCAGTTACTGGTGGTGTTATGCATCAAGCAGAAGTGAGATAATTAATGCGTTTACACGATGAAACACTTAAGCACTAAGTAAGCGGCAGAGCTAAAAATGTTTTCAATTACTTTCGCTTAAATCTACGTACACGCAATGAAGTTGCAACTTCTTAGTGATTAAGTTTAACAGTAGCAAAAATTCGGACACAAAAAATTAATTCCCAAGTCTTAAGTTTAGCCAATGACACAGAAGGAAACATTTAAATGAAAACATCATTCAATTTTTATTTCAAAAGAACGAAAATTCAAGATTAATTTTTGTTGGCTTGCTGCTAAAATCAATCGTGGACTTCAAAAATACTATTGAATAAAAAAAAATGTTCTATTTTGTCTTTAATTAACGCATGGTCAAATGTATTTCTATTGGCCGAACTTAGTTAGCAGGATCGTTTTTGTGTTAAAAAAAATGTTTGTAGCGTACTACTTACTTCTTACTGCTTAATTTTTTTCCTTGTGTTAATACCTTTAGGAGAAATAATTCTACGCCTGAAGAAAACATACTATAACTACTTACTCTTATACTGGTTCTCAAACCATGACTTGCATTTTATATATAGCATGTTTCAGGCACTGAACAATGAACCACGTCGTTCACTGCATCAAGATCGGATTGCGAATCACGAGTGTCGCTGTGCAGTGTACTACTGACTTGCGGTAGAATGTCGTCATCTGGAATCAATGCATTTTCCCCACCAAGTCTTCTATATTTCCTGGGAAACATACATATTGTTATCCATACTTAATGGAGAAAAACTTGTGGTTTCCAATCAATGCCATTGCTGTTCTTTTCTTTCGTCTTGCACTAAAAACAAGTTACCTGATTTTCCTCTCCTTTTGTCCCACTTCACTTCAATTTATGCACTTGAAGACTAAAGTTGACACCTAACTATTCCCGGCGTCTTTCACCGATTTCCACGCCTATTTCTACCTGAAGTTCCCAGAAAAATTGGTAGGAGCACTGATGATTCATGCATGTACGTAAATGATAATAAATACTTCTTGTCATATGGTTGTTCAGTGGAGTAAAGACCTACGTAATATAAAAAAGTGTTAGCCTCTCAATAAACTTTCGCTCTGGAGTGCTAAATGGAATGAGCTACCTCAATAGACAGTCCTAGGGCAGGAAGAACAAGCAGCTGTGAGGGTGTCCGCCATATCTCTCTCTCTCTCTCTCTCTCTCTCTCTCAACCCCACACTCCAGGTTGAAATTTCCCCTCCAGCGCCGCCGGACCCGGTCGCTCCACGCCTTCCCCCTCTCTTCTAACTCTTGTCCCTCAAGCCCAGCAGCCCAAAGCAAACCCTCGGCGTGCCAAATTTTCCCACTTTCTTAACTGAATTTCTCAAAATTTAAATTGGTGACCCTACACTTTTAGGTATCATTTTGTTCAAAATTATGCAGACTTTATTTGTACCTTTTAATATTTCAGAAAATTTTGACCAGTGAATTAGAATTCGTGCATCGAATTGCTTGTTTTGAGTAATTTTTTTTGGCACTTTATGTTACGATATTTAGTATTTCAAACAGCAAGATGTAAAAAGACATCATTCTTATTGTCGGATTAAAAAATTCGACGACGTCGCTTGCATAGCTTTTTTTAAAATGATTAAAACTACGTACATATTTTCCAAGCTTCAAGAGGAGGTAGATATGACTCTTAACATTCATATTTGCTGCAATATAATCAGTTTGTTAGGGTAATCGCGGGTATTGGCTGATCATGTACTTGCTTTCGATGTCAAAAATGTTCTTCGGTAGGTAAGTCTGGGCTTTTGAATGCGGGAGCTTCTCAGAGCTCCATGTAGCGAGTTCACGGAAGACCTGTGGCTGCGAAGTTACATTGTGAAGGAGCGTGCCTCTAGATATGGATTTCATCTATCCTCCCACTCGCTGTTTTAATAGTTTTTGGAAGCTACAGCAATGCAATAAATTTTCCGGTAAACTTCCTAAACTGTAATGGAAGTTTTTAACCTATACACTGTATGAAAGTAATACCACACATCAACTTGCAGATATAGGAATCTTTAGAGTCGTTACTACACACGCGCGCGCAAACACACGCACACGCACACACACTTACACACACGTGTGTGTATATATATATATATATATATATATATATATATATATATATATATATATATATATATATATATATATATATATATATATATATATATATATATATATATATATAACCATTTACCGTCACAACTGAAACAACTACACACTGTTTTGCATTTTTATTTAAAAGAATTATGTCCTTTGCATTGTATCGAAATGTAGCACAACATCTGGATGATTCCATGTTGTTGAGAAACCTGCCAGAATGTCTGAAACAAATAAGGATCTACCTGATCTGCTGTAAAAGTTGCTACTCACTGGGAGGTAGCTAATGTACTAATAATATATCCAGAGGTTGACAGAGTAATTAGGAGTACAGCTAGTTAATAGGTCACTAAACACGCGAATATTTCCTATTAGTTATGATTTTTTTTCTGCAACACAAACTCTACGTATTTGACTGTTTCCTGAGCAAATGTACGAACGGTACAATGAATGTATAGAGGAATAATTACCATTCCCCCCCCCCCCCCGTCTCACTAAGCATACATTGGTATGATAAATTTCCGAATAATTTCTTAGAGTGAGTGAAGTGAAGAGATTTTGACGGCTCTTAACATCGAGTATGGAGAAGCGCCGGGGTGAAAGGGCGAGAGAAACAGCAGATCCCCGAGAAAACCCGCCGACCAACGGCATCGTCCGGCACGATTCCCACATGCAAATATGCGGAGTGACTCGACCAGGGATTGAACCCGGATCGCCGTGGTGGGAGGCGAGTATCTTAGAGTGAGGTAAATAATTTCATATTTATGACAAAGGCGTTTAGCTTGTGTACGTTACATATGATGTAATTTCCAATTACTACAAAATACATCATGTTTTTGCTGAATTCTCACATGTTAAAATGAAAATATTCCTAATTTTGGTAGACAAATCAAACTAACCAGACCATTTACACCAAGAAATTACTGATATGGTATGTAAGCTTATTTTCTTCCACATGTACGTACATTCAAGTAATTCTGATGATATACTTAAATACCTAGACAGAAGGATCATGCGTGTTCGGAGCTTGTAACAATAAACAAACAAAAATTACCCGTAAACATTGCGTCTACAAGTGGGCATTTCGAACCAAGTTCCGAGCAGCAAACATCGTAGTTTACTCGACGTGTCCTAAGAAAACCGGCTTGTCATGTTCGGGAACTCCAAGATCATGCCAACGGATTACCAAGCTTTTGTCCGACAAACAGGTGAAGCTAGTGCACACCCCCAGCTTCGAGGAAGTTTGAGGTCGTGGTCTACCGTTTGAAATTCTAAGTTTGAAACGATGGTCGAGTGACGTCACGAGTGGAGCTAGAACATCTCAACTGCTCACGAGCAGTTGGTAGGCTAGCATTTCGTAGGTAAACCAATATGGCGGCCGTCGGTATTAAATGTGGCCGTGTATTTCAATGATACGGAAATAAATAATGTGTAGTAAAAAGCCAGTGCAGCACATGTTTGTGTTGTATGGATTTATAATTTTCCTACACGCACATTTACGATACGGATAAGCATGAAAAGATTGGTTATAACTATTACAAACGTGAATCACACACGTCTGTTCTTAAACATAGTGCACGACATGATACAGAATATTTTACGTGTGGGATGTTACTCTGAGCGCGTAAATATACAAATACTCAATTGCAAATATTTATTCAATAAACTACTATTGCATTACCCTAAATAAATATTGTTACAAGTTCTCTCTCTAGAAATTAAGTGGGCTATACCAACTTCGTTAAGAGATGGAGGTCTTAATCAAATATAATAATTAATTATAATTTAATTATTTTATTTACAATAACTACAGCAAAATTCTCTGAACTCAAATTCTCACAATAAATTAAAATCACTTACTGTTCACAATTGACACCAATTAATAAAATTTATAATTACGAAAAGAAATAAATTAAATTAAATAATTAAAGATCAGTCCCAATGGACCGTGTATCAACCTATTCAATTATTATATAATTTATGCATCCATATTTGACAGTTCGAATATTTAAAATAAAATCAGTATTACACCTCCATTCAGTCCCACCTCAGTTCAGTCCATGTCCCGCCAGTCGCAATGTTCTAGAGTCCTCCAAGCGCCCTCAAGCACAGTAGGCTTCACTCGTCGGTTTCACACCCTCTCGTCTATTCAAGCCACGAACACCTCACTCGCCGTCGTCCACACTTCACTTCACTCACGCACACTCGCCAGGCGGCCTTCATCAAAGACTCCCGGCCGCTGGGTTGCGGCAGTATATATAGTGTCTTAGGCCGCCACCTGGAATCTTCCCCAACTCGCGTGATGCGTCGCGGAGGGCTGAGGCGCTAGCCAATCTCAACAGAACATTCTTGCATCGTCGCTAAACGTATCGGAAACTCTAGCAGGCGAGAGGAGGTCTGTGACGCCAGCAAGTCTCGCCGCTGTTGGCATTCACTGGATTCCCAGAAAGGAGCAGACAGCCACGAGCGCATCGTTCCAGGAAGAGGGAAGGGCGAGGTGGGTCTCCGATTACGGTGCGAGGCAGCGAGTCGGCGCCAGCTGCAGCACATAACAATATTTATTCATCCCTTAAGCAACATGTGTGCGATGGTCTAGTGGTTCAGTTACGTACTTTGAAACACAAGCGTCTCAACGGCTTTACATAGAAACTCGATTCCCGCTTAATTTTAATTTTGTTTAAATATGCGAAATACAGTTGTGTGATAATATGCGGTTTCAACATAAAAAAAAAAAAAACATATAAGCTGTGTATATTTGTGTTTGGACCTCTAATATCCTACAGTTTGGAATGTTTTGGGGCTGGCTTTGTTATACTCTATTAAATGCGGTGAATTTTGACAGTTATAGAAAAGTAGTGCTGCCACAATTTATCCTTCCACCACAGCTATTTTGTCAGTGAAGAAAAAGACACTTGTAAAGAAATGTTTGAGTACAATGCACACTTGCATTTTCCTCTTTCCTCGTGTTTCATGTTGTGACAGGCGCTGAAAGACTAACGTTATCTAACTTCCGTCCAGTAATTAATGCAGGATATTATAGCTAGGTTGGCATTCTAAATTGTTTTATTTTTGTAATTGGCGAGTTAAATTTGTTGGGGTTCTGTTTATTTTATGTCGAGGTAAAAAGGTAACAGTGATGCGGGGGCTTTAGTTTAACGCCTTTCGTGAGACGGCATTGTTTTGATGTTTTTAAGTGTGTGTGGCATTTTGATTGGCATACTGTTTTTGATATAGCAGCGTAAAATCTTGCTCGTATGTAAATAATATTCAAATCATTTAACTTCGAAAATTTTAACTTAAATAAAAAAACAAAACGTGATACATACAGCATCGCTGTTCGTATTAGTACAAATGCAGCAATACACGCATACTTTGGCCGAAGTTAACCTTACACTCTTTAAATTTACGGTATAGACAAATAAACAAATACTATTCACTCACTACCAAAATATGGAAAGTGCGGTTTTTCAGGCCACGTGCATTTCAATAATTATATTAACGGTTTACAAATTGATTTAGAAAACACGTAAAAATTGTGAAATTCACAATCTCTTGAACACGAGTTTTCCCATGGCTCTGCATTACACTTCTGCGGACACCAATGTTAGGAATAATAATACAATCGATTTAGGATGTGTACATTTCTTTGTTATTCAGGACAGTTTTACGTGAAATCTATAATTAACAGCTGCTAACATTCCTCCACTTAGCCGTGGACAAATATTTTCTTTTACACGTACACAAATATTTTTTTTTTAAACACCTGGGCCTCGTCCGTAACACGCATGTATCTAGCTGACCTTCCGTGGTGCAGTCGGTTGGTGCGCCACCAATCTGGGATGCGGGAGGCTCTGGGTTCGAGTCCCGGGCAAGGCATGGTTAGTAATTTAAGTTATGTTATAAGCTAGTCTGTAAACCGTTCCCTGCTAAGTTTTCAAGCATAAAACCCTTTAAAATCCAAAATACGTAAACATCTATATCTCACGGAAAAAAAAAAAAAAAAAAAAAAAAAAATGTTCAACATGGCCACTAAACCACAGTTTCTCAAACTCCACACTAAGTCAACGAAATCTGTACACTATTATTTTCTTATAAAACACATACTTGTAATCATATACTATTTTTCACGCGTTATAAACCTATAAAGCTTACGATTCGTGTCATTAAGTAATGTATTTTCAACAGATTTGTGAAGTTTTAAAACAAGTAATTTTTGTAATATTTTGTTGGTACGTCGTCGACTGTGTGCAGACACACATCAAACGCTCATCTAGCTTGGAGTGGGGAAAGTAGGTAAACCGAAGAAGCCCGATTGCGTCCACGTGCTAAACGACATAAATATGAATACCGTTTTGGATTCCGACGAATATTTTGGTCTGCTGCGAGACAGTGGCTATACGGGTATCAGTTAAGGAACTGGCAAAATACGAAGATATTCAATCACGGCTGAGGAATTGTTTATGGCACAAACATATGTCGTACCACTGTTGTACTGAACTAATTATTGAGACAGTAGATATAGACGTACTTAAGCCGACGGGTGCCAAGAACGCTGCAACACGTAACGCGAGCGTGGTGCCTGATAGACGCCAATATATTTACTTTTCATTTAAAAAAAAAATCCTGTGATTTTTTATAAGCAGTACGACACTAAAACAGGAGATAAGAATCGAGGCAAAACGTTTCGATATACTTCGCCAAAACTATAGTAAGGTTTTTATAAATAGAAATATCAGGCAAGAAAATATCTCCTACTTCAGGTAAAAATAACTACCTCCTGTTTTTTGAACGTGAATTGTCGGTCTTTGGCAATGTCATTACGACGTAGTGACAATGGCGATCGTATGAATTTCTATATGAAATATTATGCTTTTAATGGCAACAAACACAGTTTGACGTTCAAGCGAGATACTTACAAAACGCAACATTGTTTTTTTTTAGGGGAAATTTACATGTATTTGATTTCCTTTCAGAGAACATCCTCCTAGACTACAGCCATTTTCAAACGACTTAAAAAAAAAAAAAACACTCCGTTGTCTTGAAGTTTTCGTACTCATACTATCTCATACTTTATACTGCCTCATGTGAGAGCCTCAGTGCATGGACGTCTCCAAGAACTCGTTTTCAATTCACGTCAGTATTTCTTATCCTCCAGAATACACAGATCGTTGCACAAGATAGCAGCAGGTTGCTGCAAACAGCGTCACATGCTTCACTTGCCTGGTGTTAGTACTGAAGAGTGATTTACATAGAACAAGTCCACTCTTCTTTACTCCCCCTCTCATGTGCGCTGTCGCTGTTCGACCAAGCCAATATAGGATGTTCACGATGTCGTGAGCACTTTTGAGGCCCTACACTGTAAAAAATGTTTTGTACTTTTACAAGAAAAAACCTTGTAAACAAAGTTGCCAAGAAAATCCTTTGTAAAACTACAAAGAGTTTTCTTGTAAAATCTGCAAAGAATTTATTTGTAATATTACAAATGATAGCCTTGTATTACAACTGACGTTATTGAGAAGTGTACATAAAATTCCTTTATTTCTTCTAGAAAATAAATGTGATGAATTAATAACTGAGAACAATTAAAAAAATATTTCAAAATATAATTTACAAAAAAAAATTACACTTTGACAGCACGGGTACTAGAACCCACTCCCCTAAGATTATTCGTCGGCAACCTTTACGACAAGACCAACTTGACTAGGAAGCTCAGAGCTTATGTTTACTGTAAATATAGCTGCAATTACCTACACTATAATATTGAGGTTATTCCGTTAAGTAGAATAGGTACATTTATTTCATTTTAAAAGTTCAGTTGTTGGTTATGAGATTTGGACGACTCTTAACAAAGAGGTATTGAGAGCCGATTTAAGAGTTCTGTGTAGTTAGGAAACATTAACAGTTACTTAATAATACGGTCACATTTGATTGGAATTATCGTTCTATTATGATTATTTGAGTTGTCTATTAAATTTTTTACGTTATTCAAATTTGCAATACATTTCCTGTTGCGCGAAATTACACTTTACATCACCCGTAGTTTTTGCACGTTGTTGAGTGTTTGCCATTGTGCTGAAACTTGTGGAAACGGATCAGTATAGTACAAACATTTCTTGAGGTGTATTACAAACACTGCCCTTGTAGTTTTACAAGAGAAAACTTTGTACTGTTATAAGCATTTGTAAAATTACAAAGAATGTCTCAGTAAAAATTAAATAAAAAAAATTTACTGTGTAGTTCCTTTTATCCTATCAGCAATTTTTATCCTTCTACCACTTTTTAAAATAAATATTGCCATGTAAGTAATAAATACAGCGTGTATATTCCACCAGACTTGAAAGTTAACGTCTAAGGCTAAAATAAATTTAATTATTGACTATTATGCCAAATGAGAGGGCTTCAAAAAGTGATCATTTTACCGGGAACAGCCCGTAGAAGAAAACAGGATATGCAGTAACCACGCCATTTGCTGCTGAGCGAGATGTCCTTTCTTCCTCTCCTCTCTCCTGCCTTTCATTTATGGCATGTAGAAACAATATAAAACATTTAAAATTAGTCTCTGTTTCCTTCTTAACAAAGTCTGAATCAACCCTCTGTTGTCGAATCTGAACTAACTAAATTTTCTTCTTTTTCTACTTTATTTGTGAGTGTGTGTTCCCCGTGAATGATGTTTCATTTTTATTCAGTTTAGCTCCTCTCCATCCCCTATAAAGGAAGAAAATGAAATTCTCGATGAGAATCATAACGAAACTTTAA
Source organism: Dryococelus australis (assembly GCA_029891345.1). Lineage (NCBI taxonomy): Eukaryota > Metazoa > Arthropoda > Insecta > Phasmatodea > Phasmatidae > Dryococelus > Dryococelus australis. The sequence goes on along the minus strand of CM056998.1, from coordinate 56,272,146 downwards.
AGATAGGAGGATAATGGAATCAAAGCTACAAGAGTGGTGGAATGAAACACTCCAGCATTAATGCGCTTCCTTGAGAATTTTGCCGCTGTTGTTGAGGGCACAATTGTAGTGCGTCCAACTAAACATCGACGGAGAGCAATTTGTGCTTAGAATTCTACGCACCCGAATGCCCATAGCGACTCGCCTCCATTCCCGCAATTCGCTAAAAGAACAACATTATTTTCACTAAGAACCTTCACCTGCCAATACATTTGCTAAAAGTTGCAATATTTCAGAATACTGGTGGTAGTGAGATCGCTGGATTACAGCAAGATATTAATTCTTTACGAGTGCATAAACAAAGTGCACACTAGGAATAATTCATACGAATCAAATCAAATACGCTAGAAATTCAGATTCGACGTTATATATACGATACAATTTTATGTCCATAAATCATTATTGGTAGTGATAAAATGTTCTATTTGCAGACAGGTGCTACCGTTGTGACGGTTTTTTTAGTCGACACATGCAAACAGCATCTATGTATCTACATCCTCAGTCCTAACGAAATAGACCTACGGAAGAACTATGGTAGTTTAATAACAACTCACGAGCACAGCTATTGTAAACGCAGAGCATTTAAGAAACATTTCCGAAACACTGTCCTAAATATTTTAATTAGTGATTATTTTACGCAGTCACTAACTCTTATGACATTTTTGGAGCACTCTTGCAATATTAAAAATGTCCGTGTATTCACGGAAATTTTTATGGAAATGTGGTGTTTAAACAGAAACGCGATCCGTAGAGACGAAAAGCGGAGCTGAGCTCCGTAAATAAAAGAATAAGGAAAGATTTTGTAACTTCCATAGACTAAAGCTGAGGTAGACCGATCTCGTTGGCAGCGCACAACCCACCTCCATGACCCAACATTGAGCTGCTTTTCTGCCAATACGGCTAGTAAAAATGGCGTGGATTGGGTTTGAGGTTAGAACACTGTTGAGTAAACAAGTGTTATTGAGATGTTTTTACACTTCTTCTAACCAATTTGTAATGCTTTTTGATTAAATTCTAACAGGTGAAGGCATTTCATTAATATAACAGTGATTGTCATTTAAAAATTAGGATATAAACAAACACATTCATCGCTGTTTGTGGGTTGACTGTCTCATTAAACCCATGTTCATTATCATGCTTTTTGTACGAGCAGAGAGGGAAGGAGATTGGCCTCTGCATCTTTGGGCAGCAGAGTCAATGTTACGGTATTTATTTAGCGTTGGACATTGGAATTACTTGATTTCTGGTGTCGTGTACATTACCCAGATGTCAAATTTACCGAGACATTTTACAAAATATTATGAAAAATGGAAATTTTGTTATGTGCCATCAAAAAGGGCTTTGGAATGGTATCTGGTCAGACATGTTTTTAGAAACAACTTTCATGCGGCATGGAAAAGGTCCAGGAGGATTGATAGGAATAACAACACAGCCCAAAACAATTAAAACCTGGGCTCTCGGCCTCCATACAACTAGCAAATTGGTGAAAGACCTTTGTGATTTAAACAGCAATAGTGAAACGAACTTCTTTTTAAAACGGAGGTACAGGAAAGCGTACTATCAAATTTACGGAAATTTATGTTAAATTTGCGGAGAGCCTGTTATTGAAAAAAGAAAGCAACTTGCCCGTAATTTTACGCACGGTTCTAAAAATCACTTACCGGCATTTTCGCGTAAATTGACGGATAATTTTCTAAGCTACCAATGCTACAGGTATTTTAAGAATATCATTTTCAAGTACTCACCCGAAGGGCAGCCTCAGGCCATGGCCTGAACCAGTCGATTGTACAACAGTTGATGAGCGCTGGGAATTGTCTCAGACGTGCCCTGAACGCCTCGCCTATGGGGCTGAAACACAATCAACACGCCGTGAACTTCAAAATATATGTGCACCAGATTTACGTCTTCTGGCACACAGGCTAGGAAGTAAGTTCATTTCAGTACTGCTGAAACAAAATTCAAAAGTCATAAAATATAGAGTTGTACTGCAGTTAAGTATTGGATACTATAAATCATTTTCGAAAAGGGGATTGTCATCTGAGTTTCAGAATAAACTAAGGAATAAGTAGTGAGTCATTCAGAATCGTCAATAAAATATGTTATATAGATTAAAAATACCCACACCACAAGCAGCTGCATATTCCTTAATACGCAGCTGAAGTTGTCAGTACTTCTTAAATCACATAAAATAGTATCCTTACGTCTACAAAACCATGCTTTACATTCATCATATTACTTCAAGGTCTTTGCTCAATTTATCACTGAAGAATCGTGTCAGCGAAGAAATAGTTTTGATATGTGCGTTACATCAACATTATTCATGGAAGGAACCACATAACCATATTTGCACAGCAATCTTTTTGGGATATTTACTTGAAAAAACAAATTACGTGATTTGAATTAGTTTGAATTCGTAGCCAGTATTTTGTCGTTATAAATTAATACATAAAAAGACCAGTAGTTCAAAGAAAGTTGTTCCTAGATGTTAATGTAATAACCGTGCAATCTACGCAAAGTTGAATTTATAAGTATTGTATTTCACAGGACTGAGCGTGTTTGAATGCTGCTTGGCACTTTTACTTCCACGGCAAGTTTCAAATGTTTACTGCAAGAAAGGAAAAGTAAGATTGAGACTCTAAGTGAGTGAAATTAGCCAGGCATCATCGTTGAACCCAAGCAACAAATTCTGAATACGAATCTTCAGTAAGTCATCCATATTTGTACTACTATTGACTGTAAGTTTTGTAGTTTGAGGAAGAGCAAGAAAATAAGTCCGGATAAGCTTTTTAAAAAAATACGACTTTCTGAACGCGAACCGTGAAAGGTCACCAGCTGAAATCGAACACATTCCAATTAAAACTTATCAAATATGCTACTACGACGAGTAAATGATTCAACGTTTTACTAAGGTAGACTTTGTAAAGTAATGTCACAAATAGCTAATAACGGAGAAATATTAGTAATTACATCACTGGAAGTTTATTTTCTTGTTTTATATCGGTAGGCAGCATTACATTTGAAACCTCCCATATAAGTACACACGCAGCTATTTTTTCAGATACGTGCAGCAATAAAGCATATAGATATACAAAGTGCTAATCACTTCAGCCCCAGAATGCAGCCAAAGGCCAATTCCACCCCAAGTTTATATGGCGCAGTACTTTATCAACTAGGGTTGTTGGTGGAACCACCAGGTTCTGCTAATGACGTCATCTGCCAACTAAGCTGCTACACGGACACGCCGGTTCAAAGAGAGCGTGTTTTTCCGTAACGAGCGTGACGAAAGAGACAATCAAGTTTTTGGGAAGGTATTCCTGCTCTCTGCTGTTACTACTACAATGGATCCACAAACGCGTAATTAATGTATTGTTGCCTGTCAACCCTTGACTGTTCAAAGCGACATACTCTTAATATCCTCGCTTGATACGCGAAAACCACAAGTTTAGTGATTTTTTAAAAATGAATTAACTTTTCATTAAGTTTTAAAGATACTGTATAATAAACACATGATTTTGATGTTTTAGTTTAACAAGTAAATATATGTCATATTTTCTTGTAAAATAACTACTTTCTTTCCTTCGATTAGATATTTCTTCATTTATAAACAGTAGCGTTTGTAGGAAATCACAGAACCTGTATTTGGGTTGTTACGAACGATCGGGAAGCAGCACATGGCCTCATTTTAATAAATTATGGAAATTTCATCAGTTGCCATGATAGCTGATCGTTTTATTGTTGTACCTACCTGGCCTGGGAATTTTTGTAGTTTTGCTTCTTACGTGTTTTCGAATTGTATTGGTAACGCTTGCCAACACGAAAGAGCCAGGACGTCAAAGGCGATAAAACACAGGAAATAATGCCCTATTTTGTAGGTCCTTAACAAAGATTATAAAGCAGACGTGTGTATATATAAATAAATAAATAAATAAATAAATAAATAAATAAATATATATATATATATATATATATATATATATATACACATACACCTTAATTCCTGCAGCTCCTTATATAACTGGCAGGGAATTAGTTTCGAAGCACTCGTGTGTGAAACTACAAAAAAAAAAAAGTTTTTGTATAAAGCTGTTTATGCAAAAAAAAATCTTTCAGTAATTTTCAAAAATGGTTTGGCAGTGCCTTCAAAATTTATTTCCATGTAAAATTTAGTCGTTAGTTGTTAACATGACTTTAGTGGATGGTTGCTTTCGGGAGGACCCAGGCTCAATTTCCGATTCAACTACAGCGATTTCAGTTCTCCATAGATTTCAGGAATCGTGTAAATGTTGGGATGGTTCCTTAATACTTGTCATGGCCAATTCCTTCGTTCCAGAATCTTCGAGACACTGATACCTGCTGTGGACGAGAGGTTAAGTCATACATTAATGTAATGGTCTGCATGCCTGGTCACTACAGGCCTGATGGCTCCGCTAGACTACAGTCATTGAGCCATTGATCAAATAGGAGCCCAGTTTACTCTGCAATGATAATGCAATGAATGGTCAATCGGATACAAGTATTGCCGCTTGTGTCGAAAGTCGTTGTAGGGGCTCTGCGATTTGTGCTGCCCTTCGTAGAGTGCTGCTGCTTACCACAATAGGTTATTTGCTCAGTGTTTTACGAGATACCCTAAAAACATAATTGATTATCTGCAGATTAAAAACAATTAATTGGACTGTTTGAGGAAGATTAAAAAAAATGATATCGATTTTGTGTTGATTATATATATTTTATTATCTGTATAATACAATTCGTGGAACAACTATTTGTATTTTTTCTATTTCTTACCACTACATAATTATTATGCTGATATTTAAAATTTGCGACATTCCAAATATTGCGTTGTGTATGAAGAACGTCAATTGAAAGGACATGTAAATATTAAATAACCCATACATGTATTAGTGTAAGACTAATTCAGGTCGAAACCTGCTGGTGGTCGCATAGATGCTCTTGGGAATATACGTAATATTGTAGGTTGAAACATGTAAAATTTGGGTGGAATGACAGGGAGTGTGTTGGTCATGCAAAGGGAAAGGAGCGGGGGATGCAATTGTTATAAATAATGGCACCTTTTGTGAGGGATCTGCAGTTAGTCGACGGAAGAGTTTGGATAGCTTCATTTACCTTCTGCATCCTCGCATGAATGTCAAAGTGTTATTCTGCATCTGCGACATGCCTTCAGACACTCCAGAGCTAATGGTATCTATGATAGTGCCATCGACTTCTTCGGGAGTGGTACCAGCAGCGCCATCGACTTCTTCGGATGGGCTGCTAACAGTAGCACCGCTGTCATCTGCTATGGATGGGCAGGGTACCAAAGCCACCATCAACTTCTTGGCCCATATCACAAACTTCTTTGATCTTATCTTTATCCTCTTTAGTCATATCATCTACCTCTTCGGCTGAGGCACATATGTGTCTACCGGAATTTTCAGAGTCTTCGGGAATGTTTGACACAGGGCCTGCAGAAGTGCCATCCAGTTCCTCAGCTGTGACAACTGCATCGCGAATTGGACCATTGACCTCTATTCCAGCGACTGCTGTGTGGTCAACCACCTCTGCTGAACCACTGAGACGTTATAAGTGTCGCTTCTGTGAAAAAACCTCCAATTGCAGCAATACTGCCCATCGACATGAGAGTCATGACTGTACAAAGTACCTCACCCACATAAAGTATGCGTGCTCTAAGTGTGGTGTGTCGATTTCACGGAAGGGTGGTCTAAGGGTGCATATGAATATGTGCAAGGGACTTCTTCCATGTAACATAGAGGATGGACCTTCACGGCTGTCGACATATTTTGACCTCCCGACTTTATCAAACACAAACGTACTATAATCGATCCCCACAACTATGAAAACCAATGTTTCAAGTTGTCAGTGTTGGCCGGATTTTTTAAGTCATCGCATCCGCAATGTGTGGACATGAGGTATGTCGCAGTGGAAGAAAATCTGATTTTAGCGTGCTGGATTTTCCGACTTCTCTAAAGCAAATATAGCTCTTTGAGAACAACAACTCTGGTGTGTATCTGTAAACGTATACTCGCTGAATACTAGGGAAAATTGATGCCAACATGTGTGACTAAGAACGAGTAACCTGAACGTATCGATCTCTGATGATGCAGGACGAAACAAAGAATACTTCGCATTATTGTTGCATAAAATACTTTTCACGATATATTAACTCGCAGATTATTTCGCATGGGTACAAAGTTGATATCTGCAAACAGTGTTTTAAGCATTACACCGATTATCCACAGAAATAAGGACTTACTGGGAAACAAAGCCTTGAAATACATAAAACAAAGTGTAAAAAATATATTTGAATATATATGTGTGTTTTTTCATTTTCACATTGTCAAATAAAATTAGCTTTTTTTAAAAATATTTTGATTTTGTTTATTTTGAAAACCACTCCCCTTTGTATAATATTGTTTTAAACAAAAACACTTATGTTGAAAAATAAGACAAAAATTGAATACGACAATTTTACGTACTTTGTAGGAATGGTCCATGTGACCATTTGGTAAAGGACGATAGCAGACAACACAAGCTAGAAATTAGTGCTACCTAGACATTGAAAATATAATCCAATATGGAGGGAACCGACAGCACCACCTATACGTTATAAACATAACAAATACAGCTGCCACCTGGTGGCCAAATTGACACCTCGCCTGGTGGCGATATCGATTATTATTACACTAGCTCCTCCTAAATGATGTAACAGAAAACATATGAAATCCAAGATTGTGTCCTCCAGCAACGTACGACAAACGAAAAAAAAAAAAATATGGCTGCATACAATGACTAGAGTTATGTTGAGGGGGCAGGGAGGGGAATTTTAAGATAATGTGATTGATTGGAGGGGTACAGTCGTTTGCTGAACGTGGCGCTGGGGGACTTAAGGAAATTTAAGTTTTAATCATATTTTTTAAATACCTAATACTTTTTAAAACCATTTTAATAATGTTTTTAAAAAATTTTTAATACTACATAAATATTTTTTTTTATAAATTCTAAAAAATCTTTGGTACATTTTGGCAATTTATGAGATTCAAGTTCATTCAAGGTCACCGACTTAAGGTCAAAGGTCAAGGTCACCAACATCCAACATGGAGGACAATATGGCCACCGGGCGACTAGAATGACAGCGAAAACCGCCATTGTGCCAAAGTCGGCTATTTTCTACTACTTCTGTCCCTCGGATAAGACAACCGATCCCGATTAGCTCCTGCCTCCTTTCATCAAAAAATTAATTACAGAGAGTGAAGTTTGGACGGCTCTTATTATCGAGGTCTTGAGAGCCGATGAGGGTGAAGCGAGGTGAGTATAGAACCCGGTTCTATACTTCTATACTTCTAACTGCGCTCTACCCTCAGTATCACTGCGGCCCCTCTCATCTAAAGATGACCCTAATTCGAGCGGTAACCAAATGAGGATTTTAATTTTTCTTCGTGCATTCGCCTGCAGTAATTTCTGAAATTGATAGAAAACCGAAATGACAATAGCTGAACCGGGAATATAATCCGGAATCTCCCGAATGAGAGTCTGTTGTTACCCCTGCGCCACCTCGCTTTGCTATGCAGGTAAAGAGTTGCAGCCTCTTGGCTCAGAAATGGTAGTAGTACAATTTTGTTTGTGCAAATGAGTAAACAATTATTTATAACGTGTACAGCGAGCTAGCATCGACATTACGTTTAACGTAATATATTACAAAACACGTTCACGTAAGCTGGCTATAGCTTCACTAATGTATTTGAATGCGACCTAACATGATAATTTCAAATAACGTAAAACGTATGTTAACATGCAGAAAAGCTTGTCAATACCTAACTTTTGCGCGATGCGTTATACGTGACTATGTACCACGTGATCTTGTTGACCAATCACATTAGGGACGAAGATGTGCTATCTTTGCTTTTCGTATTTTTAAAAATTTTCACCATGTCGTCTGCTTACGCATTTAACCTAGCTCACACGTCATTTTCTTACGGAACTGGACTAAGTAAGTACTATAAAAAGGTAGTATTATAAACTTTTTGTGCTTTACCGCAATTCAGTTATGCTTCTCAGAAATATAAAAATGCCTACATGAACTGGCAAACATTTAACATTATATTTGCAAATTTTTAGTACGTAACGTAATATAATTTTCTCGAGTAGATCAATTTGTATTATTCACGACTTATTCCCATATACACGAGAAATGCTTGCAATTCACAGGTTATGAGGTTATGGCCATCTCTTAATTGTTTCAAGCTTTTGAGTAAATCGCGAACACATGACGTTTGCAATCTGATTTCGGCCACATGAAATTTATAAGACAAGTACACCTGTACAATTATTATATTTATGGTTTACAATTTGAAAAGTAACAAGTCATTCTCCCGACATTTCTGTTCACTGTGCAAATTTCACGTATTTACGCGAAGCAACACAATATGGCACCAAAATTACCATGTTTTACGTAGGTATGTGAAAGTGTAACGCGGTGCGTGTTACGCATAACGTGAATCCATCGTAAACCCGGTCTTATGGCCACATTGCACGGTACAAGATTCCGTAAAAGCTCGTGCAAGGTTTGTCGTAGCAGCTGTTATACCAAAATGAGAGAAAGTTAGTTTTGTATATTTAAAAAAATGTGGCAAAGATGGGAACAGGCAACCAAGGCGAGGATCACCTATGAGATCTTCCCAAGCGTGGAGCAGATGATGCAAACTAAATGGATCACGATGAACCATTATAGTGCTTAGTTGCACACCGGTTATGAATACTTTAAAGCGAAGCTGCACAGTCTCGGGCTAGTAACATCCTCACTATGCGAGGTATGTGGTGTGGATGATGCGGTACAACATGTATTGGTGGACTGCCCTAAAACTGAAGATCTAAGAGGCTGGTTGCAAGGAGTGGCAGAACAAGGAGGATTGCAGTTGTGAATGAGGAGAGTAATGGAAAATCAGGAATTCCACAAGTTGTGGAACAGATTTGCAACAAGATTTGGGAAAAGGCTCGAGGAGTTTGACGGGTGGTAACTGGAGCATTCCGATGACCCATGGGGAGAGCTCGGGTAAAGGCTTTAATGTTTGACGTCAGGGCATAACCGATTGGCGATGAGGCAGGTTTAACTGAGGAAACCCGCAGAAAGCCGTGTGAGACCAAGAAAGAAGGCACAAAGCACTAGGACAGAAGAGGAGAAAGTTCCGTGCACTGTCTTACTCATCCGAGTACAGTTGCAGTGCGGGAGGATGGAGGGGTGTGCCGGCCTTTGCGCCGTTAAACCTGCATGTAAAACAAAACGGGTCTGGGACCAGCAAATTAACTGTTCTGTACGGGCAATAAAAAATTTTTGTTCTTATTTGTTTGCACAAAAACACGAAAAAATTTGATCAGTGTAACTTAAGATTTGTATGCATTATATTACGGTTCCTGTTATTACAAAGACAAGTGAAAGGATTACAGAGGTTCGAACCAGGAACACATGCGCCTTGGCCGGTACGTCTTAACGGCCCCACCAAGGGGACTGTTAGGAAGGTAAGTAAGTTATATTCATTTATTATTTTAACGTATGACATTTACGTCAAGTATTTTCAAGTTTTATATCTATATTATCCTAGCTGTAACATAAACTATAAAAAAACTCTCGAGCTGTAAACTAGAACGAAGGAAAAAAAAACTACTTGATTACCCTACAGCCAAACAAATAAATGCCGATACTGGACCAAGCTGATTTTTTTTTGTCGCCAAAAATTCTATAATACTCTAAATCTTTGATTGTTCCAGCCAACCTAACTCTTATTCACGCCAAACGAAATATTCATGTTACCCTAGCATGATACTTAGAATGTCTACGGCAACCAAACCAATCAGTTCAACGTACTTGTAAAATATTTTCATACGTACTAACTACAGTACATGCAGATGATGCCTGAACAACATAAGTCTTCGGATCAACTTATAATTTTTAATGCGTTATTTGATTTAAAGGGCCTAATGCAGATCTTTGGAGCAAGACTAGACAAGTTGAGGGAACATAATATATACCAGTGTAAACAAATACTCTTGAAATAAATTAGTTTGGTATCTTGAAACAAAATATTTCTCTCAGTGCAGCTAGTATAGAATCCGTCATGGCATTTGTCACCTTGTGGAGTCGGATTTAATGACAGGTTTGGTGACAGGAACTGCTGGCAGGTTCTACACCAGCGTTCATATCTGGCCAATCATATTGCAGTTTCAGAGCGTCGGGCGCTCCCCGTGGCTACTACTTGAAACGAGTTGATGAAGAAACCAATAACGATATCCACGCATACGTTGTATGTCCGTGAGATTGGAACTCATTCATATTAAATCAAAATAGCTTTTCATTACCATTGTAAATCGCACGGAAGATTCAAAACGCTACCCAGATAATGAAAAATTAATACACACTATTTTTAAACTTGTCTGTATCAATATAATTTAAAAGCAATACTATCATTTCATCTGGTAGTTCAGTGGCAGTGCCTCGGCTAGATTCTTCGGAATCCAGTTTTGGGCGCTAGTTAAAAATTTTGCAAAACACAATTTTTCTTTTACTGCTAAGTACGGGATCACAACTTTATGTTAAGAAATACCTTCATAACTCTAAATGCCCGAACTTGCGCTCAAAATAGAAAGTTATACGTTCGGGAATTTGAATGGTTATTTTTCATACTCTGAATATTTGTCAGCAGGTATGAAACTGTTATAACGGCCGACAAGTAAACCAATATTAATGTATGCTGGTTTTTTTTAAATAGGTCTTTACGAGTTACTAGGTAGCAGCAGTTCTACGCTTATCTGCGCACCGACCGAAGTGTATCAAAATGCTGTTCACGATTAAGTGAGCAATTTTGAAAGCCCTGCTTAATATCTACTTCTGTGCACGTTCCGTATTCTTACGCCATTTATGTAAAACTAACATAGCGATATGCCAGGTCACATTATTCATAAGCAGATCAAGTAAAATTATGAAATTATTACAAAAGTAACCATTTTACGATTTTGATCATTTATACGTTTATATGCATTAAAAATACGCAAAGGAAAACAAATAATTTCAGTATTTTCAAATGTTTTCCTAATACTTTTAATTGCAATACAAGACATGAAACTACTTTCACTCCGTCGTTACCAACTTTTAGAGGGTGCATGTCTATCAGTGTGCCTCTTAATACATATGTAGGCAGGGACAGTGACATTTTCCTAAGGTTGATATCAAAAGTGCTCAATTTGTAAGTGTTATGTTTTACTATGTAAAGTGGTTGAGTGTAAGAGAAGGTGATAATACCTTAACTTCGCCTCAAAGAATAAAGACGTTTTATTATTATTATTATTATTATTATTATTATTATTATTATAAAATGTACAAAAATGCATTTAAACTTTTATTTCTTACACTTCCTAATAGCCATGGCTTTATGTATTAAAACGAACTTTCCAGATTCAGTACACAAAATATCAAATTACTTAAAGACATTTACGATGCATTATTTTTAATAAATTATTTTAAATCCCATTTACAATGTTCACAAATTTTAAATAAGGTAGTGTTAAAGATACCTAAGTATATAAATAAAATAACGCATACATATACGTTTAAATTCTAGAAAATATCTAGTTAGTAGATGTGTAGTTAATTATTATGAATAATTTTTAATTATATTCTATTTATTGTAAAAAAATATATTTAGAGAATTATAAAAACATTATATAAATCACTTTTGCTAAATTACTGTTGCGTAATTTTAGAAGTGACTGGTTAATTTTACTTTCATGTGTTCTTATGTTTTATTTATTGTGTCTGTTTCCGTCCAATGTGTACTGTTTGTTTAACTGTGTGTCCTATCCCAGTTTTTGTAGTAAGTTGTATAATGCGTGTGTCGCTGTCTAATATGTCTTGTTTATATATGTTGTCCTGGCTTATTTTCTGTAGTTAGTTTATATGTTTTATGTAACTGTGCCCCCTTTTAAATGTTTTCAACTGTTGGGTGGCACAATAAATGTCAATAAAAAATGATTACACTAACTACTGTCACGTTATTGACGTCTTTCATAACGGCTCACACAGCGGCTGGTATACAGACCCTTGCACCGGGCTTATAAAACGTGAAAAAAATCTACTGTAACAGCGGAGTTACGTAGAGAAGTTAAACCGGAGAATGTAATATATGGGTCATTTTGTATTGTGGCCAACCATTTAGTCGCAGCGGCCCCATGAATCTAGCGTGTTATATTGCAGATACGGTGGCAAAGCTTCATGCTGTGGTCACTATAGTTGATACGGAGACGTAATATTCTGCGGCGTGCGGCCGCATGCTAACGCATGGCCGGCGGACACTTTCAACACTTGGGTCCTATCTCACAAAACGTGACAGGTGTGACACATACGACAATTATTTCAAATCCGACAAATTTGTCAATATATCATGACCATGTTATGTTACATAAACAATACAAGTTACCCTTATTTGACAAGCTAAACATTGTAAATTGTCTGCCTTAAAATAACAGTTTCATAAACGCGACAGTTATATGTCAAACCGTAAGTTTCATTCATTACTCTCTAGATAGCTCTCAAGTGCGCTTACGATAATCGATCGCAGCCTTGTATGCGATTCTGGAACAGTCGATTCCTACGACAAATAACTAAGCGGTAAATAATAATTCCACCCACTTAATTTTGTTTACTCTAGCACTAGGAGCAGAATGTCGAGTAGTGTGGATAAGATTACTTCCTATATTAAACCCGATCTGAGGAGAAAAGTATGTGCTATTTGGCAAGCAATGTTAATTCACACTATATTGAAACACAATTGCACTGCTATGTTATATAAACATTATTACAAATAAGTGGTTACATAAGAAAGCTTGCCTGTCATTTCAGCAGTGACAATTCTACAAATTTGTAGATATGTCACCGAGTGACTACACTTATCTGTTTCATAAAACAGCATGTAGTGTAATATTTGACACATTTGTCGGATTTTTACCTGTCAGCTGAAAAATTTTGTGAAAAAACTATTTGTTAAATCGTCATACAATTATACAAATTTGTCACGACAAATGCCTACACTTGTCAGCTTTTATGAAATACACATGTGTCAGATTTTAAACCTGTCTTACAATTTACTGTCACCTGCAGTCACCTGCCGAATAGTAAGTTTTATGAAATAGGCTCCTGGCGTAAAAAAAGTTTTGTGGGGCCATATTGTGAACCGCTAGTTCGGGTCTTGCGCTTGTACTTAGAGTGGCGTGTATTAGTGTATCCTCTCATTACAAGACGTACCACACATGGAAATTTACAATGCATAATTTAGTCTTTGTTACAGCACTACTGTGTAGCTGGCTCGGTGCACCTCACACGATCATACGGTCATATCACACATATCATCTCAATTTTCACTTCTCTCCGCAACCCCGGTGTTGTTTTTACATGGTGTAGAAGCTTGTACAAGAGGCAGGACGGCAGCGGGAATAAGCTGTTCACGGTAAACTGAGCAATTTTTAAAAGCCCTGCTTGAGATATACTTGTATGCGTTTTGTGTATTCTTCCGCCTTACGTAAAATTAACATTGCCATTGACCTCATTACTTTTTTCATGCATCGGTCAAGCGAGTGCATGGAATTACTATGAAAGTAATTATTATAAAAAAAAACTTTTAATTTTACGCTTCCGTGCATTAGACAAAACAGAAAGCGAAATAAATAATTTAAGACATTACAAATGGTTACCTAACACTTTTTATTCAACTTTGAGATGTGGAACTACTTTCCAACCATCATTACCATTACTAACATTACTGGGAGCATATCACTCGGTGTGTCAGTTAAAATGTATGCAGGCAGGGTCAGTGATCATTTTCTAAGGTTGATTTCAATAGTGCTCACTTTATCGTGAACAGCATTTAACATATAATACCGGCCTCAGGGTTACAGTGAAGACGACGAGACTTGGAAAAAGTGTAGGAGGAGGCTGACCTCATGGCGATGGCCACGTGCAGGTTGGACATGACGAGCCTCTGGTAGGCGGCGAAGAGGTTGGGCTTGGTGGGCGGCAGTCCGCGCTCGCCGACGGGCACCCTCATCGCCTGGTAGATCTGCTCCAGATCCTCCGGCGGGTAGATGTTGGGCACGTCACCCGAGTTGAGCACGTTGTTCAGGTCCTCCAGGAAGGACTCGCTCTTTATCTGCGGCAACCAGTCCACACAAGCCTCATCTGCCATCAGTGTCGCCAGCAAGGAACACGTGGCCACCCAAACATTCAATTACATTTATGGTTTGGTAGGTAGGTGGTTGCGCTTAACTTCTCGTCGACAGCGAGTCTATTAGAGGCGGGGCAAGTCTCTCGGAGAAACAGGAAGAAGGAAGGAATCGGTAATAGCGTGTGGTACGGAACCACACCAGCATTCGCCTGGAGTGATTTCGGGAAACCACGGTAAACCCGAGATCAGGAAGGCCGTACCCGGATTCGAACCCAGGTCTTCCCGAATCCGAGTCCTAAGTTTACCGCAGCGCCGCCTCGCTTGGTGGACAGCGATGGGAAGAGAGATTCGGGCGGCTGTTAACATCGAGGTCTCGAGTCAAGATGTGGGTGGAGTGAGGTGAGTATGGAAAAGCGCCGGAATGCAGGAGGTGGGGGAAAAGGGAGATCTCCGACAAAACCCGCCGACCGGTGGCATCGTCCGGCACGATCCCCACGTGCGAAAATACCAACAGCGGGCATGAAGGCGGTAAAATGAGCATTTTTGAAAGCCTGCTTAAGATCTACTTGTATACCTACGTGTTGTATTCCTCCGCCTTATATAAAATTAACATTGCTATGGGCCTCATCACTTCATTCATGCGTCGATAAAATGAAACTGTGAAATTATTAAGAAAGATAATATTTTACAAATCTGTTCATTTTTATACTTCGATGAATTAAAAATAAAAAAAAAACAGGAAGAGAAAGAAATAATTTTAAGTTATCACACATATTTACCTAACACTTTTTATTCAACGTTAAGAAATTGAAATACTTTCCATCCATCGCTAACAACTTTACTGGGCGAATGTCACTCAGCGCACACATTAAAACACATGGTTGCAGGAGCAGTGAATTTTTTTCTAAGGTTAATTTCTTTAAGTGCTCACTTGATCGTGAACAGCCTTTATGTGTGTGTTTGGTTGGTGTATCATAATCGCACCTGAGTGTCGGAGAAGAGGAAGACTGCCTCGCGGCGGCGGACGCCCGCCGACAGCATCAACTTGCGGAGGTCGTCGCGCCACTCCGTCAGGCCATACGTTCTCGTCAGCTCCACACGCTCGCACGGCAAGTCGCACACGAACGTCGCCAGCTGCGTCAGGCTCCTCCTGCCTGCCCAGGACACGCCACACTCGCCACGTTCATACCCTCGACACAACCTTCATCGTGTGTGCTGTTCACCGTAACTGAGCATTATTTAAAGCTCTTATTGAGTTATATATATATATATATTCTTTTACCATACTTAAACTTAATATTGCCATGTGTCTGGTCACTTTATTAATGTGTCGATCAAGTGAAATACACACACACACACACACACACACACATATATATATATATATATAATATATATATATATATATATATATAATTCTAGATGAATTTCTCAAAAGTTTGCTAGTAGCTGGTACTCATTTAGACTATATATTCCGTGGTTTTAATTTCTACACATACCTTAATAACACCCCGTGTGAGTATATACACAAATATATAGGCATATATATATATATACACACACACACACAACACCCAGAAAGAAGAGCCTGAATGAATCCAAACTCGTAGTATATGTAGAACGTTGTTCCAGCAATAAGTGATTACGATTGCAGAAAGATGGCGTGCACGTAGGCTGAGTTGCGCTCTCTCTTGTGTGACTGGAATGGTCCGTGTTACGCCAAGCTCAGTCGGTGAAGAGCCGTCAAACGAAGTGAAAGTAACTGCCAGGATGCCTCGTCGACGTCAGAGGGCGTCATATCAGCATGTGAGTGAGTTCAAACGGGGCAGAATGATCGGTCTCCGGGAAACGGGTTTTGTAATACCGTGACTTTTCGGTTCGTACAGGGCATGCTGCTACGACAGTGACGTGTGTGTGGGATCAGTGGATAGAAGAGTATGGCCGCCATCTTGTCCGCATGGCCTTAACGGACCGTACATCATTGTCCACAGTGTGGGCTCGATACTGGAGCACTGCAACGGGTGTGGACTTGTCTGCTTCGAGAATTCGACGCCGTCTAGTACGGGCTGGACTGGTGGCACGCATGCCATTGCGTCGGCTTCCATTGTCCAGAAATCACAAATGCCTCAGACTGCAACAGGCACGCGAACGCCGTCGCTGGCGTGCTGAGTGGCAAAATGTAGCGTTCTCGGACGAGTCCCACTTCAACATATCCTACAATGATGGTTGCATACGTGTTAGACGCTACCATGGTGACCGCAATCTGGCAGCCTGCATTGTGGAGTGGCATAGCGGACAAGCGCCAAGTGTGATGGTGTGGGGCGCCATTGGATACAACACGCGATCTCGACTCCTACGTATTGAGGGCAATATGAGCAGTAACCACTACATCAGGGAGGTTTTAAGAGTCCAAGGTACCGTCCCTCCTTCAGACAAATCCACGTGCCATATTTCAGCAGGGCAATGCCCGGCCACATGTGGCGAGGAATGTGCAAGCCTTCTTCAATGAACGGCGGGTACCACTGCTTCCCTGGCCTGCACGTTCGCCTGACATGGTGACCATCGAACATGTCTGGGATATGGTTGGTAAGCGACTTGTTCGTCACGGTCCTCCAGCACCCACTGTTGATGCTTTGTTGACTCGCTTATAAACCTCGAGAAGGGAGATTCCCCAAGAACATATCCAGGCCCTCTTTGATTCCATGCCACGACGTTCAGGTACTCTGATTGTAGCATGTGGGGGCTTCACTCCATGCTCTATCTCAAGGACAGAGATAATGTGCAGTTCTGTAATTCTAATCAATTGTGTATTTTCATGTACCTAATCTGTGGCATAAAGTTATATCCTTCTTGGTGTTGAATTTTTCACAAACGTTAGTGTGTGTGTGTATGTATGTGTGTATGGAGAATGGACTGTGTTGTTGTCTTTGGTTTTTTCCAAGTGATGTTATGGATGTAGGATAAGTTATTGAAAGTTAAAAGTTCGTTTGAAATTTCAAGTTATTGAAGATATTGTTTATTCCGGTTTGATTTCTCATTCAAAATGAAGAGCGGTAAGTTCATAAAAAAGTACTTACAATTTTTTGATCCAATCGTTTCAAGATCTTTTTGATTTAAGAACCCACGGCTTTACTGAGATAGAGTCGTACATATGTTAAATATAAGATGCTTCCTGTACAAATTGATAAGAGAGTATATACTGAAATGCCAAACAAATGTTTGCTCTCATTTATAGAATTTCGATTAAAATAATTTAATTAAAGTGAAAAGTTTTACTTTACTGCATATACATATGTATTTTTATATATTCGAATAATGCATCTCTTATGTTTAAAATCTAATTCGAAGTTATTCATAACTACGCTGGGAGTCGGCAGGTACACGTACCTGCCTGCAGTACAAGTATCCTATCACGAAGGCGTACGGAACTGACGCGATCGTCTACATGCGGGTATACGTTTCCATCGCAGCTAATATCATTCCATTAACCTTCCAGATATGAAACTAGTACATGATGCAGGCATATGTAGCTGTAGACACCCAGCGTTTTTTTTTTGCCAAATTTCAACTTAAATTAAAAAATACAAAATAACTTATCCGAACATTTGACTGATAAGATTTATTATTAATGTCGCACCGTCATTTATCACGTCTTAATAATTATATGTTTAATTTATGTACTGTTTGTCACATTATTGTTTAATATATGTAATAAAAAATATAATATTCATTTTATTTTTTATTTTGAGTCCCACATTTTGTTAATATTGTCTCCGTTTAGAGACATACTCTATGGTATTTTTTAATTAGGCCGTTGGGGTGAGTCGTTTTCAGGTAGTTCAAATAGTAAGGCTTCCGGTTGGCAGGCAGGAATAAACTGCTCACCTGCTCTTGTTTCCTTCGATATGAACTGTAGAAACAATTTTATCTTAGTTTTATCGCCAAGCAATTTGTTATTTCGTGTTCAATTCTATTGATAGTACAGTGTCGGTACTCGAAATTCTATTGATAGTACAGTATCGGTGCACGAAATCCTATTGATAGTACATTGTCAGTGCTCGAAATTCTGTCGATAGTACAGTGTCGGTGCTCGAAATTCTTTTGTTAGTACAGTGTCGGTGCTCGAAATTCTATTGATAGTACAGTGTCGGTGCTCGAAAGTCTATTGTTAGTACAGTGTCGGTGCTCGAAATTCTATTGATAGTACAGTGTTGGTGCTCAAAATTCTATTGATAGTACAGTGTCGGTGCTCGAAATTCTATTGATAGTACAGTGTTGGTGCTCGAAATAAGTGAGTGGTGAGGAAACGACATAAACAAAGTTTCTGGACATTGGCGCAAAATATGATGTCTTGTGGAACATCAGACTCGGCGACTATCCGAACAAACTGTTAAGGCTCTATTTCACGCATTATGCAGAAATTCTTCGTTTTCGTGTCATAATTTCGGTTTCAGTGGTATTATTGAAAATGTTTGATTATAGAAAATTTAGAATTACGTAGTTGTTAATTACTTTTGTATAATCCGTTCACGATTACTTCAAACTTTTCTGAATCCGTGCTTAAGTTCTACTCCCAGGATATTTACCTGTCTCGTGTAAACTAAGCTTAACTAAGTCTTGAAAATTACACCAAAGGACAACTTTTTGTGCACAATTTGTGCACACTCGTTGTAATAATATTTTGCATGAGAACTATTACTTAGTCTACTAAGCGCCACCAACACAGATGTTTTCTTACTGTTGTCATTCATATTTATTAGAAATTATATATTATAATTTATAAAAAATTATAGGTGAAACTTCAATGTAACGAAAAAAAAAGATAATTGTACGTTAACAGAGGTATAAAGCCGTTGTGATACATTGCGTATTTGGGAAAATAACTAAACACGTCATCCATGGGCTGATTCAAAGGTGTGAAGAAACCGTGACTAGACTATTTATAATTATCACTGTATTATTTTATGCTAGCAAAAAGGCACGAAATTTTTGATAAAATATTAAAATGTTCCTGACATTTTACAACAAGCGCAAAAATATTAAACATATCTTAAAATGTACATTTTTTTTATAATCGTTCATTGCCAGTAATTAACTATGAATCCGAAATTATGGTGCAAAAACGGCGAATTTCTGCAAAAGGGGCGAATTGAGCCTTAAGAGAAACTGCTTTTAATGAACTTGTAAGCGAAGAGAAAAAGGTGGGTTTTTATGAAACTGTTCTCAATGATGGTTTTGGCGAAGTTTCAAAAACTTTTTCTCTTCAAGTACACGAGGAGAATAGATTTGACACATATAAAAGAGCCTTAACAGTTTATTGGCGGAAGGTCTGTAGCAAGGTTCAATTCAGAACCCTCGAGTATATTGTTCATCTACATACAGTCGTGGACGCACCCTGGGCAGCGGAGCCGAGGAGGGCAGGTTCGAGTGCCAGAGAGAGAGAAGACAAGACGTGCGGTGTTTGGATTATTAATGTAAACTAGGGGTCGGCAGGAAGAAAAGAGGCCAGCGGGTGTGCGAGTATAAATAGAGGATGTTGCGAGGACACCCCCCCCCCCAAAGTTTCAAAGACACAGAGACGACGAGGAGCTGCCCGAGGTCAATGCAGTTCGGCAGGGCCCAGGCATCCGCTGAAAGAGTCATCAGAACCTACACAGTATTAAGTGTAACCCTCAAAAGCGCTAGGCGGGGCTGTTTTCAATATCAGTAGGCCACGACGAGTATTGTCTATTGATTAGTAATTGAATATATTGTCTTCAGTATTAACTTCATTCAGGATTAAGTTAATCAAGCTTTTAAAGTCTTTCAAGGAAATTGTATTAACGTCATTGAGATGTTGTACGTTAACGAGCCACTAAAGCTGTGGGTCAATTGTAAAGTAACTCAGAGTTTGTTATTTGCGTATTGATACACCTCCCTCTCCAATTTTGTTCAGAATCTGTACGCTAAACCCAGAAGCGTAACAATGCTGTAATGGAGTTCAAGCACAAGAGTAGTCAGGCTACCTTAAGAGGGCTTGGTACTTAAATTGATTCTAAACATGTCATCGGCTCTCCAAACCTTGTTGTTAAGAGCCGCCCAAAACTTTTCACTCCACGCTGTAAGTAAATCAAATGATTTCTACGGATTATTAGTAGCCAACGCAGCAAAACTGAAACACGGCAATATTAGATAATGCTTCTTACTGACTTTGGGAACGACTATTTCGCAATATTGGTACATTTAATTCGCACATAATGTTGTGCTGCGATATGATAAAAATTTATAGCGTTAGAAGTAGCTCAGCAGAAATGCATTGCAAGGCAATGGAACTAGCGAACCACAAAGAAACCATGCGACAACCATGAAACGATGTAAACAGTGAGAGTACGGGCTGGTATGCGCATGATCCTATATTGGCGCTTTTGCATCTGACCGCACACTCGGCAGTGGCGCTGTAAGCATCGGCCAACAGTCGTACGCACTGGTGCGTAGTCGAAGCCGCATTAATACGAGAAACACGAGACGATACCGAGCAAGCGTAGAAATTGAAGAATGCCGGTGTAGCAGGCGATTATTGCCCCCTGAATGCCTGAGTGGCGGGCCCATGTCAAAGCAGCTTGGCGGTCCACTGAAAACTACGAAAACAATATAACACTGTTTACAACACTCGGCTGGCCACAATATATTAGGTTGACACTAATCCCCGAGGGCATTACCCGCGTCACTTTCTCGCCAGAACATGTCCCTTGGTAGATTAAAAATTAATGGAACAAGTGTAGTCCCCATGCAAATCAAATTACTGTTCAAGGGCAGCCAAAATTACGCACCTAGTCAGAGTCCTCAGCGCCAGCAGGGAAGTTGATTATATGACTGAAAACTGGAGAGTGGCCATACCACCTTTTTTAGCCCACAGTGTGGATCGTTCGGACCATACTATCCGATGCTGTTGGTAGCAGTTGATAAGTGAAGGCACCCACAGAGAGGACTGGCTCAGGAATCCAATGGCGACCTAGTTAATGATTCTGGCCGGTGTTGGGGCTCCTACGTTCCCGCGGACCACTTACCGACGCCTTGAGGAGACGAGTCTACAATCCCATCGCCCATTAGATGCAAGTATGCAACAGTGGCAGCACCCTACGCAATGGTGCCAGGACATAGCAACTAGGAATGCAACAGGCTGGCGATGGTGTGCTTTGTGGTGGGCGAGGCTTCGTTATGGGGGAGTAGTGATAATCGTGCCTGCGTGTGGGAGGCACATTCCCAATCATGCTACCAAGATGTACACTTCTCCGCGGCTGGCATTATGATCCGAGTAGCCATGGCCTCTGATAGCTGATTCACTCTCGTCATGTCGAACCACTACCATGGTTAACTCGCTCTCCTCACATGTCCCAATCGTGCATGTGTGGGACCAGTTGGAATGCCTGCCACCACTGTACCACAGTATCCGGGATCTGGGACACACCATCCAACGATTGTTGGAGCGTCAGCCTCAGGACAACATCCGGCATCTACTGTACTCCATGCCAGACCGTGCTGCAGCATGTGTCACAATGAGAGGGGGTGTGACGCACTGCTAAGGATGACCCGATGGCGTATCACAGATTCATGAGAAATTGTCCTGCGGCTCTGTCATGTCTTGCCGTGTCGTGGTAAATGAGAACCGAAATATGTGTGAATGCATCTCCTGTGAACATGCGATGTCCCACTACCCTAGTCAAAGAAGCACTCTTACGTCATAAAGGTACAGTATGTCTGGTCAATATATCCTACATATTTCCAGCATTGTCCTTAACATTTTTCTATCATTGGTGGACTGTGTACTTCTGTACCTGTGCGGGGCACTTTTTCTGTGTGTTAATATGTTTTCAGCGTTGGCCCTGAAATTTTTGCATTTTTGTTGAGTTACGAGCGTCTGTACCTGTGCGGAGCATGTGGAGGTGGAGGTGGATCTATGAAGCGATGGATCAGGTGGAGCACGTGGAGCAAGTTGAGCGATGGAGCAGCTGGTGCAAGTTGAGCGATGGAGCGATGGATCATTTGGAGCGATGGAGCGATGGATCAGTTGGAGCGATGGAGCACATGGAGAAAGTGGAGCGAGGGAGCAGATTTAGAAAGTGGAGCGATGGAGCACATGGAGCAAGTGGAGCGATGGAGCAGTTTCTTCTGTGTGTTAACATTTTTCAGCATTGGTCCTTGTTAAGAGCTTCGCACGATACATTTTTTCCTTGTTAGGGGTTTCGAACGATACGTTTTTTAATTAACGTCTGTATAGTTGAGTTGAGTTAAGAGATTTGGATGGCTCTTAACGACGAGGTCTTGAGAGCCAATGAGGGTGAACCGAGGTGAGAATGGCGCAGCGCCATTTTGCTGGGGCAGGGGAAACGGGAGATTCCCGATAGAAAAAAAAAACCCACCGACCAGCGGAATCGTCCGGCACGATTTCCACTTGCGAAAATCCGGGAGTTACCCGACCAGAGATCAAACGCGGTTCGCCTTGGTGAGAGGCGAGCAGTCTAACCGCTCAGCCATCGTCGCCCCTCCAGAACACAGTATCGGTAAACCTAAGAGGACCCCGAAAGCTCCCCGAAAGCTAACCTAGTAAGCGAATACGTGCTTTTACAGTTGAAACCTGGAGCCAAGAGTATTTGTTGAATAAGTAGCTCGATTTCGACAGGCGAACGCGCTTTAGCTACAGCCTCCGTTGTTCGCAGACGCCTATGTTTTGTATCCTTCAATCTTATGCAAATTCATCAGCGTCATTTACCTGAACACTTCATTTTAGCAGCTAAATCGAATAATGTCCACTTGATGTGCAGTAAAACGTCTGTTGGAAATAACACACTCATGAACACACTCCAGAACACGAGGAACGTGAGAGAACAATTAGGCACTAAGCAGACTGTTGGGTGACCACGAATGACCGCCGGCAGGCATAGTGGAACTTTTCATCGCTCGGCAGGTGCGAATTCAACCAACAGCGTGTCTTTTCCACCACCCAGACATTTAACAGCATCATTAGTGACCCCGCTGTTTCAACTCGCACTATGAGCACACCGGCTTGCAGAAAACTACTTGCGTTCTCGACTTCCATTGACATCCCCAGAACTGTCTGTTTTGTTTGTTTGAAAAAATGTTCTAGTTACAAAATGAACAATGAGTACGAACTATACACCTGAATAGGAATATGAAACGAAACCAGAAAATGCGCCCTTCTGCACAATATAGGAAATAAAGGAACAACAACGGGAAACGGGAACGAACGGAAAAAAGGGGGGAAAGTAAATGCAGGCGGGGAAAATGAACCAAAACCCCAAACATCGAAAGGAAATAGAAAAACGACTGGGAAAATGGAACACAACAAGGGAGTCAGAATGAGAAAAAAAGGAAATGGAAGAAAACTGTGAGTGGAATAGGGCCTCATAGAGCCAGTTGTACAGGAAAGGAAAACAAGCGCAAACGGGACTAAAGTGCAGATAGCCCCAACCTTAATCTCCGGTACGCATTGGGCTTAACTGGGAAGCAACTGGTTAGAAAAGGGGAAGGAGTTGTTGTAACATGGCAAGGGATGCCTGGAGTTGTTGGAGTATGGAGGTGGAGGTGGAGATGATCTTCAGGTAATCTTCAGAACAACTATTTCGTTTGCAGTTTCGTCACGATCGTTTGGAGCGGATGGGTGTGCAACTCCTATGCTTCGTCTTAAGCGGAATCAGTCCTCGCCATCTTGGATTTACACTATTTTTGCCATAAGTTCCACTTAAGAACATTTAATGAGCTTTCTCGCATGACATGACATAAATAAAAGTTCCTTAAGTTTAATCAAACCATTACCTCTCTATAGAATTGATTGTTGTTCGATTAGTGTTTGAAGGCAAGAAATAAATAATTTTTTCTTGCTTTCGCTTACAGAAATGGTACTGGAACAGTAATCTAGGAATACATGTTGTAGGACATGTGCAACGTAATGCCGTACGCTTTGTCGAAGCCCAAAATAAAATATAAAATCTGTAATGCTATTTACGGCGGAAATTCGGAAAGTTCAAGATGGCGGAGACTGATAAGCCCTAAGGAGCCTACCTACTTTGTGATTGAACTGCGTTTCAGAGTGTTTGAAATACATTTTTTTTTAACTCGAAACAATTAAACGTGAGGCCAATGTGCTGATCTACGAAAATAAATCATTCTTTAGACGAGGGTTGAGTGCTTTCAAAACGTCACGCTCATTATAAACGCCATTTCAGAATACTCCAAAATGACTAAAAACGGCTTTCCAAAAGCACTGCATCTCAAAATACACGCGTCAGATACTGTACATAGAAAACTACTCAAGGGCCCTGCATAGTTAGTAGAAAATATGGGACAGTACTTTGTTACGTAAATTACGCCCATAACTAAAATTCCCTCATGTTAGATACGATAAAGAATATGCCGCAGAACATTTATAACATTTTACGTAATTACCAGTGACTCAGAGAATGTCTGATAACGGTATAACATTTTTTTATCTTAAAAAATATTCCTCCCCATTAATCCTATCATTTGGTTTGGATAACTTATACGCTGGTAGTGTATATCTTAATAAAATGACTACAGATGTAAATAATATTTTGAACAATATAATTAATAAGCTAACATATATTTAATATATGGCTCTTTTATGTCCTATAACAAGATAATTTCAAGCCAATGTACGATGGTAATTAATCTAACAAAAACGAAATTCTTCATTCGTCTTTGAGATCAGATACCAGCCAATAAGTTTCTACAATGACGCCCAACAAATTATCCGGAATGGATGAAAATATTTACAAAAAATGTTTTCGTTAGTCTAAGTCCACAAAACGAATCGTTCATTATATTTTTCTCAGTCATTGTCGATGGTGTAAGTAATACACTTTTCAACGAGTGAAAGGTTATTAACCTCGGTTATTTTTTATATTTAGGCAACACATAAAAATGATTTTAACTGTTTCCTTTTAACAAGAAAAGCAATATATATACACACACACACACACACACACACACCACACACACACACACACACACACACACACACACACACATATATATATATATATATATATATATATATATATATATATATATATATATATATATATATATATATATATAAGTTGGGGGACAAAATCACAAAATTAGGGTATTTAATTTAAAAAATATGGTAAACACATAAATTGAAAATATTAATTAATTTACAAATACGCAATGATTGAGATGGTTCTGAAATCTTTCTGCCTAAATCATCTAATTTATGTACACCGTTTTGTTTTGTGTGACCAACGCACAGGAAACCAAAGATTCCAATAAAAATTGCAGAAAATAATATTCATCCGAAAAACTGCCTTATTTCGAGAAAAATTGCATTACTTCAAAGTTGGGAAATATGTTAGGAATAAATTTATATATAGTCTATCCTTCAAATATTAGTGGACATAGAGAAGAAGGGGGTTATACTACCTACGGAGTGTGAGGGTGTGGGTTCAGTCCCTGATAATTGACATATTTAAGTTTCATTACATGAACGTTTATGCTGGTTTAACACGTCAGCCATTCTGTCACTCTCTCACTTAGCCACGGGCACCAGTATACACAATATAATTACATCACACAAAGATTAAGAAATTCTGACCATTTGTTTTTGATATAAATTCGAATTTTCTTCGATATAAATATGCAAAACTACGCAAAATTTAAGGGCAATATCTACCTGCTGTCAGCTGCAAAATTTTAATATAAAACCCCATGTTAAGGAAATTTCGCCTCATTGCGTTAATTTTGAAGATAGGCGTTTCAAACGAGAAGTATTTTTTCACGGATTTTTAAGGAGAAAATACCTACGACCTGATATTTTCAATTTGGGAAGACCGTATGTACTTTCTTGTAAAACATACGTGTTCTGATACATCTCCGCTGTAGGGAACTCTTTCTGAAGAATTCGTGAAGAATACATTGTGTTTGAAAAACCTATCTTTAAATTTAACGCCCTGAGGCGAGATCTCCTTAGCATGGGATTTTTTATTTATATTCCATATCTGCCAGTAAGTACTCAGTGCTCTTAAGAGTGGTCGCAAGAATTTGTAATTTGTATTTTATATCAAAAAGAAACAATGAAAATGCATGCAATTTAAATTTTTAAACGTAATGGATGAGTAAATTAATTAGCAGAGTCAATTTATAGTCTTCAAGATATAAGATTATTGTGTGGCCTTTCCTGATGTATTGATTTATCAATAAAGTGCAAAATCACTATAGTCCTTTTGATTTCTCGACAAAATAATAGTATTGAAAAGGAAAGGAAAACACCAAAATAGCTTCTTTACTCTATATTTTTCGGAAAATAACTGTCGGAATTGAAATCACAGCATCTGTGGACGAACAGAAACAAGAAACTCTAGTCACGAAATACGGAACGGCCATGTTTGTTTAAATTGAAGTTGAATTTCGGGAAACGACGCCAGGTGCCAGCAGCCACACGTACCTGCGTGCACAACATGTTGCGTGACACGAAGGCGAACGGCGCGGCGGTGGCGTGACATGCGGCCAGCCCCTGTACATAGGCAACCAAACGGTACACATCTCACATGCCACTGCGGTGTGACGCCTGTGTGTGAGACAGCGGCAACCCGTCCGACAGGCGGCGCCGATTGCCGCGTGCAGCACTGCCCATGGATCATCTCGCCTTCGTCTCGTGCAACTTGTTCACGCAGGTACATACGGCTGTGTGCAGCCGGCGTCGTTAGTAGAAATTCAACTTCAATTTAAACATACAAAATAGCCGTTCCGAACATTTTGTGACGTTTCATGTTTCTGTTCGCCCACAGATGCCGTGGTTTGAATTTCTACAGGTAGTTTCCTAACATATTGTGTGTGTGTCTATACATATATATATATGTGTGTGTGTGTGTGTGTGTGTGTGTGTGTGTTTTTTGTAACTTTAAAACAATCTTGACTAAATATTAAAATATATAAAATGCATAAATTTACTAATTTACTACAAAAGCAATGAAAAAGATAATACGATAATTATATCTCAAATATCATTAGAAAAATTAAAAACCTTTCAAAAGTATATTATGAAATTTTAAAAAAGGCCGATGAAAGCTTTAATTAAGTAATTTGTAGTAAAGTTGTAGCCATAGAAAAAAATAAATATATAATTTCAAAAAATACTTTTTAAATAAAAGTGTTTGTTTGGTGTAAATTTAGTAGTCACAAAAATATTTTTAAACATATCGTTTATGTAATTTTGTTTTTAATTTAAATGTAAAAACTTTCATAGTTGCGTGAGTTAGTTTTAAAGAAATATTATTGTAAAATGATCGCAGGGACGTTTCTGCGCTAGAAATGAAAGTGGATTTGAAGGCTGGATATAAAAAGCACGGACAAACTCCGCCAGATTATTTCTTATGAATTATAAGACATAAACCTACGCACCAATTTTGCCTTGGAAGTAATTACGAAGAGAGACATGTGCACCTAAGTACATGGTTTATAAATGGTTTTAGTTATACGTGTGTTAAAGTACTTGCAATTAAGTAACAAATAAGTGAACAAAGATTAATATAACTTCTTCAACCGAAATCTTACACAACAGAAAATGCGGCCTCAGGTGAATCGTTTCCAAGAAATCCACGCGTAAATTTCCAAAATGGATAGTGAGTGGCTCGACAGACAGGCAACAAACAATGACTTGCATTCGTTTACTGTAGTTTTATCTGCCTTCTCTTAAATTTGCAGTCACAGTACATTACAATGTATTTACTAGTGTGCACCCTTGGTGTTAACACGATATATCAACGTGCCGTCATAATTACTTAATACAACTCACCTGGGATCGCGCCAAGCACAATATTCTTTGCACGTTTAAAGTATTGCGCACGCTATCCGTTTCTGAGTCGCGCATCGTTCATTAACAAGTGTTAAGTTTTGTGTGTTGCCTACCAACACGGTCTGTCACCTTCTGTTCTGAAACTTGAGCATGAATCTCTCGAAAACAGTTCACCTGAGAGTCTTCCAACTACATGACGATTCAAGTTTGTTCTTAACAAATCGCTAAAAGTGTAGTGTTACAAAGTTTCATACGAACATAGGGTGACAGCCCTCATTTAGTTGATAAAGGTGAATGATGTTGCCAACCACGTTTTCAGTGGTTTAAGATATCCATAATACAACTCATTATTTATGAGCTATTACTTAGAACTTTATAATATTTTTAACTAGAAATATTTCAAAACACGATTTTGGGGGTAAAGTGAGCACTTTTGAGGTCCTAGTTTTTTTTTTTTCTTTCAGCCATTTTCATCCTTAAACCATCTTTAAAATTAATATTGCAAAGTAAGTAATGAACACAGTGTGTACATTCCATCGAACTCGGGAATTGACGTCTAAGGTTAAAATAAAACATATTTTCTGACTATTATCCCAGATGAGAGGGATTTCAAAAGCGCTAACTTTAACGGGAACAGCCTATACGTATGTTTTCGTTTTATATTTTAGCAAGGGAAAAAACCTGGCAGAATTTGTCGGTGATATTTGAGTGTGTCCTGTATAACACGGAGTATAGGGCGGAAAATGGCAAACTGAGTCATTTGCGCTAATATCTAATCTATATACATACACGTGATGTCCCAGAACGCGCGCATAACAACCACGCCCCGTGAATCCTGAGCGAAAATGGAGACGAAAGTTGAAGTGGCAAAAATGTCGTACAAGTACATCTCTAATGCACAATGTGGCGACACAGGACAGAAGTCCCCTCTTGCGCTCCACTGATATAGCAATGCCACTGGCATGCCATCATGCAGTATTATGAGTGCGCGCTTAAATCCCGCCCATTCCTAACATTTGTTCAACGTGTAGTTTCCATACCGTATTGACAGTTGTACAAATGAGGGGACTAACTCGCGTGTCGTGTTGCCACGTTGTGCACGAAAAAAGTCATCGTGCGACATTTTGCCACTAATATTTGCGTCTCCAATATCGCCCAGGATTCGCGTGGTGTGGTTCTTATGCGCGCATTCTGGGACATCCCGAGCAGTTCAGTAATACTGCGCCCACAACCGAGGAAATTAGCTCCCGCAGTTGGTGCGCGGAGAGGATAGGATGTGATGTCATGTGCTGCTACGGAGTATGAGGTGTTGTTACGACACAGTTTGTTGTTCGACTCGCGGCATACCTGAGCCGCCCATGCCGAGGAGCAGCGCGTTGCCCATGGGCTGGCGGACGGTGCGCGCGATGCGACAGATGTGCGCGATGGCGTCCAGGAAGAGAACCAGCTTCATGGGCGCCCTCGAGCCGTGGTTGAAGTCCTCAAGGTAGTTCTCCAGCACGTGCGACAGCTGTAACCACACGTCATATTAATGATAATAAGAGTAATTACAAAATGAAAGTAATCACAAAAGTCATAAAAATACTAAAAATAGTAAAAAATATAAATAGTAAATATAATATATGTAACAAATATAATGAAAATAATAATGAAACAAATAATGAAAACAATGAAAATAATGACAAAACTAATGATAGTAATAATATTGAGAAAATAATGATAATGAAAACTATGAGTGAGAGAAGAGATTTGGACAGCTCTTAACATGGAGGTCTTGAGAGCCGATGAGGGTGACTGAGGTGAGTATGGAGTAGCACCAGAATGGAAGGACGGGGGAAAAACGGCAGAGCCTCGATAAAACCCGCCGACCAACGCCATCGTCCGACACGATTCCCACTTGCGAAAATCTAGAGTGATCTGGACGGGGATTGAATCCGGATCGCCTTGGTGGGGAAATTAATAATGATACTAATAAAATGCAAATAGTAATGATAATAATAACATAAGTAATAAAGTAAAAATAATAACGAAATACCGTCAAATCTGCAGACATTACTTACTCGCAGAAAACATTCTGGACCGCATATTTCTTCATAATGGCATATCGAAATCACAATTGTAGTGTTTTGGGGCGTTAAAATAATACAGAAATTTAACAAAATACATTTTATGAGAACATAGGCCTATGTATGCAGTGCATCTATGCACCTAAACTTGCTGCATTGAACGTGCGAACGAGGTAGTTAATAATTTTCGAGTTATGAACCAGTCGCGTATAGCTTGTGGTTTATTGCTGAAATATCAAGCCGCCGGCGCCGTATTCGGCGCAAGAGGCTCTCTGAACAAACATAATATTGCTTTTTACGTTACACGACTATGTACACAAAGGCTAAAGAAGAAAGTTTACAGCGGTCTCTTAAAATTTCCGTCAGGCAAAAATGACCGTCAGGCTAGGCGGCAGTAAGGTGAAATGAGTCCAGGCGTGAAATGAATCCGAATCAAGTTTGTTGAAGTGAATCGTGGCGGAGTTTTAACATGCATATAGCCGGTACGGCTTCCCCGTTGTACGAGCGTCCACATAAATAAATACAATTTAGGTCCCTTTGTACGCCTTTCAGCCTCAGACATTTCAGGGTAAGTCACCCTCTGCTCTTCAACTTTCTCGCTTGCTGCTTTATGGCTAGGGTCGAAAATATTATCGTCGCGCAGTTTGAAGGGTGGAAGAGCGGGAGTAGTAGTGTCAGGCGACAACGGGCTGCATACAAAGAGGGGGGGGGGGAGGGGGATAATACGCAGGAAGGAAGGCAGCTGTGGTTGTAATGTCCGAGCTGAAAAAAATATTCCATTGTTTTTTTCGATGAATACTCCACTCACGCCGCTGACCGATGTTTTTCATTTATAGTCGATGTACTACAACATTAAATAATTTAGTGGACTGCCCGGCGCCCCGAGTGTAGGTAGCCACGCACCGTGGCGTCTAATACTTATTGACACTACCAAGAATATCCGAAGGAGTAGATAGAGGGGCCTTACGTGAGCGAAGCCATACAACGACTGAGCAACACCCGTTCCCCCCTCTCCCCACATTTTTTACAGAAGTAGACTCTCCCTGTCGGTTTTGTACTTCTGTGCATTCTCTTCTCATTTGGGTAGCACTATACGTTTATCTCATAGACTAAAATGAGGTGGATCGATCTCGCTGGCCGCACACAACCAATCTCCGTGTCCTAACATTGAACAGCTTTTCTCAAGCAGCTAGGGCGGCAGTCGTGTAGTCTTTAGACTACTTACCTTCCACCAAGGCGAACAGGGTTTGATTCCCGGGGGGGGGGGGGGGCCGGATTTTCGTACGAGGGAATCGTAACGGACGATGCCGCTGGTCTGCGGGTTTTCTCGGGACATCCCGTTTCCCCCGCCTATGCATGCCAACGCTGCTCCTCCCTCACCCCGCTTCACCCACGTCGGCTCTCAAGACCTCGATGTTAAGAGCCTATGTCACCCGCCATATCGTAGTTTCTAAATATTTTTTCCTAATTCAAATTTAGAAGGATGTATTGAAAAAATGTGACAGTAGAAGTTTAGCTAATTGACTTACCCATCACCATGGACGTAATATATGAACTACTAATTAATATATATGCTTAACTTAAAACTAAATTTTAATTATTTCATTCTCGCCTTTTAATGACAAGCAGGGAAAAACATATTATCAATGAGGTACACAAATTTACACATAACTATGAAATGTAATGC
Source organism: Dryococelus australis (assembly GCA_029891345.1). Classification (NCBI taxonomy): domain Eukaryota; kingdom Metazoa; phylum Arthropoda; class Insecta; order Phasmatodea; family Phasmatidae; genus Dryococelus; species Dryococelus australis. The sequence goes on along the minus strand of CM056998.1, from coordinate 56,240,301 downwards.
TTATAAAATGAAACATTTCCAGTAATTACTTTGACTTCTCTTATATAACACAAAAACGAATAATTTCTGCATAAGTGGTTGCGGAGCTTCTTAAGAACCATCCAAACCTCTTCACCCACTCCCTCACTCAAGCAGCTGCCACCACGAGTCCGCGATCTCAGACGGACGAGTGGCCGCGCTGGCTGAGCTGTTAGCCTGCTCGCCTCCCACCAAGGTGAACCTGATCCAATCCCCGGCTGGGTCACTCTCGGATTTTCGCATGTGGGAATCGTGCCGGACGACGCCGCTGGACGGCGGGTTTTCTCGTGGATCTCCCGTCCCCCCCCCCCCGCCATTTCATTCCAGGGCTGCTCCTACTCACCTCAATCATCCTCGTCAGCTCTAAAGACCTCGATGTTAAGCACCAAAACTCTTTTAATTCACTCCGCCGAGTGAAGACACGCAACGACTGAACTTCCCGTTCTCCCGCTTTCGGAGGAATAGCACTCGTCCTGTTTCGCGCTTCTGCAGAATCTCTTGTCACTCGGATAGGACTACACTGTAAGAAATTTTCTGGTAAACTTCCTAAACTGCAATGGAAGTTTTAAACCTATACACTGTATGGAAATAATACCACACATCAAGCTGCAGATATAGGAACTATAACCTTCGCTACTATACAAAGTTGGAAACTTCTCTACGCATTTGACTGTTTCCTGAGTAACTGGATAGCAAATTGCAATAACTGGATAGCAAATTGCAATTTGAATGTATGTGCGGGGGATGGGCGAAATACAATTCTCGCTTCATCACTAACCGTGCATACTAACATGTTAAATTCCCGAATACTTTCTTAGACTGTATATATAGGCTAGTACCAAAAGCATCCACTAAAGTAGCGGATTCCCCAAGCAGCCGCCACGACGAGTCCGTGGCCCGAGAAGAAGGACGAGCGCGCACCTTGTCCATGTCGGTGATCTCCTCGTAGACCTTGACGTCCCTGAGCGGCTCGAGGAAGGCGCCGAAGTGGAAGGGCCAGTCGCCCAGCACGGCGTCAGGGTCCTGCTTGAAGATGGACGTCAACTTGGAGCGCAGCAGATCGTCGAACCAGCTGCGGTCCGCGTCGTCCACCAGCCGGTCTTGGAACACGCGGCAGCACTCGTGGAACCACAGCCGCACTGCGCGCCGGAAGTCCTGCACAGGTCCCCATCACGACCATGACAGTGCCCAGTCACCGCTCTCACGACTTGCTTCACAGTTATAGGCTGTTCGCGGTTACACGAGCCCTTCTGAAAGCCATGCTTAAGATCGACTTGTATGCACATTGCGTATCCTTCCGTCATATGTAAAATTAACATTGCCACGGGTATCATCACTTTATGCGTGTGTCAGTCAGGCGAAACTAACATTACTATAAAACTAAGCATTTTTTTTAAATATGCTCATTTTTACACTTCGAAGCATTAAAAAAAGAGATAGCGAAATAAAAAATTTAAGTTATTCGACGTTACGATATAGAACTACTTTTCATCCATCGTTACCAACTTTGCTGGGTGCATGTCACTCAGTGTGCCGGTTCAAATATATCCAGGTGGAGTTAGTGATTTTTATTTATTTTTTAGTTAATTTCAAAAGTGCAGCGGTGACGCAAATACAAATAGGATTCGATTCCAAGCTGGTTCGCTCCCGGATTTTAGCATGCATGAATCGTGCTGGATGATGTCACCGCATGTAACCAATTTCACCAAATACTGAAAAATATTTAAACAAATTTTCAATCGTAAACCGTTTCAGTTTATTATTTTTATAAACCTTATTACAACATAACAAAATCGAGTGCAACCACTGTACTCAAAATCCATTTTCCATAAAAAAAATCTTACCAACACCATTCTCTCAAAATAATTAATTTTACGACAAAATATTATTTGTCTAATGTTACATAGTATTTTTTGAAATCCACCAACATCTTCAATAAAGTGGGTCCATGGGTTAGATATAATCCTGAAACAAATGTACTGCCGGTAATAATTATTTTTATTAATGCAACAAATGTCATTTGACAAACAGTGGTAGCCGGTTTTTCTCCGGGATATCCCGTTTCCCCCACGTTGCATTCCGGTGCTGCTCTATACACCTAGTTATTTTTGTACGTATTTGAAGCGTATACTCTCAGTTACAGCGTAGTTTTGAAAGAAACAGTTTTTTTTAAAGCTCGGTTTGAGTGCTCTGTAACGGTGTTTCCAATGCGTGTAACGTCTTGAAAGAACTCAGCATGCCTCGTCTGCAGTTAAGTGTTCTTTTCGTAGTTTAGCATGCTGCAAGCACTTTTGATAGTTTCGTAGGAAAATGTATATTTCAAATACTCTGCAGCGCATTTCTCCTACCAAATAGGCAAACCTCTAACAAGCATGATCTCGAGCGCCAGTGGACTGAGTAAAAGGTTTTTGTTGAATCAAACAAAGTTTGTTTGTACAGGGGCAAAGGAAATATTTTGTTGTTCAAAACAAATTATTTTGTTGTTCTTAGCAACTTGGCCCAAACTAAGATTTGGTTGGGCCAACAAGGTTTGTTTGGCTCTACGTACATAAAACAGTTTCAGTAGACGCAGAAAATTAGTAGCCGGACAAGGTTTTGAACCTTTGTCAGCTACACCCGAATGCTACGCCTTAGCAATGTCAGCTCGTCTGGCTATTGACGAAATTTTGGATGTTTTTAAGTAATTACATTTCATATACCGGACAACGCCCGCGAATTCATATTTCAAGTTTTACAGCTTCACTTTTTTAGTTTCCTGTTGAAATTGTTTTACTAGGATCTTTATACCACCATTAAGCATAATTAAATTCACTAACAAGCACTGTTACTATCCTAATTGACACAACAAATGCAAACAAACTCTAGAGCTGTATTTTCGTAAGATGACAATCAAACGAGTGACCAAACAAATATATACAGTTGATTCAAGTAAATATATTGTTGACAGTCGTTATTTATTTTGGCCCACCACATGCTAAATAAATTTTTGGCCTATACACACAAATAATTATTTGACGGGAGCAAAAATTTCTCTCAATGTCAAAGTGAAATATGGTGACAATGGAGCAGTGGCAGAATGCAGAACAGAACAGAACATATTAAAATGGCACCAGTACCCAGCTAAAGACCATAACTGATATGAGTTACTAGAATTCCAAATAAATTTGGAGAATAATCGAAACATAAAATTGTGGTTATAAAAATTAGAAACAAGTTAAATTTTAAAACAACAGAAGCTTAAAATTATATTTTGTTATAATCTAAAAAAAGGTTACATTATACTTTTAAAATGTCAAAAGTTAAAATTCCTCTTCCTCCATCCTTTAACCCTCACCCCGCCATCTTCTCCGGAGACAGAGGGGCCCATGGTTGTTGTCGTTTCCGTGAGGTGTCCGTCATGTGTTTGATGTTTATGTCTGTGTTGTGATAGTGTCAGTATAATGTTGTTTGTGTAGTGTGTTGTACATTGGTGTTGTTCCTTTAGTTTATTTGTTTTTGTCAGTATCTGTAATATTGATGTCTTTGTGAGTCGGACATCATCAATATACGATATTATGTTATTGTTTATAATGATAAGTGATGTATTGTTAGTGAGGGCTCAAGAGGAACATTTATTAATTTAGTTTCGGAAATCATACTTGATTGGTAGGTACTATTTTGATTAGTGATTACATTTCAATAAGGAAAATAATTCTACTAACCAAGTGAGCATTACTACAGGAATATATAGGTTGACAATTTTGAAGGATAACTACAGTGGGTTTGGAAATTTGGGGGGGGGGGGGGGGGAAGGGGTGTGTCCCGAATCCGGGAACCCAGATACTAGTGACAGAATGCAGAGGAGCAGGGGAAACGGGAGTGCCTGGAGAAAACTCGCCGGCCAGCGGCAAGGTCCGCCACGTTTCCCCGCCGGGAATCGGACACCTCTTCTCACCCTAGTGCGAGGCGAGTAGTTATACTGTACCGTTACCGCGGTCCCTCCTTGGATGAAGTTCAACACCTTCAACGGTTGAAAGGAACAGCGGGCAATGCTATTCTAAAACTCCCCTCTGCCTGGCACATGAAATATGTTACAGATTGTTCGAAAATACCACCAGATTAGTAAAAGTTATTTGGAGGACATCAGCTTAGCTAAAAGCAGCAATTTTCTGCCTGACATTATATACAAGTATACTAGTCAGGAGTACGCGAAATTATGATACACACATGCAATTAATTTCGCTTCAGACTTTCCGCCAATACAATTACTCGGCTATATCTTCAAGTCTCTATTGAAAGCAGCACGACGAAAAATGTTCACGCTAGTTTAGTTCTCTGGCGCTTGGTAACGACTAAGCACTTGAGACACGTGCACGTGTTGTCCTTATCGCCCCCCCCCCCTTTTTTTCTTTGTTACTCGAACGCTCAAGGTAGACAAGCATAGATCATATGAGGAAAATTCTATGTAAGACGGCGTGTGGATGCAGAGGGGAGGATGGAATCGTGTGGTATGGGAAATGGGAGTACCTTTGGAAAACCCTCTGGGCTTCGGCAACGTTCGATTACGTTTCTAACTCGGATCCACAGGGGATAAACGCGGCGCGTCGCGGTAGGAGGTCGGTGTGGTGATCGCACAGCTAACGGGGCAAAATTCCACACGTGCTATCCATGTAACACGCGTAAACATGGCAAACTTTAATTTACAAATTACGTAAACTGCACACTTTCTAAAGCAACATTTGGAAAAATCTAATTATCACTACTTGCGTAAGTAATGGGTATAGGGGCTTACTGGCATATAATTTATTCAAAATAGCGGCGAGTGTATTTAATCAACTTGGCGGTGGGGTGGGGTGGAGAGGGTGAAAGCAATAAATCAACTGCACCGGAAGTGCATCGGTGATGAGGGAGGGAGGTGGGGAGGGTGTTGCGGCACTCTGTGATCCTCCTCCCCCTCCAGGTTAATTAAATGCACTCGCCGCCATTTTGATTAAATTAGATGCCAGTAAGCCCCTATACCCATTAGCTCCTATAGCCACTACTCTATTTGCTTGTATTTTCATCGGCACACTGACTTATATGCGCCAAGTAAAATTGGCAACGAAGAACAGAAATAGATCCCATGTCTTAAAGTTGAAATAATAATGTTGGTTAAACATTTGTTAAAACTGAAACAACCCCTTTCGCGTTTTTTTTAACGCGTACAAGTGTAAGAATGAGAAAATTTATAAAATATTTGCTCTCCTAATAAGTTGGCATTTTCACTACACCGACGCGTGGATAACGTGATCAGGTAGATCGCAATGTCAATTTTACATATGGTGCAAGAATACACATTATGTATACAATTATAACTTAATCAGGGCTTTCAAAAGTGCTCAGTTCACCGTAAACAGCATTTAACAAAATTATATAAATAAGCATTTACGATACACAGCGTTGCACATGTAGAGTATACGGAATCAGAGACTGGATATTTTTTGAGCCGTGGTGTTGAACCACGAAAACTGGAGCAACCCTTTTGAGGACAAGGAGAAATCAGCACTTGTGCTAAAATGAGCATGACAGTAAGAATTTACTCAATGCTGTTCATAACATTTCATTTACGAAAAAAGTGAATCATTTAATCGAATTTATACGAATATTAAAATAAAACCGGTATAGTGGGTTTTTTAAGTAAGTTTTTTAATTCACAATGAAAATAAGTTTTTCTGGTATGTTCGGTATTTTTATGTATGTTGTAGGTATATATTTTCTTTTCCACTGAAGGCTTTGTTGTCATCTTTATGAAAAAAGTCCCTTTGTTTACCAAGCTCTTACAGTTGCTGAAATGAAAGAAACCGCCGTATTACGGAGGTTATGTTCACTGTAGGCGAGACGAGTCTCCGATAAGGTAGAATAATGATGGATGTAAGAAAAGGGAAAGAAAGACAGCTCGATATTAGTGTTCGTGTTGGTGTACTTGTTAACGTGACGTAGACACACGAGGGCCGAAATGTCGCGATTCACCACCGAGCCGAAGAGAGGAAATGTTTCCACGTGAACTGAATTTCGCAGCTCTTAAAATACACATTTTAAACGCAAAATCCAGAACTTTTAATCAATTTATGTTCTCTGTTGCAGTAACTCGCATCTTACACTAACCTGGAATACAGCTTTAAAGGCACTTCGTGAATCGTACATTTTTCTTTGCAGCCATTTAACAGAGCCAAAAACTACATTTTTAAACGGGTTATGTCATATAACTACAGTAAAAAACCTTGCATACGCGACTGAATTGAACTTTTTGCTTTCCTCCAAAATCTCAAGCCCTATTTACGAGAAAACGTTTCAGCGGACCTTTTTTATTTGGAAAATCCTAGTACGTGGCAAAAGTAAATCGCAGCCTAGGAAGCAGCTGGACTTGCCATTTGCAATGCTGACGGTGATATGATGATAATGAATTTTGTGAAGCTCATGTACTAACTTAGAACTAACTTAACTATATCCTGAACGAGAAAGGGTGGAGTAATTGATTAAGGAATTACAGCAGCTTTTCCTTGGGAAAGTGATCGCAAAATCGCCAGGCTACAGGCAAGCTTGCGAACTAGCCGTCGCTGCATAAAGTGAATAAAAATTTGTATTTTTAAAATTTTGTTTCTAAATATTTCTATTTGACAACAAAGAGTAGTTGTGGGTGGGAACAAGGATTTGGGTAGATGTGTTTCTTAATTAAATTTGGTGGGTGATTTTTATTCATTCGAAAGCAGCTGAGTGCGATGGGAAATTTGTTTATAACAGTATGGATAGTTACATGTGTTGAAGTAGACAAAGCGAGATATGTGTTAGTTTTAAAAATACACGATGTACGACTCAACACTTGAAAAGCATATCATTAAGCACATTTAACCACACACAAAATGTACTCTAAAATAATACAAACTACAAATAATTACCAATAAAATAAGTTTCATATTATTTATTGAAAATGCTATGAAAAGCAAAACGTGCCGACGATAAATTGCGCTGTTGATGAAAAGCATCAAATTATAGATTTTAGACTTTAACTTCAATATGCCATCGTCTTTACAAAATTAAATAAGTGCATAAAAGAAAAAAATATTAAAATGTTCTGAGACGTTAAAAGAAAATGAATGTGACGTTAACGAAGTTCAAGGTCAAAAGTTCGTCTCACTTAAAACGTACGCTAAATGACTTTCCACATAATAACTGTTCATCAAAAAAGTTCAAAAATATGATTTATATTAATTTACAGAAATTTTTGTTGGCTGAATAATTTTAATATAAATGTATTGTAATGAAGAGTTCTCAAATCTTTATGTACTGTTTTTAATTATAGCTAGCTCCTATCCATAGGGAAAATCTCATTACTGCTGGGGTTTACAATTACAATGGACCTCTCGGTCTTTGTATTTTGTATTTAAACGCCGCGCTCTTAGCCTTGTGACCTTACCACGCTTCGGCCTCCCAATAGGCGGGGAAGGGGTGTCCTCTCACCGCAAAGAGACCAGGATTAATGCGACCGTTGGCCAGACCCAAGCCCAAGTCTGGCACGTCCGCACATCCCTGTCCCTCTACCACAGAGGTTCTGAGACTCTCGCACTCTGAAACCAAGCCTGTGGTCTGGCCGGTGTTATATCCATACCCCTAGTGCCTCTCCAGGGCACAACCGGAGCAGGTTGCCACTCACCTCCCGGGCTGTCAAAGAGAGTGGGAATCTCCCAGACCTCCTCCAGCATGTGGAGTTAACCACTGCCAGCACGAGTCCAACCCAATGATCGGTCACCAGAGAGAACCTCGTGGTGGGGCCAACCGATCGTCCCGTGCTGCCACTTAATTTTCATGGCATTTGTGGCTTATTCATGGACGACATTTCCTTTCCCCCCAAATGGAGTGGCAAGAGTGGCAAGGTGGTTGAGAAGACCTCACCGGGCATAACCTTACACCCAATGAAGGGTCGGTCACACTCCACTCCCTGGGAGCCACATCCTTGGTGGCGGGAAATTACTATGACCCAGAATGGCCACCACTCCAGTGGCCGGGCAGAAGAGAGCAGTCTGGACACCTCCTCGGTGTCGCGGTTCACTGGGAATAGTGGCCCTTGCTCTTAAATTGGAGAGTTTATATCATATATAATCATATAATCTCCATGGTTTCATCACTGCAACCAAGCCATTGCTCCTTCGACTACCGAGGTGTTACGTGACCAAGTCCCTGTACGGGGAGGGGGGGGGGGACGTCAACCACACTCCATTCCATGTATTTGTACTTCTTCTTTAAGTACAGACCTTAGACCCCAACGGCCTGAGTGCTAAGTGATCCAACAACCCGCCAAGTGGTCGAGTCTTGGTACCAGCTATCGGCCCAACCATCATTGCAGATACCCCTAGCCAGTCACGAGGACTCTGGCAACCCATAGGGAACGGGCGGCGTTACCCAATTTGTTAAACGACTAACAGGGGTGGCCCGGGAAGCCTTGGGTCGCCTTGAGTGAAGAGAAGAGACGCTTCATCCACTCTGCGCAGGCTGTGTGCAGTGCATACCTAGCTCGGCATACTATAGCATGGTACTGCCACACCACCTATCATGCGCGGGACCTTCCTCCTGTCTACTACACCCCAGAAATATCAAATCCTAAAGAGTGCCTCACCCAGGAGTCACACAACCCTGCCCCACTTGGGGTTACAGCGAAAAGTACAGAATCAGTTATTGAGAGAGTTATTTCAAGCACTAATAAACATAGTTTCAAAATCGAAGCCAAACAAAGCTAGCGCCTAGTGACCTCTCCGGCCGTACACAAGAAGATTGTCTGCCTCACGATATCTTCTGTAATTGTTGCAGCCGCCTAACATTGTCACTCACTTCTGGTGGGGAAAAAATAAATCAAAATATAATGAAGGCGCTGGGGATTTCCAGATGGAATATCCCAGAGATCGCGGAAACGCCCACACCGTTTGAAGTTCCCGCCAAGAAGCCGGCCTTGAAGCAAGGTTATATACCTATCAAGAGCTGCCAAGACAAGCAACTTCCGGATCCAGGGTACCATGGGCTACAAACACAACGGAAAACTAAACTCAAAGAACAAAAAAGAAAATACAAAAAATAAATTACATCTCAAAAATTATTAAAATTAATAACAACCGCAACTACTATATTTATGGGTTATAAAATTAAGTATTTAACTAAACTCTAACAAAATATATGGGTGCTTAACATGAGCTGCAATTACTGTTACCTATGTCGGGGCATAAACAATCATAATTTTAAAAATAAAACATTACTAACTGCCATTAAATGAATATTTCTGAAATTAAAAATTAAATGTAAATATTATATGGTATCTTGTGTGACGGGTAGTCACATTTCCCCGTACAAAGTTTCAACCGTCAAGAATGATCGCAAAACATTACCTTACCTGGTGATGAAATGGGGCTCCCATCGGAGTGGAAAGGGTCGCGTCTAGCCGCAGAGCGGGTCGGACAAGAACTGATATACAAGGGGATGGTATGTGGCGTGGCGATGCCACCCCCCCCCCTCTTTTCACGTAACCCTCCTACGCCCGCTCCAGCAGACGACATTCGGCTATCAAGGCAATATCATGGCATTTATAACTAACCAATAAGAAGAGATCGAAGGAACAAGTGCCTCTAGAATACAGGAATTTCCTATAAATTTTTTCCATTTTCGGGGCTTATGGAAGACAAGAGAGAACTTGGCTTTGGGGACAGTCATTTGGAAAAATTTTTTCCCCGTTTGAAATATCTGTGGGGGAGGAGTGACTGAAGAAGGGAGAAAGAGATGCATCGTTTTTTTTGTGTGTTTTAACAGTATTTTAAACGGGTTTTGAGATAATTGTTAAAACAAATGTTAAATACATTTTTATATTTTTAACAATTTAAAGTTGTGTGTGACAACCTCGTTGGTCAAAAACAACAGTTTTTGCAGTATCACTGAAAAAAAACTTGGGGGTTCTCTTTCATACACCACACTTACTTAAGGTTTGTTCACCGCCTCCTGGCGGTTGTTTTTCTCTGCTTGAAGTAAAAATTATAAAGTTTAAGTATTAAAAAGCTTGAAGGTAAGGAAGGACGTATATAACCTGTCTCATTATTTGGAGGCTATCCGTTGCAACTGACAAGCTTAACGGTGAGTTTCACTGCCAGTGAATTTTCATTTCAGTGATAATAGGACGTAAGTGCAGAAAATATGGGAACAAAATTTTATGGCTATAACTCAGCTCATACACTAATGAAATTTTAAAATAATAACGAGCTGAAAATGTGTTCACCATATTCAGTAATAAAACTGTAAAATCACTTGTATATCAGTGGTTTTGCAAACATTTATTTTTGTTGCTTCTAGAAAAATTAATAGACATTACAATAGTTTTTCAGTTTTCAGGTAGTCAAAAACAGGAAATTTTTAAAGTCTGAGACAAGAGAAATATAATCTATATTAACTTAAAGAGTTATTTAGCAAACGTAAAAATAAAAAAAGAAAATGGAGAGGAATATGTCTGACCTGAAAAAAAAAATGGAGTCTTAGATCATAAAACAGACGAATTTGTAAAGAACTCGTCTCCTGCGCGAACGCCTCCATTCTTCGCCTAACTGGGTCACTTCCGCGAATGAAAGCGGCAGACTCTGTGTAACAAAGAATGACGGCCTCGTTATGTTATTTCTCTCACTTTTGTTCCCGAAGCACAATGCACACGGAAGGGAAGATTACATTGTGGCCTGTGGCTTGGTAGGGTCGTAATAGAAAAAATGAGTCGAGGGGATGAATGACGGGGAAATGGCAAAGGGGAGTTGGAAGGGGTACGATCCACAAACAAGCAATGTCTGGGCGACCCTATTTGTGTCGCCTGGGGACTTTCAGAATATCACTTCGGTTGACCTGCAAGAGATAATTGTGCACGAGTATAGAAGATAAGAACAGAAAATAAATTTCTTCCATACGCAAACATACTCTGATATCTAAAAGTCAGGATCTCTTGTTGTATCCCTGACATTTATATTTTTTTGTAAACACTACTATAGTCCATTCACGCTTTCTTCGGCATTTTGGAATCGAACCTTTAAAAAATCACCCTAGGCGTAATATGTTAACCTATTTTTCAATAACTTGTATTTCGCAAATATTTAACAGTGTGATTAACTTTGTAGTACTGTATTATTGAATACATGAAATTTTACCCTAGTATCTTCTATAACTTGTAATATTTATTTCGTATCAAATGTGAATTAACAACAGCGAGAGCAGCGACGTGTTGACAATGGCTGGTAAGAAATAGTTAACAGTTAAAATATTTTTTAACCTGGTTTTATGTATACTATTTGTAAGTTAAACGTTGCCAATTGATATATTTGTATTGTTAGGTAGCACTGACGGAAACACATTTCATTACTGCAGTTGAAAATATCCGCGCAAATTCCCGTGGGTAGGCTGGTGTTTTTTTTTGTCCGGAATAAAGGTTCAATACGCGAAGCAGAGCATGTTGCTCTCTTTCGTTCTCTCTCTTCTCTCTTTCTCAATTATCTCTCTCGAAGATCGTACCACCTGTGTACCAAGAAAAGTATACATTTTGTTATTTATAATTTCAACATATTTCATACTAATTACAGCAACAGTAATTGTGTTTGAGATTGTAATTTACAACTGAAACGAGATTTTATTTTTAAATACGTATTATGTGTTATTTAGATGAAACGCCATATTTTAGATGCGATGACGCGACACAGCTCGTCGTGCGACACTTACAAATCCAGCAGGTTGGCAGATGTGGTGTGGAAAGGAGAATCTAGAATTTGATTAACTTTCCCCTAACCCGTGACCTAAGCAACGCGCTTGTCCCAATATGGCGGGGGGCCGTTTTTATAGTGCTCTACGATAGGCAGTATTTCTGAACGAAGCGTCAAGTTCTTACTCGTGTTTTTGAAACATCCTAGGGAAGTTACAATGTTGTGATAAATATGTGTTTCCAAGGCAGGTATAATTAATATACTGTAACGAATGTTGTGATCGCCGCGTGTGTAAGGGTGTAGTCACCATTTCACTCTATGGTGACTGTGTTGTAATCGTTGCGCAGGCCAGATGTGTGTGGATTTCAAATATGGGGAAACGTTATACGTTTTAACTATGAACTGATGTTATGACGAAGTTAATTATTTGTATTCACGTCTGTTTATCACAACGATGTACCTTCGCGCTAGGTGTTTGAAACACAGTTGTGTAACGAACTTACGTTTCTGTGATTTGAATGCATGCCACAATCCCAAAAAAATACTAAGCCCAACCAGATAAATTAAAATAAATAATAAAATTAACCTACAAGCCAGTAAGTACAAACGCATGTAAATATTAGCGGAATAAATGTTACAGTAGGGCTATGTGTTTGCATGTTCACCACTACCTTTTACATTTGTCGATGCTACAAACAATAAATAAGCGACACGATTTGCGTGCTTGAATTTACTGTGTCGTTTCGTTGGACTGGTTGTCCCTTCGTTTTAATTTTTATTCCAAACACATATTAATAACAACAGGTTAAATACTACTGTTGTTTCCGCCACAGTTGTAACAAACACCGTTGTGGCTAAATATTAATGTGTACTATGTGTAACGTACTCTATCGTGTGTAACAAATGGTTATAAAGCCAAATTAAATATTGTTATAGGCCTAAATTGTGACAGCATTCTTTGAACAGCTGTAAACAGCAACCAACGCATTTAACAGTTATAAAAGTAGAAGTTGCATGGCAGTGTTTATGTTTACGTGTAGCGGAATGATACGTAAGCAGTAACCAAAAGCAGAAATTTGGCAGGGCTTCAGAAAAGGCCGAAGTTATCGTGAATCAACAATATTTAAATTGTTTAGAGAACGCTGCATATTTAAATTTCATCAAACACATTGTGTTGTTTGTTTCCACGTGGTTCCACGTCAGTTGCAAGCTCACTGTTAAAGACGAGGGAAAATGGTTATAGATAGCGCCAATTTTACTTGTTATGCAAAATAGATAATTTTGTTTGGTATAAAAAATGTTATTTGATTGAAATCTGAGGTTTTAGTTTTTACGATACTTCACGTTTGGGCGGTTGCTGCTGTCGCTCGCAGAACAAATCTAATTCACTTGTTGCTAGTGCTTGTTAACTTCTGCGCTGGTGCTTGACGTGGCTTCAAGATATGACACTAACTTGAAAAGGAAGGGATGTGAGAGCTACACATCATATATTGCCAAAACGACTGACCTGAAACCAGTTAAAATTAAAACTCATAATGATTAAAAAGAAAAAAAATTATACTTATTTTAATTATTATTTTCATTATTTGATGGTCTAGATCTGAGATAACACTCGTATGTAATTTGAGATTGTAAATTTGTTTACCTATCTAAAACCATGTGTGGAAGCAGTAAGAATTGTTTATTTATTTGACAAGATTTTCATGTAGGTTAGAAGTTTATCAACCATCAGAACTTTCAGTCCCATTTGTTTACACGTAATAGGAAGTTATTATCCTCCTATTAAATAATACGACGCGCTCTGTCTGTCTGCCCGTCCCTCTTTAATACTTCTAAGTCCCTTGAAACTCAACAAAAGTTCTGTATATTTTGCAGAGCGAATCCTCAGGGTCAAATACAGGCGAAGTTCGAATTTCAACAAGATCAGATTACGCGATCATGACTTTTGACAGTAAAAATTCATTTTTAAATTTCTTTTTCCTGTGAAAGTTTTGTATAAATCATAGAGATTATTGCATAGGGATGTGAAGGTAATGGAATATAATTTTTGTTTGCTCTAAATGTCTCGCTTCATTGTTGAGTTAATTAAGTGGGGTCACAGTGGTCAAGTGGCTAGAGCGATTCCAAGTGGGGTCGCAGTGGCCCAATGGATAGAGCGGTTTCAAGTGGGGCCACAGGGGCTTAGTGGATAGAACTAAAACCAGTGGGGCCACAGTGGCCCAGTGGATAGATATATATCAAGTGGGGCTGCAGTGGCCAAGTGACTAGAGCGATTTCAAGTGGGGGCTTAGTGGCTCAGTGGATTGAGCGATTCCAAGTGGGGTCGCAGTTGCCCAGTGGATAGAGCGGTTTCAAGTGGGGCCACAGGGGCTTAGTGGATAGAACTAAAACCAGTGGGGCCACAGTGGCCCAGTGGATAGATATATATCAACTGGGGCTGCAGTGGCCAAGTGACTAGAGCGATTTCAAGTGGGGGCTTAGTGGCTCAGTGGATTGAGCGATTCCAAGTGGGGTCGCAGTAGCCCAGTGGATAGCGAAATAAAAAAAAAAAAATTTCCAGTCTTTGCATGATAACCAAAATTTTTAACATTGTAAATATTCTAGGCACGTGACCATACTAAAAACACGGTCACGGGCTAAACCGCTAGTTATAAAAATAAGAATTGGCACAGAAATAAACTTTTCCTTTACAGAGAAAGTTTTCAGCACTTTGCTATGCACAAATTGTGTTTTGTAACTATGTGAGGCGATACTACATAGCCTATGAGAGAAACTGTCAATTTAAAACGATATTGTTGAACATTTTTAGTTTCTCACCGAATGTTTTAAACTGTTTGAAGAAGTACAAGCCGTATTAGATTTTTTGCAAGGGCTGTGGTTATCTGAGGTGATCGCCCAGCTAGAAATTTGAAGTAATTTATTGCTAGACGAATTTGAATTGCAACAAAACCAGGCATTTACGTTAGTACGAAGGCGCGGTAATGTTAAGTCCTAGAAGACGCTTGTGTTCGGACGACAGTCGTGTTTTAAATGTAAGGTATGGTTCGCCTTGCACGTTCATATTAAGCGAGTGTGCTAAGACTGTAGTGTGCACATTTAAGCCCGTGAGCTTCTTATTTAGGGAAGGATTCTAGATACAGAAGAGGAACAACTACAGCGGCGGAGATGTCTACAATTTTTATTTTACGTGTGGTGTTACGGTTAGATATTATATGAAAGACGACCAGCATTTTCATTTACAGATAAATCCGAACAATCTCAACAGCGTGCAACTCTCTTTAATTAAACATTTTATTCTGCGCCATTATTAATTAACTGTCTTTTTTTTTTTCAGTTTGCACAAACTTCACCACGAATACTCAGTATGATTGAGAAACCATTATTAACATATTTTATACGTTCAGACAAATATTGGATAACTAGAGTTGGCATAAATCTCCATATATGTTGTTGATTGTTAGATTAAACCTCTCCGCGTATGTTATTAATTGAAAGAATAATTGTTTTTAATGCACAGTTCTATTCGAATTTATAACTTGCCGGCTTATCCTACTATTATCAAACATTTCTTCGTATATTTTATTTAATATCTGAGGGAATCTGAGCTGGCACTGTTTCATTTACAGTTGTTATCCAGTAGCTAGGTGTCGTATTTTTTTTTTTTGTTTTGTTTTAGTATGTGGACTTACAGATAGTTGAAAAACATTTTCGTATCTGGCAGGTTGTATAGTAGAAGTAGAGGATTGGTAAGTTCTTATTGTTGGTCGCATATCTGCCGTGCCATATTTCTACTCACAAGTCTGCATTGTTAGTCGGTCAGGAAACATTCACGAAACATAAAATATTTATTCATTATTGTTACATTAAGATAATATCATTCTTCGCTTTGAAAAAAAAAAATGGTTTGTTCCGTTGGGTTTCTTTAACGAATTTAAGTTACTCAATCTACACATGATGCAACTGCTAAAATGCAGCTTCACGTTCGTCATGAGAATAAAGATTACCCTGAATTCACAGTACACATTCTGTGAGATGATACGTTATGAAAAATGGAGTAGAAAAATATATACGACCTACGACATAACGCGTCATCATTAAACGGAAGAGACGCAATTGAAAAAAAAAATCATTTCAGTACAAATAGTTACTTGCAAAATATCAGAAACTATGGGAGACCAAACAACAAAATGCGTGAAGAGTGTTAGTCTGATTTGATACCTGCCATCTGCGAATATTAGGCTGGTGGGAACATCTCCCCTAGATCGAAAATTTAGGTTGTGCCATATTGATAACCAACAAAAGTGGGTATTTGTCGATTGTTATGGCGCAGTTAACAGGTGTGAGTTAAAGGAACACAAAGTTTGTAAGTGGAGTTCATGATAATACGTACAAGTTGGAAACACACTCACGACCTACGACTGGCCTAACTCCTGAGGACGTTGTTCGCATTCGAAGTTGGTGCAGAATTATAGTTTTAATACAGATAAAATATTGAGTTTTTTTTTTTTAGCTTTAAATGCTTCGAATCCGTACAATGTGTAAATGAACGATCATCAAATACTGCCAAACCGAAAACTGCATTTAAATAATTATTTCAGAGAAGAAGCTGAGTTAGCCATGTTTTTGTCGCACTAAATTTTGTGATGCGAAAGCGTATTTGGTTTTGAACTCATGTACTCTATATTCTTATATCAGAATTAATAATTATGTTACTACGACGAACTCCACGAGAAATTTAATAAACTTCATGACCAAGTGTTTTGTTCTATTGATTATCACGGCAGATGTAACAGACAGTTTAATGGTATGGGTGCTGCATTACAAAGGATCAAAACAACAATAATGAACTCACATGAGGGTAAACTGAATCACCGATCAGAGACAGACGTGCGTAAATGTAGGTTTAATTGACTGGCGTATTTTCTGGAACACATCAGTTTTTGTAAACATAAAATGTGTGTGTATATATATATATATATTACCCCCATCCTTGCTCTGTGAATGTGAGTGAAAATCAATTCTGACTGCTGTCGAAGGCACAATGAAGCCAGCACCATATTTTTTGGCAATGATAGTGAGTGGAATTTTCGAATAATAATTTAAAACGTTAAGGATTTGTGATAATATTCGGTTTATAATTTTACGTTATTGCAAATATATTGAAAGGACTATTAAGTTAGTTGTTTATGAAATTGACACTTTAGCAAATATATATATAAATAATTTTGAGCGTTGTGAAGGAAACATTTTTTGTTTGGAAGTGTACTATTAACAGTATGACGCACTGTCGTATCTCAGGATCAATAAACATGTGTTTGACTTTATTGGCGAAAAGCTGTGTATGCAGCTACGCAGTATACAAACAACGTCTGATGTCTCATGCCACATGACGGACTTAGCTTATTGGGTGTTCTTCAAACTGTTTACATCATTAATCATATTTCTTGTGCCAGGTCCATTATATATACGACCACGCCCGTAAAAGTCAACCAGTTAAAATTGAAGTGCCAAAGTGGCGCAGTCTGTTATGCGCCACCGGTCTGGGGTGCGAGAGGTTCTGGATTCAAATCCTAGGAAGGAATGAGTGTTAGTATAAGTTCGGCAATTTACTATTTTGTAGGCCGTCCACCAGATAGGCCTTCATGTATAACACTGGGGGACGTTAATAAGCCATTTACAACCAACCGATCAAGTTATTTAAAAACTATAATCACTCATTAAAATATCATGCATAATAAATTTAATAATTGTTGTAACATGACATACGCACGATAAAGTATTCGTCATTTGAACATGCTTGAACGGAACAGTTTTGGTGCTGAGCTATGAATGTGCAAAAATTTTTCCGTCAGCGAGTGTAATCTGGTGCCCCAGTCGTCATCGTCGCCTCCAACGCCACGAGCTGCATGTTCGGCGGACAAAGCTTGAGCTAGGCCTCAACTAATTGCGAAGCCGTTCAATCGAGTTAGCTTTGCTCCCTTTGCTGCCGGTGAACCTTGCGCCGCGCGTTTAAGGCGAGTGTGCTTCGCACTGGAAGATGGGTGAATTTGTATATACTTATGTATAGGCCTATACCGGGCCTGGCATTTGGATGTTGCTCACTTCTGCGGTATCGTCATGCGTGCTTCAGCTCATATTCCTGGTCGGCAGAAGTATTTATAGGTGTCTACGGCAACGCGCACCAAGGCATGCAGTCTGGGTTATTAAAAAATATTTTTGGAGGCAGACATGTTTTGGCTTTGGTCGTTTGTTCGTGATATACCTAATTACAGTATTTTTTCTCCAAGTGATGTAATTTTTCGTCTGCCAGTAACTTGCAATATTCCTGTCAGGCCTGAGCAGACTAGTACTATTATTACTGTAAGGGTACCAGACGGCAGGCTGTTACGCTCAGTTATCTCGAGGCACCTTTCCTCTTAAATATTTTCCTAGTGTAGTTTTGCTGTAAAAAAATCGGGAACTATCCCTTGCTATGCAAATTAGGGTTCTTATAGCACCACGCAAGGGCGCCTCTCCACTGTAGTGTATTTGGGAAATTTTGGTGGAGAAACAACCAAACTCTTTAGCCGCCACGTTGGTAGTCACTGTGAAGTTTCGTGAGAAAATAATAATATGGAAATGCGTAGAAGAGAAATATATGTATCCCACAGAATGTGTGTAGGAGAATGCGTGTTTGACATTTTTACCTTGAGAACTTACTCTCCAATGTCTCAGGAACTCTGCAAGGACATTTGCATGCAGTGGCATTCACAACACACAAAACTTTCAAACTTTTCAAGAAGCACTTCATTTGTGTTATTATCTCTGTAAAAGAAAATCTAATAGATGTGGTGCAGCATTACCAATGAAAGAAATGAAAATGTTAATAATTATCTTTAATTCAAAGCAGAGAAATAAAAAATAAAAAAATCAAAATAAAACTGTTTAGTTGTGTATGGAAAATTCAATCAATTAATTTAAAAATTCTGTTCTGCAATTAATTTAAACTTATTAAAATTTTATCACTATTCGAAAACAAGAATACTTAAATTGAAAAATGTAATAAAATAATATTTAATATATTTAAGCTGCTTTCAAAACAATTAGGTAAACTGCAGATTTATTAAACTGTGTTCAGATTAATAGTGTCTGTAGTTCAAGTGCCTCTTAAACAAGTTCTACGTAGTGAGCTCCATTAAACCATAACATTACATATTCTGATCACTATCCCACATATCTGACTTAAGTTCGTTATCTCTTCAAAAATTATAGCCAAGTCTTAAATGTTCTCCAAAAAATTAAGTTTCAGTTAAACACTAGATTTTCACTCCCAATTTAAGATAACATCAATGTAAGTTCAAAAGTTTTTGCTCCGTTAGCTAGCTCCAGTCGGTTAGCGTATGACTACTGAGCTGAATTAATAAGTGACATCTGTGCTGTAGCTTAAACTTCCACAAATCAGATTAATTGTCACAAACATTTTGGGAGCAATAATAAATATGTTGAAGACGCTACCAAACACAAGTTTATAGGTCCGAAAATTAGGTGGCATCATTTTAATCTGAAGTCATGCTGACGCTACCAGCATGGCGTCGTGGCGTCGGTGTACGCTCTCTTCGTAGACAGCGTCCACTAATAAAATTAACTAACGGAGCTAGACTTTGGCCTCTTCTTCACTTGCCAAGCTAGCCTGTATATTATACTCACTTCAGGGTACCAAAACACTGTTATAATTTCCTAAGTTTCCACATTTAATTTCGCTGTATCTCACAACTTGGTCTTAATTATTACTTTCGCCAAAGCTTCGCATGCGTGTTGAGCCTGCCAGCTGGAACGAAGCTCAGATATACTTTCTGATATTCTATCTTATTACTAT
This sequence comes from Dryococelus australis, assembly GCA_029891345.1. NCBI lineage: Eukaryota > Metazoa > Arthropoda > Insecta > Phasmatodea > Phasmatidae > Dryococelus > Dryococelus australis. The sequence continues at coordinate 56,220,708 of CM056998.1, read as the reverse complement.
TATTACTATGGTACTTCCATAAGTTCGAGGGGTTATTTTAAAACACTACTTAAATATTAGGTAGGAAAATTTACCTCATATTACATTGTATTTACGAATTTTGTATAATAATGTTAAAGACTAAATTTTTTTTTTAAATTAAGGTTAGCACCAAAATACCGGTGAATTTACATAACCAAACCAATTAAACCTACACCTACCTAATTTAAAACTGTTTTCATTTGGATGTGCATGATTTAATAAAAGTTTTTGTATACAATCGATTCAGTTTTGGTTTGCAAAATAAACTGAGGAAAGAATGTTTCTAAATGACTTGTAAATTATTTGTCCGAAACAAACTTAATTTTTTTTTTTTTTTTTATAATTACAAACGGTTTTCACCTTCGAGTTAGGAACACGTACAAATGAAACGTTTATATTCATTACAAATAATGATTTATTCCTTTGAAGAGTACTGCAATTCCCTGAAATGAAAATGTGGTCTAAATTTCCACGGTCTTATTCACGACTTCCAAGTTTTTGCTTTTAACTATAGACAATGGAAAGCACTCACTACTGCGCAAGGAGGATAAACACACTCTCTCTGAGAACGCTCACATTGCATGCTGATGACAAATTTCCATGGTGCTAATGGATTCCGTATCTTGAGAAATTAATGCTTGCCACAGACGACGGAGCCTGGAAAAGAGTGCCGACGAAGGGGGGAGGGATAGAGGAGGGTGTTTCGAAATTCAGCAAAGCACAGCGTTGCTCCTTTGAGTGAGACAGATAATGATGGTCGAACACTCACATACGAAATGTGTCGACTCATCTGCCGGTCCAAGCCGTGCACGTACGCGGCGCCAAATTATTAACGTCACACTCACGCAAAGTGCTGCACAGAGGGGTGCTGTAGCAATCTGGCCGGCCAAAATTGTTTTGTTATTTAAATCAATTCTATTGCTGTTATTTCATTGTATTATAAATTTATTAAGAATCAAAATTAGGGTAAGTCATAAAAAAGCAAGTTATAATATATATTACATATTTAAAAAATTGGAGTCTTAAGGAGAAGAAAGCACTATAATTTATTAACTTGAAGAAGTGTTCCATGGTTCCTTGTCCGAGGTAATAAAAAAAGAAGTTATTGACATATATATATATAGGATGATTCTCTATTAGAACGACAAACTTCGGGAGGTGATTCTTCATGAAAAAGTAAAAAGAAAACATATGTGACACTTTCTACCTGAATCGAATATTAAAGGAGGCATGAGCCCTTAGAAAAACGCGATTTTAAGCCGCATTTGTACAAAATATTGGCTCTTAAGTTGAAGGTCCCGATAACATACAATAATGTTCCAAGAGTTGTCATTGTATTTTACTTAGTTACCGAAACGATTGACCTTGACAAGGCTGTCGATTGAAACTCAAACGAGCGTAGTAGCTTCTCACAGACGAAAGTTAACTACGCGGAAGTAACGAGACGCAGCGAAATTAACTCAAAATTTGGACCCCCCCCCCCCCAATTCCCTTTCCCCTCGCACGTTGCTTCGCAGTCCTCACTCAACGTAACGTATTCTTTGATACTTTGGCAATCGAGTGGTGTAATTGAATTTTGAATGTAGACGATAGGTTCGGAGCTGCAATGTTATTGTCGGATTTTCTGGATTGCCTCCCACTACGGTTGCAAATTTAAAGACGTATTCAAGCAAAAAATTTAGCAAACAAAAATTGGTAAAAGAAACGGGGCTAACTGTCATTCATCGCCAGTTAAATAAAACTTGTTTATTGTCAATGCCGCTGACCTACATTTGTTAGCTTCACAGACAGCCAACCCACCAAAAATATACTTCCAACCATTTTCTGCTAGGAATAAATTTTTGCTGGTAAGTAAACTAATAAGAATTAAAAAATTTATCAAATATTATCCCCGTAAAAAATAAAGCTGTTTGTAATTATGAAGTGTATTTTGATAACCACTTCTGAACTGACCGTTAAGTAGAATTTATTGCGTGCTCGTCCAAGCATATTCCCTGACGACCATCAACCAATGATACATCACTCAATTATAGGCTGTTCACGGTTAAATGAGCACTTTTGAAAGCCCTGTTTAAGATCTACTTGTATGCACGTTGTATATTCCTCCGCCTTATGTAAAATTAACATTGCCATCGGCCTCTTCGCTTTATTTGTGCGTCCATCAAGTGAAACTGTGAAATTATTAGAAGAGGACATTTTTTACAAATCTGCTAATTTTTATACTTCTGTGCATTAAAAAAATAACAGGAAGCTAAAGAGATAATTTTAAATCATCATGAATGGTTACCTAACAATTTGTATTCGACGTTAAGATATGGAGCTACTTTCCATCCATCGTTACCTACTTTACTGGGCATACGTCACTCCGTGCGCCCATTAAACTATATGCAGGTAGAAGCAGTAACTTTAGTCTAATGTTCATTTCTAAAGTGCTCACTTTATCGTGAACAGCCTTCAAATGGGGATATACATTACATACGCTACATACAGCACATGCTTACACACGCCTCACGACAAAACGCCAGTAACCACGTTCCGACGCTCTTCAAATATTAGCGAATGAGAGAAGCGCGCAATACACGGAGGATAGTGAAAGTGGCATCACGTGACGACGTGCCTAATTGGAAGGTGTGGTAAACCGCCACTTATACACCATACTCCATTAACACTATAAACACTTTATCTGCTGCAACACATGCTTTGTTGCCGCTAAATGAATTGTCAAGTATAAACCACTGCTTGACACAAACCAACATTTCTATTACATCTACGAGTATATATTAACGGCAATAATAACCTTGCATCCCTGCATTGTTGTTACAATAGTTCAGCAGTATCCTTTGTAATAATCTCAATTTAATGCACAGGACAGAAAAGATTTGGTAAGGATTTCAAGACGTCATTGCCAAATTATATCTCGAGATTTATAAAAAATCCCTCCATCACACAAAATTTCACAAATGTACGAGTATTTTCTCGTCGACACTGAAGTTTTATATAAAAAAAAGATTTTATTTCAACGATGGTTAACCATGTGTCGATCAATGATTATGCCTTTGTGGAAGTAGCCGCCCACTGATTGGCCCAATTAAAGCGTCTCTTTAGGCTTATCTTAGACTTTGGGCAGCCGTATTGAGTCTGATACTACGATTAGGCGAGGCGTGAAGTGTGTCACGTGCCCGGTAGGATTTTTATTTGCAACTGGCAGGGAAAGTGACGTGAGTACCGCAGTCATACAACAGACCACAAAGAAGCATGCCCGGGACTTTTCAAGAACAGAAGAGGGCCTGTGCGGGCCGTAAGCCTGCAGTTATTGTAATATACTTCGACTACCGCGCATAACGAGTGGTACCTGAAAGACTGTACTATTATCGCTGTACTAAGACCCGTGTGCCCAAAGCAGGGAAGAGGATTTTTGAGATGCCTCGCGGGTCACAATATGCTGCAAGCCTACATACCACTGCATCACAGTTCAACGTGTGAGTTCTAACGAACTCTACCGTTTTAAGTAAAGCTTCTTTTGAGATGGCCGCAGATATAACTTTATCGTCATATATCAGAGTACGCCGTTTTTAATTGGGATAGACGCCAAATGAACTTGCTTAATATTCTAAAACTACAATCCTCGAGTGTCAATAATGCTGCTACCAATCAAATTGGCGTGAGCTTAATTAATTTTGATCGCGTAATTGATTCAAAGGGCTTCATGATATTTAATGAGGCGTACATAAATGAGGGATGCTACTTCGGTTACGGCCAGTACATGGAATTTAGGTGTAATTCAGTCTGAGTATTTCAATGTTGCAAATAATTCCAGGGATAATATTATTCTTAAGAAGAATAAATTTGTATGATAGAATTATTTACAGTGAAATTAATGATGCATGAAATCTAATTTGAGAGTATCATTCCTATTCATAAATCCTACTTGTCTCAATTTTGGAAAAGAGATTTTTGTGTTGTGCTCTGTTCTTTAGCTGTCTTCCAGTTGATTAATCCCGACTATAGTGGTAAGTGGGATCAGTTTACTGCAGTTGTCTATTATATATGTCACACGCTACACATCTACTCATTACACCTGGAAAACTCCTTCTGCTCGCTCCAATCGCAGCCAACATTGGAATTGTAATTATTTTCACATATACACACCAACACACCATCTCTCCATGTACTATTATTATATAAATTATTTCTAAGGATTCGCGTCTTAACGTAATGTTTAAACTGATCACCGGAATTACATATTTTCATTATGATTCACGTGGATTGGTTTCCTGGAAAGAGTATATAAATTGTGACGTCTGTCTTCGAGGTATACAGGGTTCTTCATCAAACGAGACTCCACGATCGATCCCGGTATGTGTAGTATACATCGACTAGTCAGAGACGCTGAAGTCGTTAAATTCTTGAAACATTTGGCATTAATAAACAATTATGCCACAACTTATACCTTCAGGTACTCTTTGAATTTTCGGCAGGAAATAACACAGACAAAAGCTTTGCCAATTTTCCCAATATGTGACGGTTTGTCAGGATTATTACTTCATAATGGGTAATAACTAAGAAGATATAACTGATCAGTTTGTGCGGACGTAAACACAGACGATAACAAAGGTACCATCCAAGCAATACCACCATTGTACAATGTGACGACCCTGTAACGAGGTTGTCTTGAAAATTTCGTGAATACAAACATGAATTTTTGTTAGCAATTGAGCTTGTAATGTGTGGCTCTTGCGGAATCAATCCTGGCCTGTTGCACAGGTCCACAGAGATAGCAATTCCCTTTCCCAGAGATTTTGTGACGGGGTGACCGTCAAAAGAGAAAAGGCTACAATGCGTATCATTTTTGTTTGCAATTTAAAACGCCTTAATAGAGATAGCGCGTCTACCTGCCAAGAGGCTGTGTGCAGCGGGTTGCTGTCTGACGAAACCCATGCGCAAAACATGCGAGGCATCTGTAATTGGCTATGAGTTTTTCTCTCCATTCAAAGAGCCTTGATGAAAAGATCGCGCTGGTGTAGTAATTAATAAGACAAGAGAGTGTTGCCTTCGTTATAGACGGCGCTGTAGGTACAGTCTCTAGGAAGGGGAATTACAACAGGAGGGGATTTGGCCTGTATATACACGGGTGCAGGGATGGTCCTCGGGGGAGACGAACCCAGCCAGCGAGCTGGTTGTGCTCAAAGGCGATGTGGCGCCGCCCTTGAGACGAGGAGTGAAGGAGCCTGCGACTGTTAGACGGATAAGTATAAGCCTGCGAGTGGAGACTTATAAAATATTACTATCAGCTGTTTTTAAGGGCTAGCTGGACTTAGTCTGGAGAAAGGTATGTGTCGCGGGGAACTGAAAAAGTTTTTCGGCGACTGTCGGTGTTGGGTTATTTTCCCCAATGGTGCGGGATGGACTTTGTTGTTTTTCAGGAGGCAGTTGGACTTAGGCTCAGAGTGTCAGCTAGACAGGGCTGGGTGGAACTTAGCCATTTAATCTGAGGTTACCCATTTATGAATATTGTCTTTTCCCCAGGTTTAGGGGAGACAAACAACGTTTACCCGACTGGGTACGTACTGTATGTCGCTGGTGTGGAATTTTACGGCGGAGTTCAAGGAAATTGTGGTTGCCTGCGAAAAGGGAGGAAATGGAGTTTTTCGCAGAAGTCGCCTGTGTGAAGAAGTGTTCCCATTTAAAGTGGTTTCGAGAAACTTAGTTTTGACTTTTTTCCAGTTTATGAGTATACGTTTGAGAATTTACAGTCGGTGCTGGACTTTGATGAGTTGTACGAAAAATTGGTTTCCTGGAACTTTGATTGGACAGCATCGACAACGCAGTTTGCAAGAGGATAGGGCATTGAAGAAAGAAGACGGATATTTGCGTATTTTGGAAAGGCATTTCGCTGGTTTTGTAGAAAAATATTTTCCGTCTTTGGGTATGATGTGTATGGTGTGTTGATGTGTGGATCGAGCATGAGTGGATGGAGGAGAGGAAGCACCGCCACTGCAGTGGTAAGGTAGGGACAATATCAATTGCCTGCTCCTTCACCATTTTGCTGGATTGTGAGAAAGTAAGCGAAGTGACCATACAGGCTGAATCGTTTGTATAGGGAGTGGTATTTAGATTTTTTTAAGGGGCCAGTTTTTGGAGACTCCTTACCTCCGGTGGGCGTCTCGGACGACTAGAATAATCGTACATGGTATTTATTTTGAATGTTATTAAAGAATTTGAGTTATTATCCTAAAAAAGTGAGAGGGGCAAATGTAAAGTGTCCTTTTGTAAGTGTTTAGTTTTAAGGATGCCTGCTAGTTTAAGGAGGAAGGAAAATGGCGTAGTTCGGGTAGGATCGTGTTTAGCACTGTGTTGAGCCTGTTTGAAAGAATTATTTAATCATTTTTAAGGGCGTTTTAATAAGGCGAGGGCGCCTGGAATACTTGTTAAAGTATTGCATATAGGATCCGAAAGCCCATGAATGTTTTAAGGAAAGGTGTGAATGTTGTATTTTTTGAGGATTTTAGACGCCATTTTGTTAGGCGTAGTATTTAATGGCAATAAAGGCTCTTGTACTGCACTGTATTGTAGCCTGAAGCCTAAAAAAGGGTGGTTTTCTAATGATACTGGCTGGGATTGAAGGTTTTTAGCCGCTATTTTGTTTAGGGCGGAGTGTTGGAAAGGATTTAAGTGGACTGTGTATTTTCTAAGAGATGATTACTTGGGGTCATGGTTTGTAAAGAAAGAGAGTGTTTTGAGTGTTACATTCAGTAGAAACTATTTTCAAAGGTTATGTTTTCAAAAGAACCTGTGCCTGTTAAAGCACCCAGGTATTGTAAAAAGTTCAGAGTGTCTGTTTCCTGAAAGAGGTTAGTAAAGTGTCAACCGAATTTCATGAGTATTTATTGTGTGGAGTGGTGGAACCCTTTTCCCAATTTCAGAACAAGGTCGAACGCACTGCAGTCTAACAAAGTAATCAAACCTGCTGATGTTTTATGAGATATTTCTTATGGAGAACCCATCCCTTTCCTGATACCATTTTGAGAGATTTAGACCAGGAGGGTTGAGTTGACGTTAAGCTCCGGGTGCTGAGGATAATGTGGCACAATTTCTTATTTTCTTACGCGTGAACCTAGTCAGTCTCCACCAATATATGAATACATTGCGAGATAGAAAGAACTATTACAACAGTAATTTTTAGAGACCCGGAAATTTCGCGGATTCATTCAGCAACAAGCTAAACTCTACAATCCTGCGTGCATTCGAGCATCAGTAGTTCATTGGCCGTTGCTCCAGTTTAACCCCACACCACATTCGGTTCTTCTTTTCCTTACAGTTCCGTTATTGGATGAAAGTCGTTCGAGGCGTGTCTAACAAACTATGGTCCAATGGAAACAAACGCATGCGTACACGTGAATGCAGTTTAGCTTGCCCTCAGACGAATCCGCGAAATTGCCGGGTCTTTAGTAATTATTAATATTGTTACCACATTGATAAAGTTTGTTCACGGTAAACGGAGAACTTATGAAGACTCTGCTAAAGATCATATTGTATGCACATTGTGTATTATTCTACCAAATGTAACGTTAACATTGACGTGGGCCTCATAACTTGAATCATGCGTCAGCCAAGTGAAACCTTCGAATTTTTAAAAACCCTAAATATTTTGCAAATCTGCTCATTTTTACGCATATGAATAACAAAAAAAAAAACTGAAAACCAGATAAGTAGGTAATTTATGTATTCACAAATGTCTGCCTAACACTTTTAATTCAACGTTAAGGAGTGCGACTACTTTCTGTCGTTACCAACTTAAAATGGCCACACACCAGTCAACGTGCACGTGAAATTAGTAGGGACAGTGATATTTTTGAAAGGTTGATTTCAAAAGAACTAAATAACCGCGAACAGGCTATAGGCAGCAGTAAAAATATAAGTCTATTTTCAGGTAGCCATAGTGATACTGGCAATGGCAACTTTGTTCGTTATTGGCAGCGGAATTCGCGTCTCTAGTTGACTGACCTCCAAGCAAAGCGATCCTGGTTCGATTCCCGGCGAGACAGCACTGGATATCCGCTCAAGGGAAGCAGTTTTCTCGAGGTACACACATATTTCTCTTCATTTACTTCCCCGTTGGGTTGCTGCTCCATATCCACATCACTTCACCTTCACGGGCTCTTAAGCGCGGTCCAGAGTCTCAAACGATTTTATACATTTTTCGCGTATTCAATCTTTTAGAGGTGTTATAAGAAATAATAACCTGAGAAAGGTACGTAATGGAGAAAAACGAATTAAAATACCAATAAAACAAAATATATTAATTGTAAACTTACATAAATGTTTCGTGCGAATATCGCAATTGAACGAAATTAATACGTTAGGATATGGTTCAAAATAATTGTTTGTGAAATAGCAGTGTAATGAGCTATATTTCTTTAACCATATTTTGCAGTTCGTACGTCTGTTAATTTTATTTTAACTTTTGAAATACAATTCAAGATTAAATTGGTGGAAGATAAAATGCTGCTGCAGGTACAACAAGAGTTTGTTTTCAATTAAACACTTACAAGTCACTCCAGCGACAATGAGAAACATTTTATCTGAAACCAGAGTTTGCGTTAAAACAACATTGTGAAATTAGTGCGAATCAAGATTTTAAGGTAGAATGATTGTATCTACGCTAACGAACGTAATTAATATTGTTTGTCTTATAGCCAGGGTCGCATATGGCCGCTCCAGCGCAGGGGACGGAATACGGCAAGACCATATTACACGGTATCAGATACCGTAAAATCTTGTGCAAGGTCCTTCATAGCGGCCGTTATAACGGCTAGTATGGCACCCGTCCTGGCATTTACCGTCTTGTACGGCTAGATTGCAAGTCCAATTTTTCGTGGCAGGTTCCATACCGGCTTTAGTACCTGGCCAATAACATCGCAGTTTCAGAGTGTGGGGAACTCTCAGTGGCTATTAATCTAAACGAGTTGATGAAGAAACCAAAAACGACGCCTACAACTTGATTATACATCCGTGTGGTTAAATTTTTTTGAAATAAATTTTAAATTCGACAAAGATGAAAAATATTGGCTATGACAACTTTTAATTGTGGTTTAAAACTATCCTAAATACTTAAAACATTACACACACTAAGAAGAAAATTAATCTCATCGGTTATCTATACAACTCGTATTTAGTATCCATAAACTATACACAGACTGTTCACGGTAAAGTGAGCACTTTTGACAGCCTAGTTCATTTTTCTTTTAGTCAATATGTACCGTTCCGCCACTAGATAATGCAAATACTGCCATGTGAGTAATAAGCACAGTATATGCATTTCACCATAATCAAATTAAAAAACCGGAGGCCAGAGTGAAATGTATTTATTGGTTAATATTTCCGATAAGACTGCTTTAAAAAAGTGCTCACTTACGGTGAACAGCATATACGAACTGAAACTGCAGCGGCGAATTCACGGCGCTCATGAGTAACGTTACTTATGAGGCATAAGTTCGAAACTCCACTGCACACTTTATTTTTACCATAAAATATTACATGCAGCTAAATTACTTGGTAAGTAAAAATAAAACTACTTTTTGCAGACAGTTAGCAATTTTGGTCAATAACACTTTCGTACTTTCGTGAATTCGCATTTCCAAGAAATTTAATGAAACTACACTAGTAAGCAATGAATTGATGTAAATGCCAACAGTAATACAGCAATTATTATGTGCCAGCTAGTTTTTTACAGGCCTACGCAAGTTACTGACTGGTAGTGTTTCTACGAATGGAGTTCATAATTACTAAGAACCATACGCTGCGCACCCACCGAGGGTGTTAAATGGTAGTACGCGAACTACTGTCGTGTAATATGAATCTTCGGTGGCGGCTAATACAGCATCTGGTATACCAGCTCGTGCACAGGGCCTTGAATAGGCTGTTCGCAGTAAAATGAACAGTTTTGAAAGCTCTGCTAGAGATCTACTTGTAGGCACGTTGTGTATTCATCCGCAGTATGTAAAATTATCATTGCTATGTGCCTCATCACTTTATTCATGAATCGGTTTAGTGAAGCTGTGAAATTATTAGAAATGGAAATATTATACAAATCTGTTAATTTTTACACTTCGATGCATTACAACAAAAAAAAAAGTGAAAGAAATTATTAAAATTACCACAAATGGTCACATAACATATTTTATTCGTCGTTCAGAAATGGAACTAAGGTTATTTTAGAAGTGCTCACTTTATCGTGAACAGCGTTTAGAAGCTGGTACACGTGTAAGTGCGGCAGCAGGTGTCGTGTAACATCGGCCGTAGTGAGACGAGGAGCAAGTGAGAGGTGCTGACCTGTATGGACTCCGGAGGCGCCATAAGCACACCCCGGAACACCCTGGAGAGGTCGCGCAGGTTGAAGGTGTAGTGTATCTTGGCGGGCGTGGGCAGCAGCTCTCTCCTGATGGTGTCGTAGACGCCGAGCGTCGCCTGCACCATGGCGTCTTGGAGCGGCGCTAGCGTCTCGTTCCTCGCCAGCCACGAGCGCAGGATCGTTCCGAAGATGCGGACCTGCAGTCAGGCGCGTACGGCAGGCCATCGAATGAAGATGAAGTATTGTCTATTCTTAGAGACCTAAAGAATTCGCTAATTCATTTTGGTACAAGCTAGGATTAAAAACACGTGCGTTTGTATACCTTTAGCATTGGTCCATACGGTGTTTGACACCTACTGGAGAACGGTGACCAATTGTCGCCTTCCACTATCACGGCAGACAACCAATGTGCTTAAGATAGTAGAGTCTAGCCTGCAGGCCATTGAACTCGCGAATTTTTCAGGTCTCTATCTATTCGTGGTTTCTTCACACTTTTTTAAACAAACCTTTTAAAAACTACCCCATGTATATAATATGTTTGGTTGTTTTCTAAACATGTACAACAAGCGTTTCATACAAATTTTAACATAGTTATTTTACTCTTGGCTGAATTAAACTTTCGCTTATATTTTCTTCTGGAGATTATATTTCATTTATAATTACTATGAATACAAAAAGGACAAAATAGGTGTGTTGGAAGTGCCTAGTGTGAAATAGTTCTCGTGCAAAATATTATTACAGTGAGTACGCACGAATGTGGTGCTTTGTCCTGACCCATAAAGATGGCGCGAGTCAAGTAGTTTTTTTTTTTGCATGACAAAGAAGTGGCATGTAGTAGACACTAAATGGTTTAAATGACAACCCAAGAAAGAACTTGCTTCAACCATTTAATGCTGTATACAAACATCTCAAAGTACTTGTTAAAATAAACAGTTTTATAACCTCAAATCCTATCCGCGATGTTTATGATCGTCGTGTTGGCAACAAAGCAGTTCAATGTTGGGACACACAGACTGGTTCTGCGCAGCCCGTGAGATCGCTATATATTCCATATTCACTCTATGGTTGAGGAAGTTAAGCTCCTGTCACAATGATGACAAACTGCTTCCAATAAGTTTAGGCAATTAAATTTGGACAGTTGTGACGTCATCAGAACGTCATAAACGCCGCCATATTTGTCTGAAAAGTTGGATACCTTCAGTTTCCATACAACATTTGAAAATTGGACCGGTTATAAAATCTATTTGATGTTTGACGTTCTCGGCCAATAAGAATCGTGCCTGACAAATATAGACGTCAAGAAACTTTAAAATAACGAACAATTGCTGGAAACGAAGAAGGTTATGAAGATAGTTTATGAAGAAGCTCTCTGACCATTAATGATATTTTAAGTTAATATTGCACGTAGTAATACGAACTCGGAGGCATTAAATTTCATTGTGCAGGAATCACTTCTTATGAATAGAATTTTAATTTAGTAAAGAAGCGAAAATAGATTACAACATTAGTTACATTTCTTCCTGTAATTGACCGAATGGAAAAACAAAAGTAATATCTCACTATCAAAATAATTTCTAAACAATAATTCAAATTAGATTCTCGCAGTAAAGAAAATTCGACAGTGTGACACATTTTCAAACACATTCAATGTTATCTGATAAAATTTATTGGAAGGAAAAATTAGTTGGCCATATATTGTATTCAAATTTTATTGTCAAGTATAGCTGAAGGTGAAAATTTGACAGTGTGAGAGGGGCTTTAGAGACGGAACAAGTTGCAAGAGAAGCAGGAACGGGAAAATGTCACTGTATCTACCTCCACGTATTTTAATGCGCACATTGATGGCCCATACGCCCACACTGTTAAAAAAAAAAATTTCCCTTCATTTTACGGAAATTGCTGGTAAAAATGTATCCAGAAGTGCCCGTAAACTCTCCGTAAAATTACGGACACATTGATATTCAGAAACGGACTTTCCGTGACTTTCACGGAACCTCTCCGTTAATTTAAAAGTTAGTTTTCTGTACTTTTCTTTTAAAATAAAAAGAGATAATGAAAATGTCTTTAATTTTCGTTATGTGCGTGTTGTACCGTGTATAAAAAATTATATTAAAAAAGTTAAAATATTATGTACTTAAGCGAGGTTTGAACCCTAGTCAAAAAATTTTGCCGTTGTAGAACTCAAACGTGACCAACCTGTTGACAAATTACCAGTACGAGAATTGAACTGACAGTATGTCACGTCGGAGGCACGGGGGCGCGAGCCCGCGATCCTCCAACTACAAGTCGGCCTCCCTACCCCTGAGCTATAGAGGCAGGGCTACATATATCTACAACTATCATTTGAAATTGTGGTATAACTTTTATATTTGTATTAAAAAGACAGAAGCAAAAATTCAGTTTCTATTAAATTTAGTGTATTATTAGTGTTGCCAAATGTTACAGACGCCTGGTGGTATTTTTTTTTGTTTGAAAGAATAGGTCATAGTTGCTTGGGTAACCTTAACTGCCGCAGAAACGATAATTTTCTTGTTACAGTGGTGAAGAAAGCTTCGTGTAGAATCTGCATTGTTCGTCCCCTAACTCGAAGCCAAAGGGAATACGGAGACTTTCCGTATTTTGTTTTTACGGACTTAACTCCGTTTTTCGTAATTACGGATTGTCTTTCCGTATATACACTGTACATTTCCGTAAAACAATCCGTAAATGTACGGAAATTTCTAACAGTGCAGTTAAGTTGGTAAGGGCAGAGGAAAAATAGTTTCCTCGTCTTAACTTTGAAATGAATGTCTATAATCCATTCACAGTTAATTCACACTTTTCTGAAGCCCTGCTAAAGTTCTACTACCAGGATATCCCCCCGCCTCGTGCAAAGTAAGCTTAACTAAATCTGGAAAATTACACCAGAGGGACAACGCGCCGCTTTCCTGCGCACTCACTTGATACAGCATGACAACTATTTATTACTAAGCGCTACCAACACAGATTTTCCTCACGGTTTTTATTCCTGTTTATCATAAAAGAAATATTGTAATGTATAAATTAAAATACAGGAAAAACTTCAATTTAACCAAAAATAAGACATATCTGCGTTTACAGAGATATAAAATGATTGATACATGGCATATTTAGGAAATAACCAAATACGTAATACATGGGGTGATTTTTCAAAGATTTGTATTAAAACGTCCGAAGAAAACGTGAATGGACTATAAGATATAAAATAAACATTTGTGCAAGTTTGAAGTGTTTTGTTTGCTTTCTATACTTTTTGATACACTTAACTCTACGAATTACTAAATTAACAGAATGTTCACTTTTCTAATAATATGATGTTTACACTTGACCAACGCATGAATATAGTGCCCAGGTTCATGGCAATGTTAATTTTACATATAGTGTAAGAATCCGCGATGAGTATACAAGTGTGTCTTATGAAGGTCTTTCAATAGAGCTCAGTTTTACGCTAACATCCTATAACCGAAATCAGTGTGGCCGGACCGGGAATAGAACCCAGGGTCCCCCAAATACAAGTACAGCGTGTAACATATTGTGCCAGCTTCGCTTGACAGTGCTACAGAAACAACGAATCATTGCTAATTTTCACTTACTTTTGGCACTTAGTTTTCCACAATTGTAATAGCCTGCACGCTCATGGTACTGTTGTGAAAGGATAAATATCTATCACAAAATATTTATCCGTTTCTTGATAAGAAATCCAACCAAAATGTAAATTTTTTGTACGTTTAGAAGAATAAATTTCGGAAATCATGCTGACAATAATATTTTGCATTATTCCAAAATTTGGTGTAAATAAGGTAGTACGTACATTAATAACATAAACTATAAGCTCGTACTTAATTAAAATTAACTGTTCTGAAGTGGAAGTAAAATTTTATTTTATAGTGTCTTTGAAAACAATAACGATAAATAAATAACGGAAAGTGTGAATATCTATACGCTGTTCATGTTAAAATGAGCACTTTTGAACGCCCTGTTCAAGAGCTGCTCGTATACACGTTGTGTATTCTTCGTCTTATGTAAAATTAACATTACCATGGGCCTCATCACTTTATTCATACGTCGGTCAAGTGAAACGGTGAAAATACTAAGAAAGTAAATAATTTATCAAAGCGAAAGAAATAATTTCAAGTTATTACAAATAGTTACCTAACACTTTTTATTCGGCGTTAAGATATGGAACTACTTCCCATCCTTCGTTACCAACTTTACTGGGTGAATGTCATTCAGTGCGCTCATTAAAATTTATGCATGCAGGGTCAGTGATATTTTTCTAAGGTTCATTTATAAAGTGCTCACTTTATCGTGAACAGCCTTTACTCATGAAAAAGAAATAACGTATTCATGGCGTCGAGATTTGAACCAGTATCCCTCGTCTTACAACCATGACCATTTTACCACACGAATACTTCGTCATACAGTGATCAGCCTTCTAATAATGGTATCAAATATGTATTAATTTGGTGTGGGTGGTGGGGGGGGGGGGTTTGGGGGGGGGGGATGTCATCTTCTGGGAAGAATTAATTCAAGTAAAACTGCGAAATTATATAAAAAAATGTTTTATAGTACTGCTCATTCTTACCCTTATAAGCGTAATA